>OV884058.1:83674615-84302552 GCA_930367215.1 Pollenia angustigena | reverse complement strand
TTTCTGAAAATTTTGGTATATATGTTACCGACTTATACATCCTCTGTTCTGTAATTCTATTTCGGTTATTTATTCTACAATTATTATGTTGTGTTAATAAATCTGTTATTAATTGTTTAAAAAAAGCAATTATCAGTAAAAATATTTAAAATCTTCCTTTTATTTACTGTATAAAATTCTGCAACACTAATTTTTCAACAGTCTCTGTAAAATTTTTAGGTGTATTAATAAATAACTATTCTCTTCAGATGTTTCGAGAACTAATTAATAATTCTACCAGAATATGTTGGTTTTTGCTACCAATCTATTAATACCCTGTTTCCTCTTCTACTTATTAAGATGTCCAAATATGATAGTCTTGAATTAGACTTCCTTTCAATTGTAAATTTAATTTCTGAATGAAAAGAGTTAAAAATATCTAACATTTGCTCTATTCCTGATTCAGAAATTATACAAAATAAATCGTTAACATATTTTGTCAAGATCTTCGGTTTTATATATATAATCTTACCATAACTGTATACGCTACAATTGGAGAAGCTGGCGCACCTAGAGGAAGTTTTTTCATTTGAATATTATATTCTATTTTTCCTCTACTACATTTATAGATAAGTCTATTGGAATGCTTGGAAACTACATCAAGAGAAATTAACTTCTCATTATTATCTAATGTTATATTCCTAATTATATCTTTAAATTGAAGAGAATCCTAAACATTGTATTTTGAATTTTCCGTAATTTTATTAAGAATTCCTGTTATTATTATTTGTTAATTCGTTAAATAAACCTGTTATTAACCTGAAATATATTTTATGCATAAGGCCTTTATAGTTTATTTGATGGATTTATCATTGAAAATATTGGTCTCAATGCAAAATACATTTTATAAATTTTTTGGACCACCGGTATGACTTAGGTGACATTGCGGGGGGGTGCTTTCATACCATGTGAGATAAGGCCATGATGGCCTGTATCTCTCATTCAATAGGGAGATAAAGCCTTTTTTTATCTTTTTTCATTTGAATGGGAGATAAAGCCATCATGGCCTTAGCTCACATAAGCAATATTAGAAAATGGCTTTTTCTCTAATTTCAGTTCCGGAGACACTAAAGTTAAGTATTGAAATCTGGCTTCGCATACTAAAGTGTTTCTGCGTGGCGGCCTGCGGCCGTGCTCAGGACGCGGCAGGTGACTTCGCTGAATAAAGTTTTCCTGCGTGCGTCACAAGAATAAAAAAATGTTTTTCAATGATAACTAAGGATTTTCCCTTTTACAGAATGTTTACACCATGCATAACAATATTCTGACTAAATATGGCTTTATCTCTCATTTAAAAAATTTTAAATATGACCTTACCTCTCAATGATTGGGCAATAAGGCCATTATGGCTTTATCTCCCATTCAAATGGTCTTAAAGCACCCCCCCGGAAAATTGCTGTGTTAGTCTTAAGTTTATTCCTTCCTGTGATTGTAATGCAGGTATTATTATTAACGAATATGTATTTTAAAACATTTTTTATTTTTTTTTTAAATTTATTTTTTATTATTGAATCTTTCTTATCGAAATTTACAATATGTATTCAAATCTTAATTCTACTTGTTGTTTATTAGTTGTTACCAGTGTAACCACTAACTGCTGTATTCAAATTTTAAAAATATCTTCTAGTTAGGCTCAAAGTATCGGTTCTTTTTAGCCTCTGGTGACCTTCGTACTGAAGCAGACCCCGAGCGAGGTAGTTAGGGTGGGCCATTAGTTTATCGATGTAACTTATTGAGTATTTTTTAATTTCCTCCTGGATAGTGGGGACGTTGAGATCTCTGTGGATAATATCATTACGTATATACCATGGGGCGCAGACAATTTGTCGTAATATTCTAGACTGTCTTCTTTGAAGCTTTTGGATGTTAGATGCGCATGCAGTACCCCATAATTGGATGCCATATGTCCATATTGGTTTTATGATGGACTTGTATAGAAGAATTTTGTTGTCTAAAGACAAGTTTGAGTTTCCACCGAGAAACCAATGTAGTTGAGCTGCTTTAAGTTTCATAGCCGTTATTTTCGCTTCAATATGACGAGACCAGGTCAAGCGTCTATCTATATGAATTCCCAAGTACTTTACATGGTTTTCTATCGGAACAGTGATGTTATTTATTTTTACAGCTGGGCACGTTTGTCTTCTGTGCGTGAAAGTTAAGTGAACAGATTTAGCCGGGTTAAAAAAAAAAAAAAAAAAATAAAAAATAACTGTAGGCGGAGGGTATCAAAGATTCGGCGTAGCCGATTACAGCACTCTCACTGGTTTTTGTACCTTCCATCACAACTTGTGACGAAAAAGGGTATACTAAGTTTGTCATTCCGTGTGGATTTTTTTTAATGTTCATCTAAGTACATTTATATATTCTGGATTCTTGAGTAATTCTAAGTCGATTTAGCCATGTCTGTCCGTCTGTTAAAAACGAGCTCACTTTCGAACAACTCAAAAGAAGAAATATAATAGAATAATGCTATTCTTATAAAATTGGTTCTGTCATAGTTTTAAAAGATTCAAAATCAATCCGACTAATTTCGTAAAGATCGGTCTATAATTTACCATAGAACCCATATAAAGTCCAATCTTGAAAAACACTTCCGTACGTCTTAAACTGTAACGAATAATGCAATTGCAATGAAATTTGGTATGTTACCTTTTAAAGACTAGAAATAACAGCCAAATTTGTAACAAACAAAAATTCCGAAATTTTGTTAAAAAATCATTTTTTTTTAAGTTGTGTTAACAGAGTTACGAATACTAAGAATTTTGATGTTGCGATTATCGAAAAGTTGCACTGAGGCTACTTACACAGTATCTAGTAGATATTTGTGGGAAAAATAAATCACAAACAGAGTATTACACGATAGTGTATATCAACAAACACCCTTTTTTATCACAAAATAATCAAAATCATGAATATATCGATGCTTTGGCGTCAAAAGGGCCAATCTACATTTTTTATGAGGGCCAAAGTTTATTTGTTAACATTGAATCGACAAATAAAAAAGGCCAAACTGCTTGGGCCTATTTACAACGAGATGGATTACATTAAAAGTTATTTTTAAAAGTGCTTTGACCTTGATAAGACTTATTTTTTCATATTTCTTTAAGGGTTTACTTAAATGAAAATTTAGTAATCACCTACTGATTGATTTATTAGTAAAAATTATCAAAATAAGAAGAGGGAAAAGAAACATGATGATGAACGTTTGCTCACGGGAAAGATTTTTAAAAAAAAACCCTTGATGACTGCACAAACTTTTTAATAATTCATTCCCACTTCCTCAAATTATTTTATTTTGCTTAGGTGAAGAAATAAGAGCTGTTTGTAACATGTCGAGATCCAATGCTCAGCCTACTACAACGTATAAAAGAATGTTAGTTTGAAATTATAGTTATGTTTTTAAATATTGAATTTTTCATTAAGTCTTGAGCCTATTTAAATAGAATGTTTTTTTTTTATTAAAAGAGAATTTCGGGCTAGCTAAAGAGAAGTCCCGCGTCAACTCTTAACCATTCTGATCTACCAATTACAAATGCATAATGTTTAATTCTTGTTGACCTGTGTTCAATGGGATCCATTCCTTTTCCACTAAATTTTCAAATAAAAACACATTAAATTTTTACAACAAAACTAAAATAATTCATTAACAAATTTTTAAAATTAGTTTGCAAAGTAAGTTCAATTTGTTACATAAAAATAAACGTAAATTAAATATTTTAGCATTTAATAAAATTAAATTTTGGTTAGTTTTGTCATGACATAGTAGCTATCGTAAAATTAACTATCGCCAATTTGTGTGTTAATACCAACATTTATTAGGAAGTAATGCCATTAAAAGCTTTTTTCGCGACTAGTATTTGTAAGATGATTTTTATTGCATCAAAATAAGTTTGTAATCTAAATACAGACCAACATAATAAAAAGGTTTATGGGCATAATGACCCTATTCCTGAAAAGGCTTATATGGGGGCTATGTTAATGTGTGGCCCGATTCGCCACATTTTTAATAGGCTTTAGGAACCTTTGTGCTAAATTTTTATCAAAATATCTCCAAAATTGCGACCTGAACTCAGTATTGCCAGAACTTTTAGAGTAAAATCAGCAAAAACCATAATTTTTCGTAAAAAAATCTGCAAAATCAGCGTCAAGATTTTAAAAATCTTCAAAACTTTATTTAGAAAACTATATAACAATTCATTTCAAAATATACGGCCAAGTTCTGTAATTAAAAATCGATGGTAATTTTAAAAGTAGTTTTTGTAAATATAAGTGGTCATCGAAGTATGAGGGTTAAAACTTTTAACACAGGAAAGTCCTAAAAATTTGTTCGATTTTAATTTCCATGATAATTTTTGGATATTTTTACATTCAAAATATCTATGAATATTTTATTACTCAGGCTGATTAAGGATTCATCACATCTTTGTTTTTTAAACTGACAAGGGTCTTATTGAAAATTTACAAGATATCAAATATTGCAATTTTTATAGATATTTATACATAAGTTCATATGAATATATACGCACATATGCATATTATTTCATGTAAAATCAGATGGCATAAGTCCGGCGATACTAATGTGCCAAGACAATGCGAATTATTAAGTAATCTTTTGTGAATAAAATTCCTACTTATGAATCTGTTTTCAAGCGGTTCTGCCATGAATGGTTGGTATATTTCGATTATCAATATGCAAGAAGTGGAAATAGTACAAACGAAGGTGACAATGTTAAGAAGTTTCAACCGAGCTAAAAAATCTGCATTTTTAAACCAAAAATCTGCATCTAGGCGATTTTGGGGTATAAAATCTGTACTTCTGGCATCATTGCCTGTACTTTGCGCACAAGGTTTACATAAACAGCCAGCCGGACGGACTTCGTTAATTTTTTATTTTTATTTTTTTTTTTTATTTTTAATTTTTTTTTTTTTTAATTCCCTACGCTAATCCCGCGAAGCTCTACGCTTGTCTGCAGGAAAGATACCAGAGTCTCTGGCGGGAATCGAACCCGCAACCCCGTCGCTGATAGACAAGCTCTCTACCAGCTAGTCGACTCAGAAAGCGATTCTGAGTCGATCGGTATACTTATAGGTGGATCCTAGGACCAATATTTGTAGGTGTTACAAACATCCGTTGATGTAAGTGGATAAAGAAACTACAAAAATAACAAGTAAGAGTGCTATATTCGGCTGTGCCGAATCTTATATACCCTTCACCATTGTGCGAGCAGAACACAGAGCAACTAGACAAAAACTAAATAATTTTTACATACCTATACTAAAGACCTGCACGAGTGTATCAGTAAGTATTGTTGAAACAGATACACCAGATATATATCTGTTACTACTGATATAAATGAGAGAATGAGTGTAACTGATATTGTATGGTTTTGCTTTTGCCCACTCACCATATCTTAAAAACAAAAACAGATGCTTATGGTTTTGGATTGAGTGTGTCATAACATTTTTTTTTTGCTTACAAACATCTGTTGTCACCGTAAGTATTTCTACAATATCTGTGGTAATCTGTTGTATTTTTAAATATTGTTGGCGAGTTGATGAAAATAAGAGAGTTTGTAAAAATTTGTATAAGATCTCAACCAGGGGTGCCAGATGGTTGTAGTAAAAAATCGGCATATTTTCAAAAACAAATCGGAAATCAAATTATGAAAAAAACGGCAAATTAAAATTACTGTTTTAAACACAATAAAACATATTTTTAGTGACAAAAACAACAAAGCAAAACCATTAACCATTACATAATGCTTTAAAAAAAATAAATAAAAATAAACGTTTTATAAATAAATTTTATTTAATTAAAAAAATACGGGGTATCTGATAGCAGATTTATATTTTCAAATTTAAATAAAAATGTTAATAATTGACACAAAGTTTTATTAAAAGCATTGAACGGTAGAATGGAAATGCGGGTTTTATTTTTTAAAGATTATGTCATCCACATGTCTTGTGTCGACTTGAACACACTGTTCAACACGGAGCCTTGTTTTGCGAGAATTTAAAAAAATAAATGACCCAATTTTCTCATGCGTGGATAAGGCACACCAAAAATTTACCCTGGGGCAATGTAAAGGTATTTGATGTTTCAATCGAAGGTTTTAGGTTCTTGGAGACCACCCAGCAAAAACTTTACTTACAATCCTACTTTTAATGACTTCCAGAATTCATTACTTTGTAGCTTTATTCGCCACTTTTTGCATTATTAGTTCTATATTAAATAATAACTTTATTATTATATCTTAAATATACAGAAAAATTTAAATTTTCATTATGACAATAAAAATGTCATTATAGTCATTATAGTCAAAAAACATAGTTTTTTAATACAAAAACTACACTGCCCCGGTAGACTAGCTGGTAGCGAGCTAGTCTATCAGCACCGAGGTTGCGCGATCGAATCCCGCCAGAGACAGAAAAAAAATAAAAAATTAAATAAAGTAAAATAAAATAAGAAAAAATAAAATATTCAACATTTTTCATTTTTTCGAATTTATTCTATGAGCTAAATTTCAGTTATGTATTTTATAAAGCTTTTTTGTTATAAAATACATAACTGAAATTTAGCTCATAGAATAAATTCGAAAAAATGAAAAATGTTGAATATAATATAAAGTTACCTTCGGAAGGAAATAATTCCCAGTTTCTATTTGTTAAAAAATAAAATAATTAAAAAAAAATAGAAAATAAAATAATTAAAAAAAATAAATAGAAACTGGGAATTATTTCCTTCCGAAGGTAACTTCCCTGCAAATAATAGGACCAGTCCAAACACGCGTGTAAAGAGTAGTCCACAAGGGACCAGGACTAGTCCACAAGTAACCCAAACGTATGGAAAAAACCTGGTCTATTTAACATTACGATGTCCTAGGAGAGGACCATATAACCCACCTTTGGGCCACTAAGGAGTAGTTTTAAAACTACTCCATGGTATATAACCCACCTTTGGACCAGTAAGGAGTAGTTTTAAAACTACTCCATGGTATACTCAAGAGGATTAGTTTTGAAGTCGTTTAAACACGAAAGCATGTCGTTAAAAAACGAAGACATGTCGTCTCACTACAAACACTTTTTAACAATGGCATGGTCCATGCTTGCATTACATCGGACTAGTCCATGGAGTAGTCCATTTTATCAAAATGGGTCAGGTGGTCCAATTTTATTTGCAGGGTTATACCTAACCTATACATATGTACATATTTACAATACTTAAAACTTCATTATAAATAAAATTAAAAAAGCGAAAACTGGTAAATATTTTTTTAAATCGTTTTTAGAACATAAAAAAAATAAAATTTCAAGTGTTTTTGTCAATAATAAAAACTGGGAATTAAGCACGAATAACAAAATCTTTTGAAATTAAAAATAAAAATATTAAAAAAAAAATTTTTTCTTAAAAAAATGTTGAATATAATATAAAGTTACCTTCGGAAGGATATAATTCCCAGTTTCTATTTTTCAAAAAATTTTCTTTTTAAAAAACCAAGATTCGAACCCGGGAACTCTCAGTTTCTAACTTAACACACCCCCTAGACAACTGAAGCATGAAGGAACGTTAATTGTATATCATTGAAATGAAATATGGCAACGTTTACTCTTCACAAAATTCAACACAGTTGAGCTGTAATTACTTTTGATGTTTGTATGTATGTGTGTTTGTTTGTTTGTTTTCTTTTATCTTTTTTGGCTAGTTTTTAAGTAGCAAAAAACACAAAAACTCCTAGTTTCTATTTGTTAAAATTATTTCGTTAAATAGATGAAACTTATATATACCCTTTTCCACCTGAGGTGAAGGGTATAAAAAGAGTAATTTTTGGGATTTCAGTATTTTGATTATAACTCAGCTATTTTTTAACCGATTTGACAGATTTATATACCGACGTGTTTAAGAAGAAATTTGCCAGTTAGTTGGGTTATAAATCTTGGACTCGTTAAGATCTATGGTTCCCGAAAGTGGGTATTAAAAAAAAAAAAATATTATTTTGGCCATAACTTTTTCGTATCTGAACCGATTTTTCCGAGTTTTTCAGAAAATATTTTTTACTAAAGATTTCCGATCTTTTGATGTGCCAGGGATATCCATAGGTCATATAACAGTATAAAAAATCAGGTTTTTATACAATTTTTGATATTTTTTGTACGGGAGATACCACGCCCCTTTTGTGGGATGCTGTGTATTGATAACCTAAATCTGTGTACCTAATTTGAAAGCTTTGGCTCTTGCCGTTCTCAAGATATACAGAAAAAAGTAATTAAAATACCACAACAACAAGGGATTTTTGGGAAAAATTAGAGGTAGCGTGGTTTTTGCTCATATCTCAGCCATTTGTGGACCGATCTTTCTGAATTTCAATAGCAAACCATTGCGGACCATATGTGACATAAATATATAATAACCTGGCCCCCATCATATATAGGGTCTTCGGAAAAGCCAAAAAAAAACTTTGATAACTAATATGCAAGAGGCAGTGCAAATAAAACCGAACTGGCAAAATAAAATAAAGTAATTTGTTTTTATTTTTGTTTCTTCTCAACCAAAATAAGAAAAGATAAACTCACTGTTTATTGTTGTTGTTCAAGCTTTGATATTGTTACAAGTAAAACTGGTGTTCATAAAGGCTCAGTTAGACGAACGTTGCTGTACCGTATCTGTACTGTATCCATCAGCTGTTCGCTTTTTGTTATATGAAAACCAATACAAAAGCTTACCGAAATTCAATGTACCGTAGTTCAAAGTACCAATCTGTATAAAATAGAATTTCATGCCGTTGTTATGTGACATTTGTAAGACAGTGATGGGCGGCTTGTATGTTACATTGAATGTGGGTAATTTTGCTCTTTTTTTTTGTACTTTTTTCAGTATACCTATGGAATTGCGACAAAACAACTTACAATTCAACATATTTCCAAATATATAGATATACATATGCACATACAATGAAAAAGGGAAACATATAAAAGACTTTAAATGGTATCTAAACCTTGCTAAAAATTTTTATATGCTAAGATACAAATTTATTTATTGAAAATCCGTAATATAAATATAAAATTTTTTTTTTTTTTTTTGTCATTATTTTTTTATTGAATCTTCATATATTAAATATGAACTAACAATAATTAATCAAATCTTAACCTAATACGTTATTTTATCTCCTGCCAGTGCCAGACAAAATTTTCTTCATCACGGGTTATGTTCACTTTTATAGGTGTTTATCGCTCATCTAATTGGGTAAGTGCTGCAGTGTCTTCTTCTTAAGCGAGTGTGGCCGCCATGATTTAAAATATTTCGAGCCAGTGGATTTGGGTGTTGTTCAAGCCTTTTTAAATATTTTATTGCATATTTTGTAATCATAGATTTCACTAATGGCACATTGAGATCCTTATGAGTTTTTAACATACCAGGGAGCGGCTGTGATTATTCGAAGAAGTTTATTTTGGCGCCTTTGAATTTTGTCGATATTAGAGGCCGAGGCAGTGCCCCATAGTTGAATACCGTAGCACCAGATAGGCTTTAAGATAGAGTTGTAAAGTAGAAGCTTGCAATCGAGACTAAGGACAGAATTTCTTCCAATAAGCCAATGAATTTGAATGGCTTTTAGTTTCATTTGAGTTAATTTTGCCTCTATATGGCATTTCCACGTTAATCGCCGATCCAGATGTATACCGAGATATTTAACATGCGAATGTTGAGGAATTATTTGATTATTGATTGTCATAGGGGGGCAAGATTCCCGGCGCAAAGTGAATGTTATATGTACACATTTTTGCTCATTGACCATTATCCTCCATTGTCTTAACCATATTTCTAGTTGAAATATATGATGCTGTAAGTAACGCGATGCTTCATAACGATTTTCGTGGACGCTTAGAAAAGCTGTATCGTCTGCAAATGTTGAAGTTTGTGTGTAGTTGCTTGTTGGCATGTCCGAAGTATAAATTAAGTATAATAGGGGGCCCAGGATGCTGCCTTGTGGGACTCCAGCGGCAATGGGCTGAGGTGAACTTAAGAAATTTCCTTCTTTAATAATAAATTGACGACCGACTAAGTAGCTTTCTAGCAGCTTGTGTGTGTTTGCTGGTAAATTTTGCTTCAATTTGTGTAATAAGCCTTCATGCCAGACTTTGTCAAAAGCTTGCGAAACATCGATGAAGAGTGCTGAGCAATATTTATTTTCTTCAAATGCTTTTCTTATGACATTTACTATTCGATGAGTCTGCTCGATTGTGCTGTGTTTTCTTCTAAATCCGAACTGATGGCTTGGAATACATCTATTTTCACTTAAAATTGGTGTTTATTTTGAAACTAATAATTTCTCAAACAGCTTTGACATATTTGATAATAAGCTAATAGGTCTATAAGACTCAACTTTTGTATGATCTTTACCTGGCTTTGGTATCATGGTAACTAAGGAAACCTTCCATTTTTCAGGATAGTATTCAAGGCGTAAAATAGCATTAAAAATAAAAAGAATAATTTTCTTTGCTATGCGAGGTAGCTCCAAAAGCATTTTATTACTGATTTTATCAATACCAGGTGCCTTCTTAGTGTTTAAGTCACAAATAGCCTTTTCGATTTCTCTTATCTCAAATCTGAGGGGAATAGCTGCTCTAGCATCAACAGGTGGTAACTCGACCGCAATATTGTGAGATATATTTGGTGTAAATACGTTTTTCAAATGATTTACAAACAGGTTTCCTTTTTCATTATCATTTCTTGCCCAACTACCATTCAAGTTTCTTAATGGTGGCTTAGATATAACTGGCCTTTTTAGATTTCTAGCTGCACGCCATAATGAGTAGTCAGATTGTGGAGTTGCATCAAGTTCCTTAAGATATTTTTCTAGAGAAGCCGTTTTCTGATTCTGTAGCAACTTTCTTAGCCTTTTTGTGCATTCTTTTAATAAAATCTTAAGTTGCGGGGATCTGTAAAGTTGCCACTCTCTTCGAACTCTCCTTTTTTCAGTCAAGAGCCGCTCGACATCTGAAGAACATATTTTATTATTTTTAATTTTTTTGGGGGTAACGCTGGAGTGTTGAACAGCTAGTTTAAGATAACTGTCAAAGTTAACAAGAGAGAGATTCACATTCTCCGGTGTACTAAGCGGAATATTTTCTGTGCAATGGGCACTGAGAAATTTTTTATATTTTAACCAATTTATTTGTGTGGCTGGCGTCGCTAAGTAACCTGACGGAAATACAATTCTATTTGGGTTCGATATAGTAACAATTGTAGGTGTGTGGTCGGATGATAATTCTAGGGAAGCTTCAACATGAATCGTTTCTGTGGGGATGTTTTTAACCACGCCAAAGTCGATAACATCTGGAATTTTTTGCTGATCAGTAGGCCAATATGTTGGTTGCCCGCTCGCGACCACATTTAAACCCATTTTAGAGATTGTGTTAAACAAAACACGACCTTTTGGTGTTATAAGTCGTGACCCCCAGAAGGTATGTTTAGCGTTATAATCGCCAGCGGCCAGAAAACAGGGTCCTAATGATTTATAATATTTATAATATTGGCCTTCTGATATGGAAAATCTAGGTGGAGAGTATAAAGAAGAAATTACTATGTTTCGATTTAGCTCCTCAACACAAATAGTCGTTGCTTGCAGATAGTCTTCACGGTGATCACACATAATGTAGTGTTTGACTCGAGTTTTTATTAAGATGGCAGAACCTCCACAAGCTCTATCTCGAGGGTCCTTGGTATCATATAGTATATAACCATTGATTTTAAACGTATTTCTTGAGGTCAAATGAGTTTCAGAAATCATCATGACATCAATTTGTTTATTTTTAAGAAAGTATTCTAATTCATTTTTATGTTGGCGGATGCCGTTTGCGTTCCAAAAACAAATTTTTAAACAGTTCATGGTTTGTTAAGTACAGCTTGCAATAACATCGATTGCATTCTAAGCATTTCCTGCATCATATTACCCATTGTGTTCGTAAAATTATTTACTGTTTGCACTAATGTTTCCATGGTTTTTTCTAAACGACTTAAATTAGAAACCGGAGTTTCATCATTACTTGGCGAGGCACCTTGCATTGGCTGATGGTTTGATTTTAGGACGTTAGCGTAAGAGGTTCTGTTATTACTAGGCTGGGGGTCTTGAATTGCATTTGTGTTTACCTGATTTGCAACCTGCATTTGAGGGGTATTTGTTTTCGGTCCAACCGTCTGCTTGACAATATTATATACTGGGCATCCTCTATAATTGGCAGTGTGATTACCGCCACAGTTGCTACATTTTTTTACGTTGGGGTCGGTTTTAGACTTATCGCAAGAAACTGTACCGTGTAGTTCACCACATACTACGCAGACAGGGGGTAAGTAGCAGTATGCCTTGGTATGGCCAAATTCTTGGCAGTTTAAGCACTGAACAAGTCCATTTTTTTTGTGCGGCTCTTCTATAGTTATTCTTCTGTAGAGAATATATTTTAAATTGTAAATAGGATGTGTTTCGTTTTTTTTAAGTTTTACGTCGCCGGGTTCAAACTCCACTCGAAAAAGTGGTTGGGGAATTTTTTCTCTATTTTTAATATTTACTACATGTTTTACCTTGAAGCCTTTTTCTTCTAGGAATGTTTTAACCTCTTCTGGGTCTACACATGAGTCAATACCCTTAATCACTACCTGTAGACCTTTACTGCTTTTCAGTTGGTAGGTATAAAAGTTTTTTTTAAGCGTTTCAAAGTTGTTTACTATTTTGCGAAAATCATTCTCATTATTGACTTGTATTTTTGTCTCGTTTATACTTCCACGCTTTATAGCCGCTACGTAAAACGAATTTTCACCTATCACCGATATCAAACTCTTTATGAGCTCATTTGAATTTTGCTCCCTTAGATATATCGGGGGAGGCTTGGATGGTTTAATGACGTTTGGTGCTTCAGAGGATTCATCCTCCAGAATTGCAAAACGATTTTGAGTATTCATTTTATCAAAAGATGGTACTTTTGAGGCCGAAGCAACTGCTGCAGAGGTAGGGCTGCGTCCCCGTTTAAGCACTGTTATGTACCTGTCCATACCAACTTGTACTGTAGGCTTTTGACAACTTTTTACAGGGGGGTTTTCCATTGCATTTGTGTTTGAGTTCATGGTATCATTTCCCACTAAATTTGTTTTTGACGTCACGGCAATACTTGCTTGGCTGGCAACACTTGTCACCAAATCTAGTTGTAGTTTTTTTAATGAGTCACTATCCACTGTTTTCGTAAACACCGAGGGTGATAGGGAACGTGTTCGAATAATTGGCTTAGCCGTTAAATAGTTTATATTGTTTTGTTTAGTTTTATTTATTTCTACATTATTTTCGTTTGCCTGAACTAAAACGTAAACGTTTCTTTCATTTTGTCTTAGTGTTGTTTCACTGTTCGTACTCATGCAAAGAGTTGTTTTTTGTTTTTTCACCGTTTTGCTTTGCTTTAATATTTTTATTATTTATTGTATTTTACAACAACAAAAAAAAACAAGAAATTTAAATTTAAATGTTTTTGTTCAGAATATGTATACACATGTATGAACATTCATACGTACATACATATATATTTTTACTGTTTTATTTTATTTAATTTTATCGTTTTAAATTGTTCACTATTATGTTAAGTAATTTAAATAACAAAATATATTATTTTTTTTTTTAAGCGTCCATTCGCTGCTTATATTTATGTATGTATTACAAAATCAAATGTGATTAATTAATAGTTCAAATCGTATGCGGGGCTAAAAATACACGTCTGTATCACAACAAAGCACAAACCGAACTTAAATTATTAACATTTTTTACATACACAAAATACTGTTTTAAAACCATTGAAATCACGTGGTACCTTTTCTGCACAACGGTCACCATTTGAACATTTTTGATTCCCAACACTGTGTGTTTTGTTTTATGTATACCATTGCTTTTTGTTTATGTACGGGAAAACATATGACACGTTTTTAAACGTTCTATAAGTGCACCAACGTGCTTACAGTACGGTGCGGTACATTACGGGTACAGCAACGTTCGCCTAACTGAGCCTTGATTTTATTATCTTTAGTTTTTCTAAAATCTTTGGTTGAAGTTTCCTGATGATCTAGCCTAAGCAGCCAGTGTAATGCGCATAGGAATAGCTTATCCCATCAACAATAAATAGTTTATCAATAGTATGAAATGGGAATTTAGCACATTTAAACGAAACCTTGATAAATTTTGTTTGTTCCCCTTAAGCTAATCTCGCAAAGCTCAACGCTTCTCCTCAGGAGACTGGAGTCTCTGGCGGGAATCGAACCTGCAACCTTCGCATTAATAGACTAGCGCACTACCAGCGCCCCGCATGAGCTATGTAAATCTTAGACGCATGATTTAAAACAGCAGATTGACCCTTTTTACGCAACAGCCACTGTGCCGATCTGTCTGATCTAGCGTAACGAAATCGAAACTTTCGACTTTCACATTCAACCAAAATTTGATCTCCGGCCGTTAACTTAATGCCCATTTAGCAAGTCGATAATTTTCCATTTGATAAATTTGCCATAATTCATATGGCACATTGAAAAAGAAGCTTCCAAAAAATTTTACTTACTGGAGGAGTTTGATTTTTCACACTTTATTGAGAAATCCAACTGCACTTAATTATTAAAACAAAGTGGAATCGATGCCGAAGGGTCGGAAACGGTTCAAGAATAATTACAATGTTTGTTAAGACGAAGAATTAGTTCTTGTAAGTCAAAAAACTAAAAATGGAGCAGGAAGAAAACAAAAGGAAATTGTAGATTTCCACGCAAAACGTCAGTGTACCAAAGTTTCGGAACAAGTCGAAGGCAACACTTGTAATAAGCTCATGATAGCGACTCGCGTCAGCTTATACAAAGCTAGAGCGAATCACAAGTTGTTTCAACGGTAGGCACTGATTCCGTTGCGTCAAAAAATAAAAGAAGTCTTGAAGTAGATCAACAGCTCCCAATCAAGTATACGGCACTCTAGCTAACGATTTGCTAAGTTCTTGTTAACGAGCTGCTAAACGCTTGCCAACTTATGAAAAACTGCTGTTTAAGGTCAAACTATTGTTATAAACCAAAGAAAACCCGTAAAACACTAACACACTTCACCAGTGATGCCAATAGTAGGGAATTTTCCCTTTTCGTAGAGATTTTTTTGAAAAGTTTCAAGCGCAGGGAAAAAGGACAGATGTTTTATTTTAAGGCAAATATCTCATTTTCAATATATTGTGTACAAATACGTACATAAATATTCGTCTCATTTTCATTTAAAAATTAAAATTTTTCATATACAATAGCATTTAAGTACAAATTAGTACATATTTTTAAACAGAAACCCTATGCTATGAGTCCTAATAGCCTCTTTAACAATTGCCAAAACCATGTTAGCGAATTTCCGTCTCACTCCTAATATATAATAAGGGTGCGACGAATATTTGGATTCGCATTTGCGAACTATTCTCTTATTCTTGCTATGCGAATCAGGGATGATAAATGACATTGTACTAAAATCTAAAAATATGTATACTTTTTAATATTGTTATTTTTACATTTACATATATTGGTGCCTGGTTCCCATAAGGAGCATAGGGCTTATTTTTATAAAGATGCAAGTGAAACGAAAAAATATGTTTAACCGAATAACAAGTTCAAAAAATATTGTATTATTTGGTATCTCGCTAACAGCCCTTATACCGCGTTTGTCCATACTTGAAAAAAAATCAAACTAAAAAGTGGTCATATTGTTCATATTATGTAAGTGGAGTATAATAAGGAACACAAGGAGATCAAAGACGGATTGATGTAGGAAATTAGTTTTTTAATAAATTTGTGCATAACTTAACGATAAGTTTTTTTAAAAAATATCTTCCACATTCGCCAACGAATGTGGTATAGACAATTTACCACTGGCAATTCTACTGATATCTGGAAACATAAGTTCACTAATTTTATTTTTCAATTCTCCAACCCTAGACCAAAAAGCTTCAATGTTAAATGTTTGAAATTTTTAAATTGTACTAAACATGTCATTGTAGTACTTTAGTATTTTGCAATGCCAATAGTACTGAAAAAAGTACAATTGTACTAACTTAATCATCCCTGATGCTAATATTCAAAGCGAATATCTAATGAATGAAATTTCTATACAGGGCTGTCAGGTACTTTTTTTCTTGTCCCCAAAAAATAAATATAAATACCCAAATTACAAAACAAAACTTTGAAAAGTTAATATTTTTTTTGTTTGTTTTTATTTCTGACCAAATTTTAAATCTTTAAAAAAAAAAATAAGAAAAATTATAATAAGAAATCCCCAAATTATTTTTATGCGATTGCAATGAGGAATTACAAGCAGAACAATATGCGGTTTTGAAGATGAATGAGCCAATTTATACGAATTTGGAATTACAAGCAGAACAATATGCGGTTTTGAAGATGAATGAGCCAATTTATACGAATTTGGAGCTTGTTCAATGGGTTTTAGCCATTCTTAAAATCAACAATAAAAATACATATATCCGTCATTTATTTAATACTTCGGTGCATCATAAATAATTACCAATAGCCAGCCCAGCACTCTTTTTCCCAAACCTTATTTTGTATGTTGTCTTTCATATTCACTTATTTTTGGGGAAGACATACTTCCTTGAAAATTGTCTTTAACGGTTTTAGATTCTTTTTTTAAATTTTTCTTTTTAAAAACACTCACTCAAGAATAATAACATAAGTTTATAAGGTACCTTTTTCACACTTAACAAAATGGCAATCTTCGCTTGCAGTAACGATAGTGTGATTCTGTAACTTTTTTTAACGATAGTAAACAGCTGTATTTTTGTAACATCTCTGTCTTAAAAATGTTAAAAAAAAAACGAAAAGCACGAAAGAGAATAAAATAAAAACAAATGAAATTGTTCTTAACCCCCTGTGTTACACATGCTTTTGCATTCAAAATGCATTGAAAAGGGTCTGGCCAGACTCATGAGTAAGACGAAGGGTTAATTTATGGTTTTTATATTTTTTTTTCTGAATTTTACATTTAGAATTTTGTTTTTGTTCATACATATACATATGAATATATCTTTGTATGTATGTAAGCTATTTTAAACATAAAATACATTTTATCGATTAAATAAACACAACCTAAATTATTGTCGTTAAAATAACGACAAAAACATTGCTTAAAGAAACAGCTGATTTTAAACGACAGCGAATATCGTTAAAAATTTTACTGAATAGCATATTCGATAAATGTTCGTTATATTTATTTTAACGATTCGATTATCGTTATAAAAGTTAGTGAATCGCACTACAGTACCCTTCACACCGTATATTATTAGCGTAAGATAAAAGTTTTGCTACTTTTTTCATATTTTATATACGAAACAAGAAAAATAAGTGTAAATAATAAAAATGGGATTTACATTAACAATGATCCAAATGACTTCCTTTGTCCTTTTTGCTCGCATGAAATCCCCAACTTTGGGGATAAATTATGTTTCTATATAAAAATTAATTTTGTACCGAGAAGAAACAGTCACACCTGTTAAACTAAAAGAAATAAAACAATACAATTTCGATTTTTTAAAAAATTTTATAAAAACTCTTAAGAATATTGAGGGATATCTAAAAATCAAATGCGAAGTTTAACTTTGTTTTGTCCCTAGATTAGTGAATATATATCGTTAGCTTAAATGCAAAAAGGCGTAACTAACAAAAATATAATTGTTATAAAAGGCGAAACAATATATTATCAGATAATGTGTTTTATTCAAGAGTTCTTACATGACTAAAACATTTGAGCATTCATATTCATATAGTAAAGAAAAAAACGGTTATTAGTTTGTATTAAAGAAAGTAATGATAAATAAAAGTAAAAGGGATAAACGTCAAAAAAGAAATAATTAGGGTTGCCATTTGAATTACTTTGTCTATTTCAACAATAATTTTACAGGAGAAGCAGACAGAAACTTTGTTAAATGAAAATTATAAACATGTCAGAAAAACATGAATTGATAAGTCTTTAATGGAATTCTTTAAACAATATTCAAAGAAGAAAACCATTTCTTTATATTTTATTGGAAAAAAAACTTTCAATGACATCGTTTGAATTAATCAAATAAACACACTTGTAGTTACGTCCCTTTGTTTTTTGTTAATAAGAGCGTCATATTTGATCTCAGAAGTGTAACATTTTTTTAAGACATAATATAGTTTAATGGCATTCATAATAATCAATCAAAAACTCGATTTTACGCCTTTTTGCATTTTAGCTAACGATATATAAAAGGATAATGTTTAAATTTTCAAGAATAATTAGTATTGTGGTTATTTTGTTGAACTATTTATGGTTTTTAATCCAAATTTTCAATATTTTTAATTAGGCTTAATTAAGTTCATCAAATTTAATTTTCATTAAATTATTTTTATGAAGAAAGGAATTTTACAACATGAAAATTAATTAAAATTTACTGATAATTTTTTTCATTCTTGACTCAATCTGGGCTCGAACCCAGGCGTTTTTACGGACAGGTTACCCTGACATGTTTCGATTGCAACCACTCAATCTCCTCAGAGGGCTTGCCGTTTAACACTCGCAGCCATCAACGAAAAAAAAAAAAAAAAAAAAAAAAAAAAAAAACAAAATATATGTACTTTGAACTTCCAGAAGAATTCTTGACAAAAGTACGAAAAAACAGAAGTAAAGGAAGAACATGTAAAATAAATTAAAATAGATAATCATTCAAAGCAAATTTCGATCTACCAAAGGTTAAATACAATTTGGTTTAAGGATTGATGTTTGACTAATGACGTCAGCAGTCGTCGATGGCTGCGAGTGTTAAACGGCAAGCCCTCTGAGGAGATTGAGTGGTTGCAATCGAAACATGTCAGGGTAACCTGTCCGTAAAAACGCCTGGGTTCGAGCCCAGATTGAGTCAAGAATGAAAAAAATTATCAGTAAATTTTAATTAATTTTCATGTTGTAAAATTCCTTTCTTCATAAAAATAATTTAATGAAAATTAAATTTGATGAACTTAAGCCTAATTAAAAATATTGAAAATTTGGATTAAAAACCATAAATAGTTCAACAAAATAACCACAATACTAATTATTGTTAAAGCTAAGGCACGAGCTCTATGTTTGCATTTGTCCTTCAAGTTGTGCTGAAAAGGTCAGCAAGTAAAAGAAAGACAAAAAAATGAAAAAAACAAAACAAAATATATGTACTTTGAACTTCAAGAAGAATTCTTGACAAAAGTACGAAAAAACAGAAGTAAAGGAAGAACATGTAAAATAAATTAAAATAGATAATCATTCAAAGCAAATTTCGATCTACCAAAGGTTAAATACAATTTGGTTTAAGGATTGATGTTTGACTAATGACGTCAGCAGTCGTCGATGGCTGCGAGTATTAAACGGCAAGCCCTCTGAGGAGATTGAGTGGTTGCAATCGAAACATGTCAGGGTAACCTGTCCGTAAAAACGCCTGGGTTCGAGCCCAGATTGAGTCAAGAATGAAAAAAATTATCAGTAAATTTTAATTAATTTTCATGTTGTAAAATTCCTGATGAACTTAAGCCTTATTAAAAATATTGAAAATTTGGATTAAAAACCATAAATAGTTCAACAAAATAACCACAATACTAATTATTGTTAAAGCTAAAGCACGAGCTCTATGTTTGCATTTGTCCTTCAAGTTGTGCTGAAAAGGTCAGCAAGTAAAAGAAAGACAAAAAAATGAAAAAAACAAAACAAAATATATGTACTTTGAACTTCAAGAAGAATTCTTGACAAAAGTACGAAAAAACAGAAGTAAAGGAAGAACATGTTAAATAAATTAAAATAGATAATCATTCAAAGCAAATTTCGATCTACCAAAGGTTAAATACAATTTGGTTTAAGGATTGATGTTTGACTAATGACGTCAGCAGTCGTCGATGGCTGCGAGTGTTAAACGGCAAGCCCTCTGAGGAGATTGAGTGGTTGCCTGGGTTCGAGCCCAGATTGAGTCAAGAATGAAAAAAAAAAATTATCAGTAAATTTTAATTAATTTTCATGTTGTAAAATTCCTTTCTTCATAAAAATAATTTAATGAAAATTAAATTTGATGAACTTAAGCCTAATTAAAAATATTGAAAATTTTCAAGAATTTTATATGAGTAATTTCTGAGCGCAAAGTGAGGGAATTTACTAAAATCCACTCAATTTAATTTAGACGAAAAAACTTTAGAGTTTTTGTAAGGAGGAATTATAATTTAACAATTTCAACTTTGAACAAAATTAAAATTTGAATTTTTTTAGTTCTAATCTATCTGGTCTAATGAAATTTATGCGTTTCATTATAGGGCAATATGAAAGGAAAACATTTAACCAGAAGCCACGCTATGAGAGAGGCGACTTCGCCGCCACGCACACCGACTCCCCGAGCATCAGATTCTTCATCGCAAATGTCGCCGAATGGTTATCAACAGCAGCAGCATCAACAGCAACATGTGGATGCTCACGAAGGCAACAATAACAATAATAGCAATAATAAATTGCATACACAATCATCCGCCCCTCGCGGCAATTCACCAATAATCGATACTCCAACTGTGATTGTAACTAGTCAACACAAACAGCAACAGCAGCCGCCGCAGCAACCACAACAACAACATCAGCAACAGTCGAATGTTGCTTTGTGTAATGAAACGGAATTTCCAAAATTAAGCCCGCCTAAATCAAAGAGCGGTAGTAACAACAGTGGAGTAGGGTCTGGTAATAGTTCTTGCAGTAGTGGTTTAAATATCAACTGCAATAGCAACCAACAACGTGTTAATAGTGTTTCTGAAAGTCACAATAATATAAATAATAATAATAATAACAACATTAGCAATAAAAAGACAAACGGTGATACGACAGGTGTTAATGAAACGCACAATAAGGGCACCAACAACTTGAACATGAATACTGCGACTGTAAATAAAAATTACACTACAACGCAGCCACAACAATTTGGGGGTGGAAATGCATTGCATAAAGCCTTAAATGTGTCAGATAATACCCAGTCCACTCCAATTTTTAATTCCCCCATGAACTACCAGTTGCATCCCAACGATGTCAACCGCGAACAGCAGCAACAACAGCCTTCTTTTATCGTTTACGATAAAGAAAATCGGTGTCCTCGCAATGATAGTCAGAACAGCATGAATTCTAGCGATGAAGTTCATTACGAGACACAACAACATCAACAACAACACCAGCAGCAGCACCAATCGCAGCAACATCACCAGCGTGGAGGAGGTGGCAAAAAGCATCGCACAAGTTCAAATTCGAAAGGATCAAAACCTCGATTGAAGAACATGGGAAGCAGCAACAGCGGTGGAGGTGGTGGCGTTTCAAACATGGGTGCTGGTGGAGTTGTTGTTGCTGGTGGAATTGTTTCCAGCAGTATTGACGGAAGTTTAAATAGCAGTAACAACACATCGGGCTTTATTTCAAGAGGTTTGTATCGACCACTTTTATAAAAAATTGTATCTATTTTTTATATCTTTAGTCTTCACAAATTCAGAAAACTCCAACGAACAATACACGGACCACGGTGGAACCGATTTGCTCAGTTTTTTTAAGGAGACGTTAAACAAGAATGTCAAGGATCGTCAATTTTTGTTAAAAGTTGAGAAAGACTTAATCGAATTTGTACAAGATGGAAAGTGAGTACTTAATTAGGTTAGACCCTAATGCTGTAATGGGAATTTAATTTTATTTTTATTTTTAGTCGAGGTGAAATACGTTTTCCTCAAGCCTCCTCATACAATCGCATGTTGATCCACAGAACGGCTGCCTTTTTTGGCATGGAACATAATGTAGATACTGAAACACAGCAATGCGTTATAGTTGCCCCGACAAAAAACACTCGCATACCAGAAGTAAGTAGACAATAATAAATTGAGCGATAAAAGCTTATTTTGAGTTTTTGTTTTTAGATCCGTTTTAAAACACTGGTAATTAACAATCGTGAAGATTCACGTAAGTCTATATTAAAAAGAGATACGCACAGTTTTGATGAGCCCCGCCAGAGCAGCTATTTATGTCCAGATCGTGGTGGTATGCTCGATCGCAAAGCAAAAAGTTTTGAAGAACGTGAAGAAGACTACGATCGTGCAAGATCGCGCATATTCAATCGTAGCCAAAACGAACCATGTACCAGCGGTGGAGGTTGTAGCACGGACGATGACAACAACTACATTAGTTGGACAAGTTCAGTGGATCAGCAACAATTTTCACGTGGGCGTGCAAGTGGAAAAGTTTTAAAGATTCAAAACGTAATTGATTTTTAAATATTACTAAAAGTTGTAAACTAAAAGCCTATTTCCGACGTGCGAAAGAATTCTTTTTTTCGATGTAGTTGTACGAAAGAAAGATTTTTTTTCGCACATCAGAAATAGGCCGTTAATAAATTACTTCTTTGTGTACAGTCTCCAGACGGCCGTGGTGGAGTTGGGTGTCAAAAATCTAATAATAATTTTGGAAATTATGGCGCTCCCAGCCAGGGTGGAACTCCTCTTATACGTGGCGATTCGGCGAATTCCAACAAAAGTATGGGCACTGGTAGTGGAAATGGAACACGCGTTTTCTCTAAACAGGACTCCGCAGGCAGTTCCAATACATCGTGGCGATTATCTCCTTCTAGCAGTGGGTAAGTGCATTTTAATATATTAAGCTTTGCTCTTAGCACTCAATGTTTGTAAACTTTCACATTCTGTGTATTTCTGAGGAAGAATAAACTAAGAAAATAAAATTGTTATTCTTAAACACTTAATTGTTTAGCTATAAAACTCAAACGCAATCGATTCGCTCAGATTCGGTAACGCCATCACCAACCGGTGGTTATGGCAGTGATGAAACCCATTTGCAAGATCATCCGTCAGCCATCGAAAACAGGGAGATTAATGAAGATGCACCATCGCCGCTTGCTAGTGGACTTGTGTGGGCCGTTACAGATATTTCGAATGTGCCAAAAGGCAGCATTCTCATTAATCCGCAAACCTTACAGCCAATCCTAAATGCAGACGGGTAATTTACAAAACTTTAACCAACCAATCACTACAATAAAATAAAAGAAACTAAAATTCTATTCAGTTCTGTTCTTCCGTTTAAATCAATCAATCACTAATCAACTTTTTACAATACATTTCGACAGTTTTGAAAATTGTTAACGCATTTCACTAGTGTCGAAAGTTATAACTTTTTTTTTCTTTTTTGTTATTGTTCTTTAATTGCTATTGTTATGATTCAAATAAAAAAAATTATTTTCAAATACACACATAGTTTGCAAAAAATGTTTATTTTTTGTTTATCTCTATATCACTCTCTCTCTCTCTCTCTCTCTCTTTAAACCCACTGTTCAGAGTCATCAACACTTGAATGTTTTATAAGCTTACAAAATAATAATTATTATTTTTAACATTTACACTTAACTACATGTTACATAAGTATACATTAGACATGTAAAATACCTTTGAACTTGGAATTTCTTACGATATTCGTTTGTTAAGTTTTGCATTCTATTGCAGGTTATTTATAATTGTCTGTTATTATTACGTAATATGCATCTACATTAGTCTGGGTTCACACTATGAAAGTTTTCTTTCAGGAAGTCTGAGTTTATTGGTGAGAGGGGAAGAGAACATGCTTTTTTCTCTCCTCTCTCATCCATAAACTTAGACTTTCTGAAAGAAAACTTTCATAGTGTGATCCCAAACATAGGCCTATAACTAATTTGTATGAAAAATTTGGCATACCACTACATATTGGCAAATATTGTAGAAGTAGTGAACTTTTTTAGGTGATTTGGGTTCAAAAATGCTGATTTGGGTTCAAAAATGCTCCAAGCGTAACATACAAATTTACAAATAGAAAATAATTTCAATCGATATTCTGGAACAATTATAAAGGAAAAAGTGCCAGAATAGCTCTAGAATTCCAGTGATCATTACTGAGCGATGGTATTGCTTTAAATTTTATATATGTACATAATATGTACATATTATGTTTGTATGAAAAATATTTATTTTTCAAAGTATTTAAAAGCTTGGACCAATTCATATAAGTATTCCTATCACACTTAAGGCCCTACTATAATATGCTTAAGTTGGCTTAAGCAATTGTGCGAGTACATGTGACTCATGTGTCGAACCATATTGAACTTATGAAAAATTGTTGGTTAAATTTATGAAACTGGTAGTTTCTTAAGCAAATTGCGAAACAGAGGGGTTACTGCGTATTTCAATTTGAAAGAAATAATTTACGAGTTCAAACAATTTGTACTGTGTATAACGATTTTCGTACCATTTGTTTCGAATAAGCGAAAGTTGTTTATACCTTTTCGAAAACAAAAAGTCCCTTCCGTAACGGAAAATATCTATTACGAACAATAAAAATCCCTTTCGAAACTCCAACTCCGTATTGCGAAAACGAGCGTCAGTTATGTAAAAAGCGTTAGGAATTTGTTCGAAAGCTATTTTGTTAGTGACAAAGTGCAAATGATAAAGTTCAAGATAAATAAAAGTGTAAAGCAAACAAATTAATCCTAATAATATAAGAGTTTATATAAAATAAATGTTTACAAATGTTATTATTGAAAATGTTTTAATATTTGTGGTCTTGAAATTTTAACAAAATATAAAAAAAATATATGTATTACAAAAATAAAAAGCAGTATGTAGTAATTTTTTCTGTTGACTCTTTAAAAAAATTTTATTAAAAAAATACAATAGCGGTTTTCACCCTTTGTATTAAGTGTACACCTCTGCTTTACTTAATACGATTTTATACTACAAAGCGTGACTTTCTTTTTCGTTAGTATTGTAAATTAATGAAGTTGCTGAGTGAGGGAAAGAGACAGATATAGTTTCTTCAACTGTTTTATTCTGGGTTATTTAACAAACGTGTTTACTACAGTTTTTTGTTGGATTTTTTAACAACAGCGTAGTAAATTTTAGTCTAATACATTTTGTTGTTGCAGTGTTGTAAATCTTAGTACTTTAACTAAATTAATAAGATTCACAAGGTCTACAAGATACTTTACTATCAAGGGTGAAAACCCCTAATTATAATATTTTTTACACGTTAAATAGTATTTATTTGTTTTGTTTTGGGATATTTTCATCCATTTTGGTATTTTAATAGCAGTGCTACCAACTTTTAATCAAATTTCCCATATGTTCATAGACACAACCCTGTCATCGTTTCGAACGAGTTACGCAGTACGATTTAACTTTCGAATCGGAAATTGCTTTCGAAAAATTTTAATTTTCGAATCGAAATATACCGCTCCCTAGATAGCACTTTCCTTACGGAATAAAATATTTTTTGATTTTGTTTTTTTAAATGCTTTTGAGAGATTTTTTGTTAATTTTTGACAGTAGCCTAAGCCAGCTTATGCATATTATAGTTGGGCGTTTAAATATCACTTTTTTTTAACATTTTTACACAAATAATATTTCTGTGGCATTTTGACAAAACATCTTAAGTCAAGATAAGATATCAAAAAAGTTGAAAAAAAATCTTGCTGAATAAATCAATTTCTATCAAATAATAAAATAAACCAAAATTAAAGAAAAATTTCGTTTATAATAAAAAAATTTAAAAACGTAAACAAAAATGTTTTTTGTTTTGAATTGTACTTATGATGTTTTGCCAAAATGCCACAGATCTATTAAAATTTCTAAATTGAATGATAAAGCCAATGGATATATGATATAATCAAAGATAATGGCAAAAGATGTAGCGGTTCGAACGTGAAAAAACAAGTAGTTTTTGTGGCCATGTATAAAAAGCATAATTCAGCGAAACCTGACACAATTTTTTAGTCAAACTACTATAAGAATTTAACGTAGCAATGTAACATTAAAATGTCTTGGTTTGATTCCAAAATCTTCTGTATTTTAATTTTTTAAGCCAAAATCTGGCTCGATACGTGACATTTCGAACGTGAAAAAATTTCCGTAATAATTTAACTGAATAATGATTAAAATAAAATAAAAATTTACCGTTAATCCGAATAACATATTTCTCTTTGAACTCTTCCTTAGATTACAGACCATGTAAGCAAATTTTTTTGGAATAATTTTTATCAAATATCACCTCTTTAAGAAAGATAAATATTAAAGAAAACATGCAATTAAACATTATCACATATAAGAAATTACGTTTGCACAACTTTGCTTTCTGATTGTTCATCTAAGTGAACAAATTAAGTGGTAAAATTAGTAAAATCTAAATATTTCTCTATAACAATATCGTAAAATAATCAGCTTTTAATAACTTTTAAATTTTCGGTCACGGTGGACCTTTTGACGGAAATGCCCTTATGAAGATATACTTATATTAGGGTGGCAGCTAAATTTCAACTTTGGATTTTCAACATCTGCCGGGCGGAATATTGTGCCACATGGTCTAAAACTGATGTGGAAAAAATTTCAGCCAAATCGGATAACTTTAACCCGTGCCCTTTGAGGTCAAAGTTCAAATGATAAAAAAAAAAATTTTCCATGCAAGCAAAAAAAAAAAAAAAAATTTGGTTTTTTTTTTTTTTTTTTTTTTAATATTAGTTTGCTTTATTAGCTTATTAACGACAAAAAATCTCATTTCGATCGGACAAGATTTTCAGTTTCTAAAGTGACTCCGAAAAAAAAATTTGAGGCTTGTTAGGGGCTTACTCTAAAAAATTTTCAAAAAAATTTTTTTTTTTAGTTTTGATAAGCACACATTAAACATTTTTTGTTGCTCTTAATACCAGGTTTTTTAAATCTTCTTTTTTTTTTGGTGACATCGAAGTTTTGTTCTAAATTGGGGCCAAAAGCTGCAAAAATTTAGTTTTTGGCCCTATTAAAAAACAAAATTACGACGTCACAAAAAATGTAAAAAAAAAACCTATTATTAAGAGCGACAAAATATCTTTAATGTATGCTTGTCAAAACTAAAAAAAAAAAAATTTTGAAAATTTTTTAGAGTAAGCCCCTAACAAGCCTGAAAATTTTTTTTCAGAATCACTTTTGAAACTGAAAATCTTGTCCGATCGAAATGAAATTTTTTGTTGTTAATAAGCTAATAAAGCTCACTAATATTAAAAAATAAAAATCGGAAAAAAAATTTTTTGCTTGTATGGAAAATTTTTTTTTTTATCATTTGAACTTTGACCTCAAAGGGGCACGGGTTAAAGTTATCCGATTTGGCTGAAATTTTTTCGACATAAATTTTAGACCATGTGGCACAATATTCCGCCCGGGAGACATCAATATTAATACAAAAAAATTGCTCCATACATTTCGCTGCCACCCTAACTTATACGCATAAATATGTATGTATATGTATATTTATATAAACAAACTTACATACAATTTAAAAACTTTGGTTTAGTGAATTCATTTTTTACTAAACACCATCCATGATATTATCACCGTTTATTAGGATATTTTTTTGGAACTTGTTTATTACGAGTTACTTTTCCAATTACAAACTCATTTATGGAAGTGATGAAAACGGCAATATGTATGTATTTACTAAGTTGTCGCAACTTATTTATAATTGTTAGACACGTAAAATAAAGAGTGTTTTAAATCTGCACATAACTCCACTATTTTCATGATCATTCCACCCACAAATAAACTTTTGCAAACTATTTTTTCTTTATTGGAGTCTTTTATTTTTTAGTTTTTGACATTAATTGGCATATTTAATTTTAATTGTTTGTTCACAAGTTTTCGTAAATTATCTGTTTTTAAGTACTGCATTACATGTAAATACATATAAATATAATATATATATATATACATATATTTATATAAAGTACAATTTTTTTTAATCTGCTTTTGGCTTACTGAAAACCTTCATGCTTATATGTATGCTCACTAAATAAACGAACGGCATTAACTACTTAACGATTCAATGTTTCTGTACGTTGAAAATTCTTTATCATTTCAATATTTCAACTCACCTGACATCACTGTGTATTTTGAAAAAAGTTGCAACGTATTGCTCTACGCAAACACTACATCGATCAAATATGAATAAAGGAACTACATATATCGAAATAAAGCTGATACATTTTGAAACATTTAATATTATATATAAGTAGGGATGAGATTTTCATGCACTAAAAAATCGAAAATATGCGCATAAAACATGCACTAAAAATTCCAAAATATGCATTAAAAAAATAACAAAATGCACTAAAAATTTGACCATTTTCAATTTCAAATTTTCGTTTGTTTTATTTTTATTTTATTTAAAATAAAAAATTCTTTTGTGGTTTTTATTGTATTGCTATTCAAAGGTAACATATTTTTTAGAACTTACCCCCAAAGTATTTATTTGACTATGCAATTTAAATGATGTAGTTATTTAAATTAACTGCCTGTTCATCGATTTCGAACGAAGACCTCGTTCGCTTAACTTTAACGTAAAACAAAAACAATATTTTATAATTTTTTTTGTTTTAAATGTAAGTTATGCGAACGAAATCTTCGTTTGGAAATAGATGAACAGGCAGTTAATTAAAATAACTACATCATTTAAATTGCATAGTCAAATAAATACTTTTTAATATTATCAAAAGTAAGCCTTTGTCTGTTAAAAAACTTTTGTACATGGAAAATGATCTCTCAACGTCAACCGAAGTTGAGGCATACTTCAAGTATGCCAATACATTTGAAGAATATTAATTTTCTAATTCAGATCCCACATTTGATTCTAGATCAAAAATATTTGAAATTTGTTTTATTTTTTGAAATCCTCTATTTTTTATTTTTATCTGCAACAGTTTTTGAATTTTTTTTTTTTTTTTTAATTTGTCGGGCTATTTTCCATTCACATGTTAATGTTACTTTCTGCCATATCAATTAATTTGAGTTGAATATTAAGTGAACTAAATCCTGTATGAAACCAATTAATCAATATTATCGAATTGGCTTCTGATTTCCTCTGCAACTCGGTGTAAACCATATGCCAATCAAGTAGCATGTAACAGTTTTCGATAAATTGTTTTAGGACAATTGGCAGGCAGCCTTAACAATGTAAGGTACAGCATCGGTTAAAAATTTAAAGATCTTTTGTCGATATCTTGTATTTAAAGCAGAGCTCAAAAAAAATAATTAATTGATTTAAAAAAAAAATTTTTTCGAAGGGTTTTTTTATACAATTGAAAATTTTTCGAAGAACTTTTTTTTATAATATGGAAATTTAAAAAAAATATATCACTTAAAAATTTTAAAATATGCAAAAATATGCATTTAAAACCAAAATATGCAAAATATGCATTTTCACTAAAATATGCAACAATATGCAAAAACAAATCGATGCCATTTTAACGCAAATGTGATGATTCGGAAAGATAATTGGTCGACATCGGTTTTAGACTATCGACAAAAAACATGCATTTGCATGGAAATCGCATCCCTATATATAAGTATATACCCGGGCAGAAAAAGACAATCAGTACGACGTTGTGCCGACGTTGTGCCGACGTTGATGCGGGTACTATTAAATTAATACAGTAGAATCCCGATAATTCGTAATAGCAAGGGACCGGCCAGTTCTTACGAATTATAGGGGTTTTCGATTTAGCGGGGTTTCGATTTAACGGGGTTAAAATAAAATAAATACGAATAATCGGGGTTTTTCAATTTATTTACTAAAATGATAAAAAAACATAAAAAACAATTGCTAAAAATAAAATATATAAAAATTATTCATGTAATAAACTGATCAAACTGATCTTGAGAAAATAAACCCCATACACAAGCAAAAACCCACGCAAAAATAAAATAGTGGTAAACAAAAAATCATTCTTTCCATGTTTCTGTTGTTTTTATTACGTATTATAAGTGGTAGTTAGCAAGCAATTACGATTTATAAGAGGTAAAGAAGATTTTATTTGAAAAAAAATTACGAATAAGCGAGGGGACCAAAATGTATGGAAGTTTTACGAATTAACGAGATTTTTTCAAGGGACCGACAGTTTATTACGAATTATCGGGAATTACGATTTAACGGGGTACGAATTATCGGGATTTGACTGTAGTTTTAACATCAGTGGCCGTATTCTGTAATTCGCCAAAGCTAAATCTCTATCGCTAAAAATCTTTAAAGTTAATTTAGCGATTTTTGGCTACGAATGCAGTACTGTAACGTGCATTGCTAAATTTGGCAATGCCATAACAATTTAAATCACCTCAATTTTAGCTTTTATTGTCATTTCTAAAATTTTTAAATTTTGTATTCTCTAAGGCATTTTAGCGATAGAGATTTAGCTTTAGCTAAGCGAATTACGGAATACGGGTGCAGTACAACGTTCTGTTTACCAAATTTACAATTTAATCGCAATATGTTACGCCGAATGTACGTCTTCCGACTCTAGTTTTTGTGTTGCCACAATACTGTAAATTTTACAAATTTACAACGTAGGCACAACATTAAAATGAAAACGCCAAATAACCGTCTTCCGACTCTTGTTTTCAATATTATCACAACACCGTAAAATTAAATTTACAACATTGAATCCATAAAAGTTTAAAATTAATGTTGATATGATGTTGATAAACTGAAAATATACAGGGATGTTCTAGAAGTCGTAAAAGTAAAACGCTAAAATTTGAAAGTTGTGTGCTTTTAATACACTTTGAAACTACATTTTATAATTTTTGTTATAAAATTCTGTTTAAAAGAGAAAAAATGCTTGTCATAAAATTCTTTTATAACAGAAATCTTATTAAAAAACGACGTTTAAAATTCTTGCGTTCTCGATTTCCAGAACACCTTGCATAGTTCCCATGTATAGTGCAAGAAAACTTACAAAACTTCTTAAATATTTTTCAAGATACTTATAACAGTAGAGGTTCAGAAAAAACATATTCACTTAGATGATATAAAAAATTGGAAGGCTACACAATTTTGCTTTTTTTTATTATATGCAGGGCCAATAATTTTAAACAATATTTTAAACATCAAAGTAATTTTTGGGAATACAAAATTTTTAATTTACAAGATTTTGTTTGTCGTGCTTAATTCCCAATTTTTATTCTTGATAAAGGAAGAATTCGAACCAATTGTAGTGGGGAATGTAAGAAAAGATAAACTCAATGTTTATTGTTGATATTTTTGTTTAAACTTTGATAATGTTACAAGTAGAACTGTTGCTTATAATTCTTATACGTTTAACCGTTTGGTTTGGATATCTTTAGTTTTTCTAAAATCTTTATGGATGAAGTTTGCTGACGATCTGGCCTAAGCAACCAGTGAAATGCGCATAGGAGTAGCTTATCCCATCAACAATAAATTTCAGTGTTTTTATCAAGAATAAAAATTGGGAATTAAGCACGACAAACAAAATCTTGTAAATACAATATTTAAAACTATAACCAATATGGAAATTTTTTACTTTTACATATCGATCCCTTATAGCTAAAATGATGAAACCAACAAAAACAAAATTTTACAGGAGAAGATTTTTTTTAAATATTTTTGCTTCAAGTTTAGGTTGTCGTTTTTAGAGATGATGCAAATGATCAAAAATTATTGATTTTCATCAAAAAACGAAAATCTAAAATGTTGTTGGTTACAAAATTTTTGGTATCTTAAAAATCATCTGTTTCAAAAGAGTATTTTGCGAAAAATATACTGATTAAATTTGTTGAAGTAATGCCACATTTTTATGGCCCAAATTAACAGACAATGAATATTCACAATCTTATTCATATTACAGATGATGTAATAAATATGGGAGCGCCATTATCAGAATTTTCTGCCTTTGAGTGGGTTAAGAAAACTTTTTATAAGTCGCCCACCAATCCAACTGCGCAAATTCAAAGAAAATTACACATTTTCCATTTCAGCAATTCAGAAAAAAAATTTTTATTATACTATTTTAATAAAAATGCTTAAGGTACGTTCAGACTGATGAAATATTTGATAGCAAACATCAAATATTTCACTAACGTAGTCTGAACATAAAATATTTTTGAGAGTCAAATAAAATAACAGCTGATTTTGAGCAAATAAAAGTATTTGCCGGCAAACAAATATTTATCCAATGTGAACATAGTGTGAACACAAAAAATCAAATAAATATTTTAGTAGTTTTTGAGCAAACATTTATTTGATATTACAAAAAAATAATTGTAAGAGCAAACAACGACAAATAATTTTAGCCTATAGAAGCAATTTTTCTTGTAAGTTTTCGGACTCTTTACAGTTTTAAAGATTTTTTATAATTATTAGACTGTGCTATCATGCCGCTATTGGCAAATTTTTGCGAATTTCCGCTAATTTAGCAATTATTTTTGGAATTTTTGCCATTCCTTATAGTTTTAGGCAATTTTAATAAATTTTTTTGGTTTTGTTTGAAATGTTAAAATTGTTCGCGAATTTTCGCTATTTTTGCAATTTTTTTGGTTTTACCCGACGTTTTGTATTATTTCTAACCGATTTAGCGATTTCAAATAAATTTTAGGGTTTGTTTCCAAGTTTGCAATTTTTCGCGAATTTTAGTGATTTCTTTCTGTGATTCATTGCAGATTTAACGATTTTAATTAACTATTAAGCTTTGCTATCATGCCGCTATTAACAAATTTTTGGAAATTTTCGCTAATTTGGCAATTTTTACCGAATTTTTGCCATTCCTTATAATTTTAGGGACTTTTAATCAATTTTATGGCTTGTTTGAAATTTTAAAAATTTTTGCGAATTTTTGCTTATTTTGCAAAAAACATTTTTTTTTACTATTTTCTGGAGGCTTATTCTGAATTGCGATGCGAAAATCAATGCGATGCGAAAATGCATAAATGCGAACAATTGCTATTCTGTATTGCGATATTCGCAGTCTTTTTTTAATCGCATTTCAAATGCGAAAAGGTGACAAGTCGGTATTCTACATTGCGAAAACAAATGTCAAATTCGCAAAATTTATTCGACAACAAAATAGCATTCGCAAAGTACAAATATGTTAGTGAAAGATAATAACCCTTATTGTGTTTGGCGTATTCAAAATACCCCTACGACTGTTTAGTAATAGATTAAAGGAAAAAAGTTCACGTTCTCTTTAATCTATTACCAAACAGTCGTAGGCGTATTTTAAATACGCCAAACACAATAAGGGTCAATATTTTATTTATTTATTCATCATATACTTACATACTTATTTATTATTTAACTCAGGGAAGCAAGCAATAAGACCACCAAACCGCGTCAATTTGAAATAATGATAGAATTTATGAATAAGCACAGCCAATTGGCAAGAGCCCATTTGAAAACACCAAATGCACGTCAGTCGGCAAATACTTTATGGCAAACGTTAAAGCTGTTATGATACTTGCTATTTTTTGTATTTTTTCTATATTGGAGAACAGTGCAAATATATTTGCATAGGAAAACTGACTACGTGTAAAGAGTATGATTATATCATAAAAAATCTTGAAATGTCAAACAAATATACATGTGTTATCGATAATTAATCTAAGACTGTCAAAAAAAATATAAAATTTTTTAACTTAAAATTGACATTTCCAGATTAATTGTTAGCACTGTTGCCAATTTTTATAGTTTTTGATCGAAAGAAACGGGTTTTAACTTTTTTTTTTGCGTTTTTTAGCTTATGTGACGGTTTTTTGTGGGGAAAAAACGTGGGCAGTATTGTTTGTTTTGTTTACATTTGATCAAATTGTATTTCTTGTTCTTTCTCGCATTTGTTGTTTCATTCAGTCAATCCTAAAAAAATCCAATACAAAAAATAGCAAGTATCATAACACCTTAACTGAAGAACTAAATATCAAGGGACCACCCAGTAGAGAAGCTGCAGAATGGAAAAAGTATGAAATATATAAACCAGTTCAACAAAATTTGACTTTAGTTTTAATAGGTTTGGGCCGATTTTAAAGTACACACAAAACATTTTCATTTTCTTCGCCGTCGAACCACAGTACCACAAAATCCATTTTTATTATTTTTTTTATATTACAGAATGTCTTAAATAAATTGTTGAACAATTTTCACAGCCAAACACAAAAAATGTATTTATTTTTAATTTGACGTTTACTGACACTGACGTATATTTGAGCAGCATTGCCACGATTTGAAAATAAATTGCGAATGCGTTTTCGAAAGTCTAACAGAATACCAATTTTCTTTCGCATCGCATTTCATTTACGCATCGCATTGATTTTCGCATCGCAATTCAGAATAAGCCTCCTACAAATTTTGGTTGACATCCGTCGACTCCTAGGGGTACCTCCCTTGGACCCCCATTATTCCACTTAATTTTCTTTTCAATGTATAGGGCGCAATTGTCAATAGAATTTGATTAAATTTGGCGTAATAATTGACAAAAGAAAAAACTAACAATTTTGGTTGAAATGCGTCGTCTTTTATGTAACCTGAATTCTCATTGAAAATACTAGTAATATTTAATTAAAGAAATGCATTTTATTCATTAACTATCATATCTTTAAACACATCATCCAATTCTACAATATTCTTATGAGGTTGACGTCTTAAGCTACTAATATATGGATCGGACGACTCAAGCAAACGATGAAAAGAAATTTCATTATATTCAAAATAAATTATTTTTAATTAATTTATTTTTTAAAGATGTATTTACTTTCTAATCAAGTCGCGCTTCTCCCCAACGATTTAAAAAATTACCAAAAACATTTGGTAAGTGAAAAACACTATTTCAATTTCATCAATAACCGAATTTTCCTGTTTTATAAAATTTGTTAACAAATTGACATTGCTACCACCATCAATAAGTTCCGGGCACAATTCACTATATGACACAGAAAATAAAATCATTTTTAGAATTATATTTTAAATTTTATTACAATATTTATTATTATTTATTTATTAACGTTAACTGTTTACTGGTTGCAAATTTTGTTTTCAATTTAAGCGGTTTTCTTCTATACATTTTCTTTTATTAAAACATATTATTTTGTTTATTTTTTTTTTAATCTTATTCACTTTTAAAAACATTTGTCAACAATTTATTAAGAAATTGTTGTTACTGCCCGTCTACAACTGACATGATTTGCTGTTATAACTTGAAGTTATAAAAGCGTTGTTAAAACATTTGCATTAACAACCGTGTTATAACATGAGAAAACTTATAATATGATGAGTCTATACCTAACGCTAACATCATATTAGTGTTAAAGTTAAGCATTTCATGTCAGTTGTAGACTGCATGTTATAATTAATAACTCAAATTTCTTTAAACCGTTAAGCCTAAAGGTATGCAAAACTTTTTTATTACAAATACTAGGGTGCAATATTCGTGACTTTTTTTTACTAAATTTGGATTTTTTTAAAAGATTGACAAAAGTTGGTGAATTTTTTTGACTATTTAGAAAGAAGAGCCTTTTACCTTTAATTTCGTTATACTGAGAGCACGGAGGTAAACCGAGCTAACTGACTTTTTCTCCAACAAAAACAGCCAATGCTGAATTTTTAAGGATAATTTTGATGCACTCATATCTCCCAAACTATGTATGCAATAACTTTTTCTTTTCCTTTAAATTAAAAACAAGGCTTTGGACTTAAATAAAGTCGACACCCAGATTTTTCCGCTCGAAACATCTTCGATATATAAATCTCTGAATTTTAACAAAATTACCATATATTTACCTTTCACAACATTAACCTGATTTCAACCGATCTTTTCTAAGAATATATATACATATATCTTAAAAGAAATGCAGTTTTTGGTTTGCCAGACTCTTCTCTTTAAAATAGCATCATTAGATTTTTTAAAAGTAATAGTCAAAAAATGCCTTTTTTGCAGCAGAAATCCCATAGTGCCACGCAATGAGCGTCAAGCGACTGAGCGAAGAGCGTCAAAGCGTCAAGTTTGAGCGGCAAGTGGCTTATTACTGAGCGTCACTTCTGAGCGGTTAGTTGTTAAAATGCCATTGTAAAGAGTGGCTTGTTTAATGTTATTACGCGAAAATCGTATTCATAAAAATTTCATACGTTTTTTAAAAAAAAATTGCAGCCTTTTCGTCGATTTCGAGCGAAGACTTCGTTCGCTTAACTTACATTTAAAACAAAAACAAATTATAAACAAGTAAGAAAGTATAGTCGGTTAAGCCCGTCCAATGTGTCCATATTAATATGGCTTTATCTATGTTTATAAACTTCATTAACATCGGCTTGAAAGTTTGTGAGAGGCAAAACTTGCCACATACCTCCCCTTGTGGTCCTATTTTTGAAAAACTACATAGCCTATGTGTCCATATAAATATATTTCTATGTATGATTTAAATTTCATTAAAATCGGTTTGATAGTTTCTGAGAGGCAGAAATTTCCCCCTATCTTCCCTCGTGGTTCTACGATTCGACCCATTTTCAATAGGCTTGGTCCTTGTGCCAATAAGAACTTATGTCCCAAGTTTTATCAAATTATCTTCAATATGCCTGCCAGCCTGCCAGCCACCGGACGGACATCGTTAGTTCGATTCAGAAAGAGATTCTTAGTCGATTGGTCTAGGACCAATATTTTAAGGCGTTACACACATCGGCACAAATGCATAATACCCTCTCCACTATTGTGGTGTGGGTATAAATGTATTGTATTGGGTAGTTTGGTTTCATCCTATAAATCAAGCAAGGGGAATTAAACCATTTATATACAAATCTACCCAATACAATACTGATGTATGTCTGTGAAATCCTTTGATTTGCTGTTGCAAAAAGTTAACACCAAATTGACAAAACAAAAAAATAATTTCTCGGTCATATTTTTATTTTTAAAATTTGGTAATCTGTCTTGCCATAATTCGGTCGGCTTTGTACGGATGAAATTATAGGCTCCATATTCACTTTTGCCATGTTTATTTTTTGACGCTCAGAAAACAACTAAAAATTAGAACAAGTTTTATTCCTGAGCGACGCCGCTTAGCCGCTCAAAAATTTCGCTCACATGCCGCTCATTTCGTAGCCACTTCAGTAGTATTTCATATGTTTTAATTTTTTGACGCTCATCGCTCAGCCGCTCGACGCTTAGCCGCTCATTGCGTGGCCTCGGCCTAAGGCTGAACGCATGGCAAACATAACTTTATTTGACACTATTTGCCAACTGTTTTAATTAACAAAAACTGTCAAATATTTGAGCTTAGTGTGAACATTCAACAAAATATTGTTTTGTTTTACACAATTTGAAGCAAATATCAGAACAAATATTTTTGTCAACTATTTCATTAGTCTGAACGTACCTTAAGTTCTCCTTAGGATATATTAAGGATAGCTCTGAATTAATATCTTGTTTTTCCATGTGGGTGAAGATAAATATGTCGAACTAAATATGTTTTGACGTAACATCTTACGTCTTCACATATTTAAAATATGTTTTTTGTATTTGGGACAATTTTCCAAATATGTTTTAATATTTATGACAAACTATTAAATATGTTTTCGTATTTGTGACACATTTAAAATATCAAATAAGACCTTACAGGATATGGCATAATTCATTTTAAAGGTTTTTTATCAAAAACCGAAATGGATTACAAAAGTGGGCGTAATTATCTTTAAAATGATGTATTTGCCATCCTGTAAGGTCTTCCAGTTTGTCCACAATTTCCAAAAATCCCTCAGAGAATCAGTACTAGTACATCTGATAATTTCAAACATTTTTTAAAATAGTCCAGAGGTTTTTTTCTCAAAAACCGCAATGGATTACAAAAGTGGGTGCAATTATCTTTAAAATGAGGTATGTCATATCCTGTAACGTCTTCCAGTTTGTCCACAATTTCCAAAAATCCCTCAGAGAATCTGCATTTTTTACGAAGATATTTTATAATTTGATATTTTAAATATGTCACAAATACGAAAACATATTTAATAGTTTGTCATAAATATTAAAACATATTTGGAAAATTGTCCCAAATACGAAAAACATATTTTAAATATGTGAAGACGTAAGATGTTACGTCAAAACATATTTAGTTCGACATATTTATCTTCACCCACATATTTTCCCAGAACAAACCTAATAAAAGGTAATTTTTTTTGAAATAAGTGAGTTTTTCGAATATCCAATTTCATCAAAAGAAATTGGATTGTATAACGTCAAAAAACAAGACAGTAGTATCGATTTTAACATTCTAAATTTAATGATAATATAATAGCTGTTTCTCTTTACTTAACTATAAATAAATTCGTTATATAAACAAGACAAACTTTGCATTAAATTTGTATATTTTTTCTTATCTAAATCTAAAATAGTTTTTATTCCCTCGACCACAATAAGTTGTGAAGAGGGTATATTAATTTGTCATTCCGTGTTAAAAAATATTTTATTATTCATCTCAGAACCCATAAAGTATATAAAGTATGGGTCTTGAGTAATTCTAAGTCAATTTAGCCATGTCCGTCTGTTCTCAAAAGAAATAAACAAACATGGTGTCAAATTGCTTGTAGTTATCCTAAGCAGTTTGGGATTGAAAGCAGTAGGATCAGAGCTATGAATAAAAATGTGGAGCCACCACCTAAAAAAAAATTGATAATTTTGATACAAAAACTAATATAAATTGTGGAACGATGCACAGAATGATATAAGATTTTGCAAAGATTCTTTTTATTCGACTGCAAATCACGCTGTAAAATTTCGTGATGATCCGTCCATAATTTACCCTAGGCCCCATATAAGCACTATTCCCGGAAAAGGGTATAGTACGCCTTAAACCGTAATTAATAACGCTATCATAACAAATTTCGGCGCGTCACAGTTTCATAGGACTAGAAATGACACTGTAAAATTTCGTGAAGATCGGTCCATAATTTACCCTAGGCCCCTTATAAACCCTAATACCGGAAAACAGTTTAGTAGGCCTAAAACCGTAAAAAATAATGCTATCATAACAAATTTTGGTTCGTCTCAGTTTTGTAGGACTAGAAATAACACTGAAATTTCGTGAGGATCGGTTTATAATAAACCCTACTCCCGGAAAACAGTTTAATACGCCTAAAGCCTAAAACAATGCTATCATAATATAAATTGGTGCGTCACAGCTCTTTAAGACTAGCAATGACACTGTGAAATTTCGTGATGATCAGTCCATAATTTATCCTATAAGTCGTCATCAAATTCCCATTCAGTAGAATATTAAGAGAGTAAATAATCAAATTTTATTGGGATCTTTCTATTTTTAAACATAGCTCCCATACAAATCATTCTCCCGAAAATAGCTTTTAATGCCAGCTTCCTTAAAAATATTAGTATTAACATACAAATTGGCGACAATGACTTTTACGATATATCATGATAAAATGTTGTCCAGGTAGGTCCAAAATAAACGATAGGTTCCATATAAACCCTCATCCAAAAAACTCATATATGTAGATGAAGATATCTAAATAATATTCGGCAGAAAGAACTTTTAAACGAATCTTAATCTCATAACATAATTTTGTTCTAGCGGGTCCATGATTGCCCAAATAGATTACACTCTAGGAAATTTGATTACACTAGGAAATTTGTTTTTGAATACCATGCTATAGGGTATCACATGGTCGGGCTTGACCGTTTATACTTTCTTACTTGTTATTTTTGCAAGAGCATTTTAAGCGTTTTTAACTCATTTTTCATTAAATGATGTTTTTGTATTTTTCACATTAAAAATCCGATTCCACCAAAATTCGGCATACATATATTTCTAACAAATATCAATTTTCATACCAAATTTTATTACAATAAGACAATTTTTGTAAGTGTTATAGCATTTTTAAGAAAACGGATATATGGCAGGACCTTGAGTCCTTGTTCAGATTTAAATGAAAATTTACACACACGTTCCTAGTAGTGTGTGTATCAGTATGACCATTATTTGAAGTTTTGTGGGCATTATTGAAGCTAAAATTACATTTTTCCATTTCAGGACACATGGGAGGTAGGCGTGACCTTGGACCGATTTCTCCAAAAATTCATATTTTTCTTAACTAAGCTATTTTATAATTTCAATTTCAATAATTTCTGACAACTTCTTCTATTTATGTCCCTTCGTTATATGAGAACAAAGCACTGTGCGACTCGCTCTGAAAAAAATTAAATAATTTTACTTTCGGGGTCTATAATATATGTATATCAATCTGTTTCTGAATGTTGTAGGTATAACATAAAGAAAAATCTAGGTGGATATATGTGGATAAAAAAAGTTGCTAATCTTTTTAGTTTACAATTAATGTAAAATTTGCTGGATTTATCTATACATTTACAAATTGATATTTCACCAAAAGTATATATCTTTTTTATAAAAAATATAAGCCATACTATAGTAGATACCTTCAGCAGAATATTCCAACACAAAAAAGTCATTTCACTTTGCTACAAATTTTAAAATATTTTACCACAAGTGTGCATAAAATGCAACTGATTTGCAAATGAAAATTTCCTCTCTTATAAAGGGTAACTTTGACCCCCTGATATGATACCTTTATGAGGTGATAAACAAATAAATTTTTGGAATTCGCTACCTTGGGGGTTCTTTACAAGACGCTATCAGTGTTTAATGGAAATTACGTCATGAATATTGTCCCGCTAGCATGCTCAAGCCGAATCACTGTGTGTCGGTGGAGGGTATCAAAGATTCGAAACAGCCGAATATAGCAGTCTAACTTGTTTTTGTTTAAATTTTAATACGGCACTAGTGAATTAAGACTATATTTTTGTATATACAGCGTTGTAGCGGTATAGAATTATTGTTAACACGGTATTAGAAAATTACGGTTTAGTTTTTGTATATAGAATATTGTAGCGGTTTAGTTTTATTTGGAGTATTCACAAGGTGTCATACACAGAAAAAATTTTTTTCCAATTTAAACAAAAAATTTGTAGAATCAAATAATTTTTTGTCTGAAATCGGTCCTATAAACAAATTCGCATATTCAAACAATTTATTTGCATATTGTTTATTGAAAAAAACACTGATTTTTTCAAACAAATAATTTAACTGAATCAAACAAAAAGTTTACTGAAATTCATATACTAAATTTCAAAATCAAAAAAAAGTTTTTGCACAGGCAATGATGAGCACACAAGCAGGCACTGTATTAGCAGATGATAGCAGATAGAGCAGAGCGGCCGGCTGGCTTTGAGACACATTTTTTTGTTGGAATAATTTTTGAACGAAGTCTTTTTTTAAAACACACAATGTTTTTCGTCATCTCTCACTGTTGCTGTATCCTTTCCTTTGCTAATGAAGAAGAAATGTAACCCAAAAACGGCGACAGACCGACTCGATATGTTTTTCGTCATCATTATATTTTTGTATTTGGTGTATTTAAGCAAACAGTTTGAAAAAATTGAATACGGGATTTTGTTTTTTTTTTAACCAACTTTGAAACCAACCAAAAATTTATTTTGTTTCTTATAATGTTGTTGTTGTTTCTGTTGTTTAAAAAGAGTGAAGCGGTTTTTTACTTCCTATTTTTTTGTTTTTTTTTTTTTACTTCAAACCTCTTCATCTTTCTTACTGTTGTAATTTTATAAAGCGTCCAAAAATAGACTGCATTTGTTTTTTGTTGTAGTTCTTACATTTCACATTAGGAAGTGTTGCTTACGATCAAATAAAAAAATGCAAAAAGACGACAACATTAAAAAGCGTTAAATATTTCATACAAAATTATGAAAACTTGAAACCAATAACGCGTGTATTATATTTTTGAGGGGTTGTCAACATTTTTGTTGGTTAAATACAAATCAAACAAAAATTTTAATTGAATCAGTAAAAAAATTTGTAGAAATTAAAAAAAATTTCAAACAAGCGTTTGTTTGTTTTTAACCTTCGGCTAGAAACTTTTGCAACAAATCAATTGTGGTGTCAAATTAGATCGGCTCAGGACTCTGCTGTTTGGTAAACAAACAAAATAAAATTTATTTGTTGTGATTTGCGTCTGAAAAATGGAAAATAGTCAGGTAAGATTTAATTTAATTTATTAATTCATAGATTAGAACTAAAAAAAAATTTTATTTTAGGTAAATATTTATTTTTTATATTTGTATAAAATCCGCTGATTTAAATTCAAAATAGCGCACGAAATTATGAGGGATTGTTCACAACAGTCGTATTTTTTCATGTTATTATTTTAAGACATATGACTTTATGACACCTTGTGAATCCCCTAATAGTAAATACGACATTACGACAAATTTCAGAAATAAAAGTTTAACATGGCTACGACGGAATTATGGTTGATTCCAAACCATTTTCATTCCGTTTTTTACACGGCTAAATTTTATTAACAATCGTTTTTGCCTAAAACGAATTTTTTTCCATAAGGGCATATTGACCACGATCCAGTATCACAACATTTACGTGTAGCATGCAGTATTGATGAGCCACGATCTGAATCGCGGTTCACGTGGAAAATATTGAAAGTTTAGCATTCTTCGTAATATTAATTCGAGATAAGTTAGTAAGAAGTAAAAAACAAAACAAACAAGAAAGTAAAACATTTTTATATAGCTTGTGAAATAATACAGGTGCCATCGCTATGACAACAAATGTTCAGCTGTTTCAATGAAATGTATAACTTTATCGACTATTCTCTGAACAATAATATCATAAAAAGCAACATCGTATTATATTTAAATCAATAATGTTTATTCTAAACTTTCTTTCTTTGCTTAATTAAATAAATTATTATGTTAATACATTAATACATTCAGATAGTCTGTAAGGAACTTGTCCATAGACTTAAATTAAATAAATAAAAAAATTGCAACAAAAATGGAAATTAGTCCAACCTTATGTAAAAACGATTTTAAACAAAAATCAGGAGTGCAGCTGAACGTTATGAAATTAATAAATTTTTTTTTATTATGGTCAATATTTTTATTACTTGTTATTAAAATTATTAAAAACTTTTAATTTCAAAATATTTTGTTATTCGTGCTTAATTCCCAGTTTTTATTCTTGATAAAAACACTTGAAATTTATTGTTGATGGGATAAGCTATTCCTATGCGCATTTCACTGGTTGCTTAGGCCAGATCATCAGGAAACTTCATCCATAAAGATTTTAGAAAAACTAAAGATATTAAACCAAATTAAACTGTTAAACGTATAAGACTTATAGCAACAGTTCTACTTGTAACAATATCAAAGCTTAAACAAAACACATCAACAATAAACAACAGTATGTTTATCTCATCTCACATTCCCCACCACAATTAGTTGAAATTCTCTCAACATTAATTGTAGTTGTAAGTAGGTTAAGAAAAACAAAATAAAAACAACAACAACTTACAAAAGATGTTGTCAATTAAGTGTTTTTTTAGGCCGTGCACTTGCCTGTTTATTATCAAAAAGTAATTTAAATTTTTGGGAATACAAAATTTTAATTTCAAGTGCACGGACTAAAAAAAGTGTTTTTATTAAGAATAAAAACTGGGAATTAAGCACGAATAACAAAATCTTTTGAAATTAAAATTTTGTATTCCCAAAAATTGAAATTACTTTTTGAAAATTATTAAAAACTTTAATAAAATACAATAATCACAACACAAAACGTGGATATTTTGTAAACATACAAAAAACTTTGCATAAGATTGGACAAACAATGTAAGAACAAAAAATCGTCATAAAAAATCGAGCCTCAAACGAAGCAGGTTTGTAAGGGAGAAATGTAAGAGTTTCGCTTACCATCTCGCTTACGGAAGGCATGAATTTTATATAGTGAGCTCCCACTTTGAAGCAATACATTTTTTAGTATTCTCCCTTACAAACCTGCTTCGTAGTAAGGCAATGCCGTGGTACTTGAAATATTATTTTTTCTTTTATGAAACTTTTTAAGAGTTCCTTCACTTACTTAACTGCATCTCTGTATGTATTATTGCGTAGCGCATAATTGTGGGCTTAGGTTTTAAAATGTACCTTTAGTGCTTCGCAAAGTTATATAATTTTTTATTGGGTAAATACTGGAGTTGTCAACCGATTAAGAATAATTCGATTAATCGATCAAATAAAACCAAACTCTTGTTCGAATAATTTTAAAATAACTATTATCGAATAACGAATAAATCGATCCAATAACGTCGATTAATCGAACAATTTTTTTTATTAAAAAATAAATTAAATAAAAGCTTCGAAGCTTTTGATTTATTCTCACCTGTTTTTAGTGATTTTATACAAAATGTAGGAAAGTTAAAAAATATTGTAGCCATAGCCCTGACTGTAATTAATCTCAATTTTTATTAAGCAAAAATCCTGTTGAGTACTCATAGTATTTCAAAAATGTATTTTATGTTCTTATTGAACAAATCTTTGACACAAAATTGTATCAACTGTTTTCTTTTTAAATCAAAAGTTAAAAAAAAATTCAAGAAAGCGGGTTGTAAAATTATGGGTGAAAAACTTAGAAATAAATAAAAAGCTAAAAAAATAAAGAATTGATATCATAAAAGTAGAAAATGTTTTTATTGCATTATCCTTTTTTTAAACTATTTAAATTTAACTGGAAGAATTGCCAATCGGAGGTTAAACTTTGGTATCTAAACAATAAAATTCTTTTACCTCTATTAGAGTTTGATATGGTTAAGCGGTTATACAGATGTTGGGTTTGGTGAGTAAACACGATTTTGTGCATTAATATCAGTACTCTTGTTATCAGAAGGTCATCAGACTGAATACCATATAATTTTACCGTAAAAGGAGGAACAGAATTAAACCTTTTCACGCCATATACTTATCGTACAATACTTTTAAAGACTGAGTTTAATTTTCTTGCACATTTGGCAAATAATTCGCATCCATACTTCAGAATTGGCAATAAATAGGTTTGGCAAGAATTATTCTTATTTTTCTAGGTGTAGAATACTGCGTTTGCCAGAGAGTTTTAAGCATGGAATACGTACGGCCATGCCAGGTTCTTATTAAAAATAATACCAAGATTTTGTGCTGTATTTACCCTTTCAATACGTTCATTACCAAGAAAAATAACAGGTATATGAAAGGTTATAGTAGTTCGTTTTTGGATAACAAGATATTTAGATTTTTTGGGTTAATACTAAGACCATTAGCAGTAGCCCACTCATATATATATACATATATATATTTTAACTCAGTATTCAGAGTAAAGACACATTGCTAAATTTCAGATGTATCAAAGCTGATGTAAACCTGAACATCGTCAGCATACATTCTGACTTTGCAGTGTGTAAGTTGACTCGGAAGGTCATCAGCATAAAGCGAAAATAGAAGGGGCCCAATAATTGACCCCTGCGGTACATCCCTCGTCACAGGTAGAAGTTTTGATTTGTTGTAACCACTTTGATAATACTGATGCCTGTTGGTAAGATATGTTGATATCAGACGTATCAATTGGTATGTTGTTATTAGGCCTGTATAAACTTCCTACCAGTAATTTTCTTCCCTGCGATATAACTTCTATTAAAACGTATTCCACCAAATTATTATTATTATCACCGTCAACATTATTATCAGAATTATCAATAGATGTGCTTTTGATATTTTATGATATGCCTCTTCTAATATAAATAGCCACTCCACCAGCGCGCCCAATTCTATCAACGCTTATTAAATTGTAGCCACTTAGAGAAACGGAAAGATTACTGATACTTGCATGAAACTATGTTTCTGAAACGCATACAATATCCATGTAGGAGTTCTCAAATGCTCAAAGTTTAGGAGCCAAACTTTGAGCATTTATATGACAGATTTTTAAACCGTGTTCATGTTTAGAAAGAATTTTAATTATATTTGCAGTGCCGTATGTGGATCTATCCCTTAAGTTATTTAGATTGTGCTTTTACACTGCCGCTCATCTGAATAGGTTGAACATTTTTATAATAGTTTTTAGCGGTTTTTTCAAAAGTTATTGCTAAAACATCTAATAAAATTGGTTTTTCACGCAAAGAATACAATTATTCTTTGCGTGAAATCCGTACAAAAAATTAACTGTTATATTGTACCGTTGTCAAAATATTAGCTAAACAACAAGTTTTGTTCAAATTCGGTATATTTTTTTTGGATCATCAGAATAGGTTTAATTAACAAGAGTTAATAAATAAAAACAAGTTTTTTGAGATTATTTTTAACAAAAATAAGTATTTCTTAAATAAAGTAAATAAGTCAATAATGCGTACTTCCCCCTTTATTTATAATGACTTCGTAAATCCTTCTTGGCATTGAGTTATAAAGATTTGCTAAGTAATCCAAGTTTATTTTGGTCCAAGCTTCTTTTATGGCATCAATCAATTCATTTTTTGTTTCGAACTGACGGCCCGACTCATAGACTTTACGTGAAAAACATCCCCACAAGTTTTCAATAATATTGAGGTCGGGTGAATAAGGTGGCCATTGCAGAACAGGAACATTTTGTTCATGAATCCACTGTTTTACTATCCTTGCAGTATGAATTGGCGCATTATCATGCTGGAAACTCCAGGTAATAGGTCCAAACATGGAATTGAAGTCTGGAAAAGCTTTTTCTAGCACTCCTTTATAGTTAATGGCATTAATTTTTGTTGAAAGAAATTGCAGCTCCACTGTGCCATGATACGATACAGCGCCCCACACCATTACTCCACCTGCACAGCTATGATTCCGAGTTAAGTTTAGTTTTTCCTTACGGAGATCACGAAAGTAGTAGTTATAGCCATCAGGACCTTCGAGGTTAAACTTTTTTTCGTCAGAAAAGACCACATGTTTCCATTCTTCCTTCCAGGTCATGCAGTTTTCAGCAAACTTAAGGCGATTCTCCTTACTCAATGGGTTAAGTGGTGGCTTCTTTTGCAATTTTAATCTTTTTAAATGTTTTGCTTTTTGTATAACGCGGTTAACAGTTGCAAAACTAGCCATTGTTCCAACTTTTTCCATTATTTTCGCTGCTGATTCCTTCGAATTGGAAGCAGATCGAAGAATTGCTCGTCGTTCAGCTGCAGAAGTGCCTCCCTTCATATTATTTCCATAGTTGGCCTCATTTCGTAAGAAATTGCTTACACAGTTTTGGCTTCTTTTAATTTTGTTTGCGATTTGATCGTGATAAAAACCTGCTTCAGCATAACATTTAATTTTTACCCTTTCAGCTTCAGATAGAGACTTTCCTCGACCCATTTAAATTTAAAATTATTTGAACGGCTTAGAGAGATTAAAAATTTTTAAATAGCCTTCGATTCCCAATGAATTCGTATTTTAAACTAATGACATTAATCACGAACCTATTCTGATGAGCTAAAAAAAATGCAATCTTTGTAGACAAAATTTGCTTTGCACCGAATATTTAAAAAACGGTACAATACTCCTGTTCATTTTTTTGGACAGATGTTACATAACGCAGGCAATTTATTAAAAAAGTGAATTTATTTAGATTTTTGACCAACAGTTTTTGAGAGATCTATTAAAAAATATTGTAAAAATGTTCAACCTATTCAGATGAGCGGCAGTGTATATACACACAAAAAAAAACAAAAAAAATAAAGTAACGCGCACGAGTTGACAAATGATTTTTTGAACTTTAAACAATTTTTAAATTGAAACATTGTAAAATTAAAAAAAAAAATTGTAAATAAGATAAAATATTACAGGGATTATTTATATGAATTAATTGAATGTTACACTATGAGCATGGCTACTAGGGTGGGTCAAAAAACTTTTTTCTCGTATCTACTTGTAGCGTAAATATGTTGTATTTTTGTCTGCATTAGATCCCTGTAAAATATAACCAGGGAAACCATAAATATGCAATTGCATGTTTTTCCTTGTGCGACCAATGAAGACAGAAACAATATATTTATCCGTTTAAGAGCCTTTTATGAATTTTGGCATCGATTTGTTAGTGCATATTTTTGCATATTTTACCGTTTGCAGCATTTTTTTTTAATAATTTATTTAAAAGAGCATTTTTTAAGTTCATAGCGTATATTTTTTCTTTTAAAGGCATATTTTGCCTTTTTAAGGCATATTTTGATAAATGTGGAATTTTTATAGATGCCTACAAAAGCTTTCGTAGCAAATTAAAAAATAATTTTTTTTTTTTCGAAATTCTTGTTAACAGATGGCTTTTCTGTTCTTAATATTTTTCTATATACCCAACGTGTTGCTGCAATTTCGCCATCTACATTAAATATTTACTCTGAAAAGGCAAAGCAGGTTGTCATTAAAGATAAATGTTATTTAAGTGATCTTTCGATGTCCATCCTTTCATCTGGCTGATTGTCTTTCCATGTTTACCTCAAGAATCGGTCTTTAATTTCACATAATTCCCATTAAAACTTCTTTCCAAATTGGACTTTTTGTGTCAGTAAACCATCTAATTGTTATTTACTGCAAATTAAATTATTTTTGAACCGGTTTACATCTGCCCAAAGCTTCCATCCTTAAATAGCTTGAACTTCTTTTTAATGTTAACATTAATAAACTATTTAGCGACCGTACCTGAAATCCCTTTGAGACAAAATAAAGGGATGTTAATATTTAGATAATATTCGGCACAAACAGCAATTGTTGATTTTTTTGATGCATATTTTTACAATTTTGAGGGCATGTTTTCAAGTTCTTACTGCATATAACAGTTATTTTTATTGTAAGAGCCCGCGCTTAAACCTTCTTTTTGTTAAATTTTGAATATAACAGCAATAGCATTGTGTGGAAGAAAATCATACTGTATTCTGACGACTTTTAAGCATCCATGACTCTATCCGATAAAAATCAAGAGAAGGCTTAATATAGACGAAGCTTGAATCAAGACGAGAGATGCCCAATTTTGACAGTTAACAAGATTTCGCTATTACTAGTTACTTTTAATGAACTAGTTTTTTGGGGGCAATTAGTTAAGGTTTGATTTTGTAAGTGTATTCTTCACCTAATTAACGAAAGTTATAATTGTATGAAATAATATAATTTTGAAATTAAAGTGACCCTTATCGTGGTTGGCGATAATGAACACATAACACGGATTTTAAGTGAGCTTAAATTAAATTAAAGAAAAATAAAATTTTTAAATGTTTTTATTTGGTTTAAAATAAATAGGACTATATAAAACCATTGTTAACAAAAGAAGATTGTCTAAAATATAAAATTACAAAGAGAAAAGTTTTATTTTATTTATAAACTTAAAAAAAAAATACCACAATGCCTGAATGCAGTAAATGAAGGACTGCAATACGTGGGGAAACAGGTGTAAGATGTATGGGAGTGTTCAATAAAGAATACCATTGTACAACTTAATGTGCCGGAATAGATCAATATTCAGCAAAGGTTCTGGAAACAAACAATTATGTGCGCTTTATATGTGATGACTGCCTGCAGTACCTACAAAATGTGCAAATTGGTGCTTAAAAATATTCAAGATGATGTCAATAAAAGTAAACAAAACCTAACAGAGTATAAACATGAATTCAAAATGTCGTTGAAAGAAAATGAAAATGAAATAAAGCAATTACTAGAGGCTATAGAAAAACGATATGAAGAAAGATTAAAAAAAATTGATAGTGCCCAAAAATCATTCGAAAAAAATGCTCAAGAAATAAAAAAATTATGTGAAAATGTAAACCAATTTGAAAACAAAAGCAATGAGATGTGCAACAAAATTGAAGAAAATAATATAAAGATGTGCAAAGATATAAAAAAGGTTGTAACAGAAATTAACAGAAAACAAAATAAAATGTCATATGCTGATGCAGTGCAATCTAAAACAATGATGCACAGAGAAAACAGATTCGTGATCACAACCGAATTTGGCGCCAATCGAATTTTGTCGGTTGCATGTACTATCACACAATTCGGTTACAATTACTGAAAATTTCGATGCTTAGCATAATATTTTTGATAGCAACATTTGAATTTTAGTACACTATCAGTTATGACAACAGATATTGTTAGTTGTAAGTATGATTACAGTGGTATCTCGGCTTAACGAATTATATATTGTCAGGCCCTTTCGTTATATCGGAAAATTCGTTAAATCCCGAAGTTTTTTTTAATACATTTTTATTAATAAAACAACAATATTTTAATAAAACAAAGTAAAGTCGTTTATTTCCATACATAACACAAACAAAAAATAAATACTTCATATAATTTTCAATTAAATGAGTACATATGTAGATATAAACGGCTGCACTAACTCTTTGTTAGAAGAGAGTTTCTCCCCACTTTGCTTCATTAAACGAATTCCATAGCGTTTTTTGAATCTACAGAACCAGTCATGGCTGGCTAAAATTTTTCAACATACATTTTTTTGTGTAGATCTAGAGGGCTTTTGCTTTTAATATAGGACCAATAATAGGAATATTCCGAATTTAGTCTTTTCCATTTCGCTCAAAAGTTTCCGTTTTGATTTTATAATTTTGCATAATGATGACTTAAGCAGCTGATATTTATTAGATAAAGGACTTAGTCGCAGGCCCTTTTCATAGTCGTTAAAAATTTTTAATTTTTCTTATAGAAATAAACGTTTTCTTTTGGGCATTTTGATGTCAACTTTACAAAAACTTCACAAAATTGAAGTAAAATTTGATACAGAAAACAAACATTTGTTTTGTAAGCAAAAGTAAAAAATTACTTTGTAACGTACAAATTTTTATTTTGGAGAGCAAGTATTTTCTTTGCTTTCTGTGTAAGAAAATAAAATACTTTTCTTAACTCGTTGTTTTCAGTTAAATCGCTTTAAAAATATGTAAAAAATGTATACAAAAACAAAAGAGAATGGATGCAAATATGTTTGCATTCAATCTATTTTGCTTTTACAAATTTTTTTGTAAAAATTCGTTAAATAGAGTACAAAAATTTGCTGTTTGTTCGTAATATAAGGTACTCAATGGAAAAAATATGACCGTACGTTAAATCGCGAATTCGTTAAACTGAGTATACGTTAAACCGGGATACCACTGTATTAGAAATCAAAATTGTGCTTACACCCGAATATATGATAGATGCAACTGAATAAACACATAATTGGTGTTCATAACAAAAGATTTGATTGTCTTTATCAATATATTTTTTTAACCGGTTACATAAATCATTTTCCCGATTTATAAGATAGAAAATCAAAATAATTGCAATAAACTCCATTTTTTGTTAGTGTATTTATTTATTAATATTTTTATGTACAGTTTACAAATTATTAATTTTATACAAATACATACATGCAGCTTTCCACATCATCCAACGGATTTTCAAAGGTGTACAGCTTATCCCTTTAAGTACCAACAAAAACCATCTTTGGCTTCAGTTCAATGCAATTTCTTTCATCAATGTCGTCTTGTTCTAGTGTCTAAAGTAAAATAGAATAATTTACATGTGGTTTTTACAATACGAACAGTAATTAAATTAATATAAAAATCACTAAAAAACTGAGCGATTTTCATAGAATGTACTTATAACATATTTGTTTGACCACTGTACACGCGGAGCAAAATATAAACAATATGTACATGTATATGTTTTGTACATATGTATGTATGTCTAAGATATTGCCCAGATAGCATCGGATGTTTGTTAGACGATTGTCTAACTCCTCAAAGAATCTTCTGATGATTATCTGATGAGTAACAATAATAAAAACATCAAAATTTTTTATTTATTAGTTTTTTATACATTTTCTGACACGCTTGTCTTTAAATCTTGGAATGAACCTTTTGCGGCTCTCCTTATGATTCATATAAGAATTACTTAGCTACCTTAATAAGAGCGTTTTTAAAACATGAAAATTCACTTGTTAATACAGTTTTATTTAAACAAGCCGACTTAAGTATCTGCCAAATAAGATTTTCCAACAGGATTGTTGTTGAATTCCTGATCTAATGGTTTCGTATAAATTGTATGAACAAAATCTTGATGCTCTTGTTTAGGTGGCTTAGTTATATGTTTAAGCATTCCACAAGTTTTAAGGGAATTCCTACAAGAGTCTCATAAGATTTTTGATGAGCTTTCTGAAAGCCTCATTAGAAAATCTTTACAGAAATCTCAAACGAATTCGCCTACGATCAATACACTATAAAACAAAACAAACCAGCCTCAAAACTTACAACGCCAAATGAAACTAGCATATCAGTAGAGCAAATCTGCCAAAGGGTTTTAAAAAGTAAGCTTGGGTTCCCGAAATATTGGCCCCTAAAGTTTTTGAATTTTTTGAAAACGCGTTTGGTATAACTCAAAAAAAATATACTAAATGTACTTCTGAGCTAAAAAAATATAAAAAATACTTTTGTTGGGAAGTTAAAAAAAGGACAAAAATGACCCCTTAAAATGAGTGTTAGGGGCTTAATATATACTAAGAAAAGAATAGCCATACGATTTTACTGAAATTAGTGTTAGAGGGTTATTATATCCTAAGAAAAGAATAGCCATACGATTTTACTGAAGACATTCGAAATTATATTTTATCTCAGAAGAACATTTATTTTTTTTTTTTTTTGAGTTATACCAAACGCCTTTTCAAAAAATTCAATAACTTTAGGGGCCCATAGTTCGGAAACTCAAGCTTACTTTTCAAAACCCTTAGGCAGATTTGCTCTTCCGATATTCTAGTTTCATTTCGCATTGCAAGTGTTCAGGCTGGCGGCAATGACCCGAATTTTTTTGCACTGTGATATAAGCGTCTTTCGCTGTGTTGTAGAAGTATCTCGCAGAGGAATCAGCTTGTGTAATAGTTTCTCCCGTGCGAGGAATCTTTAACGATTAAAAATTACGCTCGTCGACGATTAATGCTCTTCATGAGATTCCCAGTAGATTCTTTCGATTGAAAATGCTAGCTGGGTACATATATGTATGTATTTATAAGAAATACAATACATACATACATTTGTACGTGCAAATGTACATAATAATAAAAATTCGTAAATTACTTACCCCTATTTATTAGGTTTTTGCACACTTTTCGTTTTTGAACGCAAACTTTTTATTTTAATATAAAATTAAAATTATTTTATTATATTTAATGTTTTGACAGAAAATTAGTAAACAATTGGGACATATAGCTTTTTATTCGGTTGCGAATACCAAATAATTATATTTTCATTTGTTGTACTCGAATTGGAACTATACTAGCAATCGATAATTAGCTGCAATAAATTAATTAACATTTATATTACAAAATTTATTGACGACAGCAAATAATTAATTGCAAAGACCAATATTCAGTATTGCCCTGTATTAAATTCGGTTGTGATTCGTACCTTTTGTACTAATTTTTAGAAATTAATTAAATTAGTTATCATAACTAATAAAAGAATTGAAGGAATCATATTTCAGTTAGAATAACGTTTAAATAATCAAGAGAATTAAAAACAGTTAGATCTATACATTTTTAATAGTTGCAATAGTAAATTGTATTTCTTGATCAATATTTAATTACTGCAACCGTTTTCCAACCAATTTGTTTTCTGTGTGTGCCAGATGCTAAAAGACAAACGCCATTAATTATAAAACCAAAAGAAAAACAAAATGTTGAAAAAACAAAGGAAGAACTAAAAAAAAAAAAGTGAATCCTATCAATTTAAAAATAACTAATGTAGAAAACAGAAGAAATGGAGCTTTAGTAATTCAAAGCGAAAACGAAGAAGAAAGGGAAAAAATAAAAACGGCTATACAAAATAAATTGAGTGAGGATAATGAAATTAAGGTGCCCAGCCCAACAGAATTTTATATAGACATAACTGATATCTCGTTTAAATATTCAGAAGAAGAAATCATTGGAAAAAATAGGAAACAAAATCCAATTATTAATAATTGTAAAATTAAAGTAATAAAAGCATACGAGTACAAAAGAAACAACAGAACAATAACAATGTTAAAATAAAAACGGATAGTGAAACATATACAAAGGTAATAAACACGCAAAAGCTAAATATAGGTTGGGAAAGATGAAGAGTTTTTGACGGTAGTGAAGTAAGGAGATGCTTTAAATGCAATGGATTCAATCATTTATCAATTGAATGTAAGAATCCGGAAATGTGTTTTAAATGCCATGGAAACCACAAATCCAGAGAATGTAATAAAGAACCGGTAAATAAATGTATAAATTGTATAAGGATGAATCAGAAATTAAACATGGGATTACATGAAAATCATGGGACTTATAGTAAAATATGCCCAGTGTACCAAAGTAAACGTCAAATAAGAAAGAGAAAAATGGGTTTATCCGTTTAACAGTTAAAGAATATACATATATATATTTATCTATTATATAAACATAAGTCGGGTTTTCCTTCCTGACGCTATAACTCCAGAACGCACGAACCGATTTCCACGGTTTTGTATTCGTTGGAAAGGTCTCGGGCTCCGTGAGGTTTATAGCATATAAAATTGTTCCCCGCCCACTTTTTCGCCCACTTTTTCTATTAAGCACATAACTTGAGGACGGCTTGACCGATTTGGACGATTTTTTCTTTAAAGTGATCGCCATGGTCCAACTTAGGTTTATACAGAAAGACAATTGTTCCCCGCCCACTTTTACGCCCACTTTTTTAGATTTACCTAAAATCAGAAAACGGCTCCATCGATTTGACTAATTTTTCTTTCAAATGTTCGTATCAATGCATTCTAAGTTTCCGTCGAAAGAAAAATTTACCTCGCCTACTTTTACGCCCACTTTTCTATTAAGCACATAACTTGAGGATTGCTTAAACGTTTTGGACGATTTCTTCTTTAAAGTGATCGCCATGGTCCAACTTAGGTTTATACGGAAAGAAAATTGTTCCCCGCCCACTTTTACGCCCACTTTTTTCAATTTACCTAAAATCAGAAAACGGCTCCATCGATTTGACTAATTTTTCTTTCAAATGTTCGTATCAATGCATTCTAAGTTTCCGTCGAAAGAAAAATTTACCACGCCTACTTTTACGCCCACTTTTTCTATTAAGCACATAACTTGAGGATTGCTTGACCGATTTGGGCGATTTCTTCTTTAAAGTGATCGCCATGGTTCAACTTAGGTTTATACGGAAAGAAAATTGTTCCCCGCCCACTTTTACGCCCACTTTTTTCGATTTACCTAAAATCAGAAAACGGCTCCATCGATTTGACTAATTTTTCTTTCAAATGTTCGTATTACTCCATTTTAAGTTTTCATCGAAAGAAAAATTTACCACGCCTACTTTTACGCCTACTACGAAACAATCAAAGCCGATTTGGAGGTACGATGATTTGTTGGCAGCTGATTTTTGGCAAACACTTACACCACGATCAATGCCCGCCGATGAATTAAATGCATGTTTGAAGTCGTCTGCTTTGTGGAAACACGTTAGGAAGCTCAAATTGACTCTGAAAGTGCGGGTCGAGCTGCAAAACAATCAATCTCGAGACTTATTTTCCAAACAATTGCTGGACATAGGAAACGACAAAATCCCGGTGGATATTTCCATTTCTGCCGGTTCACCGATTCAAAGTCCAAACTAATCCGTACACAAAATTACAGAAATCATGATTTGTTGAGCGAACGTGCTATATTAGCTACGTTGATGACGACGAACTGAATTTTAAGATTCAACGTGAAATCGCTGGCAAATTGGAGACGTACAAATCGGTAGATTCCATTACTTCTCAGAACGATGTCGTCAACTATCCAATCGAACTCCCTGGGATTACCCGGATTACCTCCTCATAAATTCAAACTAAAAGTTGGATCGGTAACCATAATGTTACGAAATATAAACCAACCACGTCTTTGTAATGGCACCCGACTTACGGTAAAAAAAAAACTGATGAATAACGTCATCGAAGCAACAATGCTTAAAGGAAAGTACAAGGGAGAAAATGTTTTGATACCTCGGATCCCAATGATTCCAACCGACATGGCATTCAATTTTAACGCCATTTACTTAGAGAAGTTCAACTAAATAACACTTCATTTTTGTAATCGAAATGAATTCATTACTGTTGTGAAATGAAATAAAATTTTTTCTTTTCAAATATAAAACAAAAAAAAATTTTTCTTCATCTTTTAATCACCAAACGAAATGTTACATAAAACGAAGCCATCTGGTGGCGAAGCGGAGTTCGCCGGGTTTGCTAGTATATATATATATATATATATATATATATATATATATATATATATATGAAGAAAAATTTTTTTTTGTTTTATATTTGAAAAGGAAAAATTTTATTTCATTTCACAACAGTAATGAATTCATTTCGATTACAAAAATGAAGTGTTATTTAGTTATATATATATATATATTATATACAAATATATATATTATATACAAACGTACAAGGCCTTACAAATAACTTTAATCAAGTAGAAATAATAGCAGCAACGAAAAAGCCAGATTTTTCATTTTACCCTATGGCAGCGGAAAACTTTGAAGCATAGTAGTCAACTTTTGCTTTCTTAATTAATTAAAACGTTTCCACCGAGAATATGAGGAATCTCTGCAATAATCATTTGTTTTATGTCCTGAGTGAACCAGGGCTTATTATGTCTGTTAACATTCTTTGTTCTTAAAGGAACCACAAGATCATATAAATAGTTTAAGTTGTGTTGTAGAAAAGAGAGCTTATCATCAATTGAAATCAGGTTATATAGCACGCTCCAATCAATCCTGAGAAATTCTTCCTCTAATCTTACATACTCAATGTTCTGAAAGTCACGGTATCTAACAAGTTGCTTTGGCAAATTGAACTGTAAATTATACATTTTTGTAAACGGAATTGCTACGAATCTGCTTCTGTTTCGAACTTAAGTAACATTCACAAATATTAACGCACAAAATAACTTTTGGATGACTGTTAGCTGGCGAAAATTAGCGGTCAAGCTTTTAAACAAGCGAAAATTTAAACAAAGTGTTACATTATATTGAAAGATATATACGGCCATATTCCGGATATCGAAATCACGTGGAATTGAAATCGATGAAGATTTTTCACTGAATTTTTTGTTAAAATTAACGTAGCTTTTCCTGATTTTAAAAGTAGTTTAGGTAGTGGAAAGTCGTCCTCAAATTATTAGTTATATTGAAGAAAATATTTTTAAGAACTTTGAACAAAATAGAGTTTTCAAAATTAGTTTAATTTCAATTTCACGCGATTTAAATTTTAATATCATGAGTGATAGACAAAAGTAAAACCATTTTAAAAAGTATGCCTTTGTTTACTGTACTAACTTATAATACCGCCTAATTATTTATAATACAGTATGACTATTTGTCTGTCTGTGTATGGGTTACCCTACATCGTAACCACAAAATGAGATGTAGATAGAAGTTTATTTTGTGTGCTGCTCAACAACAAAAACAAGAGCAACTACTACAAATTACTATTATGCTACTACAAAAACGTCATTACGATTTTTATATACAAAAACAACAACAATGACAACAACATCACAAATACTATCGCATACAAGGGGAACAAAAAGTTATTTGTAAAATTTGGTTACAACTCTCCCAAAAACTTTGTGTGAAACGTAAAATTGTTTACACACCCAGCGGGAAAAAGAAGGAGTACGGAGGCCTTCCAGAAGGCCCCTGTACCCCTTCTTTTGGATAAACAAGGCCTTCTCGCTCCATTCCATACTCATATCTTTTTTACACGCGCTGTCATTGCGGAGAAGGCCTTCCGCTTTCCTTTCTTCCCTAGAACTTCTTAAAGGCCTTCAAATAAATGGCTCTTAGAAGGCTTTCCAGAGAATGACTTTCAAAAGGCCTTAGCAAAAAGGTTATCTTGAAGGGTTTTTAAGAAAAGTATTTTAAAAGGCCTTTCAATTAATGGCTCTTAAAAGGCCTTTCAGACCATCATTCTACAAATGCCTTTGATTAAAGGTCATATTGAAGGGCTATCAGTCTAAAACATTAAGGAATATTTCCTTGCAAATGAAATTAGAAGACTGAATAGGTTTTATGTACATATGTATTAGATCTCCAATATAGAAAATGAAACAACACTTAACTTTTTGTTTTATTAAACTTATTGTAGTTTAATAACACATGTGATATTTTTTATTGAAATAATCAAATTTGCTAAATATTGTAAAATAATTTTTTTTAGCACAAGTACCTTCTTCCATAGTGAACAAAACTCAACTAAAACAGGGATGTCAGCGCCTTGCACAATTGTGCAAATTAATTCACATGTACGCTTACGCTCTTTTATTTTGCGAGCGTAAAATATAATTGTTTACTGAGAAACACTCTCATTCAGCGGGAAATATCGCAAATATTGCAAGGCCTGTTTTGAGGCCTCTAAATATATTTATGTATATAAATAAATATACAATAACTGTATGTAGGTACATCTTTTTTTTTTGTTTTATTATCTTTTTTATTTTATTTATTATCTATGTTTTTGTTTTGTTTTATTTCTGTTTTTGACATTGTACAATGATTTTAAAACAGGGATTTCCATTTCTTTGCACAATTGTGCAATTGTGGTTATTTTTTAAGATAGAATTTTAAAATTTTATAAAAATATATATGTAAAGTGAATCCTAATCAACAAAAATTTCAAATTTTCAAAATAATTGTTTTGCATTTAAGCTAACGATATGTGTTTTGTTCGTGAAAAAAATTCGTTGATGCCTGTAACAGGGTCTCTTTTTCTTTCGTTAAAAAGACGTACCTAAATGCAGAAATTATTAAGAAAAGAAAAAGCCACAAGAATTTTGTAAAAATATTTTTGTTTCTGTACCAATCGTGTCGGTGGGGGGTTTTTTTTTTTTGAAAACTCTTTTCTTAAGTAGGTAAAAATATTTAAAAAACAAGTTAAAAAAGTCTTGTTTTGCTACAATTTATGTGTAAACCTATACACATAAAAGCAAATGTGACAGCAGGTAAAATTTTTGGGTAAGAAGATGTGTTTTATTGATGTATTAATGAAAGTTTATTGTTTTGCACTATTTTTATTGCTTACTTTTTTATGCTACAATTATATGACCGAGTCTAAAGAGTAAACCTTACTACTTTATGGTATTTATTTAACGTAACTTTGACCTGTTATAATGACTTTATACATTTTTGCAGGCAAACTCAGGTGCGCATTTGGTATTTTGTAAAAAGGTATGATATACCATTAGCTAGAGTTAAAATGTATGCACAGATGTTTGAAGTATGAGTAACCCAACACCGTGAATACCCTTTCTATTTTACTTACCACTATGAATACCCTAACTTTTTACTAAAATAACTTTTTCACGTTATAATTCTCATGTAATTCATTTTATTTTTGAATAAATAGACCAGGGAAATCCATTTCTATGTACAATTGTGTATACCTGTAAACTTCAAATTAGAATTTCATTTAATAGTCTTGTAGACAGCGATAACGGACTTGCAAGCGGATGAGTTTATTAAAAAAAAGATAAATGATGCCATATAAAAAATATTTTATGATAAAAAATGCATTTAATTATTTTCAATGTCTCTTATGTTTTAAAACATTTGAACTTAAGAGATTGTATACTTTGAAAAGGCATTATGATCATTTCCATAATGATATTAAACAATATGAAGTAAAAGAAAGGGAAAACCAATATAAGATTAAAAAAAAGGTTTATTTGGATAGCTTGAAAAGTTGGGTATCACAAGAAGAAGAGCATGAAGATAGGAAAGAAGAGTTAAAAATAGAAATATCAAATGGGGCATTTATAAAAAAGCTTTTCAATGCAGTTTTGGAAAAACTGAAAATCGATTGCAGCGTAATAAAAACGCTTCCCATGAGCCGAAATAGTGTCGTCAAGCGCACATCAATTTTAGCTGCACATAAACAATCTGTGATTAGGGAAAAGTTAAAAAATTGTGAATATTTTTCTTTTTGCCTCGACGAAAGCACCGACATTAATGATCTTTGCCAATTGGTCATTTGTGTTCGATGCATAGATAGTGAGTACAATGTTTTTGAAACTATGTACTCACTTGAAACGTTTTACGGTAATGTAACAGGTAAGGTATTATACGACGTAGTCTTTGAAAACCTGATATCTGTTACACAAGCTTCAAAATTAGCAGGAGTTTGCACGGATGGTGCAAACGTTATGGCCGGGAAGTATGAAGGTTTCGTAGAACAGCTTAAGCAAAATGGAATTGATGTACATGCTTTCCATTGCATAATTCATCAGTCCATGCTTGCCTCAAAATTTATAAGTGATCATGCCGCTATTAAGACTGCAGAGCGGATAATCAATAGAATACGGGGGGGGTCATCATTCATTAACGCACAGAAAATTTGTAAGTTTTCTTAAAAACGTAAACGTCAATCACCACGACTTAAAAATGTTTACGGAAGTTCGTTGGCTTAGTCGGGGTGATTGTCTAAACAGGTTATTCGATCTTAGAAAAGAGGTGTTGCGTTTTTGGGAAACTGAAAATTTAGACGAATGTGAATTAATACAGTTGAATGATTATGAGTTCATTTTAGACCTTGCGTTTCTGGCGGATACAAGCAGTATTTTAAATGAGCAAAATTTGGAACTACAAGGAAAGGGAAACAATTTAAGTGACATATATACGATTGTTTTTAATTTTAAAACCAAATTATTTTTATTAACAAACTAGCTAACCCGGTCCGCGTTGCTGGCCCTAAGCAAACATTAGTGTTGTATTACCAGACGATTTTAGTTGGTAAGGTCAATATTCAGCTAACTTAAAGAAGTTTTCCCAGTTCCACCGGGAGCGTTTAGAAAAAATTCCCTCCAGTTTCATCTTTCACAGCTTTCATAAGGGTTTCGTATGCCTATTTTTGTGGTCGAATCAACAGTGGAAATTTTGTTCGAACTGATTTCCTTAGGGATTCGCAATATCGATGCAACTGTTTTCCGATTTTAGATAAATATAAAAAGTAGCGTGGTATATTTTTCTTTCGATGAAAACTTAAAATGGATTAATACAAACATTTGAAAGAAAAATTAGTCAAATCGATGGAGCCGTTTTCTTATTTTAGGTAATTCAAAAAAGTGGGCGTAAAAGAGGGCGGGGCAACATATTCTTTCCGCAAAACCTTAGTTAGACCATGGCGATCATTTTAAAGAAAAAATCGTCCAAATCTGTCAAGCCGTTCTCCAGTTATGCGTTTAATAGAAAAAGTGGGCGTAAAAGTAGGCGTGGTAAATTTTTCTTTCGATGAAAACTTAAAGTTTAATAATACGAACATTTGAAAGAAAAATTAGTAACTTAGACCCCAGAATTTACACTTACTATCGCAACGTTTTAATATTACTCATATATTATTTCGTATTTTACCTTGACCCCATACAATTGTCTTTCGAAATACCGATTTTTTTCAGTAACTCGATATTTTACGACTTCCTGTATTACTTACTGATCCCAGGCAATTAGTAGCATAGTGATATTCATAAATTTTCAAACCATGTCTACGTCTAGAGATATTTAAGTTTAAGTTTGGTATTAAAAATATTTATTTTTGTTAAGGTCATCTCATTGTAAAGCTTGAGCAAATAGTTTTCCCTAATGACAAAATCTAAAAGCAGACTAGAATTCTTAAGTATGGATTTATATTGTTTTTTGAACATACATACATTACGATTGCTTTTCTGTTACCTAGTTTTTTTCAAAAAATCGATTTTCGGAACTCTCAATTATGACAAAATTCTTAATAAACCTTTGGAACATAAGAATTCATGTTTCGCTTCAATACTAGCAAAAATCAAAAAAGTGATTTCGGTGAAACGCCTTAATGTCCATGTATGTTACAATTCTTTGTATCCAGCTGGTAGTTGCCTGTTGGTTGGCTGGCTGGCTTTGTAACAACCAACATTTTAGACGAAAATATAAAATCTGGAGTTTAAAATATTTAAATCATACTTGTGTTTACAAACATAAGCCGAAAAAAGAAAATAGCATATAAATGTACTCTCTGATCTATGGCACAATAAATATTTAACAAAAACTTAGTTCCCGGCTGAAATGAACCTCATAAAAATTCACTAAATAACATTTTTTTCTATCAAATCTGTAACAGAAACAAAACAATTTTCCCCCAAATAAAAAAACTGTTGATGAAAAGCTGCACAAAAAATACAAAATGTTTAGAGCGACGGAAAGACAGAAAATTTCAATTTATATGAACGGTAAATGATTTTTTGTTTTATTTAAAAAATCGCATTTAACCTTTAAATGAATTAGAGAGACAAAATTTCTTGAGCATAAATTGCACAAGTGTGTAAAAGCATATGGCAATATTGCAATCTTTTAAAGTTTTTGAACTTTTATCGATTAAAGTAATTGTGTATTTATCGCTTATGTGCACTTTAAAATTTGTACGCCTTTTGATACTTTTAAACGAGAAATTCATTAAAAAACCCTCTTTTATTGCACATTCAGTACATTCATAAAAAAATTTTCTTAAAAGCTCAATTAATAATATAATATCGATTTCAAGTGTGTTACTTTAATTATCTGCAAAGCGAAATTAAGTCAAAAATAAATTCACTTTTATAATGAAAGTAGGGAAACTGTTTAAGAAATATTATTTGAGACATGACTTCTTTTAAGGCGTTCAGGCAGCATTTTACACTTGCGAAATCGTTTTTCAACATCTCTCGGCATAAACTCTCGCGACTCCAACTTCTTACTTTTGGTTAAATCCTGCTGTTTGTAAATGTTTTGAGTGGCTGCCTACGCAAATTCCTATTGCAAGTTCTTCTTGAGTTCAGTTTTTATTTGAAAACTCTTTTGGCTATAATGGGTGGTCTTTGTCTTCCGTGTTAAAATCACTTCTCCTGAACCACTAAACCATCTCTCGTACGTTGAATAGACTTCGGTGACAACTAATTAGCTTTAGCTGTTTTTTAAATTGATGAAGTTAATTTAATTTGTTCTTGGCGCCGAATTGGTGTTACCCGTAAGAAGCAGAAAACGCAACACTTAACGGTTTTTTTTAGGTTGGTCTGTAAGCCCCAAGTTGTCTAGATTCTTAGGAGCATTTTCTAGCAAAACTATTACTTAAAAGAAAAATTGATCATTTCTAATTGTCCTTTGATCGTAAACCTCAGAGAAGATAAAGCCAAGATTGCACGCACGTTCTATAAAAAATGTGGACCAATGGTTCCAACTGCGGAGAAAAAACAGGGTTTAAAAAACCTCAGTCGAAACCAAAAACCGTCGAACAAAACACGAAAATACAACTTTTCGCTTTTTGAGTTGGTTGGACAGCGACTGTTTAATTTTTAATTAATCACAACTAAAAGCATTATTTTATTTGCCAATGACAAATGAAGAAATGGAAGAAATTACAGTTTTCTGCTTTGACTGCAGTTTTTTAATCGCTGAGAAAAAATACCAAATCGACCGTTTTTCGCTTTTATAAAAGCTCTAAGCCCGCATTGAGTTACCGGTTCTCAGTCAGATTAAAACAAATAAATATTGACTAGAAGAAGTGTTTTATTCTATTGAATATTTTACAATTTGTCAAACCAAGTTTATTTTATTATGATCTGTTGTTCCATTTGAACCCTTTTTGCATTTGAGGATTAAAGACACTCTTGAGTTTTGTCCTGAAACCCATTAAAATACTAAACCAAAGACCTGCATTTTCTTAAAGTTATTAATGTTTCTTTTTTTAGTTGTTGCTTTGATTGTAGCAAATAATAAAACAACAACTTTTTTTTTGTTTTTTTTTTTTGTAAGAGCCAGGAGAGTTCCAAAAAAGAGTTGGCTGTATTTTAAAACCTGGCTTTGTAAACAGAGAGTTTAAACGGTTGATAAAAAAGTTTGTTACGAATGAATAAAAAAAACGTACGAACGAAAGCGAAACTGTTTGTAAAGACACTGTTAAAGTCAACAGACTTAAACTCAAGCACAGGTAACATACGACTACATACAACAGACAGAGGCATGCAGCCAGTCAAACACCAAACATATTCAGTTAAACAAACCGCCAAGCAGACGACCAGACAGACAGACAGACAGGAAGACAGTAAGTTAGTAAGTCAGAGTTAGGGTTGAATTGAGCTGAACTTTAAATGACTTTAGAAAAAAGATACAACAAAAAAACTATCAGTCGTATAAAACTTTAAAATGTTAACGATCGAACCGACAACATTTTTGGTTTTCTGTGTTTCATGTTGCTTTGCATTGGTTTGGTTTGGTTCACTCGTTCGGCTCTAAAAGAATTTCAAACTGAGAAATGAAGTTGGGGCAAAATACAAACAAAAAAAGCATATTAAATGGTTTTACATCGATTAAAGACTGGCTAAAGGTTTAGTTGCGATTGAGCCAGCTTAAATAACGGTACATAAACGCGGGTAAAAACCTCGTCACACACTCTGCTTTAAGAAACCCCACAAAAAGTGGGCGTAAAAGTGGGCGGGGCAAATTTTTCTTTCCGTAAAAACCTAAGTTGGACCATGGCGATCATTTTAAAGAAAAAATCGGTCAAGCCGTTCTCAAGTTATGGATTTTTCCACGCACACCCGCCCCCAGACCGAAAATCAAAAATCAGACTTCACAGTGTCACCCGCCTGAATATTCTGAAGATTCCCTGAAAATTTCATCAAAATCGGCCTAGCCGTTTTGGAGTCCATACGTTACATACACACATACATACATACACACACATCCTATTTTATATATATATAGATTTATGAGGAGGTAATCCGGGTAATCCCAGGGAGTTCTGAGAAGTAATGGAATCTACCGATTTGTACGTCTCCAATTTGCCAGCTATTTCACTTTGAATCTTAAAATTCAGTTAGTCGACATCAACGTAGCTAATATAGCACGCTCGCTCAACAAATCATGATTTCTGTAATTTTGTGTAATGTTTGAAAACACCTTTCGGATGAGTTCGGACTTTGATTCGGTGAACCGGCAGAAATTGAAATATCCACCGGGATTTTGTCGTTTCCTATGTCCAGCAATTGTTTGGAAAATACGTCTCGAGATTGATTGTTTTGCAGGTCGACCCGCATTTTCAGAGTCAATTTGAGCTTCCTAACGTGTTTCCATAAAGCAGACGACTTCAAACATGCATTTAATTCATCGGCGGGCGTTGGTCGTGGTATCACTGGAAGTGTTTGCCAAAAATCACCTGCCAACAAATCATCGTACCTCCAAATCGGCTTTGATTGTTTCGTAGTAGGCGTAAAAGTAGGCGTGGTATATTTTTCTTTCGATGAAAACTTAAAACGGGGTAATACGAACATTTGAAAGAAAAATTAGTCAAATCTATCGAGCCGTTTTCGGATTTTAGGTAAATCGTACAAAGTGGGCGGGATAAAATTTTCTTGAAGTATAAACCTAAGTTGGACCATGGCGATCACTTTAAAGAAGAAATCGTCCAATTCGGTCAAGCCATCCTCAAGTTATGTGCTTAATAGAAAAAGTGGGCGTAAAAGTAGGCGTGGTAAATTTTTCTTTCGATGGAAACTTAAAATGCATTGATACGAACATTTGAAAGAAAAATTAGTCAAATCGATGAAGCCGTTTTCCGATTTTAGGTAAATCGAAAAAAGTGGGCGGGGAACAATTTTCTTTCCGTATAAACCTAAGTTGGACCATGGCGATCACTTTAAAGAAGAAATCGTCCAAATCTGTCAAGCTATCCTCAAGTTATGTGCTTAATAGAAAAAGTGGGCGTAAAAGTAGGCGTGGTAAATTTTTCTTTCGATGGAAACTTAAAATGCATTGATACGAACATTTGAAAGAAAAATTAGTCAAATCTATGGAGCCTTTTTCGGATTTTAGGTAAATCGTACAATGTGGACGTAAAAGTTGGCGGGACAAATGTTCTTGCCGTATAAACCTAAGTTGGACCATGGCAATCACTTTAAAGAAGAAGTCGTCCAAATCGGTCAAGCCATCCTCAAGTTATGTGCTTAATAGAAAAAGTGGACGTAAAAGTAGGCGTGGTAAATTTTTCTTTCGATGGAAACTTAAAATGCATTGATACGAACATTTGAAAGAAAAATTAGTCAAATCGATGGAGCCGTTTTCTGATTTTAGGTAAATCGAAAAAAGTGGGCGTAAAAGTGGGCGGGGAACAATTTTCTTTCCGTATAAACCTAAGTTGGACCATGGCGATCACTTTAAACAAGAAATCGTCCAAAACGGTCAAGCAATCCTCAAGTTATGTGCTTAATAGAAAAAGTGGGCGTAAAAGTAGGCGTAAAAGTAGGCGTGGTAAATTTTTCTTTCGATGGAAACTTAAAATGCATTGATACGAACATTTGAAAGAAAAATTAGTCAAATCGATGGAGCCGTTTACTGATTTTAGGTAAATCGAAAAAAGGGGGCGTAAAAGTGGGCGGGGAACAATTTTCTTTCCGTATAAACCTAAGTTGGACCATGGCGATCACTTTAAAGAAAAAATCGTCCAACCGTCCTCAAGTTATGTGCTTAATAGAAAAAGTGGGCGTAAAAGTGGGCGGGGAACAATTTTATATGCTACAAACCTCACGGAGCCCGAGACCTTTCCAACGAATGCAAAACCGAGGAAATCGGTACGTGCGTTCTGGAGTTATAGCGTCAGGAAGGAAAACCCGACTTATTTTTATATAATAGATGAAATAAATAATGAAGATTTTTCCAACTTTCCTAAAACTTTGCTTATTTATGACAAGGAGAAATATTTGAAAAAATCTGAGTATTTGGCAATTTTTGAAAACCTTTTTTACAACTTTCAAGATCGTTTTAAAGATTTTGAGGATATAAAACCACTACTTAACATATTCCAAAATCCCTTTAAGTGCGACATTGCGAGTTATGAATTCAGCATCCAGTCGGAACTAATCATACTTAGGAGCGAAATTAATCCTCCAGACAGGGAAAATATTATTGAGTTCTGGAAAAATTTAGACGGGGCGCTATATCCCATATTAAAAAAAAATTCCTTCAAATGTTTGTCGCTTTTCTCCTCAACATATCTTTGCGAACAAATATTTTCCGATTTTAAATACATTTGCTCAAAACAACGCAATAAATTAACATCCGCAAACCTAAAAAATGTTTTGTTGTTACGAAACTGCAATATAAATTTAGAAGATATTATTGGTAAATAAAAGTATTTATTATAGGCTAGTAAAATCTTCTCTTTTTATAATGGTGGTAAATACTTACAGAATATGTTTAAACTTAATATTTGCATTAGTATGAGCAAATGAATTTTCATTGTTAGAATTCGCAAAGGTATGTTGAGCAAAAAACGAAAAATATTGGAAAGAATTGTATTAGGTTGTAAAAAGACTTCAAATATTGTGAACTGCGCAATTTTTCCAAAAAATAAGCAAAGTTTCTGAGGTTCCAAATTAAATTTATTTAAAAAATAACTGATTGTGTCTGTCCATAACTCAACATTTTTCGATAATTGTATTATTATTTATTGCTTTTAAGTCTTCATAGCAATAAATGTAAGTTAACTTTAAATGGTCTGATGAAAAATGAATGGAAAGCATGAACTATATTTCCTCGCATAATGCTGGCCCTGGTGTTTGCATCGCCCTTTCATGAAAATGTTTTGTAAGTTTTAATACCTTACCTGATTCCCAACAATTTAATCGAACATAGATGACCCTTAGAAAAGGTCTTTAATAAGGCCTCGCAATAGGCCTCGCAACCGCATATTTCGCCCGCTGGGCATCTAAGAGATAAGAGTAATCTCACCAACACAATCATAATTGACATCACTGAACTAAAATGATTTACATTATTGTTTTTATTTTGTATTTTAATATGTACCTACTTTATTACTTTGTTTTTATAACGGGATCTGAATTCTTTCGCTTTGGCGAAAAAACAAAACAAAAAATTTTACTCTTTCTCTTTACAACTTCAACAAAAATGATTTACAACATACATATCGTCGTTCGTAAGTTATTGTGTTCTATATGACAAAAATGTTTTTTTGGTAAATCGCTGTTAAAGTTTAGTTGTTAGTTACAAAAAACTGAACCGAAAAAGTTGTCGCAACCTTCTTACCAAGGAAACTTCTACAGTTTCAGATTTTTTTGGTAAAAAAAATTTCCGTCCTTGGAAAAGTTTCTAAGAGTAATAAGCGTTTTAAAAAAATAACCTTTGTTCTATATGCACTTATTTACGAATCTCTTATTGTTTTATAGCATATAGAACAATATGTAAAAAAGAATTGTGAGAAATGAAAAGCAATAAGTTTTCACACAACAAAAACTTTATTTCATATAATATTAACTTCATTTTAAACTAAATCTTATAAGTATGCCACAGCATTTAACGATAAAAAATTATATAAACTTCTCACATCATTAATTTTTTCCGATGATATCTTTTTAGTAGCTGAATTCTGAAGATGTTCATCAAATAAATTGTTTTGAGTTGAAAAAACCCATCTCCGATCTTTTTTAATACTGATTTTCATATATTCTTTTTGGCACAACGATGTTTTGTATAATATTGTGAATAGCTTATTGTTTTTATATTGCAACGATTTAATACATGCAAAAGGGACATTTTGAAAATCAAGTTTTTTTGATTTTACTGAATACACATGAAAGTCTTCAGATGACATTAGTTCATAGTTCAACTTAATCTAAAGGGCCGTGAATTTCTCGTTATTTAAAATGTCGGTCAATTGCACTATGCACGGTATCCACTTCCTGAGTTTGAGAATGACCCGGCTCAGAAAATTTTTGGGTGATTGATTGAATGTTTTTATGGTTGTGCGTGAATTGCAGAAGGGCAGTTGAGAAAATCTGATTTGTATTTTGAGGCACGCAGGAGTCGCTCCACAAGATGAAGTGTTTAACATTCTTAAAATCCTTAACTATTTGCTGTAAAATACTTCCCACAACGCTGGCTTTGTCATTGCCTGAACGACGGCTTTGTAGCTCGTTCCAAATAGCGCAGTAAGTTATGTTCGATTCTTTTTTGTTTTGCGAAAAGACTGCTGCCGTCATATTGAAAACGGAAAGTTTTCTCTTATAATAATAAATAGATGAAAGCCCCTTCGGTAATGTAAAAACAATTTGTAAGTCGAAACAAATTACTATGGTGTCTTTGGATTTAATGGCTCTGTCTTTTTCACGCTCGACTTGCAATTTATTTTTCACGGCAATGTTCTTTAAAACTTTTTTTGAACTTTTCATCCAAAGTAATATTTTGTTTGTTCTTTTGGAACAATACACAATGATCGCGCTGATCTTGTTTTTGGCATAAAAAATCCGAGGTTGAATTCTTTTTTAGAAATACCTGTAAACGTCGATAACGATGTGGAATGTTCATTTTATTTGCCAAGAGCAATGTGAAATCATAAAAAGAAAATAAATGTGAAGTCACAAAAGGAAATAAAACGAAAACAGACAATGCATAAAGTTCCAAATTACTACAAACTTCATTTACACTTTTATATAGAACAAAATAAAAAATTATTTTTTTTTTTAGTATTTTTGCTTCGTTTTTGTTCTATATGCACCATTTTTTGCACATAGAGCACAATAGGTTACGAAGCTTCTCACTGAAGTGTTGTATATACACTTCCGAGTACCCCGTACACACAAAGTATAGCATACGTACTTCAGTACGTATAACACACGTGCGTCACTGGGCTTCTATGAGGCATTCTTTAGCAGTTACGTAAGAATAGTAATTAAATCAAAAAATTTTTTAAGCAGGCCTTTAAAAAGGCCTGAAGTAAGATGGTCTTCTGAGTTTTACCGCTGGGCACAGGTGTGAATTTGTTATGTGCGTGTGGATGTGTGCTGCAGTGTATTGGTGTTCGTGTAGGTAAATTTGCAAATTATTCAATGGTCGAGTTTAACATTTTTCTGGAATTGTTGTTACAGTATAACCCGGTTAATTACCCCACGCTTAAATGCCTTTCACGCTTATTTACCTCGAGTTTTAAATCCCCGTTTTTTTTCTTCCATTTTTTAAACAAAAATCCACGTTTAATTGCCATACGCTTAATTACCCGATTCGGATAATTGCCTTAAAAATTTAACTCCCAAAACAAAATTATACCTAAATTTCATTCGTTTAATTGCCTCAGTACTATTTGACAAAAACAATTTTTTTTTTAAAAAATATGCCTAAAAAACAAAATATGGCTTGATTAAAAGCAAAATATTCAACAAATTAATATTTGCATTAAAAGTTATGTTATGAGGTCAAGATTCATATAAGAGTTTTATATTATCTAGATACACCAAATGAATGAGATATTTTGTCTTATGTGCTGTTTTCACAACACAAGTGACTGAACGCATAGTAAAATTTATATGAAAAGCACTCAGGTTTTTGAGTGTTTTCCATATAAATTTTAATACACGTTTACTCACTTTTGTTGTGTAAACAGCACATGAAAGAGTTTTAAGTTTGCATGGGGACTATGTGATATTATAGACCGATTCTTACAATTTACATAGGCTTCGTTCTTATGACAATTAAACGTATTTACCCAATTTTATCAAATTATCTAAAAACTGCTGCTACCTTTACTTTTCGCACAAGGTTTACATGGAATACAACCAGCAAGATGGACGGACGGACGGACACGAAAAGATAACTTGAAAAAGTGTTTCTGATTCGATCGTTTACTAAACGATGTGTCTGGGTTTCTATGTTATAAGTTGCGAAAAACATTTATCTTGAACAAAAACTTGCTTTGGTTTAAAATTGTACAGTAAAAATTTAATGTAGGTGGCGAAATTAAAGCAACAGAAAATTCATCTGTTAACCAGAATTTTAAGCAATTTTTTTATTTGCTTAACATGTATTAAAATATGTTTTAAAAACTTAAAATATGTGTGCAATAAAAATGCAGCAATGGCTAAAATATGGAAATTATTTACAAACAAATCGATACCAAAATTCATTAAAATCTCTAAACGCATAAGTATATTGTTGCTAGTAGTAGTAGGATATGACAGGACATCTCAAAAAGCACTACAGATCAAATTTAAGACAACAAATCCCATTGTTGATTTAGCTGATACATGTAAAAATTCCTTTCTTAAATTTTTTCATACATCAAAGTTAAGTTATCTTGTAAATTAATACGTATAATTACCTCACTGAGGTATTTAAACGAATTCGCTTAATTACCTCAATGAGGTAGTTAAACGTATTCTTATTATTACCTCAACGAGGTAGTTAAGCGTATTCGTTTAAATGCTTACCCCGCATAATTACCCAAAAATATTGACATTTTTGTCGAGGTAATTATCCGTGGAATACTGTAATACAGAAAATAAAACTAAATAAATAAAAAATACACAGCTGCTAACATAAACTAACCTACTGATAGTGAAGCGATTAAAAGCATTTAGCATGAGTATTTGGAATACTTTAAAAGAGAATTTAAACATTAACTCAATTAGAATATAACATTTAAAAAAAAAATTGCTCTACAATTCAAAAAAAACGTATAAGATTGTATGAATGAGTTAACTCCTTTAAATTTCTGCCTTGTGTTCGCAAGTGGTTACTGTCTAGCTATTTACACACGAACATGAAACCATTTTCATTTAAAGAAAAACTAGATTATTGGGTTGCTTTTTCTTTATTTTTTAATTTTGGACTGGTGAGTGAAGATTTTTTTTCGAAACATAAAAAGTGTACGAAAATTTTAAAAACAACACGATTGTAAAATTTAACTTTTATGTTTATTTTTTAAAACATTTTAAGGAAGTGAAAATTAGTAAAAAATTATACTAAATGTTTTTGCTTTGGTTTTCTTTCACAAGTTGTAAGAAGAAGTAAAAAAAGCAAATTTTATTACACTTAATTTGTTTAAAGTTTTTTGCATTTAAAGAAATTGGTACGGAAATCATTGTAAAAGTAAATAATGTTGTTCAACATTAACAACAATTTAAATAAATTTTAATAAGTATATGGCTGATGTCACTGTGGGCGATTGGCTTTAGACAGAATCTGCTTTTGATATGTCCAGCATTTAAGCCAGTGGCAAATACACAGTCAAATTAAATATCTTTCAAAATTCAAGCGTTGGTAAATTTTACTGAAAATAAGCGTCATGAATATTTAGGTTACCTGTAACCTAGGACATAGTTCGTCTGTTGTTATGCAACAGAAATTGTTGCAATGTGGGATATCAAAGAGTTAAGATCATGTTAGTCATGTGTTACTCTTGTATTGGAGTAGCTTAAAGCATATTCTGAGTTATGACTACATTTTCCACAACTAGTTGGGAAGAGGGTATAAATAATTTGTAATTTTTTTAGGAAACACATATGACAGAAGATATTGTCGAAGATGAAATATATATACAAGATTATAATCAACTAGTATTGTTGTCAAATTCTTCAAGAACTGGGGGCGTAATCATATACTACAAAAAAGAATGGAAAGTCACAAAAAAATTCAAAAAATAGCACAATCTAAATATTGGATTATAGCCTGTACAGCATTGCGAAAAAATGTACAATTGATTATTCTAGCAGTTTACCTGTAACCTAGGACATAGTTCGTCTGTTGTTATGCAACAGAAATTGTTGCAATGTGGGATATCAAAGAGTTAAGATCATGTTAGTCATGTGTTACTCTTGTATTGGAGTAGCTTAAAGCATATTCTGAGTTATGACTACATTTTCCACAACTAGTTGGGAAGAGGGTATAAATAATTTGTAATTTTTTTAGGAAACACATATGACAGAAGATATTGTCGAAGATGAAATATATATACAAGATTATAATCAACTAGTATTGTTGTCAAATTCTTCAAGAACTGGGGGCGTAATCATATACTACAAAAAAGAATGGAAAGTCACAAAAAAATTCAAAAAATAGCACAATCTAAATATTGGATTATAGCCTGTACAGCATTGCGAAAAAATGTACAATTGATTATTCTAGCAGTTTACAGATCGCCCAGTGGCTCTGAAGCGGAATTCTGTGAAATGTTTCAGGAGACTTTAGAAGATTTGTGTGAAGAAACTAATGACATAATTATAACCGGAGATTTTAACATAGATTGGTCAACAAATAATTTTTATAGAAATAGAATCGAAAGTACATTGAACGATAATGGTGTTAAACAAATGGTAAACGAATACACTCGTGTAACAAATGTATCGAGAACTATAATTGATTATGTTATTACAAACATTACTGAAATAACGCTGCAAAATTGTAATAAAAATAAAATATCAGATCACGAAATGATTAAAATATTAATAAAGGATAGAGTAACGAATACTGAAAGGGAAAATAAAACTTTAGAATTTTTTAAATATAACAAAACCAAATCGCTAAATTGAAAACACTATTGAAGCGTGGGCAGATTACAAATCAGCTAGAAATATGTACAAGGTTAAAATTGAAAAGGAAAAATTTAAATACATTGACAATAAAATAAATAACGCAAAGGATCAAAAACAAATGTGGAGAGAGATAAAAGATTTAGTAATAAGGAAAAATAAAAATGTGATAAAATCTGTGATATTTAACAACGTAGAATTTAAGGAAAATATTGACATAGCTAGTAATTTCAACAAATATTTTGTGCAAAGTATTAAGGTAATAACGGACTCAATTGAAGATGTGCAGTATACCAATCAAATAAATATGACTAACCAACGATTTAAATTCAGTGCAATAACAATATTAGATCTTAAAAATAAAGTAATGAAACTAAAAAACAAACCGGACTACTGTAAAATATCAACAAAAATTATACTAGATAATTGGCATATAATAGGAAAAATTTTACTTGAAATTGTGAATAAATCATTAGAAACAGGACAGATCCCTGAAAACTGGAAGGAAACAATGGTTACCCCGGTTGAAAAAGTTGCAAAGACAAAAAAATGTGAAGAATATCGGCCTAAAAATACGTTAAGAACATGTGAAAAAGTATTAGAAAAAATTGTAAAGGAACAGCTGGAAAAATATATGGAGGAAAATAAATTATTTTCCAAATATCAATCAGGTTTTAGAAAAAAATTTTCATGCGAAACTGCTGTGAACTTTGTTGTAAATCGATGGAAAAACATCAAAAAAACTGGGAAAATCATGGCTATATTTTTAGACTTTAAAAGAGCGTTCGAAACTATAGACAGAAAAATATTAATTCAGAAATTATATATGTACGGCATCCAAGGCAAAGAGCTCAAATGGTTTGAACCATATATGAAGGACAGAAAGCAAATTACTAGAGTTAATGGAATGAAATCTGACGCAATTATTAATGATTTCGGTGTTCCACAGGGATCAATATTGGGTGCTTTACTATTTATTATATACATAAATGATATGCCAAATGTACTACATACATAAATGTGAAGTTGTTTTATACGCTGACGATACACAGAAGGGTCCACAAATGAAGAATGTCAAGAAAATATGTTAAATGATATAAATAATGTCAACACATGGTTAAAAATAAACAAATTAAAATTAAATGAAAAAAAGACAAAAATGCTCCAAATAAATATGAATAGTGAAACAACCTTCAAAATTAACGAAGAAGTTATAGAGAAAGTTGAAAATATTAAATATCTTGGATTTTTAATAGACCGAGATATGAAATTTAAAGATCATATTGAGTACATATGCAAAAAAATTGGTAAAAAATTTGGATTTTTCAAAAGAATTAGAAATAAAGTGTCAATAATGACGGCAATAAATATTTACAATACGATAATAAAACCGCATTTTGAGTTCGGATCAACAATAATATATACATGCTGCAATGAATATCAATTAAATAGATTACAAAAGTTACTAAATAAAGCAATGCGGACTATTTTAAAATGCAACAGATATACTTCAATAAGAGCTATGCTTAACACACTTAGGCCCGTTTTCACGACTTAACGATAGCTAAATGTAGAAAGTTATCGAACAGATAATGAGGTTTTAATTATCACAAGTTCCCTTTATTCTAAAGGCCCAACCAGAATGTGCATAAACAAACTTAAGCTACTGTCAAAAATAAACAAAAAAGCCTCTCAAATACATTAAAAAAAACAAAAACAAAATAAAAAACTTTTGATTCCGTACGGAATGTGCGATTAGTTTCGCACTTTGCTTAAGCAAATTACAGTTTCATTAAATTTAACAAAAAGTTCCCTTAAGTTCAACATGGTTTTACACATATGATTTACATGTATTCGCTCGGTTGCTTAAGCCACGTTAATCACATTCTGGTTAGGCCTTAAAAGTGAAGGATAAGGTAAAGAGAGAAACGTTCTTCCTTTAACTTTTGTCGTAAGGTTTAGATTTGAGATTGCCATATTATATTTACATATTTTTATATATGGCAACTCCAAGTATATGATATTTTGTAAATTAATAACAAACTCGTATTTTGACAAATAAAATTTACTAAATGTTAAATTCACGTGTACGCAGTATTTCATTAATATTTGCCATTATTAAAAAATATTTGTGCACACAAAAATTTAAAATGAGAAAAGTAAAATAAAGTACGTAGTTGCCAGTACGTATATTTATTTTGGCAAAAATAATCGGTATTAACTTAATTGTTGCCACATTTTTAAAAATGTTAAGTTTATTTTATACAGAAGTTGTGAAAACGAAAAATAGTTGAAGGTAACTTTATTCCTCACTAGTGCTAAAGGTACCATTAACTTTTTCGATCTTTAAAGGTAAGTCGTGAAAACGGGCCTTAAATGGTTAAATATCGAACAGCGACTTGAATTCAATACTCTGAGTTTTATACATAAAATTAAACATGGTAACGCTCCAGAATATCTATGCGAGCAAATCAAATATGTCGGTGAAGTACAACCATATCAACTGCGAAATGCTGAAGACTTCAGGTTAAAAAGGGCAAATACGACAACAATGCAAAGATAATTATTTTATAAAGGACTTCAATTATTTAACACACTTACAAATGACATTAAGACAGAACAAAATTATAATGTATTTGAAAGAAAATGTGTAAATTTTATAAAAAATAATAATATATAATTAATATGATATTAAGGGTGTGTGTGAAACGGTAGCAAAGTACTCATGGAAGTAAAATTTTGACACTATTGAGGTGAATAAAATTTCATTAGCCCTAGGGGCTAGTATACATTTTGACATTAGTGTAGAAATTTTTGACAACCACAAAATTATTTTTTTTCATCAAATTTGTTCATACAAAATAAAAAATAATGTGGAAGCAGGACCAGCGGAAAAAAAAATTAAAAAGAATTATACAAGATGTAAGTGTTTAAATATGTATAAGCTTTTTTGCCCACACTTTTTGTAAAAATTGTTAATAAATCAGAACGAATTCATCAAATAGTTGGGACGATCTCATTTCCAACAGAATTGAAATGATTATTGGTAAACGTTTGTTTAATTTATTCATTTTCACAAAACTATTAGTAATTGTTTTTTCTTTATGTCGAAATTTTACGTTGTCAAAAATGTTACAATTTCACACAGCACAAATATGAAAATTTTCTACCACAAACAAATTTCATTTCACCATAGAACTTTGCTACCGTTTCACACACACCCTAAGTATTAAATATGTTGAATGTTAGAGAGAACTTTAAGTATTATAAATACTAATAATAAATGAAATGAAATGAAAATAGTAGCTGTGTTCCACTGTATAACGAAACAGTCCGAACTTGCACAAAGTTATTCAAAAGCGTTCCACATAACAATTTTTGTGCAATTAAGAGAGTAATTGTTTTCATTTCCTTTACAATTTAGCAATAACTTTTTCTTTAGGTTAGTTCGGACAAGAAAAAACAATCAGCTGTTTTTGATTAAATATGAAACTGATAATTCAAGAAATTTACAAGCATAGGCAAAAGCTTAGTTTTAATTAAGAAACATATAAAAAACCAAAATGTAAAGTTTTTGTGAAAAAATTAAAGTGGCAAAAAACATTATTGCATACACACAGAAAAAAATCAAGTTAAAAACGTCGAAAACAGGGTTGATTTAAATTTTTTCGGTGGTGATTTTGCTTCATACGTTTTTCATGTTAATTCAATCTGATTTTACAATAACTGCGAACAACATGTTTTTCTTTTGAAATAACTATAATTCATGTTAATTTAACATTGCAGTAAAGTTAGAGCAAAATGTAATTTATATTGAAATAACAATCGGAATCACGTTGAATGAAAGTTATTTCCAGTTGAAACAACGTGAATTTCATGTAGAATCAAATGGGTTTGAGTGTATTTTAACAGTGTGAAGAAGCTTCAGACAACATTTGCATTATATGTAAGAATAATTCAAAACCCTGTAACACATGTTTCACTTATTTTGTATTCTCATTTGTTAACAGAAGCATCAGCAGAATCGCCCGATATGGTCATCATTCTACTTTGAAAACTTGATGTACTATTTAAATAAACAATTTTAATTAAAAGAATACGGGAATTGTCTTCTTTTTATAACATATTTTAAAAGTGAAAATAAAAAATGTACATAATTAAGTAGGTATGCATGTTAATTTAACAAGATAAACTTTTGATTTTAATACAAAACAGGTTTTTATGGGTTCAATATTGAATCCAGATTTATTTATATTTTAATATTTTTTTTTTTTTTTTTTAACAGTGAATAATATTAAATAAACGTAATTTAAGGTTATTTTGATATTTTTTATTAAAAATTAATATGAAATAATGATAAATTTAAGTAAAGGGCATAATTTTTCTGAAATTTAACATGATTCTCAATCAACATTTTTCCATGTTAATTTTACATGGGTATTTTTTTCTGTGTGTACCTATTTCCCTTAATTTTTAATATAAAAAAATACAATGATGCAAATGTTTTGGTTTTATAATGTTATGACTTGTTAGCGTCTAACTTCACTTTAATAGATCTTAATTTGAAAAGCAAGGAGCATTAACATTTGAAGAAATGCGAAAATGGTTTTTTGCGTTCCAGCAATTTTGGGTAGTTTCGGTAAATTAAGAGAGTAATTTTCTTTTACTCTCATTAGTCCGAACTTGTCCGAGATCTTGTGGAACACACCTAGTAATTAGTACCACCTACCTACATATATAATAAAACTCTGCATCTACTACACACAGAAAATATCAATGTAAAATCATCGAAAACAAGGTTGATTTTACCGTTTTTGGTAGTGACTTTGCTTCATTGTTACTTCATGTTAATTTAACATGATTTTATAATAACTTGCGAACAATATTTTTTTCTTTTAAAAAAACTATAATTCATGTAATTTTAAAATTGCAGTTACGTTAGAAACAACGTGAATTTAATGTAGAATCAAATTTGTTTGAGTGTGATATTACAGTGAGAAGAAGGGTACGTTCGTAAATGCATCAAAACTGAGCATCACTGCTGCAGTGATGCGAAATTTTATTGCTGATGCGTGATCACCAGTTGCGCTTGTGATGCTGATGCTTTTTTACAGCACAACAGCTAAGCAAAGTTTGAATTTTTGAACATGAGCTAAATTTTTAAAGTTTTATAAACGAACATAAGATAATTAAAAAATTTTTATCGAAATTAGCGATGGCAAAATTTATTGAAAATAATGAACCAAAAAGTGAAAAATATACCGATTTCTTTTGTTTAAAGTTATTGCATCAGAAAAATAACTGATGCAATAATTGAGAGAGCTGCGGCATCACTGCATAAAAAAACGTTTGACGCATGAAAGTAATGCCAAGTTTCTTACAAGTGATGCATTTACGAACATTCAACTTAACAAATGCGCAACTGATGCGCAACAACTGCATTAACGAACGTACCCGAAGCTTTAGAGACAACATATGCATTTATTTAAGAATAATTCGAAACACTTACCCCTGTAAAACATGTTTCACTTATTTTGTATTTGTTAACAGAAGCATCAGCAGAATGACCCGATATGGTTTTCATCATTATTCTACTTTGAAAACTTGATGTACTATTTAACTAATTAATTTTAACTAAAAGAATACGGGAATTTGGAAATAAAAAAATTTATGTTTTTCTATTTATGGTGTTGTTTTTTTTTTTCTATACAAAACAAGTAAAACAGGTTTTAATGGTTTCAATATTGAACAATGTTATTTTACAATTTTTCATTTAAAATTAATTTAAAACAATGGTAATTTTAAATAGAGTCCATACACACAAACATACATATGTACCTACATACATACTTAATTTTAATATAAAACAAGTTTTTATGGATTCAATATTGAACAATGTTATTTTAACAGTGAATAATAATAATAAACGTGATTTAAGGTTATTTTAATATTTTTCATTTAAAATTAATATGACATTTATTTTTTTCTGTGAGTACGAGATGTCATTTTGTGATATAGCCCATGTAAGAGAATCGACACTAAGACGCGAGAGTACGAGATGTCATTTTGTGATATAGCCCATGAAAGAGAATCGACACTAAGACGCCATCGTCAGGGACTTTTTCTGGAATTGCTTATGCAATAATATTAATTTTGTTAAATGTAAAATATTACTTAACGTGTCATTAAAATGTATATGGTCGTGTTTAATATATAACTCAAGACTTCAATTAGTGACAACTCTCAGAAGTGGGATCAGAACTCCTGAACAACTCTATGGAAAACTGTATAGTTTGACAGTAAAGCAACTGCAGGCGAAATGCAGGGAAAAGGTCAGGGCAGTCGAAAGCAAAAACTGCCGTACAAAAAACGAAAACTTGTGAACAGCTTTTCGCTTTTTGAATTGGTTTGAAAGCAACTGTTTACATTTATTGAATAAGAAAAGGTGATTTCACCATGATATGCGCTAAACCAATAAAGAGCTCACGAATGAGAAGAGCTGGTGACGTATATGAAATCTCACGTTTTGTTTCAGACATTGCCTAATCTCTCTTTCCAAATGATTCGGATCCGCACATAAATAGTGTTTCGCAACAGCCACACCAACGGCACCAAAAGTAACAGTTACAACATCACAACCTGTTCAACATGCAAATGTGATACCTGCTACGTGCCCTATCACGCCGAATATAACACCACAGCACGTTCACCATACAATATACATACATAAGTACCGGTATGCCGGTTATTATATACAACGATGCCACCAATTACACACGACCAAAAACACTAACGCCAACCTACTAGAGACAACCAGTTGTAACGCCGAGTTACGCAACCGCTGTAATAATAACGAAATAAAAACACCGAATGATGTACGCTGCAGGGCAATGAAAAACGTCAACGAAAATATCACGAATGCAGAAGCCACCATGAAGGTGGGTAACTCGCCACTGGATACAATTAATTGCTACAAATATGTTTTTAGCTGATTGTTTTAAGTCATTGTTAACAGAACAAGTCGCAAAAAAGGAATTCTCCTCCGAAGGCATTGTAGGCGAAGTGAAGTTAAATATAATTATTTGCTTGCCATATTTGTAGAGCAAAATATCATTTCATCTGTGCAAACATTGATATTGAAAATTTTGTGAACTGTGTATTTTATAATATCAAAAAGGCATGGTTAAATTACCGAAAATTAAATTATTATTTTTAAACAAAAAACAATGGAAGAGATTTAAAGCCTTTGTAACCGACAAAGTATTTCTAAAGCCCCCTTGATACAACGGTGTAATTATTCGCTATTTTTCTTTGTCTAATTTTCTTAAATTTATGTATCACAAATTTAATAAATTTTTTGCCGTTTTCCTATTGGTAAGTCCCAATTTACACTAGGGACATTTCTTGCCGGACATTTTTTGAATTCTCTTTTAATCTTACCTAAAGCGTTTACATATGAAACATTAGAAGTCAGACAGAAATTAATACTTGTATGTAAACTACGAAAAGTAAGAAAGAGAAATGAAAAAATGTCCAGTACAGATAGTCATGTACTACACACTCTACCTTTTCGACCCCTCGCCTTCAAACTTCGTCTGTCCGGCAAGAAATGTCCCTAGTGTAAATTGGGACTAACAAGAAGTGCGACATATAAGATTAAACTAAGGTAAAATTCAAATATTTATTGTAAAATAATTGAGGTATTAAAAATAAATTTCGCTTTCAGAATTTTAAAGCGACCTAAGCTATTAAAACTTGGTTTTTTATTTAACAGCCTTATAGCCTTTTTACACTGATCAACATCTAACATCTACCATCAATTTGCCACAATTTGCGAAGATGTTAACATCTTTCCATAAGAAATATATAGGGCTGAAAACCAACATATTTCAACATCTTTAAAAGATGTTCCTATCTCATTTTATTCCATTCTACATCTTTCGATTATTTTAGTGTCATCACTAGAAAAGTGGCAATAAGTTATATTATTATTGTGGCATCACTGACAAAAATAAGTTTGTTTTGAAAGCAGCGTTACCATTTGTCAAGTTTTATTTTTTATTGCTATGTTTTATTGTTAAGTATTTTTTATATTTTGAAACAAATTTAACTTCAAATAAATTTTTTTTTGTTTTCTTTTTAAATTTTGCAACTTTTGTGAGAAAAAAACATTTTTTATTTAAAAAAATTCTTTTTTCCAAAAATGGTAACATTTTTGTTTGATGGTTAATGTTAGATGTGAGCAATGTAAACGAGTGTTTCAGATTTTCTGCATCTTGGATGGTAGATGTTAAATGTTGATCAGTGTAAAAAGGCTATTATTCGGAAACAATATTTAAGGCTTACAAAAGGTTTATGAAACGAATTTTCTATGCAAATTTGTTAAATGAACTTTTAAAATACCTTAAATATTTTTTACGAATAAGGGGTTAAGATTTACACTCTTGCTAATATGCAGTGGGAAATAGTCTCTCAGATGTGACAGAACTCATTTGAAAACTTAAGTATTTCTGCGCCATGTTCTTGCGGATATGCGTCTCTAGAAAATTTAAAAGTTCGTGTTGTAAAGCTTTTATTTGAGTTTTCACAACAATGAAAAAATAATTTCGATTCGTTCAGTATCGACTGAAATAAAATTGCTTTCGAATAAAAAAAATGTTCGATCACAACTGCCAGAATTAGGCCCCAGTTCTTGTAGACTTATCAGAACTTTTACTATGTGTAGGAATGACCGTGTCTTCAACACTTTCGGAATGAAGAGTCACGGTAAGTTGCTCAATAAGATGTTTGGTCGATTTATTGTCTTCGAAATTTTTGAACTTTGTCCCAAATCTTTGGGCAAACAAATCTAACTTGGAGGCCACAAGATCAAGTTTTGCCTTTCAATTTGCAATACACTCTCACTTTTTTGCTAACACACTCACACTTATTCAATTGACCACGAGATTGCTTGCAATTTAGGCTTTCCATTTGTTTGGCAATTTCACGTTCAATTCAACAGCTGATTACAAGTTAAGGGAGCAAATTTTTCGTTTGTCTTATAAACAGGGGATCTACTCTCTATTGCGATGTGAAAACAATTTCGATGCGAAAGCTAAATGCCAACTTGGTACTCTCTATCACTTTCGCAAAATTTTCTGAAAATGAAGCGATAGTGGCAAAAAAAATTCAAGATGGCGCGGATTTACAGTAATGAACTGCCAAAGTGTGTAAAAATATTTGAAATTGGAAAATTTAAATAAAATAAAGTGATGATTAACGAAAAGAAAAAAAATTAAAAGATGCGAAAGACACATGCGCAAACGTATTGAAGAGTACCAATCGCTAGATTTGCTACATTTTTCTTTCGTTTCGCAATAGTCAGTTTTCTTGATGACATTTTGAAAGTAAATTGCTTACAAATTGGGTGCAGCCTACGTCACAGCTTTCAATTTATGTATATAAATTTTGACAAACAGTATACATACATATGTATGTAAAAGACGCATCACAAAAATGGCTGATGCATATTGTTTCAAACAACAAAAATTGTATTTATGTATGTAAACAACAAACACTATCAGCCGTATTCATAAAGAAATCTTAAATCAGTTTTTAGATACATTTTAGTTAAAAAACATTTTAAGCTTAAAAGCGCTTTTTTTAATTTCGTATTATTAATAATCAGCATTTTAACTAATACACGTTTTACCGTATTTTTTAATTGGATGGTTGCAACGCTGTCTCTTTTATTTGTCACTTGAATTCTAAAGCTTCGTACATACGATGATCAGATCTTACAATGTTGTCATTTTTCTAACAATGGTGCCATTGTTAGATGCATTCATTTTGCACATCTGCCAAATGAAAATGAGCTTACAATGTTCACACAGTTGCAAGACATTTTTAGACAATTTCAATGACAACGTTGTAAGATCTGACCATCGTCTGTACGAAGCTTAATGATGCAAAAGAGTGGTTATTTATTCATACTTGTACTCGTATCTACAATGTTTTTGTCGTGTGTGAGAGAAAAATTGCTTTTTATAAATGAATAATTGTATGATGGTTTCTCTTTTATTTACAAAAATAAAAAGATTTCAAAAATTATTTAGTAAAATGGCAATTTAGATGATGATTTCATTGCTAATAAAAAAGTATTCAAATAACGAGTTTTATTTTTTTTTGTTTTGATCGTTTACACATCTCTAGTTCATTTTGTACAATTAATAATTTTTTGAGCTTTAATTTGTGAAATTGAAAAATTTATACATATTTTTTAATTTCATTTTATTATTAATGCATAAATACATAATAATATATTGAATGAAAATTTCTCGCAAAAATGTTCAAAATGTGCACATACACAAAGCAAAAATGACATTTTAAAACAGGTTTAAACAAGGGTCGAACCAATTTTAAAACTCGCTTATTTACACAAGGTTTAAAATAGGGGTTTTAAGGTAATATTCGTTTATGAATAAATTTTTAACGATTTATGCTTAAAACAGGTTTGAAATTATGTTTCAAATGTTTATGAATACGGCTGTATGAATTCTAATTCAACATTTCGTAAGTTTTTTTTTTTTTTAAAGCTAAAATCACCTTTAAAAGAGGGGTGTATGTATGTAGTTGAAATGATCGGCAAAAATATTTATCATGAAATTTTACTATAGGTCTCCGTCCACACTTTAGTCGAAAATTCAACTTTAATACAAGAAATAAGCAAAGACTGAAGAAGTGGTTTAAGGGTTAATATACATTTACTGCCTGTGTATAGAACACGAGCGCACAACTCACTCGTTTCACTAACATTTAAAACAAAAACAAATTTTGAACTTTTGTTTTAAATGTATGTAAAATGAATGAGTTTTGCACTCGTGCTCTAAAAACAGGCAGTTAATAAATATTTTTGCTTCGCCAAATTGTATTGCAAGACAACTTTTTCAGGTGATACTAATTTTGGATTTTACAGATGTCTTCCACTTTGCTATTAAAGAAATTTTCTCTATTTTCAGGAATAATATGTTTGCTGCAGACGATACAAAATAGGTCGTATTTTTCGGAACAATTAGACATTTTCTAAATCTTTTTTATGCTTTTTTTTGCAAAATTTTTATTAATTAAATCACTCAAATTTTACTTTGAAAGTAGAGCGTCAAAACTTGTACACAGTAGACCGACTTAAAAAAAAAGTTGTTTATGTATTAAAAACAAAATTTTTTAAAAATTTAAGTCCAGTTATATATTAAAAAAAATATGTACGTTATTTTCGGTTAATTGAGCCCCGCTTAATTGAGTTTCCCGTTTTATTGCACTAAAAATCATGTAACGAAATCATTCAGTATAACTGTCTATGTAAAAATACCCGTTTAATTGAGTTCCGTTTAATTGCTTCACCCGCTTAATTATTTCGCAAAATAAGACCGCATTGCGAAAAACAAGAGCAAATGTTTCGGATAATTGTTTCCGTCTACTTAATGTGTTTTTGCCTCCACACAAACGTAAACAAATTATTTTGCGCCAAGAAAGATTGTTCGATGAACGTACCTGATTTTTATTTTGTTTTAAAAAACCTTAACCATTTTTTTACCTATTAAATAAAGAAATGAGTTTTATTTTCTATCTACACATGGGTGTTTCGCTTTATTGCACATCTTGCTCAATTAAGCGATTTTCGTTTTAATTGCGTCGGCGATTCAATTAACCGGGAACTGCTAATTGAGTTCCCGTTTAATTGTGTCAAAATTCGTGCATTTTTAGAAACTCAATTAAGCGAAAATAACTGTAATATGATTGCTAACAAGCCACATTAAACAAGACATAATTAAAAACCATTTGTTTAACTACAAAAAGTTTATCTCGTTTAGAAAATACGTTCATTTGATATCAAATAGTTTTTTATTGAATCTTTCTTGTCGAAAATTACAATATGTATTCAAAGCTAAATCTAATTCTTATTTGTATTTGTTATAATGTAACCGCTAAATAATTGCATTCAAGTGTCAAAAAAGCCTGCTAGGCTCAAAGTGTCGGATCTTTTCAGCCTCCGGTGATCTTCGAACTTTATTAGATCCCGAGCGAGGTAGTTGGGATGGACCATTAGTTTATCTATGTTTTTGACAGAATACTTTTTAATTTCTTCCTGCATGGTAGCGATGTTAAGATCTCTGTGGATAATGTCATTACGTATATACCATGGGGCGCAGACAATTTGCCGTAATATCCTAGACTGTCTTCTTTGTAGCTTCTGGAGGTTTGATGCGCATGCAGTACTCCATAATTGGATGCCATATGTCCATATTGGTTTTATGATAGACTTGTATAAGAGAACTTTGTTGTCTAAGGATAAGTTTGAGTTTCGACCGATTAGCCAATGTAGTTCAGCTGATTTAAGTTTCATAGCCGTTATTTTCGCTTCAATATGACGAGACCAGGTCAAGCGTCTATCTATATTAATTCCCAAGTATTTAACATGGCTTTCTACCGGAACAGTGATGTTATTTATTTTTACAGCAGGGCACGTTTGTCTTCTGAGCGTGAAAGTTAAGTGAGCACAGTTAGCCGGGTTAACCTTTATTTTCCATTTTTCTAGCCAGGCTTCTAGTTCATTGATGTGGGACTGTAAATGCTGCGATGCAACTTTTGGGTCCTGATTAACACTAATAAATGCTTTGTCGTCTGCAAACGTAGAAGTATGTGTGCTCGGGCTTGTTGGAATATCAGCTGTATATATTATATACAGTAACGGCCCTAATATGCTGCCTTGAGGGACACCAGCAGATATTTTCTTGGTGGGGGAGTATTGGTTTTTTGATCTAACCATGAATGTTCTGCTAGTTCAATAGCTCTCAAGGAGTTTGTGAGTGTTTTGTGGAAGCCATCATGCCAAACTTTGTCGAATGCTTGGGAAATATCTATAAACAGTGCTGAGCAATATTCCTTTCTCTCAAACGCTGATCTAATTTGGGTAACAATTCTATGCACTTGTTCGATTGTACCATGCCTTGCTCGGAATCCGAACTGATGATCCGGAATGATTGTATGTTCAGTAAGATAGGGAGTTATACTTAAAAGGAATATTTTTTCGAATAGCTTTGATAATATTGATAGTAGGCTGATTGGTCTGTACGCCGTAATTTGACTAGCGTCTTTTCCTGGCTTAGGAATCATAACAATTGTAGAGGTCTTCCAAGAGGATGGGAAGTAGCCAACTCGTAATATCGCATTAAAGATGAACAGCAAGAAGCAGACGTAGGTAAGTTTCTTATCATTGAGCCTGTGATGCGGTCAGGACCGGGATATTTTTTAATGTTGACATTTTCTATCGCTGATTTTAATTGGGTTAGTTTAAATTTTATTGGATCGTTAACTGTATCAGGAATAATTGGACGACAGGAACAAGTATCAGCATCATGGGGCGTGAAAACTTTCTCCAAGTGGCTTGCAAAGGCATTAATTTTTTCATTTGTGTTTTTGGCCCAGGTACGGTTTTCCAGTCTTAGTGGAGATTCGTGGGTTATAGGGCATTGCATATGTCTTACAGCCTTCCATAAGCTGTAATTGGAGTTTTTTGTGGCATATAGGCTGTTTAGATAGCCTTCTACTTCAGAGTCGTGTTTCTGTCTCAGTTTGTAGCGTAGAGTTGCCTGGCATAACCGCAGTTGGGCCTTGATGGTTGGGGAACAACTATTTTGCCATTGTCTTCTCAACTTCCTTTTTCCCCTGACAAGGGTTTTTATATCCACAGATGTGAATTGCGGACCACGCTTTATTGTACGCTTGATTAGGGTTGCATTTCTTGCAGCAGAATCCAAGGCATCCGTAAGTCGGTCGAGAGCTGTTTGTATGTGAGATGAATTTTTTAGGGAAATGCTCTGAGATAGATGAGAGCTCACATACATTTTGTACTTCAACCAATTTGTGTTTTTGTTTGGATAGGAAATTAAGTTTTCAGCTGCGTTATACCGTGTTCAGATATGCACCTTAATTGAGTTTTACGCAATAAATGCCATTATTGAGCTCAATTATTCTTACAAAATTGCAATTTAGTTATTGCTCAATTAATACGAAATTGTTATAAATATTGAGTAAAATTAAAATGCGACACTGTGTTTATTAAGCACAACACAACTTACTAAACAGTGTTTTGACATTTGGCAATTAAAATTACAACAAATAAAGGCCCATCCATTTGATCTGCGCAAAAACCAGATGTTTATTCCTTAAAGATGTCAAAAGTTGTTTACATTTTCTTATACATGTACATTTTTGTTTACGTTGAATGTTGTATGTAGTAGTAATATAAATTGAGTTAGCTAAATTGTGTATATGTGAACAGAAAGATAATTATGTCAATTAACCGAATATTGACTCAATGAAAAAGGTATATCTGAACACGGTATTATCAAAGTTGCCTTTTAGAATGTGAATGATCAGACGATAAATCGTGTGAGGAACTAATTGATCGCGCTTGATGTTTTTAATAACGGCAAAGTCGATAAGGTCTGGTAGCTTGTTGAAGTCAGTGGGCAAATAGGTAGGTTCTCCACTCGATACGACATCAAGATTTTTTGCAGTGACGGTGTTATATAGCTCGTTACCTCTAGGACTTATATCGTATGCTTAGCGTTGTAGTCGCCTGCTGCAACGAATTTTTGTCCCAATGTGGAGAATAAGTTTAGAAATTTATCCTGTGCAATTTTATGTCTAGGGGGACAATATACAGATGTTAACGTGAATTTAAAATCTGTAAGATTTATACGTGTTGCCTGGATACAATCTTCCTTGTACTCCGGCATTGGAAAGTGTCTGACTTGTTTGTGCACAATTATGGCTGTGCCACCACAAGCCCGTCCGCTCGGACGTTTTGTGTCGTAAGTGAGGTGCCCATTTACCCTTAAGCAGTTTTTTAGAGTAAAGTGGGTTTCAGAGACGAGAAGCACGTCTATTTCGTGCATTTGAAGAAAATGTGCTACTTCGTGTTTATGTTGGGAGAGCCCGTTTGCGTTCCAGAAACATATTTTTAACTGGTTCATTTTTTATTAAGTAGAACTTGCAGGAGCATGGTTACGCATCATTTCCTGAAACATGTTCTGCATGGTGGCCATGAAGTTATTCATAATTTGAACTAGATTTTCAATTGAGCCCGATATGTCTGCAGAAGGTATTTGTGGAGATTCCTTAAGAACATTAGCGTATGAAGGTTGGTTTGCGTTAGCTGCTTTCGCAGGATTATGTCCGTGGGAGTTTTCTTTCAGAACTTGGGCATATGAGTAGTTTGGTTCTATTAACTGCAAGGATACTCTACAACCCCTATAGTTAGCTGTGTGATTTTCGCCACAGTTACTGCATTTCCTTACCTTTGGGTCAACTTTGGAGTGATTGCATTCCAAAGTTTTTTGAGCGTCACCACAAACCACACATACGTGAGGTAGCTTGCAAAACGATTTTGTATGCCCGTATTCCTGACAATTGGTGCACTCAGTGGGACCCTTGCGCTTTAATGGCTCCTCTACTGTTATTCTCCTACTTAGGATTTTTTGATTTTAGGAGCGATGAATCGAAAGCTATCTCGATACTGTGCATTGGTTGAGGAACTTTGTTCCTGTTCAAAATATTGTCAAGAGATCTCACCTCATACCCTTCCAACTCTAAGGCAGATCTTATTTCCTCTGTGGGAACGGAACTATATATACCTTTTATGACGACAGTCAAACCCTTAGCACTTGTTAGTTGATACGTATAGTAACTTTTCTTTGCTGCATCGAGGTGTTTCGAGATGATACGAAAGTTCATTTCAGTATGGGTTTGGATCTTGGTCTCTTGGATTTGTCCTCGTCGTAATGAAACGACAAAAAAATTATTTTTGCCCACAAGTTCGGACAACATGTTTACTATAGTATTAGATGTTTGCTCTCGCAGGTAAATGGGTGGAGGTTTGGCTTCTTTAATAACTGCTACATTAGCTGATTCTGCTTCTTCGTCGTCAGGAATGGAGAGTACAGCAAATCTATTTTGGCTTGTTGGCAAGGAGACTACGTTAGAACTTTTGTATTGTTTAGGCATGCGCTCCTGTTGCGTGGACCTAGGACTAGCCTTTCTCTGATATACATATCTATCCATACCTGTTTGCACTTTTGTATTTTTTGGCACAGCTCCAGTGCTTATTAATGCCAAACGGGGTGTAGAAGGTTCTTCGTTAGTATTTTTCTTATCAAACGATTTCATGCTCTGAACTGTATTTGCGGCTTGTTCAGCACACTTGTTCAGGTTGGGCACACTTGGGCTTAACTTTGTGTATGGGAGATCAGATGCTCTGTCAGTTATTTTTGCACTTAGATAGTTCCTATTATACTCTGGGTCACGAGTGTTTTCTTTGCTGACGATTGGAGAGTTAATAACTATGTACGCATTTCTCTTGGTTGAGCTGGGCCTGCTCTCTTTGTTGGGAGTATTTGTGAGGCTCATTCACGAAATTACTAGAGCCCCCCTTTTTGTTGATATTTATTTATTTTCTGTGCCTATAATTTAATAACACTATTTTCTGTGACTATTTAAAATAATATTATTCTCCGCACCTACTGCGAATAATAAAACTTGGTTCGGCTTTAATTTGTTTCGTTTGTTTGTTTTTTTTTTCACAAAAGATATCACTTAAAAACACCCACACTCATCAAGAGCTGATGGCAGAATGATACAAATAGTGATACAATTTTATGTCAATAACATTAATTAAAAGGAATTCACAAAAAAATATCTTACGAAAAATCTTTTCGCCAATTGTGTTCAGTGTATTTCATAAACATACCTTGTTAAATGTGCCTTGATAGTTATTTTATTAATTTTTAGGCATACAACTGGACTTTTTTTAAATGTCCTCTAAAAATTGTTGGTCATGAACGGGTTAAGTTAACAGCAGCTTAGTATTTGTATATAAGTATATGTATATAACACGTGTTTCCTGGACAAATTTCTAATTTTTGTGGTTATAAAATGGGTTTTAGTAGGGTATTAATCATTTAATCAGGCTTTTGCTTTAATCGGTTAACCGCTCGATTAATTAACCGAGGTTTTGGTTTAATCGGTTAACTTTGTTATTGATCGGTTAGCCGATTAATACAATTTTGTTATCAATTGAGTAATCTCAATAAATAAAAATGCAAAAATTATTTATTATTTGGTGTTGATTAAAAAAAAATAACAGAAACATAACAAACGAAACAACTCTTGAACTTAACATGGGGTCTTCCCCTGACAATTTTTTGTCATACCAAACGTCAAAGTCCATATAAAAAAAAACTTTAACATTTTTGTCCGCGTTTTTTTTATATGAAGTTTGACGTTTCCCTACAGATAATATTGGACTACGTGGTCCATTGTGGCTTAAATGGACTACTTACAACATGATCCAATGTACTGTAGTATGGACCATGTTATAAGAAATTGACATGCAGTGCTGCCAACAACTGCATGATGTATACTTTTCTATATTTTACAGTATTACACATTGGTAGCCCTGATGGTGTCCATTATTAATTGTTTATTTAAAAGTGAAAGTTTGTGAAATTTGTGGTAAAAAAGTAAAAAAATTAAAAATACCAAGTAAATATATTTAATAATACATAGCAATAATAGACTACAGTACACACCATAAAAGGCGATTAGTAAAAAATTAAAAAGAAAAATGCTTAAACTACCCCTTAAGTTTACTCCATACTGTAGTAACATGGAGTACTTTTAAAACTAATCCCCTTTAGTTCTTCATGGAGTAGTTTTGGGACTACTTCGGTGGGTTATATGGTCCCCTCCTACGACATCGTAATGTTAATTGGACCACCTTTTAACCATAAATTTGGAGTAGTTTTGGAGTACTCCTACTCCTTTATGGACTACTCTTTATATGCATGTATGGACTAGTCTCGTTATCTGCAGGGTTCTTTTGAAAAAAAATTGTCTTTTGAAAAAAAATTGTCAGGTGAAGACCCTATGCAACGGAGCAAACAACAAAGTTATTCAAAAATATGTAATACATATATTATAATATTATATTTTTATTAAAAATATAAACTGTGAGATCATAATATTAGTTATTCAATAGTTTAAGGAGATCCTTAAAAATAATCTTTAAGAAAAATAATTTGATTTATATGTCTAGGATTTAAGCGATTATTTTCTTAAGTTTTAATAACACTTGACTTGGAAAAAGTTTTTTTACGTATCGAAGATGTTGGAGAAATCGAAAGCAACCCATAATTCAGATTATCTAATTTCTCAGTAACTTTCCTGGATTTCTCTAAACATATAAAATCTTCCATTTTTCCATTACAGTCCAGTCTTAATTTTTAAAAATGTTTAACACTTATTGTTTCGGTTAATTCTATTAAAAGATTGTTTGTGTTACTATCGAGAGTTTTTTTCTGTTGTTAGGTCATCATGTGACTCATCCTAGCAAAGCTCAGCACAGAACATTTTCCAAAAAATTTATTTCCGAATTTCTTTGTTTAAATTTTTGTACTGTATTTTAAGAATTTATTGCTAGAAGAAAGTACGAATCAAATAATTAAAAACTTAAAAAACTATGTTTTAATACTAGTATTACCTTTAAAAATTTTGTTATATCGGTTAATCGACTGAAATTAACCGGTTTAATCGTTAATTGAAAATAGCCAATTGGTAGTAATTAATCGGTTAACCGATTAACGGTTAACCGAATGAATACTCTAGTTCTTAGTGTGATTTTAATGAATGTTATAAATAAGTAAGATAGGCAGTTAAAGTAAAATCTCAAGCGGTGGTCAGCACCTTTCTAACGACGTATTGGAATGGAAAATCGGACAATAAATGTTCAAGTTATTTAAATTTTTATTAAAATCGAATTGAAAAACATCAAAAAACTGACATAAACATCTCGCTATCTCGAGTCTGTGGTTAGATTTTAAAAATGTTTTAATGTAGAATCAACGAATTCCTAAATTTCTATTATACCTGGTCATTCATTGGACAAAAAAGCGAATTTTTTATTTATGAAAAATACCATTTTTGGACCCCTTTTTTGACACGGCTTAGCTCTCGGGAGATTATCGCTAGAGCCAAATTATTCTGGAAGTCTTCATAAAGCATGTCAAAGTTAAGGCTTAATATGCATAGCCGTGCTTAACCTTCTGTCAAAAACCAACAAAAAGTCTCAAATGTATTAAAAAAAAAACAAAATCAAAAAACATTTGATTCCGTACGGAATGTGATTTCAAATACCAGATGTTTTTTATTTACATATGAAACTGATAAATTATCATTAAATTTGCAAGCAAAAAAATTTTAGTTTTTATAAAAAAAATATTCAAAAGCAAATGGAAGGTTTAATATTCGGCTGTGCCGAATCTTATATACCCTTCACCATTGTGCGAGCAGAATGCAGAGCAACTAGCCAAAAACTAAATAATTTTTACATATACATACATATTAACATTAAACTTCATTATAATACATATTAAAAAAAAAAAAAATTTTATTTTGGCCATAACGTTTAATAAGAAACCCTGACATAAAGATACCCCAACCAAGCCCCCTTCATATCTGGGGGCTTCGGAAACCCCATTTCAACATACAGACGGACAACCGGATTTGAACTTCGCTTTTCATAAGGACCTAGAATATATATACTTTATAGGGTGTAGGATCAATATTGTAGAAATTACAAACGGAATGACAAAGTTATATATACCCTTTACCGAAGGGTATATATAACATGTATTTCTCTTGACTCTTAATACAAATAAATAAAATATAAAAAATGACAATGATGAAAATATTTAGTTTTCATAATGTTATGACTTTATAGCGCCTTAAATCTCTTAAATAGACCTTAATTTAAAAAGTAAGAAGCATTAGTATTTGAAGAAATGCAAAAATGGTTTTGTGCGTTTCAAAAATTTTGGGTAGCTTTGGCAAATTTAGAGAGTAATTTTACTCTCACTTGTCCGAACATACCCGAGATCTTGTGGAACAGAGGGTGCGTTCGTAAATGCATCACTGCGCTGCATCAGTGATTTCAAGTGGTTATATATTTATCAGGGAAGTAAATGTGGACCAAAAAATTGTGAAATACTCCACAAAAATAATAGTCACACAATAATAAAAGTTATAATTATTCTTTTATCGCCATTAAAAAAAGTTTGCTTTTCTGATGCAGCGCAGTGATGCATTTACGAACGTACCCAGACCTAATCTCATTAACATAATAGGGCGCGATCCCGTACTTTTTGCGTGTAGTTCGGTAATATGAGAGTAAACACAATTTTCTCTCACTAATAGACAAAAATGTACAAAAGTGCGGGAACAATAAAAACCAAATTTCTGCCCCAAAAGATAACGTTACTATGAAGGGTCAGTTAGCCGGGAGTAACAGTAACTTAACCTTACCGTAAAAAAGTAAGACCAATCTATTTCTTACAGATTGAGACGTAACATCTTACTGCTAATTATAACCGTTCTTATTAGGGATGCCAAACGGGAAATCCTGAATCCCGAAATCCCGAGATTTTCCGGATTGAAACATCCCGAATCCCGGGATTTATTTTTATATATCGCGGGATTTTTAATATATCAACTTTTGTGTACAAAAATTATCTTTTATATTGAATTTTTATACTCTATACAAAAAAAATATTTTAAAAATTATATTTCAGTTGTATTTTTTATTTTTATAATTCTAATTTTTCTTTTTTTTAAATATATGTTATCAGGGGGCAAATCGCGAATCAAATCAAATCACGTGATTTCAAATCACATGTGCTTTTAAAATCACACTTGTGATTATGTGGTGTTCTGTAAATCACACCGTTTTTGTGTTTTTCGGTGTGATTTTCAATTGTCGAAAGCACAAGAAAATACAAAAAGTTTGTTTTACAAAATTATAGCTAATTTTTAACGCTTTTTATGTTATTTTTCAACAATTTGTTTTTTTAACCGATTTAGCGATCTCAAATTAAGTTTAGGGTGTGTTTAAGATTTTGCAATTTTTTGCGAATTTAAGCCATGTTCGCGATAAAAGCAATTTGTTTCTATAAGTTTTCGATTCTTTATAGCTTTGACGATTTATAATAAATATTAGAATTTTGCTATCATACCGCTGAAGGCAAATTTTTGCGATTTTCCGCCAATTTAGACGTTTTTACCGAATTTTTGCCATTCCTTATAGTTTTAGGGACTTTCAATCAATTTTATGACTCGTTTGAAATATAAAATTTTTTCGCGAATTTTCGCCATTTTTGCAATATTTTTTTTTTTTTTTGTTATTTTTTACCCATTTCGCGATTTCAAATAAAATTGTGGGCTTGTTTACAAGCTTGCAATTTTTCGCGAATTAAGCCATTTTCGCAATAGAAGCGATTTTTTCCTGTGATTCTTTACAGCTCTTACGATTTTTAATAAATATTACACTTTGCTTTCATGCCGCTGTTAGCAAAGTACCGATCTTTAATTCAACTAAAAAAACAAACTGAAATCACAACAGAAGTCTCAAAAGCAAATATCATTTTTTTTGTGTCGTCGAATTTTCTTATTTTTAAAGGATTTGTTGCAAATAAAATAGTTTATTGCATAAACAATTAATAAACAACACATTGAAAATTTTATTTAAGTAGTTTATTATAACGGCCATCTTACAATAGTCGCAAAAATAACAAAGTGATTTCAAAAAGTTGTTTACGTAGCTGAACGTTTTGAAATCACAAAATAATATGCCCAGAACACCTTTCTTGTGATTTCAAATCACTTTCATAACATGTGATTTTCAGAACAGGCCTGTATATACATATATAATACCGTTTGAAAATTCATAAATAAATAAAAAGTGTTGTTTATTTAAAAAAAATCCCGAAACCTCGGGATTTTCTAAAATCAATCCCGATTGGCATCCCTAGTTCTTATTGCTTTACATACAACAAAATGAAGCAGCTTACTGTTACTCCCTGCCAACTGAGCCTTGAAAACGTTCAAATAAATACATAAAGGACACATTAGCATGTATAAAAATTAAATTTACTGCAGTCAAAGTAGAAAAAGTGGCCTTTCTTCGACTTCTTCATTTGTCATTGGCCAAAAAAACGTTTGCTTTTAATTTTAATTCATTAAATGTAAACAATCGCTGTCAAACCAAATCAAAAAGTGAATAATTGTAGACAAATTTTCGTTTTTTGTTTGACAGTTTTTGGTTTCGACTGCAGTTATTTAAACAAGGTTTTAACCTTTTCTATTGTTTATTTTATTAATATTTTTTTTTTTTTGACACAGCTGATTGTTTAACAATTTCCCAATCATCCCAAAGAAAAAGTACGGGCTACTTCGAGACGAAGAATATTTTTTCTCTTCAAAGCTCTCTCACTTTTCCAAACTTTGGGTACGGAAACAGTTTTCGGTAAGATTGGAATCCCGCGAGTTTACAACGTTGAATACTGGATCACAGCTAAAGTTGATGGAAAATTCAATTGATTTGTAAGCAAAAACATAAAAGAGCTGTTGGGATAATTCTGACAAGTACAAAATTGTAAACAAGCTTTTGTACATTAATTCTTATGGTCATTTTTTAATCTCTCGTTACAAATAGTAGATAAACACTTTCTTAAAAGAAGTTCGGCGAATTTGTAACAATTTGTAGTTATTTAATATCGTATTGCTTTTTTTAATATTGCAGCTTGATACACATGTATGATGTACCTTGTTCATGTCCATGCTATTTCGCAAAGATTAAAAAAACATATCTTTTAATCAGCATTATTTTCTAAATTAACACAAATTAAGACAACACAAAACAACAAAATACTATAAATATGTATGTAAATAAAAACAAGCTTTTCATTAAAACATGTTTTAAAACAATTAACAAGATTAATATTTGAATCTTCTTGTTTTTTACTTGTAGTACGGTTTACCATTATGATCCGCCAAATATGCCTCCGGCACAAGCCATGGCCAGTAGTGCCAATATGGTAAATAGTGGAGCTAATGTTTACCACACTAGTCAAAATAACTCACCTCAACAACAACAACTTTCGGTGCACAATCCTATAAAAAAACAACATAAGGCACATCAAATGCAACAGCCACAACCACAACAGTTAAGTAAGTTGGAGTCAACAACAACAGGAACAACAAATACTGGATGCGATTCTGTATCGGAATCATCAACTCAAACAGTTAATGTCGGCGAAGAAATGATTGCTTCAAATAACATTGTTGATGTTAGTTATCAAGAAGGCGGTATGTATATACGAATATTGCATTGGAAGAATCATAAAAGTAATTTTCCGATAAATATTTTAGATCTTTGTAATCAGGATGAAAATGATGAATGTGATAATTCCGTCAATGGTTGCCTGAGCATAACAACTACTACATCGACCAAAAATTATGACCGCATTGAAGTTCAGAAGTTTAAAAATCAAGCAACAAGTCCTAATATTCCCATTAATGAAAAGGACGATATCATAAAAAGAGAGGTATTAAATAAAAAAGAAATACGTTACACAAGCTTTTTAATATGTTTATCCTTGCATATTTAGCATTCAAGTCAGACCCCGATAAATGCGACACCAACGCAACAATCACAAACTCCACAGCAATCTCAGACACAAAATCGTGAAACTCCGCACTCTTCGCGTTCTACTCCATTTAGCAATAGTGATACATTGACAAAACGCTCTTCCGAAGAACCGAGAGCGACAAGTTGGACTCAAAGTTACCAGGCTCCTGATGGTTCTACGGTTTTTCACACAACAACCACACCCAATAGTAGCGCCACTAATCCTTATTGTACTACCACATATCAGCAAGGGGTTTGTATTATAATTCATGTGTATTTACAAAGTGTTTTGTTTTATTTTTACATCGATATGTATTTTTAGCCTGATGGAAGCATTTACGCAGTGCCACAAGGAATGATTTACGCTTATCCTCCACCAGTGGAAGGGGAATATCAAGGATATTTTATGCCTGTTTTTGATCCATCTCAACAACGTAGCGATACTGCCGGGCTTTTACAGCCCGGAACTCAAGCCATATACCCAGCAGGTGGTGCAACAACAATGGTGCCAGTGGCTGCTTATCCGACCACTCAGTTTGCCACAACAAATGGTGCTCCCATTTACCCCAGCCAAGTGATATATTCCGGCGAACAATTTCAAACAGCCGGTGCTCCATTAACGGCAACAGCTCCAGTATCTGCTACAGCCCAATTGCAGCAAATACCAATGACAACTTATCCAATTGGATATCCATATCCATACAACGGTAAGTACTCTTTATTTTGTGTCGTATGGTAACATTTAACATGTTTGGTTCTTGTATTTATTGCAATCAAGGATACTGGGGCCAAACCATGACATACTATGTACCTCAACAAGCTGTTCCCGCCACTTCACTTTTAGCTGCACCGCCACCACCTCCATCGGTATCTGGTAATGTCAATCACGTCGCAGGCGGCGTAAACACGGCTGGACCGAATGGAGGAAATTCGACGGCTGGACCGTCCACCAATTCCTCAAATACTACCAATAATTCTTCAGGCCATGGCGGCAACGGTAATATACCGCATACAAGCCACCAAAATGGCTCTGTTGCAACAGGATACCAATCGCATGTACATACAATTGGCGGTAGTGTAGGTTCAAGCCACAGTAGTGGCACAACTTATTATGGTACCGGTCGTATAAAACGGCCTACTCCACCACATTTCAGTAGCGCTGGTAATAATAGTGGTCATCAGGTCTTAACGGCCGCCACAATACCCAATGGTGTCACTACCGCCACATACCAGCTCGGACATGCAGTGCCCACACTCACATTGGCAGCGGCAGCACCGCATCATGCCACAACCGGTGCACCAACAACAACAGATCTCAGTGGCAGCGGGGTGGCACCGACAACTACAACCATGTACGCCTTGCCCCAGCATGCCGCCATATTTCCAGCAAATATGTTCCCATATGCTGCAAATGCTGCAGCACCACCTATTGGGTCGCAGTCAGGTACCAATATGGCGCCACAGACAGCGATTTTACAGCCACCTGGCAATCCACAAGGTCATGTTGCTGGTGGTGTAGGTGGCCTGTCTAATGCCACAACTGGTGCCATTCATAATCCTCATCATTCAAATACTGTGATCACGCCCTTCTACACCACAACTCACCATCATACTTCACATCCGGGAATACAATCTGGAGGCCATGCCATTCATGCTCCCGGCCCATCGGCCATACCCATAGTTGATCCAGCGACGATAACAAATTTAACGCAATTAGGCCCGGCAAACAATTCGGTATCTTACAGTGGACGAGGTGGTGGCATCACTGCAGGCACATCTCAATCTGCTCCAAGCACTCCCCATTCGATGCCTTCTTCATCGACTCTACACCACTCACAGCGAAATCCATCTTTGTTTTCTACACCGCCGATTTTAAATAATAATTTAGGCAACTACAATAGCTCCAACTTAACATCTCAGTTCTATGGAAATACTGAAATTAATCATCAGGCATCGACGAATCTAGGAGGAGCCAATAACAATAACAGTCCTCACAGTTCGTATGTATCGTCTTCATATGAGAAAAAAAACCATTCTAGCAGTGGAGGTGGAAAGAAACCGCTTTCGTATCAAAGTGCCAGTTTAAGTAGGCAAAATTCAACAAGCGGAAGTGGATACAATGGCAATGGGAAGCCATCTGCTTTGCTTAATAATTCTAACAACAACGATACAAGAGCTTCGCCAAGCAGTAGCACTAACTCTCGGCCACACTCCATAAAACGTGGAGGGGGAGGTGTTGCCAATGAAAAGCCTCAAACCCCCTTGCTAAGTGGACCGCCCAGTTTTGTAGGCAGCGCCAATATACAAAACACTAGTTATCAGGTTGTTCCAAATGCAGATATAACCACTGGAAATATTCCTTTAGTAAATGTTTCTAAGCCACCTATTCGTCTTAATGCAGCTGCAGCAGCATTCCGTCAAAAAGGTTCAAACGCCTCCGGTGGCTGTAGTTCAGCTGTTGAATATCGCCGCAACCCGGCATCACAACGCAATTCGCCGAGTACAAATGCCAGTAGCAATGACAACAGCAATAACAATTCACCCAACAGTATACACAATTCTTCCAATGCTGCCACACCCATTGCTACTGGATGTTATGCACCGTCGTACATGATCAATGCTCAAAATAATGGCGGTGAACCCGTCCCAGCGCATCCACCTTCGCTTTATATAACAACTGCACCAGCTCGAGGACCTGCACACATTCCACCACATTTACAATCAGCTGCAGCAAATGGTGCTGGTGTACCAGCAGCAGCTACCGCAACCGTACCCCAACAAGCAGCCACAGCTGTATTAGGTGGAGCTGCTGCTGCAGCAGCAGCTGCTGATGTAGCTAATGCTGCTGCCGTAGCAGCCGCAGCTGCTACTGTTGCTCATCACCATCATCACCAACCGTTGTTGGGCACTTACAATCCGGGCGCATCGGGATTGTATTTTAAATATGGACACACGTATTTTGCGCATGTACGTATAACTTACGAAAAGTGATAAACATTAAAATTAAATTGTTTAAAAAAACAGTCTTTACACCGACCTGTGGAAAGAACTAACCTTATTTAAAAATTTAACGTCTAGTTTTTACCAAGTTTAAATATTAATTTAAAAACGTTACTATGTTTTCGTCCAGACTTGCAATTTTCGTTACTACATTTTTTTAAAATTCTGCTTTAAAATTACATAAGTGTCCAGATTATGAAATCCTAGTCTTGCAATTTTTGTATTTTTATCTTGTCCTTCCTCTTCTTCTTTTTATACCCTCCACCACAATTAGTTGTGAAGAGGGTATATTAAGTTTGTCATTCCGTGTGAAACTTTTTTATTATTCATCTCAGACCCCATAAAGTATATATATTCTGGGTCCTTGAGTAATTCTAAGTCGATTAAGCCATGCCCGTCTGTCTGTCCGTCTGTTGAAAACACGCTCACTTTCGAACAACTTAAAAGAAATGAACAAACTTGGTGCCAAATTGCTTATAGTTATCCTAAGCAGTTTGGGATTGAAATCCAGCAAAATCGGTTCAGTAGGACCAGAGCTATGAATCAAAATGTGGAACCACCACCTAAAAAAATTGATAATTTTGTTACAAAAAATAACATAAATGTTGGAACAAGGCACGGAATGAGATAAGATTATGCAAAAATTTGTTTTATTTGACTGGAAATCATGGTGCTTAAATTTCGTGAAGATCCGTCCATAATTTACCCTAAGCCCCATATAAACACTACTCCCGGAAAACAGTTTAGTACGCCTTAAACCGTAAAAAATAACGCTATCGTAACAAAATTTGGTACGTCACAGTTTTTTAGGACTAGAAATAACTCTGTGAAATTTCGTGACGATCGGTCCATAATTTACCTTTGGCTCGTCACAGTTTTATAGGACTATAAATGATACTGTGAAATTTCGTGAAGATCGGTACATAATTTACCCTAGGCCCCATAGAAACCCTACACCCGGAAAACAGTTTAGTACACCTAAAACCGCAATTAATAATGCTATCATAACAGAAATTGGTACGTCGCAGTTTTAAAGGACTAGAAATGACGCTGTGAACTTTTGTGATGATTGGTCCATAATTTACCCTAGGCCCCAAATAAACCCTACTACCGGAAAACAGTTTAGTCGCCTAAAACCATAATTAATAACAAATCGTCACAGTTTAAGATAATAATAATAAATAGACATCATACAGATATTACTCCTTAAACATTCGAACTGTCGGTGGAGGGTATCAAAGATTCTTCACAGCCGAATATAGCACTCTAACTTGTTATATTTCATATGTATGTAAATGCACCTACAGCACACTTCAAGTTGAAAAATGAGGGAATTACCAAACAGATTTGCAGAGTACATAAAACTTAGTATCCCTCCCTAATTTTCTTCTGCAATAAAAAATGCAAGACGATGACTAAAATGAAATTCAAAACAAAGTTTCTTCCGCCAACACATGACAAATTGTCGAAATTAAAAAGTTAATTATTTGGATGTTTCCTGAGATTACAGTAATCTTTAAATTGTCCAATCTATTTTAAAAGGTACCAAATTGTTTTTTTATGTTTTTCAACCTCTCCAATAAGTTTTTCTTTCATGATTCACAAATTTGTTAAATTATTCTTTTTTATTATCAGCTGATTACTTGTCAAAATACACAACGCGCTAAAAACTTCAACTAAAACCAACTTTCTGGCGCAAACGCGTCAAAATATTTTGCATATAGCTAACGTGTGTTAAGAATTATATTCAATTAATAACTTTTTTCATTGCACATAACTATTATAATACTATGCCACAAAAAAAACGAACCTCAAAAATTAAATTTCTTAACCCAAATTGAAGCTGCAGAACACGAATATGGCATTCATTTATTTTTCTTAAGAAGCTATTTCGACATATTCGCGAAAATCGTGTCTTTGCAGTTCTTTTAGCTATTTCATGTATTGTACAATTCTGAATTATTCATCTGAATTGTACAAGATTTAAACTTTTGCAAAGATATGTCTTTTTTCTTTCAGACTATATCTATACTAATTCGATCCGATACAAATTTTATTATGTATCTTAAATACGGTTCTGAATTAACCTTACGAATAAGTGCATCACGCTTAAATGAGTTTAACGCTTTAATAATTCAAAAAGAAACATTTTTCCTTGATCCATTTAATTTGTGTACATATTTCTCTTAAAATTGCATTCTGCTTAACTGCGTTACACTCATAAATGGGTGATATATTTCGTAAAAAAAAATAAAATATTAAACAAAATTTCACGGTTAATTGCACGAACGAATTTCTTGATTTTTTTTATGATTTCTCTGTAACTTTTAAGGGATTTTATTTTTCTTTGGGTTTTAAAATAATTAGGCAATTGACAAAGTGTTCTATTGTGTCATATCCAAGGCCCGGATTTTTATGTAAATGCTTATTTTATTTCGTTAGTCTGAGATTACCATGTACTAAATATCGTTGCCATTGATGTAAAATGGCATCGTTGCATGCACCGTATTTCAAAAGAGATAAGAGACTTTTGGGAAAAAATATTTTGTACAGCACCTTCGCGTGTTGCCGCATATAAAGAGAAGTATTCCAATTTATGTCTTCCTCAACAGCCTTTAACAACCAGGCTGGGAACGTAGTTCAAAGCAATTACATATGTATTATACTTACCAATTCAGAGATGTGGTGGAAGGATTCAACAATGGTGATGCAGTTTCAATAAAAACATTTTTAAATTTGCCAAATATAAAAGCTCAGATAATGTTTGTGCCTTCAAATTATGGGTATTATTGTGAAATGAGAAATCTAATCCATTGAGAACGCAAATTAAGTTAATTTATATTGCCATACATAAAAAGTATTTGTAATACAATAAGGGACATCACGATGGGATGCAAACGGTGCAAATGCGTGCAAAAATATACTCGTTTCCACAACACAACAACAAAATGTACGTATTTGAAATTTTCTCTATTTTGCTTCGTTTGCACTAAAAAAAACCATGAGCAAAATTGTTAAATGTAAACAATAACTATTATTAAGATTTTTGTATGACGTGCTAAATTCCCAATATTTCATATTTTATAAATAAACTGAAATTTATTGTTGAGGGAAAGCTAGCTTCTATGCGCATTTCACTGGTTGCTTAGGCCAGATCATCAGGAAACCTTTTCCAAAGATTTTATAAAAGCTAAAAATATTATACAAATAAAACCCTAAAGCGAATAAGAATTTTAAACACTCAAAGTCTTATGGTGTTTTCTTTTCTGACAATAATGTTCCATATATGCTGCCATTCGTGCGGGTTTTCGTTCCATTCTAAAAATATATGCAAAAATGTGAGAAGTTGTCGTTTTCCTTTCTAAACATGTTGCAACAATAAATGGCAAATTTGTTCCATTTCTTACCCGCAGTTATAACTGAGTGTGAGATAATGCCCTTTTTTGCATCTGCGTAAAGTACTTTTTTATGCAAGCAAGTATTTTTTTTTTTCTTGTGTTTGCGGACAATTTACGTTATATTGTGATTTTTAGTTATATTGTGATGGATATAAAAACTTTTTGTTTTTCGTTTGTTTTACTTTTATATTATAATTATATTTTTATTGTCGCAAAATTTTTAACAACAGCTGACATTAATTATTGAAAATCAGTGCTGTTAACGCTTATTGGAATTGTAAGAAAATTTAATGTTGAAAATTGGTACAAGCGTGGTGAATATCGCTTTTAGTACAAACTTTGCATTCAATATTTAACACGCTAAATACACATTAGTGTTGAGTGTAAAACGTAGCTATTATTTTGTTCCATTGTAATTTAGAATAATGTATCACTTTGTAAGGGTTCGTGTAACCTAATAAATATATTACACAACTATAATGCATTATTATTTTTTAGAAAATATATGAAGTTGTTTTTCGACCTTTTTATTAATATAAATAACAAATAAATCTTCAAGCTCGAGGTCCTTTTTTTGTATAAAATATTATCTATTTTATTTATTCCAATATTTCGTTATTCTTTGAATAACATCATCAGGGCCAGTCAAATAATAATTTACGCACACAAAAATTCCTATAAGCTAGTGTGTTGCTGTTACCGTCGTGTAAGATAATGACGACGGTAACAGCAACACTCTAGCTTATAGGAATTTTTGTGTGCGTAAATTATTATTTGACTGGCCCTGATGATGTTATTCAAAGAATAACGAAATATTGGGCCGCGTGAATAAAAAGGTAGCTTCAGCTAATACTTGAAATTTTGAAGTTTAAACTAGCTTTGAGGTGAATAAAAATTTGAGTTAAAGCTAGTACTTTATACTGACTAGTAAAAACTAGTTTTCCTAGTGTTGACTCAAAAAATGTGTGAATAAAAACGAGTGAATGCTTAAAAAGACTAGTTTTTGCTTAATTTTTTTAAGCTTATGATTGGGGTGCTTGAAGTATGTATTTTACAACAATATTTAAAAAAAATTGATTTTTTTTGTTTAATTTTATGAACGTTGGCCAAAGAAAAGAATATCTCCTAAGAGCAGATTTTCATCCAGAAGTTTATTTAAAATTATTTATTTTTCGGAAAAATATCTAAAATGGTAAAATCTCTGTAAATGTCACATATACATTTAAATATGTACATATCCCTGCAGGAAATGTCACTAGTGAATTTCTACTGATTCACTGTTGACACAGTCACCAGTACTAGTGACATATTATACCCCAGGCAATGTTATTTACAATAGACATTTAACATGTGCGTGGCATTGGAAATCTACTACTGGCGTTGGTACTACTGACTAGGTAGTTCCATTGGGAACATATGTAGACATTGAAACCAGAGAATCGCTAGTACATTTTAGTAAAAGTAGTTTACACTTTTTGTAAGAATACGAAGTCATAACAATCTTTTTTTATCATTTCTTCAGCTTTTATAGGAATTGTACTTCTCAGTTGTTATTGATAAAATCTTTTTCGTATTAAATCCAAATATAGTGGCAAATGTAATGTAGTGTAGACACTTCGTTGACAATGTCACCAATATAGTCGACAAAACTGGTGACTTGGAGACACTTGCACCCAGGTTTCCTTCAGGGATGTTGCAGTTTACCACATCAAAAGAATTACTTGAAAGCAAAAATAAAGTCATAAATATATTTTATTTTTGTTGTTGCTTTCTACAGAAATTCACTTTTTTGTAGATTCAATTTTTTTGCAGATTCAATTTTTTTGTAGAAAGCAATTTTATAATTAGGGCCTTAATTTTTATAAATTTTTTTAAAACAAGTTACACAATAATAAATAACAATCATTGATAAAGGTCGGTACAGACTAGACGCCTGCACAAATGGATTTGTACTTAAAAAGTACATATGATCTAGCAAAGCATGCACACTTACTCGAACTATAATAAAAAAACATGGTACATGTTTTTGAGAACAACAAAATTAGCGAGTAACCATTGGTTGTTACTCGACTTTGTTTGTGCTTGCTAACCACTTGTTCGTTTTTCTCTCTCACTTCACCATTTATAAAACGAACGGTCGAGTATCATGCGACAGCCAAACTTCACTAGGTACCATCAGTACCACGTGAAGTTTTGCAAACATTAAAAACAAAAAATATTGTCTTTTTTAACTGTTAAGTTTAATAAAAAAAAATGGAAATAAATGAGGTATGTTTATACCTACATAACTTTATTTATTTAGATCATTTAGATTTTTATTTATTTATAAATACCTATTTAAAAGTGAAATTTATTTGCAATAATATTTACTTTTATATGAAAAAATATTTAGGCAAAATTACACAAAAAAATTTCTAATTATCTAGTCTTAAGAAATAAATTTTTGTCTAATTTTTGGGTAATTACACAAATTTTAGCTTTACTACAAGTACCACATGAAGTGACCATAATTTTATAGGTACTTCTTTTTCGTTGTACCCATTTTAATATGTTCCTTTTTTTCGGAACATATTTCATCTTCGGCTGCTGCATGTTAGTATTTATAAAAACAACAATCACTTCTCTTCACTTTTTGCGCGTTAAGCAAGAGAACAAATAAATACTATATTCGACAGCGAGTTTCACATGTGAAGAAAAAAGTTACTCGTTGCAGACCTCTAGTACAGACTTTTGCCATAGAAAGTCTGTGTTGCATTTTTTAAATAAAATAAAAACAATTTTTGAAAAGGAAAAAATGAAATAAAAATATCAAAACACAGTACTTGTTAACGCTTCAAGACATAAAAAAGGAAATAAAAATTTTTTGTACTTATATTCTGTTTTATACATTAATATTTTTGAAAATAAGTTTAAAAAAATTTTAATTTTTGACATTTTTGACATTTTTGCACTTTGTAATTAATTTAATTTAATAGTCACATTTTCCAGCGTTTGCTTCCCCTTTGAAGCACTAGCTATCTAGCACTAGCAAAGAGTTATTCACACTTTTTGTAGTTTAAACTTTTCAGCATAGCTAGTACTGAAAAGTAAAAGCTAGTGCTAGTACTTAGTACTTAGTACAAGCTAGTATAAGCTACATTTTTATTCACTCGACCCAATGGAATAAATAAAATAAAGAATATTTTTTAGAAAAGAAAACACCATTACTTGTAACAATATCAAAGCTTAAACAAAACACCAACAATAAACCAGAGTTCTCATTTGCGCACACATTGCACACCCTTGCGCATGAGCCAAAAAGACACTCACATAAAAACTAGCGCATGCACATGCGTTAGAGCGATATTTTATATTTGTCTCTTACGCACTCATGTGTATGTGCATTTTGATGTTGCACATTTTGTGAGTGGCGCATTGAATGAGCAACGCATCAATGCCCATGTGCATGCACACAGGCATACAATTTATTGATGTTATTATCAGCGTTGCCAAATTAAATTTTTGATGTGACAAAAATTCCTAAACGATGTTTTAAAATTTAAATACTTGTTAGGATTTTTTTTTTATATTCTTAAAAACAGTTCTGCCATAACTTTTTGATGAAAATATGCCAAAACTTCAAAAAAAAAATTTGCTAAATCGTTAAATGAAGAAAATATGCTTAAAATCTGCTAAGATTAAAAAATAAAACTTTAAATATTTTCAATTTTATAAAAATATGCTAAATTTTTACAAAAAATATGCTAAAAATCTTATTAAGATTTTTGTATGACGTGCTAAATTCCCAATTTTTCATATTTGATAAATACACTGAAATTTATTGTTGAGGAAACGCTAGCTTCTATGCGCAAAATCTTCTGAATTTTTATAAAAAAAAATTTCTAAGCAGCTGCTAAATAAAAAAATAATTGTTATATAAATTTTTTGCATAAAAAGTTTTATTTAAAAAATATATAAGATAAATTATGCGACAAATAGAAGTAGTAGTATAGTAGTAGAATAGTAGTAAACCTGAATATGAAATTTTTTAAAAATATGTATAGTAAGTCGTTAAAAAAATGCTTTCCTAAAAAGCAAATATATGCTAAAAAATCTGCTTTTGGGCAAGGAAATATGCCAAAAAGCAGTTAGAATCTTTTCTAAAAAAAAATATGCAAATCTCAAACTCAATGTGCTAAATACATATGCTAAAATAGGAACACTTCTCAAAAAGGAAAAACAAATAAAAAGGGGAAATGCGCTTGTGTTGTGGCAAACTGAACGTTTGCTTAGGTTTGACTTCATATTATAATAGCATGCGCTCTTGTTGTTGTACCCATAGCTATATCCTTATCTATCTATTTTATTAACATCACTATTATTATGATTTGTTTATTCAATTTTTTTTTTTAATATTTTTGAACAATAATTTGTTGTTTTAAACTAAAAAACAACTAGTTGCAATTATTTAATAAATAATTAATGTGAATATCTGCATTTGCCCCTGAACAGATTCTTTTTAATCATTAAAAATTTTTTTAAATAATTAGCCATATAACTTAAAATTGGTTGTCTAAAACAACAATATTCCTTGAATTTAGGTTTGTTTCAAATTTCTTCTCGTACGGCGAGATTAAAATTCGCTATCATCGAAAATCCGAAAAGGTAAATTTTTAACTGTTACTAGGCCCACACAACATTTTAAAAATACGCTCTTGTTAATATTAATTTTTACGACCTCTTCAATTTTCCGTTTTTTTGTTGGTGCACCTTCATCATCACTTTCATTTGCATTTTGCGTAATGTCTTTTTTGGTGAAGGAGTTTATAATGCCCTTTAATGTTGAAGGAATTGGTTCTACTTAATTGTTTCTCACATTCTGAGCAATCAATTTTATTAGCGCTTTTCAAAACTTTGTAAAAATTATTTTCACAATTCATTTTTTTAAATGCGTATAAAAAACAATGTATGCTCTTCACTCTGCAACTGTTTTAAAACGTATTTCCTTCACTATTTGCACAGCTTTAGGAATTTGCATAAATCTTTGACTAATGTACAGACATAATCTGATGCAACAACAAAATTATGTATTACAAATTTTTTTACTGATCATAAAAAATTATTTGAAGGTTAAGTTTTTTTGTAATTCCTTCAAACAAAGAATGGCAACAACTAAATTCATGTATATTTTTGTTTTTGTATGTAAAAATTGTCATGTATTTTTAGACAAAATAGTCTACCTGTTTTGAATGTTCTAGTAAAAAAAACCACAAAATTCCGTTACATTTTTACACAGTTATTGCATGTGTCTTTTTAATAAGAATAGTTGGAAATTTCCATAACCCTTTGACCAATGCACAGACATAATCTGATGCAACGACAAAATTATGTATTCCAAAATTTTTACTGATCATAAAATATTATTTGAAGGTTAAGTTTTTTTGTAATTTCCTTCAAATAAAGAATGGCAACAAAAAAATGTATGTATATTTTTGTTTTTGTATGTTAAAATTGTCATGTATTTTTAGACAAAAAAGTCTACCTGCTTTAAGTGTTCTAATAAAATGTTTACAAAATCATAAAGCCAAAAAATTCCGTTACCTTTTTACACAGTTATTGCATGTGTTTTTTACAAGAATGGTTAAATAATTTCCGTATAAGCAACAACCGATTATACAAGTTACATATCAATTCCAGTTTGTTCATGCCTACTATTGAAAACATTTATTATTCAAATTGGTATGTATATTACTTTCATATTTTGTACGTCATAAATTAAAATGTCATAAATAGAAGACAAATGTAACATAAAATTATTTATTAAATTTATGTAGGAATTACCAATATAACCAAATACCTTAATTTTTGACTAACAACTATTTCATAATAATATTTTACACGATGAATAGCATTTCTGGCAACATTGTTTGAAATGAAGATAAAAAACAAACATGGCTTCTAATGAGAGTGCATGCGTGCGCTAGTGTTTTATGCTCATGCGCATATGCACATGAGTTTCATCGATTGAGCATGCGCATTGATATAAGAAAATGTTGCACATGCGCATGCGCATGAGCACAAATTTAAGCTCATGTGCTGCACACTCATGAGCAAATACGAACTCTGCAATAAACAGTGAGTTTATCCTTTCTAACATTTGAACTATTAGTCGTTTTTTTTTCAACTTTCAATTTATTTATTGAATCTTTCTATAACAAGAAAATAACAATAAGTATTAAAATCTTAAATTAATTAATAATTTCTGGGTCTATTGCCGTTGCAATAGAAGCTCCATTTTTGTTTCGTAAAGTTTCATCTTCCACGCATTTGCGCGAGGGCCAACGTGTCGACCCTCTTGAGGCGAGTATGTCCATTATAAAATAGTAGATCCTGTGCAAGAGGATTCGGATGAGTTGCCAGTTTTCGTGCATATTTGGAGCAGAAGGTTTTTATTTCCTCGCGAACAAATGGAATGTTGAGGTCCATATGAATATTTGCGTTTCCAATATACCACGGGTCACCAGTAATTTGTCGCAATATTTTATTTTGTCGTCTTTGTAATTTCTCTATATTGGAAGCAGAAGCTGTTCCCCATAGTTGGATACCATAGGTCCATATTGGCTTAATAATAGCTTTGTAGAGTAGAACCTTGTAGTTTAGGTTGAGAGCAGAATGAGAGCAAATAAGCCACTGAAGCTGTAGTGTTTTTAGTTTGAGCTGTGTGGATTTGGATTCAATATGTTGAGACCAGGTAAGGCGACGATCGTGGTGGATACCAAGATATTTTATATGATTTTGTTGAGGGATTTCGATGTTATTAATCTTAAGTTTGGGACAGTCGCCCTTTCTCAAGGTGAAAGTGACATGTGCACACTTTGTTGGATTTACTCTTATTTTCCATTTGTTAAGCCATTTTTCGAGTTCTTTAATATAAGTCTGCAGACAACCAGAAGCAGTTACTGGATTTTTATGTACGCTTATAAACGCTGTGTCGCCAGCAAAAGTTGACGTGTGTATGAGATTACTTGTGGGCATATCTGAGGTGTAAAGTATATACATGAGAGGACCAAGCCTTGGGGAACTCCTGCTGCGATTCTTCTTGAGTCTGAGACATAGTCCATCTTGTGTTGGCTTAAGCCGTTTGCATTCCAGTAACATATTCTTATCTGGTTCATTTTTTATAGGCGAATGCTTGAAGTAGCATACCCTTTTTTCTTAACAGTTCCTGCATCATGACTTGCATATTTGATATAAAGCTGTTCATAGTTTGGATCAGAAGCTATATTGAGTTTTCTAGGGGCGATTTCTGTGATGATTCTTTTGGAGTTCTAGATTCTGGGATTTTCTGAGCTTCTGATCGTATCAAAGGATTACTGCTGCATTGGGCAACTTGAGCATACGACATTTTATTAGTAGGAAAAGGAAGTGGGTTGGCAGCGTTATTGGTGGAGTTGTTATTGGCTTGACCAGAGGGCCTATAATGTGTGGAGACATTATTATTATTGTTGGATAAGTCTGGGAAGTCATTTGACTGGAAGCGCCGATGAGCGGGTTTATTAATAATGTTTTGCGTTATCTGTAAAAATTCTGGACATCCCCTGTAGTTTGCGGTGTGATTACCACCACAGTTGCTACACTTTTTGTTTCTGGGGTCGCTTTTAATTTTCGTGCATTCAGAAGTTTTATGAACATCACCACAGATTACACATACTGATGGAAGATTGCCATAACTTCTGGTGTGCCCGAATTCTTGGCAGTTTAAGCATTGTGGTGGGTCTTTTCGTTTGCGAAGTTCTTCTACAGAAATACTTCGGTGAAGTAGGTATCGAAGGTTATAAATTGGGTGGTGGTCGTTTCCCTTTAGTTTGCTAGATTCAAAAGCAATTTCGAATTTAAAAAGTGGTTGCGGTATTTTATCCCTATTATTTATGTTGTGTACTGACTTTACCTTGTAGCCTTCGTTTTCTATAGCATTTGCTATTTCACTTGTTGGAACGTTGCTTTCAATGCCTTTTATGACGACTGATAAGCCTTTTGCGCTTTTAAGCTGATGGGAATAATAATTTTTATTTTCAGAATCGAGGTACGAAACAATTTTACGGAAATTTGGTTCCGTAAACGTCTGAATTTTCGTTTCAAGAACGTTTCCTCTGCACAGAGATTGTACAAAAAAGTTATCTTTTCCGACTGTTGCTGTTAAGAAATTCACGAGAACGTTGGAGTTTTGTTCACGTTTCTTCTTCGACATCGTTAGTTTCTAATAAAGAAAAACGATTTTGGCAAGGTATATTTACACAAGGTAAACTCGTTGCTACAACAAGTACAACAAGACAAAAACAACACGCCAAATTGTTTTTGTATTTGGAACCATGGTGTCAAAAAAAACGCAACAATGTGCCTTTAAAATAAAAACACAAATTGAAAAAAAAAAACAACACGTGCAGTTCAGAATAATAAGCTGAAACAATTTTTAATATATTGTGCATTCTCAAGCATAAAAATAAAGTATTATTGCAAAAAATAATGCATTTAAATGTATTTTGTTTGCTTAGTAATCACAAGAATTAAAATTTCACAAAAATAAAATGTTTTTCACAATTTTACACTTTTTTAATTCAAAATGGAGCGCAATAACCATAAGTATGTAAACAAACACAAGGAACCAACATAAATAACTTTTGACACTAGGGTTCCAAATGGGGTAAACAGCTGACAAACATATGGGCCAACGAGTTTACCTTGTGTAAATATACCTTGGATTTTGGCTCACCGTTTGAGTAATGCCTGCTTTTTTTGTTTGTTTCGGAGTGGGGTTATTTTTGGAGGAGTTGGGGCTACGTTTTCGCTTTAATATTGTAAAGTATCGATCAATACCTTTCAATGTGTTGTCGTTACCTTTTGCGGAATCTATTTTAATTGTTTTAGGTATAGCACCCTTTACGCCAACCATTACCAACTTATTTGAAGTAGCATCATTTTCTTGTATGTCCGATGTAAGAGAATTTTTAAGAGTTCCACTTGTTTGCTCGTTGTTATTGTTAGTTTGTATGTGAAGTCTGTTTGTATTAGTGGGAGTACAGTATTTATCGGATATAAGAACATCTCATATAAGAACAAAACGCTTATAAGAAAAATTTTCAAAAACACCATGTCTTTTTTGCGATTTTTCTAACAAAAAAGGTTTCATATAAGAAAAACGCTTATAAGAAAAAAACTGATAAAAGAACATTTTTCTTAAACACCAAAGTCACAAAATGTATAGAAAAGAATTTATATAAGAAACTTCCAACGGCAACACAGAATTTATGTAGTTTCCATGGACAACTCTGTTTTCTGACAGTTTTACAACAAGAACAAAGTTTTTTTTTTACTTTAAGTTTTAGATGAGCGACTGGTACTGATTAAGCTTTGTGTTTTTTGACAATAAAAACAAAAGTTTAAATTTTAAAAGAAATACAAAACGGGATAAAAAGAAGCGAAATTGCAAAAAAATATGGAGGGTTCAAAGCTGAACCGAACCAAGTCATAAAATAAAATTAATACATATATGTATTTCAAAACTGTTGTGAAATTCTTCGCAAAGTTTAATAGCCTTTTCACACTTGTCAACATTTAACATTTAACATCAATTTGCGAAAATGTTGGAATTTTCCCATAAGAAATACATAGGGCTAAAAATCAACATTTTTACAGAATGTTACTATCTCATTTTGTTCCCTTTTACATTTTTCGATTCTTTTAGTGTAATCACTAGAAAAGTGGCAATAAATTCTGTTATTATTGTGGCATCACTGACAAAATGGCAGTTGCTTTGAAAGCAGCGTTACCATTTCTCAAGTTTTTCCTTTTTTGCAAGCCTTATTTTGCCAAATTTTGCTTAAATTATTAAACAAAATGAATTAGAAATACATTTTGGTGTTATCTCTTAAAATGTTGGTACTTTTGTAGAAAAAAAGTATTTTAAAAAAATAAAAGTTTTTTTTTCAGATATGGTGACATTTTTTGTTAATGGTAAATGTTAGATGTTTCAAGTGTGAAAGCGTATTTCACATTTTCAACATCTTCCATGCGTTCCTCCGAAATGTATGCAAGTGTACAAAGGGTATAACTCTATCGAGTTCTGTAACGGACTAAATCAAAGAGTTTTTCGTTCCAAAGGTAACGATAATAAACCCATGTCAATGGCTCCAGAAATTCACTTACTCAAACTCAAAATATTATCGAATTTTCATTTTTGACTTGGTTCGTTTCAGCTCTGAGCCCTCCATATAATTTTGGACTTTCAACGTTATCTAAAATAGTGAAAAACTAAAAAGACATAGACAATAATTATTTAAAAGTAAGAAACGTTAACATGGGGTCTTCACCTGACAATTTTTTGTCATACCTACCAAACGTCAAAGTCCATATAAAAATAACTTTAAAATGTTTGTCAGCGTTTTTTTTTTTTTTTTTATATGAAGTTTGACGTTTATTATAACAAAAAATTGTCAGGTGAAGACCCTATGTAACAAAAAAAGAGACAGAAAACAAAAATATGAAAGTCTTATGGCCATAGCTACTTTTATAAGAAATAAGTTTCTTATATAAAATAGTTGTATATAAGAAAGAAACGCTTATAAGAAACTTTTTTCCTGGATTTTTTAATTTTCTTATATCCGATAAATACTGTACTAATAAGAGAGTTACATACCGATGAAGTTGACATTGTTGTTGTTGTGCATGCTGTTGATGTTACTGTTGAACAAGTATTTGTACTTGTTGTTGGTGTTTTACATCGAATAGCTCATGCCGCTTCAATAAATAGAGGGGTACTTACAATTTGCGCGGGTGAACACTGTAATTTTATTTTCTCATTTATTGTTGGCGGAGAATGCCCGATAGGCATTGTTTTTTGTTTTTAAGTCTTTTCTTGTTTGCTTATTTTTTTTTTTCTTTATTATTTGTTATTTTATGTTTTTAATTTTTACAATTTTTATAAAAACTGTATGCATATATGTGTACATAACACAGTTATTTATTTAAATTATATTTTGTTTCTGATATTTTTATTGTTCACTACGAGGAGTTAAAAATAAACACACGTCTGTTCGCAACAGAAGGAAATATAAAATAGTCGTCATATTGTTTTTTAAGAAAACTTAACATGAACTTTTGTGGGATTTAATATAAAATAGAGAACAGAGAACTGCAAAATCCACTATTTTTGTTGATTTACTGATACGCTATAATTTACATTAACTCTATGCCTACAAAACAAAGTTCAACATTGGTAATTTTGACATCGTTTTGTTCACATTTGATTTGTGCATGTGTGAGTTTTTTTATTGAACGTGCTTTGTTTGCATTTATTGTTGCGCACGCAATAACACAATTTCTTAAAGTCAAACGGCATTTATTCTTTTGCTTTTGCATTTAAGTAGTCATTTTCCACTCGATGACACAACGACGAATGTTAATTGGTATGAGTACGAGTCGCTTTGTTGGTATGATTGTTGTAGGCATAAGTTCAAATAAACTAGTTGTATTGTCCAATTTGTTTTTGTGTTCACCCTGAAAATAATATTGGACCACCTGATTTTGATCAAATGGACTACTCATTGGACTAGTCAGATGTAATGCAAGCATGGACCTTGTCATTGTTAAAAGTGTTTGTAGTGAGACGACATGTCTTCGTTTTTTAACGAAATGTGTTTGTTTTTAAACGACTTCAAAACTAATCCTCTTGAGTATACCATGGAGTAGTTTTAATACTACTCCTTTGTAATCCAATGCTGGGTTATATGGTCCTGCCCTAGGACATCGTAATGTTAAATATACCATGTTTTTTCCATTCGTTTGGGTTACTTTTGGACTAGTCCTAGTCCCTTGTGGGCTACATTTTACACGCGTGTTTGGACTAGTCCTATTATTTGCAGGGTATTTTTTTAAAAGTTTAACAAGCAACATTAACAACAATACATTGTGCATACAGAACTACTGTACTTTTTAAGAAATGATAAAAAATAAAAACGTCTTCTGTTTCTATGGAAATTGTTTCAGCTGCTGAATAGTCATCAGAGCAATGATTTTTGTGTATTTTTCTTTGAATATGTTGTTTACCAAAGCAATAATTGGCGAACGAAGCTAAGCATGGTATAAATGGCAGGGCCAATACGCTGTGCATTACTTGAATGAAAAAAACAACACCGATGTGTGGGGTTGAGAAAGTTTGATTGCATGAACACAAATGAGTGTATTTGACTAGTTCTTTTAAAGAGAGTCAACTCAAAAGTTAAACATTTTCACTTATTTCTAGAAAACGACAAACAGTGGTCATATCTACCCACTGTAAAAATTTTAGGTCAATTTCTGTAGTAATTTGTTCTATTAGAGAATTAAATTTAAATTAATAAAAAAGAAAAAGATTATTTTAATTTGCTTGTGTATAACTGTAAACAAATGCAGATTTTTTACAGTGCTGCCAGAAGTTTTAAGTGTTGCCAGAATAAAGTTCTAGAAGAATAGCATATTTGTACAAAATATAAAAGTGGTATGCTCTTGATCAGTGAGTGCAAATTGCAAATTTGCACAATGACCATCGTGTGTCCCCTCTTCTATGGAACCTGACGGTGAACACTTTGCTGGGCCGGTTCGACAGATTAGGGATAAAAACCGTCGCGTATGCGGATGACTTGGCGGTGGCGGTCGTGGGTAAACACCTGGACACACTGTCCCATTGTATGGAATCTGCATTACAGATTCTAAGCTCTTGGAGCATCTCCTGTGGACTTGGTGTCAATCTACAGACAACTGAGATGGTACTCTTTACGAGGAAGTACAAGGTTGGCAACTTTAGGTTCCCTGGGCTAAACGGCACGGAGCTGAGGCTCTCGAACAGTGCCAAATATTTGGGCGTAATTCTCGATAGCAAACTATCATGGGAACTCAACGTTCGGACGAGGGTTGATAGGGCCATTGTGGCCTTTTACACCTGCAAGAGATCCTTGGGTAGGAGCTGGGGCCTGGGCCCCAGGGGTGTCGAATGGATCTTTGAGGCGGTGGTTAAACCGATACTCTTCTATGGGGTCATAGTGTGGTGGCCTGCCATGGAAAGGGGAAGGTACTGCAGGATGCTTGAGAAAGTATATAGGTGGCTGCGCTGATTATCACGGGATCACTCCGCTCGACACCGACGAAGGCACTGTTTACTATGCTGAACTGGTTGCCGATTGACATCATGGCCGAACAACAGGCCCTGACTTCCGCTATGAGACTGGGGGAGGTGACCTATGGTCTACGCGGAACTATGGTCATGCCAGGATCACGCTTCACGCGTCATACGACCTGGCGGGGCTGGACTATTGCACTCCGGAACCCTTTTTCAGTGCTTTGTTCACGGTTCATCATGGTAAATATGATGAGCTGCTCGATAATACGCGATCTCTGGAACCGAACCTACGGGTCGACACCGATGGTTCCAGGATGGGCAATAGAGTGGGTGGAGGTTTCTTCATCGAGGAATTGGACATCAGGGTCTCTTTAAGGCTGCCAGATGGCAGTAGTGTGCTGCAGGCGAAAATCTCTGCCATAAAGCGGGCGGCAAACTGGCTGAAGTACTATCGTATATCGAGGGATATATGTATATTTACGGACAGCAAGGCTGCCATTGCAGCTCTGTCTCTAAATGAGATCGCGAAACATTCCAGTGTAACGCTGACATGGGTACCAGGGCACAGTGGGTGCCTGGGCAACCATACTGCGGTCAGTCTGGCCAAACGGGGCTGTCTCTTGGACGACATGTTCGTCGACAGCCTGATTGACACTTCAATGGCCCGCTGCAAGACTCTCATCAGACGGGAGTCTTACAGAAGGGCTCAGGGGAGATGGCAGGGGGAGCATACCTGCTTGATGGCCAGGACTCTATGGCCTGGCTTAGACGCGGCGAGATCGCGCGTACTGCTCGGTCTCGGCAGGGACCGAAAAAGGACAGTGATATCGGTCATCACGGTCACTGGTTGATAGGGACTCATGCTAGAAGGATGGGTCTTGCGTATAATGACTACTGTAGGAGTTGTCATGATGAGGAGGAGGAGGAGACGGTGTTTCACTTTCTCTGCCAATGCCCCGGTCTGGGGGGCATTAGGTTTAGGCATTTTTGGACGATTTGTCCAATGCGGGACTGAAATCGATCTCCTTGTTCTGCAGGGAATCGGGGTGGTTCGAGACTGCAGTGACCTCTGGGGAGTAGTCTGGTGGATACTGGCTGACTCTTGTCACTGGCTAGGGGTATCACAAAGGGACCGCTATAAGGACCCAAGTGAGTCGTCGTCGTGACGGCTACCCATTTAACCTAACCTATCGTGATTACCCTTAATTAAACAAACTGCTGACATATTTAATTAAAATTTTTAAGAAAACAGCGAATTAATAATGAATATACCAAAAATTAAATATCAGCCTTTAATCATGCATATATTTATAACTTCTGTTTTATTTTCTTTTGGAATACAGGCAGTAAGCTTAACATTTGAAAATATTTATGTTCTTAATTCATTTAATATGAATTTTTATATCTATCTAACAAGTGACTTAAGTTTACATGATTATTTAACTTTTGGTTTTTCTTTATATTTTTGTGTTTTTTTTTTTATTTTACCTCCTCCTTGTTGTGCCTTATTTACGTTTATGAGACTGCATTTTTACGTTTTTTGTGTTATTTTTTGTTATTTTTATGTATTTTTTTTATCACTAACAAATGTATTAAAAACAATTAATGAAATTTTTAGTGCATTTTTGATGCGCATAAATCGCGATTTTAACTGCATAAAAGTTCGAACCCTAGTCATATCATATGGGTATTTGCTATAATTCTATGACTGCCTTAAACATGTTGTTTTATTTTTAATATTAAAATGTATAAGGACCAGTGCAAGTTTTCCATGATATTTGCTTAAAAAATATGCTTTTGCACATTTCCTAAGTTGTTCCCCAAAAAAAAAAAAAAATCGTTTTTGTGTATTTTGCATAAATTTCCATATTACGTAGATTGGCAATAGAATTGCTTTTGCGTCAGTCTGTTGTAATTACAAAATAAAATTATAAATCGGTTCTTTTCTTTCATATGTTTTTTCTTTCATCGAAATTTTTAACAAGAACAAAAATAAATTACAACGGGTTCCCACGACAATCGGTTCTACGTACCGGAGATCTACGAACAACGACCAAGGATGGTCAACTCAGCAATGTCTGTTCTTCAGGTATCGTTGCTACAGCAACAATATCGGGTTAAGTGTTTCTAAAATAAACGGTCACTAAACAATTTTGGAGGTGTTGCTTTTAATAGTGATTCATTTAAAAATGCCAAAATGGAGATGACCTCGGAATTTTAAGAGTTGATTGCTCAGTTCTGTTTTGTTTGCTCTACAAAAAAGATTATCCATCATAGAAGATGTAAAAAAGTTCAAAATATAAAGAATAAAATATTAATTAAAAAACTTGCGAAGTTTTTAATCGAAATCTTGGTTTTCGAACGTTGACCAAGCCAAAAAAAAGCAACATAACTTAAACCGACCTTACCTCTGACGTCTACAAATAAAGTAACTTGCCGAGTGCGAAAGGGGTTTTAGCGCATTTTTGGATGGTAAAAAAACCAAACATTTTTTACAAAAACATAATACAAATACGAAAAAAGCCAACAAAATAATTTTACAAATATAAAACATATACAGAATACACACACAAGCTGTTCATGCTAAAAATTTTTGTTTGCTCATTTCTTTATCAATGTAAAAAAAGAAACATTATACACAGCTTTCAGCTGTATTGTGTTGACTTAAAACTTGTAAAAATTTTGCAAAAAACAAGCGAATAAGTGAAAAATATGTTGTGTTGACTTAAAAAAATAAAATAGTTTTCGGATAACATTTCGGATGGTAGCTGAAGAAGCAGAAAATCAGCAACATTTAAAAAACGAGCAAAGGGTTGCGTGATAACGCAAACCCACTTGAGCTGCCGCAAACGTTATAAGTATATGAATATCTTTATATACATACGTATTGCGTATTTAAAATATGTACGCCTACGACTGTTTGGTAATAGATTAAAGAGAACGTGAACTTATTTCCTTTAATCTATTACCAATCAGGACAACGTCTGTCGATTCAGCTAGTTGTAAATAAAACATAACGTTTTTGGCTCTATGACATCTATTTGTGAAACAAAATATCGGCAAAATGCTCGCCACCTCTTCGGTGGCATACTGAGATATAATTAAGGTCCAATATCGTTAATGTGCTGAATAATCTCATCCTTTAGCTCTTGAATTGTTCTTTGCTTAATTACGTACACTTTTTCTTTTAACGCAGCCGTTGAATTTCTCGCGCAAAAGAGCCATTGCTTTATTGGATGTGTGGCAGGTGGCACTATTCTGTTGGAACCGCATATCTTCCATGTCCATATTCTCAAATTATGGTTACAAGAATTCCGATATCATCTCGCTTTTCACGGTAACTGCTTGGCCGACCTCATTGTCGAAGAAGTACGGTCTGATGACGCCACCAGCCCATATAAGAATTTGGCGAGCATGCACAGGTGTTTTCACATTTCCTAGAGACCCGGTTTGCTGAAATTTGCGCACAACTCTCATGATTGTGGACACATTTGGTCGATTATTCTGACGAATAAAACCATGAAATGCATTCTGATTTGAACGCCTATTTTCGTAAGAGGCTGAAAAATCTGAACGTGCTGCTTTATTGTGTACCTCACCATAATTAAATTTGTCAAAAACTGAAACAAAGAAATTTCAAATTAAGTTGGTCAAACAACTTGACCCAGCAAAAAACGTTTGAAGTTGTTCAAGTAGAAGGGATATTTTCATGGCTTCCTTAGCACTTAACTACTTGAATGAATTAACAAAGCGTTCCAAAATTCGAATAAATTTTAAATAGGTGAACCTATGAAAAATTACATGCAATGCACCCATTCAACTCTTATATAGGAATTACAATTTTTCACTATAATTATGTATTCTTTTAGGATTGAAAGGGGACGAATATTATATACAATTGACTTTAATGATTGAGTTAAATTTATTTTAATATATTATATAAAATATAAATTTGACCACTCGACATTTACTTTCGAGAAAACCTGTGCGTTATACAACAATAACGTACACATTTTAAGAGAACGGCACAACTGCACTATTTAGCCAACTTTGTACGTTTGTCTGTAAGATAAATTAAAACGCTTTTCAAATAATTTAATTCAAAACACACCCAAATTCCTTTAAAACGATATATGTTTCATTAAAATCGGTGGGCGATAAGATACTTAAAAATCAACCACAAAAAAATTGTTCCCGTATTTATATATAAGATATGTATTTTAATTTGTTATATTGCGTATATCAAGGCTTATCCAATAGGTCTGCTTATCTCAACAACAATACAAAAAACAACAGGCATTTTGTTTGTGTAAAATTTACCCGCCGTTGTCAAAATCTTACTACTACATAGGGAAAACAAAAGGGCAAAAATGTAATTTATAATAAATTCCCATAATGCATATAAAAATTAATATCGAGCACCAATGAAAATACGTATTAAAATCATTAAAGATTCATTGCTTTTCATTTACACTCAATTCAGTTAATATTCCAGATCAATGAAAACCCCGATCTAATCACTGAACTTTCATTGGTTCTAAGCAATATTTTGAATGACGAGCCATTTACCTAAATGTGAACCCATGCTCGCCACCGACACGCATAATGTTAAAATCATGCATGTTTCACCTAAAAAGAACCAGTGCATTATCCGCGGAACCCATGAATTTACTACTTCTTTTGCATGTCTTTTTTTGCTGGGGACATAAAGGTGTGACTCACAATTATAGGAAAGTTAACAAATATGTTAGCCCTGTTTGTAATTAATCTCAGTGTTTAGTAAGAAAAATCGTGTTAAGTACGCATAGTATTTCAAAAATGTATTTAATGTTCTTATTAAACAAATATTTGACAGGCAGTTTTATCAGCTGTTTTCTTTTTTAATCAAACGCTAACAAATTTTCAAGACATGGGATTTTTCACTCCCGGTAAAAGGTAAAAAAATAAAGAATCGTTTTATATAAATTATATCAAGAAAGAAAAAGTTTTGTTATTTTATTATATATATTTTTTTTAAATACATATTCATATATTTGCGTAACTGTCACAATATTGCCATTGAAAACGATGCCATGGAAGACAATCCAACGACATCAAAAATGCCGAGTGGTTGTTCTATGGAAGAAATTGTATGCAGAAAAATGGCTGAAGATGGTTAGTCTGCAAACGATTTTCCAAAATCCAAAGTAATATCGGATTATTTAAGAATTAGGGGTTTTACGATGTGTTTAAGTAATACATACAACGATATGGAAAATTCTCGTTATTCTCATCGATTAATCGAATAATTTTTAAGGTTTAATCGTTTGATCGAACGAACAAAAACAATTATTTCAATTATTCGAACAAAGTTAAAAGGCGAATAATTGACAACTCTAATATTTAGGTACTTCAATTATATATTTTAGTAGCGATTTGTATATTTAAAAAAAGGGAAGAAATCAATTAATTAAAAAGAAAACTTATAATATTCTTAAACAACTAAAAGGAAAAACTAAACAAAATAAAATTAATAGTTTAAAGCACAACTCCCTTGCAATTTTTTGGCGGAATTATTTTCAAAATTTGTTAACACATTCGCCATTTGTAATACCTACTTTTTCCCCGGGGAACAGTTTCCCCTTTTCGAATTCTGTTTAGAATAAGGGAAAAGAAAGAATTTTCCCGGGGAGATTTTATTTATAATAGGGGAACAGGGAAAAAATTCCCGGGGAATTGTCTACAGTATCACCTCAATTGTTCTGTTTTTTTTTTTGGCTCCACGAAAAGCCCCCCAATGAAATAACGTCCAAACAAGAAATTAAATATTCGCCAAATTTTTTTCATACATTTTTGGGTGTTATTTCATATGAAATAACTCCCAATTTTTTTTGGCCCTTTTTCATTTTTTTTTGGGAAATATTTCATTCCTCATTTGGGGTTTTCAAATTATGAAACAATAACCAATGAAATAACACCCAAACAATTTTTAAAATTCGGGGTTTGTTTCATAGCGTGTATGTAGGGTAGCCAGATTTTAAATGCGGAAAAACAGTACATTGAATACAAAAAAACAGTACAGTCAAGAAAAAAACAGTACATTTTTTTGGCGAAAACATAATTAGGTATTTAAATTATTAAAAATATTTTAAACTTTTCATTGAATATACAACAAGAATTATGTATATAAAAAAATGCATGTGTACCGTCAAAGGTATGACTTCCATTTTATGGCATTTCATAAATATACGAAATTACTCAATTTACCTTTAAAAAGCAAACACCACAAACGAAGCATTTGGCCTAAACGTTCGGTTTTTTTTTTAATGTGAAGACAGGAAAATCATAGCATTGCTGTAAGCCATATAAGAAAGGATAAAAGCCAACTTACCTTAAAACAACTAGCTCATTGAATGTGTTACTACGATTTTCTTTAAACATATTCGGCCAATTTTACCGTATATAATTAACTATCACTAAGTATAAAAATAAATTTTTTTGACATTTATAATGATAGTTAATTATACCTGAACTTGATGAAATTGGCCATTAATCTATAAAATCCAAATAAATAGTTTGGTTTATTTTGATTTCACAAAATCTAAAAATAGTAAGAAAAAAGTTTTAAACAAAATTTAACACAAAACTTTCACTCAGTAAAACAATCAAGAGCAATTGAAAATGATGAAGATTTTCAATAAAATGTGTGTAAAAATGAACGAAGCTTTTCCTTATTTCAAAAATAGTAAAGGTAAATAAAAGTGGTCCTCAAAGGTATTGGGTATTTTTATAAATTTTGAACACGGAGAATTCGGTGATTTCGATTTTCCAGAACATGCCCGAAAATTAAAAAAATCCTAAAAGTTAAAGATAATTGTGTTGGAATAAGTATTTATTTAGTATTTAAAAAAAAATTAAATTAAAAAAAAATTGATTTTGTTTTTGTCTTCTTCATTTTTTTTTGTTTTGTCTACTATTGGAAGAGATAGCTATAAAATCATATGTCTTAAAAAAAACAACATGAAAATATATTACTGCTGCGAGCCACCCATTATAATTAGATTTCTACTGTGTATTTATGAGAAAACAATGCCACGGCGTAACAAATCTTATTATTTTAGAACTTTTTTGTTGGTACACAAGAACATTTTTTTAAGCTATGTACTGTTAAATATTATGATATTATAAAAACATGTTTTTAGCAGAGTTTTTCTTAATATCTTCATTTTATGTAGACTGGACCAAAAAAACAGTACAAAAAACAGTACAAAGTGTAAAAAACAGTACATTTTCGTACTGTTTCGGAAGTTGTGCATAAAACAGTACAGTTGCAAAAAATCAGTACATGTACTGCTAAAAGCAGTACGTATGGCAACCCTACGTGTATGTATAATTTGGGTGTTATTTCATTTTTTATTCGGGGGTTATTTCATTTTCAATAATTTTGTGACTTTGCTGTTGGTCCATACTGACTTCATGAAATCCTTGGTGAAACTGACTCTTTTATAAATTTTGGGCACAATTTCATTTTTGTTCCTGATGGGAGTTATTTCATTTTCATCATTGGGTGTTATTTCATATGAAAAAACTCTCAAATATTCTGGGTTTTTTCGTTTTCGCTTTGGGGTTTATTTCATTTATTTTTTGATGTTATTTAATTTTTTTAACGAAGAGCAGAACACTATATAATGTTCGGCTCTTTCTTGAAAATAGTTACGAACGGTATTAAGGGTTGTGTTCGTCTACACAAAAACCAAAACATAGATATCGTTCCTAGGTGTGTGAATCGAACGCTAAATAAATATTCTGTTTACTTTCGAACACTTATTTAAACTATATTTTCAATAATTGCATTGCGAACGCAATTAAAAGAGAATTATGAAGGGCAGGGGGGAGTATTGGTCATTCGGTAAGCATGGAGGGATCCAATGGATCATAATGGCAAAGCTATTCATTCCAATATATAATCAATTGCTCTACATTATTTTCTGTACCCATAATGAAAGCCTCCAGCATTAAAAGTACATCAGATGATTCAAAATTTAATGATTTATGTCGTGCCCTAAACTTGTCAAAAGAAAACTTGAAAATTCTCGCTTCACGTTTGAAAGAAAGTGTATTTTTGGACATAGATGGACGCATTTTTTACTATCGCAATCGCTCCATGTTAAATGCAACTCTTCCAGAAAGTAAGAAGTGAGTTTTAAGGAAACAGTAAAAGCCATAACGACAGTCAACTAATTCCAAATATGATGGAAGACTTTTATGCCAGAAGCACACATGTCATTGAAAACGCATATTCTTTACAACCATTATACTTTTTTCCTCCAAACATTTTGTGAAAGATTTCACCAAGATCTTGCACAAATCGAAAAGCATTTTCAGCGCCATAGGGATCAGGCCATGTTGGGTGACTAATGCTGGATGCAAATTCGAAAAACGTCATTACAACATAAAAAGAGAAAGCGAAGTGGAAAAATATAACATTTTCGACAAAAAAATAGAACTTTATAAACTGTTGTTAGAGTAAAACGCGTGTTCGAGTTGAGTGTAACAATAGAACTCATAAATATTGCTGTAACAACCGTTACTCTAAAAGTAATGCTGAAACTTTCTTAAATGGTTACTCGGTTAACAACTCCTTCCCTGAATTAACATTTTGATTTTTTTTAGATTTTTATTGAATAAAAAATTTCAACTGATTTTTTCACAAAATGTAAAAATAGCTTGACATTGCTTCAAGCTTTAAGCTTCACAAGAGTGTTCAGTGGCTGGCTTCCAAGGCTTGTTTCCAATGCAGTTATACTAATCCTGCAGATTTTTTCACATCTGTTTAATTTGGCTTGTGGCAATATATGATACATATTTGTAACAAAATTATACGCTAGAAACTCGTCCTCTATATTACTACGGTTCTTTCATTCCATGCTAAGCTTATTTTAGTTCGGTACCGGTTGCCGTTCAAGGTGGCTCAAGATCTTCTGGCATTAATTTTTCTATTTTTGTTAGTTCTTTATGGTTCTTTATTGGTGTTTATGTATCCATAGTAAACGTCAATCAGTATGTTGATAACAGAGGATTGTATTTAATGTCATGCAGCAGCAATTAAGTTTAGCTGCATTGACACAACTGAAACAAGTATCGGCATTTGATCTGCTTTGTTCGCTTTTCCATTCCTTAGTAGATATTTTCCACTTACATTATCAGTTGTTTTCTTTTAAATATTCAATGTTTAATCAACTATGGATGCTTATGAATTTGTGCTGATGTGTGTAACACATTAAAATATTGATCCTAAACCCACCTTAAAGTATACCGATCGACTCAGAATCACTTTCTGAGCGCTTTTAAATTTAATTTGTCAAAATCAGCTTGTGACGCTTACAAAAGTAGAAACTAAACCTACTTTTCGCCTCAAGGCATCTACGCTTTTGTGCATGTAACTTACTACGTATAACTACACAGATTCTACTTTTTTGACATCTGCGTATGCTGCGAAAAAGCGATAATATGATGCCAGATTTTTGTTACTATTTATATTCCCAACAATATTTACGATAAATATTAATTTGAATATTTTCATGATGTTGTGTTATTTATGTAAATTGTTAGCAAAAATATCTATTAAAAGTAGATAGTATATCTATCGATTTGTAATAGTTGTCATACCATAATAGTTATCATCAATCTTTAAAAATAAAAATTGGAAAAAATAATTACGCTTAAGAAATAAAATGAACAAAAGTGTATGTTCTTAAAATCACAAGAAAAATATTCTAAACAAAAATCTTTTTTCATAATTGTGATTTTAAAAGCAGAAGTGATTTGAAATCTTTTTTCAGAACTTACCTGATAAGTAATAACTATTAAGTTATTGATTTAGATGTTGCTTTATAGCATAACCCACTCTTTTTTTTGATTTAATTTATATTATTTTTCAATTCGTTTAATTGGCAGCCTTCCGTAGCTTTACCAAATAGTCGCCGTTCTCCATCAACAGATTTGAGACCTCCGATTGCACAAATGGCTGGCATGTATCCTGCAGTCAATATGATGATACCAGGTATGAAAACTCTTAGACATTTTTTAGATTCCTTGAAAAATTTATTATTATCTTTTACATGCACAATCAGCTCAACCGCGTCATCCAGGAAGGCATCCTAATCCAAATTATAAAGGAACACGACCTCGTTGATACACGCGCTTATATTGATGACATGATTGTCTCAACAATATCGAGGATTAAAACACAATGACGCTATACCAAAAACCTTTAATTAGAATATTTTAAGTTTAATTAAACAACTTTAGAAATACAAAAAGTAACAAACAAACAAAAAACAATACTTGAGTAACTATTCTAGAAAATACATTAAGTTTAGTTAACAATAATTATACAAAATTACAACCCTACAACAAAAAAATAAACAATATAAAAATATCAACAACGGCGAAGGAAATTAAGGAAATCTGTCTTCCTCTCAAAAGAGGAAAAAAGTTAAAATCAGATAAACGTTAATTCAATGCTTTTTATTTTCCGACCTATTTTTCCCCCCAAGAAAAAAATACAAAAATCCGGGAGACATACATATAAATGAAGTAATTTTAGTTAAATACGAATAAATTGGCTTTAATAGGTAGAGAAAAAAAACAAAAGCTTCTCACACACAGACACTCGTACATACATACACAAAATCAATAATTGTCATTGCCATCATCATTATCATGAAACAAAAGCGTACATAATTTCATAGGTCAACAAAGGAAAATATCAAATAGAATATTATCGAAACTACATAAACATACATATGTACATGAACATACATGCATACACATAATTCAGCAGTACATAACTACAACAATATCGGATCAATTCAATTGAAAGGAAACTTAAAAAGAAACAATTATGGATATGCATGTAAAGAGAGGATATCTGTGACAAAACTCCTGTAACGAAACGCTCGGAAACGTTAAGAAAGGGAAATTACTACATGCGTTGCAGCAATTGTGCCATTAAAAAACAGCAACAGTTATTAGTCAGTCAGCCATTTAAATCTAAACGAACAAAACCACAATTAAAAATAAACAAATCTTTAAATCAAATTCAAATCACACATACATTCACAAAATCCATACACATCTACATCAACTTACAACCACACTCGACATTACACATTGATATACATACACAGTCATCAATATAGTTATATATATATATATAAATATATAAAACAATTAACTTAATTATTTATAACACAATCCCACTCATATTGTATATGTACATACATATATATGTATATATATATATATATATATATATATATATATATATATATATATATATATATATATATATGTATATATATAATAAATCTAAATACATAAATTAACTCTATACACTTTCACAAATGCTAAAACAAACATACAAAAAACCCTATAAAAATATATTAATTTTATAGAATTTAAAGAAATGAAATTTACTATATATACATACAATATATATACATATTATAATTAAATAATATTATTTATAGTTACCTAAGGTAGCATAATGAAATTATAAAAAATAAAAATAATAAAAAAAAAACAAAAAAACTTAAATAAACAACTTTTATCGTATTTACCCCTTTTACGAATTTCTAAATAATTGCATGGTCATCTTACATAATTTCGATCAAGCTCCTTATATTTATTAATTAATAATTGAATTCCTGTAAATTTCTTAAATTCTATTAAATTTCACTTAAAACGTTATTACTTTGCATTAAATATGTAAATATTTCATATACATATGTACGTATGTTTGTTTTTTTTTATATATAAGTTGTTAAAATTTTGTCTTACCGATGTATGTGTTTTCATTGTTTGTAATAATTTTGTTTTGATTGTCGCATTTGGTTAAATAATTTTTTTATTTTATTTAATGCAAATTACCATTAGATACATACACAACGCATGAATTGTTATATTTTTTAATTTAAAACATAAATAAATTCTGGCATAATTATCGTTATAAAAATTTTTTAAATACTAACTAGATTATTTTCTTAACATTAACATTGTTGCAATTTTTATATGTTTCAGTTGACTTCTGCCTAATTTATCAGAGATTTCGTTTTGTATTGAAACAAGTAAGAGTGCTATATATTTGGCTATGCCGAATCTTAGATACCCTGCACCTTGTTACGATATGAACATATCGATGGCTTAATATAAAAAAAGCCTAACACGAAATAAAAAAAAAAATTATAAAATCCACCAATTTAAGATATTTAAAATGCAGTAATTAATAAAAAGATGCAACAAACTTTATACTATAGCCCCCTGCAAGGTGCATTTGTGATTTATGTACCAGAATTTTTTTAAGTAAAAAATCTAAAATTCTTCTGTATTTTATTTGAAGTTCTCTATTTGAACTGGAAAAGCATTTTAAATGTAGTTGACTCTACTCATTAATGAAACTTGTTCAATTGCTATTTCTAGCTTATTTGCATGTATACATATACTTACATGATCTAAATAAAAAAAAACTATTTTACTTTCTTCAGTTATGCAATTATGCATTCAAAGCCTTATTGGTAAGCCATATTTAAGGTTTTAAAAGGGTTTATGAAACTTTGTTAAAGGAACCTTGAAAATTCCTCAAATATTTTCTTTGAATAAAGGGGTTATGCTTACTAAAAATTTAGCAAATTTAGTTTTGGTTAAATGATTTTTGTAATCTTTTTTATCAATTGACTCTAGTTTGATGCGCTGCTTATATGCGAATTTTTTGTCAACGATACTTACATATCGTCACCTTAAAGACAAAATAACCTATCTGCAGTTTTCAAATGTTTACAGGCGAGGGGAAAAAAGAGTTCCTACTGTTGGCAAGTAGGAAAGAGTAGGACACGACAACATACACTTATGAGCAACCATGATTTATAACAGGGATTTCCATTTCTTTGCACAATTGTGCACACCAATACTTACACATATTTCTATGCTCTTCAATTCAGTCGTCGATGTGACTTCGACACGTTTACATGTCTAGCGGATGCTATATTATTTTGTTTCAGCTAACGCTCAAAAAATATTGTGCGGTCAAAAATGCTTTTGGTAACATCCAGTGCCTTGCGTGCAATTTTTATTTAGAGTTTAAATTTTAAGACTTAAATGTAGAATAATATAACATTTCATAAGTTTACATGCAAAGCAAAGAACTTTGTAAAATGGTAATTATTTGAGATTTAAAATCAATTTTTAATATTTTAGATAAAAATGCGTTAACCGATATATTATTAAGGAAAAAATATTGTATTCTATTAATTTGTAATTTTCAAATAATATCTACATTGTTTTGCATTTAAGCTAACGATATGTGTTTTGTTTGTGAAAAAAATTCTTTGATGCCTGTAAAAGGGTCCCTTTTTCTTTCGTTAAAAAGACGTACCTAAATGCAGAAATTATTAAGAAAAAAAATAGCCACAAGAATTTGTTGGTACTTTGTGCTTGTAAAAATATTTTTGTTTCTGTACCAATCGCGTCGGTGGGTTTTTTTTTCTTTGAAAACACTTTTCTTAAGTAAGTAAAAATATTTAAAAAACAAGTTAATAAAGTCTTGTTCTCCTACAATTTATGTGTAATCCTAAACAGATAAAAGCAAATGTGACAGCAGGTTCTAAATTTTTCCCAAATTTAAACTGGTAATTTTTCCAATTTTCCAAAAACTTCTCTTGTTTATAGAAATCGATGAATATGCCGAAATATTTGAAACGCTTTTCAATAATTTTCAAGACAGGTTTCAACATTTTGTAATTTTACAACCGCTATTAGATCTTTTCGAATACCCTTTTCGTTGCGATGTAAGCAACTTCGAATTTGATATTCAATCAGAACTAATCATACTACGAAGCGAAGTAAATGCCCTAGACGAAAATAATATTGTAGAGTTCTGGAATGATTTGGATGGCGAGATCTATCCTGAACTGAAAAAAAATTTATTTAAGTGCCTCTCTTTATTCGGCACTACTTACCTATGCGAACAAATTTTTTCGGATTTAAAATTTATTTGTTCCAAGCAACGTAAATTAAATTAAGTTCATCCCATTTGAAAAGCATTCTGCTATTACGAAACTGTCATAAAAGTATAAATTTAGAAGATTTTATTTTATAAGTTGTATAACACAAGGGAACAAAATTAAACATTTTTTGTATTGCTAGAAAATGTGTAGCAGTTCTTTACCAATTCAATGTCGCTGATTTTAAAACTGCACTTTTTTCTATCAGCTGTGATTTGCGTGCAATATTTATTTTTTATGAATTTTTAAAACATAAAAATCTTTAATATTTTTACAATTGTTTGATAAGATATTTGACACTGTGCATTGAATTGGTAAAGAATTGCTAAAAAATTTTTATCAACACAAAAAATGTTTAATTTTGTACCTTTGTGTTATACAACTTATAAAATATATTACTAACATTTTATTTCGACTGTAAATGAATGCATTCTCTCAATTTTTTTACTCTCTGGTACTCACTAATACACAACCAAAATTTTTTGGAAATGCCTCCCACCTGACCTGAGATTCGAAAAAATTGAAAGCTCACTAAGGCGAAGAGTTTTCGAAACAAAAATGTTCGATAAATAGTCGATGATATTTTATATAGCGAATGCTCTTTTATTTGAACAATTCTCGAAACTTTACCGACAGTCAACATTCGAAAATGTGTTATTTTTCATTAACTAAAACATTCGAGGTTTTTTCTTTTTTGATAAAATCTCGAAACAAAATAAATAAACTTTGTATTCCCGAAAATAACTTTGATAATATAATTGCATGTGCCCGTGCATAAAACTGAATTGGCAAATTGGTTTAGTTCGTTGTTTTCTTACGAAGACAATAGAATGAAGCGGTTTGTTTTTTAATTTTGTTTTTTCTTTTAACCCACTTACAACTACAATTCGAGTCGGAAAGAACCCAACCAATTGTAGGGGGATGTAAGAAAAGATAAACTCACTGTTTATTGTTGGTGTTTTGTTTAAGCTTTGATATTGTTACAGGTAAGACTTAGAGTGTTTATAACTCTTATTCGCTTAAGGTTTTATTTGTTTAATATTTTTGGCTTTTCTAAAATCTTTGGAAAAGGTTTCCTGATGAGCTGGTGTAAGCAACCGGCGAAATGCGCATAGAGGCTTGCTTTCCCTCAACAATAAATTTCAGTGTATTTATCAAATATGAAAAACTGGGAATTTAGCACGTCATACGAAGATCGTTTTAATAAAAAAAATGAATTCTATATTTTTTTATTTTAGACAAATCCTCGAACATTTATTTTGTTTACCGTTAAATTATTTTTTTACTATTTTTTATTTTTCACATTATCACCAAAGGTTCGATAAAACTACTTTGATCGAATTTTTCGCGAAAAGAAGTTACGAAGTTTTTTTTATGTTCAAACAGAAAAACATTTTATTTGTGATTTAGGCTTTATAAAGTGTGGATAAAGAAAACAAAAATTTTTAAAAAGTGATAAAAAAATAAAGTGAAAATTCGTTATTTAATTTAATTAACAAGGTGAGTTAAATGGGGGATATAAAAAAAAATATATATGTGAAAGCAGACATGTTATAACCCAGTGTAACTAACACTTTAAATAGAAACCTCCGTCCAAGAGATACTCCTGATGGCGTTTGGGGTAATGAAAATGTTGAAATTGTTGTTTTAAATAATACTGAGCCAGACCAGTCAGATGTTCAATTGTTAAAAGAAGTGAAAGAAGGTATTATTGATTTTAACACAAGGTTGGCGTTATGACGTTGTTTCAGTAACTGTGCGATATAGTATATGTCTGTAAAATATTTTTTCAATTCCCATTCAGATAAAAGAACTGTGCCAGTCCGTTGAAAAAGCTTTCGACAAGTTTATACGAGCATGCTGTAAAAAAATATTAGCTGACACTTTAACGGAACAATTTTCATGGAGGGGAACAAGTGCAAAAAAATGTATAAGGGGATTCAGATTGACACAAGCTATTCGAAGTAAGAAAGTTGTAAAAGAAAATTTTTACGTTTTTGCACCTTTATAATTTAACTCTTTCATTCTTTTTATGTACCTAGATTCGTTCAAAAACAAATTTGCGCTTTGTGACGATGACTTCGACAAAATATCGCAGAATCATTTCCAATATGCTCATGACAGGCTGTCGAAAACATCAGTATACCATATAAAAAAGCAAAAACTTGGGGGAGAGGTGACGACCTCTTGACCAAAAAAAAAAAAAAAAAAAAAACAACATAATTTCATTTATTTATACATATATTTGTTAAGAAGTTATTTGAGTTAAAAACTGTCTTTATTCATGTTGAACTAATTCTTTTTTTTTTGCATTTATATTTATCTAAGACTGATTAAGTATTTTACATGCATATATATTGTGGTTAAATTTCAAGGGCCGATGTTGATTTTGAATAAAACACAAACTATTTAGGAAATTATTGTAATTTTATTTTATTATGATATATTGGTATTACTCAATTATGCATGGAACAAAATATCGGCCAAATGGGCGCCGCAACCACGGCGGCACACCTCCATCCGATGGTCCAAATTTTCGATGACCCTGAGGCATAATGGAGGTTCTATGCCGTTAATGTGCCGAATTATCTCATCCTTTAGCTCTTGAATTGTTGCTGGCTTATCGACGTACACCTTTTCTTTCAAATAACCCCAAAGAAAAAAAGTCCAACGGTGTCAAATCACATGATCTTGGCGGCCAATTGACATCGCCATTACGTGAGATAACACGGCCATTGAATTTGTTGCGCAAAAGAGCCATTGTTTCGTTAGCTGTGTGGCAAGTGGCACCGTCCTGCTGAAACCACATATCGTCCACATCCATATCTTCCAATTCGGGCCATAAAAAGTTCGTTATCATCTCACGATAGCGAACACCATTCACAGTAACTGCCTGACCAGCCTCATTTTGGAAAAAACACGGCCCGATGATGCCGCCAGCCCATAAACCGCACCAAACAGTCACTCTTTGTGGGTGCATTGGTTTTTCGACAATCACTCTTGGATTCTCATTCGCCCAAATGCGGCAATTCTGTTTATTGACGAATCCACTGAGGTGAAAATGTGCCTCATCACTGAATCACGAAGTGCACGATATGCATTTTGATTTGAACGCCCATTTTCATAATAAGTCTGGATAACTTTAACACGTTGTTGGATTGTGTATCTCTCCACGGTTCAAATTGAGTAAGTCTGAAATAGAGAAATGTCAAATAAAATTCGGAAAAAAAATTGGCGTTTAGGTGTGGTTCACATTCAACATCGGCCCTTACAATTTAACCACCCTTTATATAATCATTTGTTTATTAATTACTCTTTTAAAATTTCTTTTACTCATTGTTTATTATATAATTTTTATAACCTATAACATATAATTTTTATAACCTATAACATACACAATTTAAATATACAGGATTTTTTTTATGTATTTTCTTTGGCGATTAAAATTTTTCTATTTTATTTTTTTCATTAAAATAAACATTTTTGTATGTAGCATTGTACATGTTAATATAATTAATTTGAAAAAATAATATTAATAAAATATTAATTTTAAAAAAATTAATTAAATATTAAAACGATAAAAATTGTTTGATTTGGACCAAAATGAAATTGAAACATAACAATAATCATTCGATATCTAAGTATTACTAACGATAGTAATGACGAATATTTAGCGATATCGAATTTGACTAATAACAATATCTCCAGATAAGGTTTCTCGATATCGTCAAAGTTATCTTTTGTAAACATTTCACAATATTGAATAAGATGTTTTGGCAAACATTTTTCGATACCACTATCGAAATATTAGCAAAGGAATTTTCAAACAGCAATTGATATTGCTAAATCTTCGTTTCTAATTCTTTATCGAACCTTCGAATTCGATAGCTTTTTAGGATCAAACTTAGCGACATGTAAACAATTTTCAATTCGTTTTTGAGTGTCGATCTCGAAAGATTAACACAGTAAATGTTCGAGATATATTCGATGGCAATATCATTAACGAAAGTCTTGGTCAGGTGGGCTGATTTATAATTACTTTTGTATGTGTGTGTAAATTAGGGGTGTCAATTATGATTGTGTTGGTGAGATTACTTTTATCTCTTACATTTCCAGCGGGTAAAATGTGCGGTTGCGAGGCCTATTGTGAGGCCTAATTACTGATCTTTTCTAAAGAAAACAGAAATAAAACAAAACAGAAACAAGATAATAAACAAAATTTTGACATCCAACAATGATAAAGCTAACAAAAAAAGTTATCAGCAGGGCTTTTAAGACCACCTGTAATAAATTCGCCTTGCTACTATTAATATAATATAATTTTTATGTTTAGATGCCTCAAAACTGGCCTTGCGATATTTGCGATATTTCCCGCTAAATGAGAGTGTTTCTCAGTAAACAATTATATTTTACGCTCGCAAAATAAAAGAGCGTAAGCGTACATGTGAATTAATTTCCACAATTGTGTATGGCGCTGACATCCCTGGTGTAAATGTACATCGGCCAACAGTATAAAATCGGAGTTCGTATCAACAAGTAGGGTTGTCAGATTGAGTTTGACCTTTTTCGCCAAATTCAATGTCAAAAATCGCCAAAGCCTTTATTTTCAAGTTTTTGGCAGTAAAATACATATTTTTTAATTTATTAAAAATATTCTTTATAAATTCTAAAAAAATTAATGTGTTCCGTATCGCTAAAATACGCCAAAAATTCAAAAAAGTCGCTTAATTTTTATTTAGAAAAAAATAAAAATAGCTAGTGAACACAAAAATGGTACGATATTTACTACAAAAAAAGTTTTTTTGCGGCTAGTATTAAACAAATATTGGATATATTTACATTTTTATATATGTATGTAGTTGCAGTTTTATTATATATCTACAACGCTTCACCGGCAAAGCTACCTATTTGTCTTCTTTTTTGGAATACATTGTAAGGGGTTTTCATTTATTCAACGATGGTACAAAAGAAGTGCAACCAGGGCTGTCAGATATGGCGATTGCTCGCCAAACGTGGCGATTTTGAAACGTGTTTGGCGATGGGATTTCCCATTTGGCGACTGGCGACTTTTATGGCGATTTCTGATATAACTGGCGATTAACTTGGCTATTTTTACAATTTATATTAGTCTGAGTTCATACGGCTCATGTCTTATTGATAAGATTGCTATAGGCGAGAGGGACGAGGGGAAAAGAAACGATTACACAGATGCATGTACTGTATTTACGTTTTGCTTTTTCATTCGTTGTTTAATTTTGTTATTGTTTTCAATATCAAAAAAGCACATGTCGTCAACATGACATGAATCATTTGAACGCCAATTCATGTTCAAAGAAGAAAAAGGAAGAATCTTGCCAATAAGACATGAGCCGTATGAACTAAGACTTATTTCGGAGATTTTGTTTAACAACTTGTCATTTTTTGTTATCATTACTAATATAATAATATTAAGTGATTTTGATATTCAGTTACTATTTAATTCTAATAGTATGTATGTAATTCTAATAGTATGTAGGTCAAAACTCCAATAATGAAATCGGTGAGGCTGAAGTGTACGATCTTATAGACTTGTGTACTTAATTTAAGTTTTTAACTGAATACATATATGATCTCCATTTTATGTTATTTAAAACAAAAATTACAGAAACAAAACAAAATTTACTTCGGCGACTTTTTTGTATTTTTTCTCAGTTTTTGGCGATTTTTGACTGAAAAATTAAACTGGCATTTTTTGTATGCAAAATTTAATTAAAAAAAAAAAAATTTTTTACAAAAACTGAACAAAATCGACGTTTGGCGATTTTTGGCGATTTCTGACGTCCGGTTTGGCGATGGAGCTCAAAAAAATCTGACAGCCCTGAGTGCAACTTATAACTCGTAACGACGCGCCTAGAAGTTCGTATTGCATTCTACTTCAAAGGCGAGTTGTAGTAGCTTAAACACAGGCATTACTTATAATAATATAAAGAACATATAAAGAACAGTCAAAGTAATTTCCTTGAAATTGTACGTACCTGCCGTTTCGTTGCAGCTTTAAAGTTTTGGCATAAACTTATTTATCTTTGCAATTAACCAACGCTAATTTTTTCATTTGGTTTCAAAAATGTCCAAAGGTATGCAAGAGTTCATAAAAATCTTTAAAATATCACTGACAACAACGTATTGTATCTGGGGTAAAAATTTGCCACATACATATAATGAAAAAATGTTCATAGACTTTAAATATATTTATGTTAATTTCTATTTATTGATTCTTTCAAGAGCACTTTTAAATATGAAAAACTATTTTCTCGAAGATATTCATTATCTTCATCAGCCATTTGAACTTTCAAATACTGACCATACATATGAATGCCTCAAACTTCATACATAAAAATAATATAAGTATAATAAAATTAATATTATTTCTCAGTATTGAATTTAACGATTTTCAAAACAAATGCATAGCTCATCAAAAATTGCCAACAAAATCGCCAACTTTTTTGTTAAATCAACAAAAAATCGCCATGTCGCCAAACAAGTTTGAAAATCGCCACGTTTGGCGAGAAATCGCCACATCTGACAACCCTGTCAACAAGCAGTCAGTCAGACAGTCGGCAGCTGGCAAACGGGTATGGTCTTACTTAGCTGTGAGAGGTTACACCGCTACAGCTAAATAATATCTAGTGTTAATTGAAAAGAGGTTACACCTCTTTCATTTGATCCCACTCGTTGCCGGTACAGATTGCAAGAGAAGAGCGGTGTAGACTAAATTCTCCTGGTTTGTTTTCCGACCTTTTCCTGACTATCGTGAGACCGCGCTAGAGAGCAGGGTGATACTGCATCCCGAGAGAACAGCGGTGTAGACTAAATTCTCTTGGTTTGTCGTCTGCCTTCTCCGTGGCTACATGGGCCTTTCTGTCTTAGCCGTCGTGTGTGTCGCGTCGCTATCCTCGTGTATGTTGTCGGTTCTGTCCCGAGAGTTATATTTAATTTGCCAACTATTGCAGTAAAATTGTAAAATTAAGAGAAACAAATAAACTGAGCGTACGGTTTATAACGTTTGAAGAAAAGAGCGAGTCCGGTGTTTCATTTCTCTGGTCATTAAATAAATTTTTGCAACGAACCCTGGGAGCCGCGAGCTCTACCCCAGCATAAGGTGAAAACACGTCGTTATAGTTCCCAACAAGTCAAACCTGTAGCCCGTTTCTGTATTTCTCACATCGTAAACTCTTTCGCATGAAACGTGTGAATTGCAACAAAAATAGTGTGAAATGAAACAAAAAATGGTTTTTCTCACACAAGTTCTAAGAAAAAAAAATAGAAAATATGCATCTGCCTGGCGTGCTAATAATATAACAATGGAATATTATCACTAAAATAGCTTTTTTCATATAAATGTATTGGAATACGTATCTGGCCAGATACATGCGCTACGTATATGCCTACCGAAACATGTGCATGACGGAAGGTTAAATAAATAATGAATTAAAATTAAAAAATTAAATATTTTTATTTATGTTCCACATTGTATTATAATCCACAATTTTAAAAAACTATTTAGAATTACGTTTGAAAGCAAGTTGAGAATGCTATGATTTTCAAATCATTTGTCCTTTGAGAAAACGTTTGATTTCAAATCATTTTCAATTTGAAATCAAACCGCCGTGTTTGTTGGGACGCTTGGGATGTTGTTTCTTGTAAAAAACTGTGAATTTTTTTTTTTTTTTACTGTTAGGACCAGCACTCAGGGTATGACCCCTACTAATGCATTGCATTGTGTTGGAACTAGGAAAATAGGTTGTGGGAAGGAGGATAGAGGGAGTAGTGTTTGTGAACATTCGATTTGAACTTAATCATGTTGTAAGTGAGAGGGAAGACTTCTGCAGGAAGGTTATTCCACATACGAACTGTGCGGGAAAAAAATGAATTCTCTCTGTAATGCGTTGTACGATTCACCTGCCAATCGACCACATAAGGATGGGCTCTTGAGAAAAAACGTGTATTACGAACAAACGTACGGGTTTCGGGAACCAGATCCCTAATTTCGTCAGAACACATCCCATTGTAGTAACGATAAAACAGACAAATACAACCCACATTGCGACGGTGCTCGAGGGAGTCAATAGAATTGGATACCCTACTGTCACCAATGAGAACCTTCGCCCTCTCCTGTACGCGGTCGAGAAGCTCCAAAATAGACTTTGAAGCACCGGCCCACACATGAGAGTTGTATTCCATACGCGGTCGGATTTAGGTGGTATAAATAGTAAGGAGATCAGATGGAGTGAAGTATATCTTACACCGTCTTAGAAAACCGAGGCACTTGAATGCTTCTTTCGACACCTTGAATTTATGTTCTGTCCATCGGACATCACATTGTATCCTCATGCCCAGAACATCAAGAGATTCTGATTCCTCAATAATTATACCACCCATATATACAGATGAGGCACCTTGATTTGGCGCGCGTTTATGCGTCAGCACGCAACATTGGGTTTTTCGGGCATTAAAATCGACCCTATTCGCACGACCCCATTCCGAGATTATGTCAAGGTCTCGGCCAAGCGTATCATTCATATTCTGCCTCATAGCAGCGACATCGGATACGCTTGGTCTACATTCGAATGAGAACGAGTTGCAAAGGTTGCTGTCATCTGCAAAAGAGTAGATAGGATTGTAAGTTTGACAAAGGAGGTCGTTTAGAAAGATAAGAAATAGAGTAGGAGAAAGAACGGAGCCTTGCGGCACCCCTGAATGAATCTTGAACTCGTTTGACGAAACCCCATCTATAACAACTCGTATAGTGCGATCTCTGAGAAAACTCGATATAAATCGAGAGAAATTATCACCGACACCAAATGCAGCAAGTTTTGACAAGAGTGCCAGACCATGCCAGACTCTGTCAAACGCCTTAGAAATATCCAAAGCAATTACCTTACTTTCGCCAAAATGGTGAATGGAATGGCACCATTTTTCCGATAACAGAGCTAGTAAGTCTCCAGTAGAGCGACCTCTACGAAAGCCTTAATATTTGACAAGATGGTAATTTACCATACTCTCCATAACTTTGGAAAGTGCCGAACAAATTGCAATTGGGCGGTAATTTTCAGGGTTATTAGCGGTTCCCTTTTTAGGAATTGGCGTTACGTTAGCAACTTTCCAGCAGACTGGAAATTCCGCGGCACGGTATAAAGTGCTGAAAAGATTTGCTAAGGGACGAGCTAGCGTCGAAGAGCACTGCTTCAAGACCAGTGCAGGTATACCATCCGGCCCAGGAGACTTGTTTATGTCGAGATCCGCAAGAACCCTTTTAACAGCTCGACCCCGAAAAAATATTCTAGGCATAGTTACGGATACTTTTTCGAGTTCGGGTAGTGGTTGATTGCTATCTGGTAGGTAAGAATTATTAGCAAATAATTCGGCAAATCCTTTAAAAGAGTTGGTATTGAAGAACTAGCATTAACACTTACTCTTTTAACGAATGACCAGAAGCTTTTACTACCCCGGGGAGCAGCAAGAACTTCAGCACGAAGACGTTGCTCGTGAAGAGTTTTTTCCCGTCTAAGTACTTTGGCACACGAAGACCTTGCCATTTTGCGTAGCAATTCAGTATCAACGTTTTTATTTTTACGCCAATTTCTGAATGCTTCCTCTCTGGATCTGACTGCTGATTTGCACGACTGATTAAACCAAGATTTGGATCGAGGTTTATTCGAAGCTTTTTTAACTGGGATGAAGATTTTCATTCCCAGCATTATTACGTTTTCAACCATTTTCGCCATGGCATTGACGTCATTGTCCAGGAAACAGAGTTTCCAATTGAAATGCCGAAAAAAGTCATTGAGCTCAGCCCAACGTGCTTTTCCGTAAACAAATATTGATCGTTTCGTAGCCCGTCGTGAAACGTTCCGAAGTTCGGAGAACGGAAAAGAGGCGGAAATGGTGCAATGATCCGAGTTGACGAGAGGTGCTAGAACCTCAACTTCGTACTTTTGAGGGTGCGAAGAGAGGAAGAGGTCAAGGGTATTGTGTTGGTGCCCATCAACACACGGAATATGTGTTGGTTCATTTACCAGTTGCACGAGGTGGTTGTGTGCAGCAAAAAGCTCAACATATTGGCCTTCATAAGTTGTACGGCCCGAGTGGTGAAGCCAAGAAGAATTGTGGACATTCAAATCACCAGCAACAACGATTTCACTGTCGGGACAATCCTCAAGAATCTTCGCTATTGAGTCGGAAAGGGAGTCGAAGCCCGATAAGGTAATATCCCTTCCCGCATTTGGACTTCTGTAAAGAAATCCGAAATGCAAATAGTGTGCATCGATTTTGAATTTAACCCAAAGACAGTTAAATTCCGCATCAAGCATGCCCATTGATTGCTGGCATTGATACACAACTTCATTGCGTATGTATATAGCAAGACCCCGATGAAGAATAAAGAACGATAGAAGGTGATACCCAGGAATCTGAAAATCAAGTGGATCGGAATTTTCAGATACCTGAGTTTCACATAAGGCGAAAACATCCGGCCGGTGGAGACAAACGTGAGCATACACAGAGAAAATTCGCTCTCAGCCCACGTATATTGCAAAAGTCGATTCTAAACCGACCTCTCATCACAACATAAAAAAATTCAAATCAAACGCAAAGTACCGATATTCGCTATGTTAAAAGTCGTAAAAAAAAAACTGTTTGGTGATCAGTGTTATACCTTCATCACCAAAACAGTTCAACAACGATTAACACAAGAACATTCGTACTAACAAAAATGAAAAGGACGGTTAACAAAGGAACACAAGGAACAATGCCATAAAAAGGGCCATAAAAGCCCTGATCTGGTCATCGTTGAAAAAAGGCCATCACTGACGAATTATTATTTTTATTTTTTATTGTTGTTGTTTATTGTATTGCTTGCTTTTGTTATGTTGTAATTGTTGTATTGTTTTAAAACGGTTGTTTGTTTATTATTTATTCAAGATTTGTTGTTAATTTTGTAAATAAGTGATTTTGTAATTTTGGTTTTGTTTGTTTGTTGTTCAATTTGTTTTATTTCTGTTTTGTTTTAGTTTATTGCAAAGTTTATTAATTTTTATGTTTATTTTTATTTTTTTTTTTAACTGCACGGGGCACTAATATTAATTAATTTTTTTTTTTTTACAATTAGGACAAATTTAACGGACGGAACGTAAAGACGTGTGTACACGACAAAAGACAGAACACTTCTCCATCTGGAAACAACAGAGGTGATGTTCGAAGCGGTCTTGTTAAAAGGAGTGGTGGTCCATCAAGCAACTTTTAAGATTTGGTGGTGGTATGAATGAACAACACATTATAATATTAAACCCCCAGATGGCTTTAAGTTTGTAGTTGGATTTTTAAATTTAAAAAAATTTCTGTTGGGCACTTCCACGCAAAATGACTATTTGCATGAAAAACAAAATTAACATACATACTTTTAATAAAAAAAACGGTAAGTTCATGCCAAGGAGAAAATGAAGATAATGAACATATAAAAAAAGTAAATTTTTTTTGACTGAATACAAACTCTTTTCTACCTCTTTGAAAATTTTTGTCGTTTATTTTCGCTTTCTGAAAATTAATAAAAACAATTATCTCTGGAAATATAAGTTTTACTCTTGTTTACTTTATTTTGAAACTTCTAGTTTGTAGGTTTAATAATAAGATTTTTATGGATTAATTTATAAATTAAAATTTTTGGTCACACCCGTCACAATAAAAGTTGAAAAAGTTTAATAAAATGGTTACTTTACATACTAAATGCATGATACTTTCCAACAACAACAAAGTAAGTGCAATAAATAATAAAAGTTGTATTTTGTACGCTACCTTTTTAATATTAGAGAATTTATTTTGTCACACCAGTCACACCAAGGATAACTCATATTTTTTCGATGGTTGTCAAAAATAGAAAACGGTTTCAAAAGAAGAAACTCAGATTAAATAAATAAAATATGAACTGCATTTGGCTTTAGGAAGAGAGAGGGACAGGAAAAGAAGAGAAGAGATGCTAAGAAGAATATGATGGATATGAACTCACTGTTTGTGGTTTCTTAAAATTTTTTAACGACCTGATTTGAAATTTCGGATAGTTTTTATTGTAACCTGTGATGCAAAATGAAATGATGCTGTGATTGATATTATTCTATTATTGCATTTATTATATATCAACTAGTATAGGCCAGCAGTCGACACAATCGACTGCAATCTGGAAATACAGACTTTGCTTAGTGTATACCAGCCAGCCAAACGGCCTTGATTGATTGGTACACTGAAGGCGGGCCCAGAACTAATATTTTTATCTGTCACATACTTCATTACAATCGCATAATATCCTCTCTATCTATTGAAGTGTGGGTACTAAAACAGAATGATTGAAATAATTTTTAATTTTCTTTTTGGAAAATTTGTTTTCCTATTATTCGTTTTTGCTGAACAAAAATGGTGCTTATTATAAACTGTATGAATTGGTCCAAAATTACACATATCCATCATACAAAAATCGTTCTGGAAGATAAGTTTGTGCCAAATAACAGTCATATTATATTGGTATTTACTAGGGTATTCATTTAATCGGGCTTTTTCTTTAATCGGTTAATCGCTCGATTAATTAACCGAGGTTTTGGTTTAATCGGTTGATAATCGGTTAATTTTGTTTTTGATCGGTTAATCGATTAATAATGTTTTTCTTATAAATTTAGTCATTTCATTAAATAAAAATACAAAATTTTTTATTATTTGGAGTTTATTAGTAAAAAAAACAACAATAACAAAACAAACACAATATTTCTTGATCTCAAACGACCAAACAAAAAAATAATTCATAAATATGTAATACATGCAGCCATGTCACAGAGTACAATTCCGTTCGGAAACGGAATTCATTCTGTATTTTGGTGCTTCAGAAATTGACGAAAATATTTTTCGGAATTAAACCATTTTAGTTTTAATGAACCGAATAGGAGTTTTCTGTATCTGAAAAGCCAAAATACTATCAAAATACACTTTCTATCAATAAACAAATAAGTTTTCTTCGATTCCGAACGGAATCATTCCGAACGGATTTGTACTCTGTGACATGGCTGATATTTTTTAATTAATGCTGTGAGATCATTTTTTAGTTTTTTCAATAGTTTAAGGAGATCTTATAAAATAATCTTTTAGAAAAACAATTTGGTTTTTATGTTATGGATTTTGGCGATTCTTTTCAATTGTTTCGATTAAACTTCAATTGAAAAGCACTCTTTCATTTATCGTAGATGTTGGAGAAATCGAAAGTAACGTATAATATCTGTGGCATTTTGACAAAACATCTTAAGTCAAATTTAAAAAGTTGAAAAAAATGTTAATCGTACAAATTTTCATTCAAAAAATATTTTTGCTGACGTTTTTAAAATTTTGTATTATAAACGAAATTATTCTTTAATTTCGATGTATTTAATTATTTGATAAAAATCATTTTTTCACCGAGTTTGTTTTAAAAACTTTTTTGCTATCTTTTCTCTACTTAAGATGTTTTGTCAAAATGCCACATTTTTCTCTTCCGCAACGAGAAATCGCACCGCACCGCAAACATTGTGTTTAGACTCTAAATACCGCTTAGAATATTTAATATTTCGAAAAAGTAAACAACCCTCGGAATATTTCGGTTTACTTTTTTGCGATTCTACTGTATAACAATAAAAAAGTCTTACAGTTCAGAGTTTTTATAAAAAAACAATAAAACTTATCAAAGATAAAAAAAACTACACAAATTTGTTTGCATTTAAGGCAAATTCAACAAGGTAAACTCTTTAGAGCAACTGCTCGTCAGCTGTTAAGTCCAATTTGTCAAAAAATGTTCTTCTTTAATTTTTTGTTTTAATTACATTTAATTGTCGAAGATAAAATTTTTTGAGAAAAAACTCATTTTGTGTGAAACTTTTATTAAAATTGATTACAAAAGAAGTATGTATACTTATGTTGTTTTTATTAGAGTTGTAATTGTTGTAGTGACGAGTTTACTCTGTTGAATTCGAATCGGTATTCATATATACTAGGTAAATTTTATTTAATTGCATAAAATATATCTAATTTTTTTTATAAAGAATTCAACACTAAATATCTAGTTAGGATTCTAAATTAGCAACAGCTCAGTATTTATCGTGTTATAAAAATAGTTTTAAAAATATATATATTTTTTAAGAAGTTTAATATTTTCATATAAAAAATATAACAATAAAACAGCCTTTTACATAGTTAAAAAAGAAAAACCAAAAAATTTATAAAAAAAATTAAACAAATTTCTACGTAAATACATACCTACCTCCATATTAATAAAAAATAGTTTGGGTTTATGACAGGTTTATTAAACAGATTTTCATAAAAAATTCGTTTTTTAATGAATATTAGGGATAGTATTTATGTTTGCATTCATTTGCACAAGATGATATATTTTCATAAATTGATTTAATAAATTCTGCTTAAAACTTTTGAAAAGGTGATCAAAAATTTATTTTAATTATTTCAAGTTAATAAAGTTAATATTTTCATCATTATTGTTATAGCAGAATAAAATTTAAAAAGCACCAAAATGGTGCGAAACGCACCGAGTTGACAACTCTGAAACAATCGATTTTTACAGCTAGTTCAGATAACCTTGCGATAAAAATTAGAGAAGAGAGTAATTTTTCGTGCTTCGCAAGTAGATTGTGACAAACCTCGGACTGGGAGTGGAACAGGCACGCTGGTCTTGGCACGGCATTAGCTCGTCGGAAATGGAGTTGGTTCTTTCCACTCTGTTTGTCATCATTTAAAAATTATCGTGCCTTTTCATAAAAAAATAACAATTTACTTTAGCTAGGGGTAGTTAACCAAAAAAAAAACCGGACGGACGTACGACAGCTTACTAAGAGAGTAAATGATTCCTAACTTCATTGAAGGCAAAGTTGACGTTACCTTCTCGGGTTGCCCACCCCTGGTATGGCACTATTGCAGCCATCCTTGGCTCCTGTTCACCCGTAAAATAATTCCCTATTTTTTCGTTAAACATTAGCAAAAATATAAAATTTATAGTAAACTATAACACTAAACACTATATTTTACGGTTAAAAAAAAAACAGTCACACTCCCAATCACGTTTTTCTTTGACCCGTCTTGAAGGTCATCGAATACGACATTCAAGGGTCGCTCGTCAGAGTCACTTTGTCACCAAGGTCATATAATGGTAAATTTTCGTGCTTACCCCGGTATTTGTTATACGTCAGCAATTTGCCAAAAGTTCTTCGTAGGATACAAGGTTTAAAAAAACGTATTCCCAACCTTGGTTTTTCACTCTTCCCAGTCCTGGCCGTTCTTTCAGGGCGAATTCAAGACGAACTCCCGTAGGTGTTGTCTCTGATAGGCTTCAATCGGTTCCGTATGTCAACGCCAGGTGGCTCTGGGAAGTCGGTGATTACCTTGATAGGAAACAAAAGTTAATAATTTTCACTTCCCTTTACATTTGATATGCTTCTCCACGAATTTATACAATAACTTTAATACATACAATATTTAAGATATCATTTTGTTTAAATAAATATATTTTAAAAAAAGTATGTTGCTATTGTATAAAATGGTAAAAAAAAGCATAAAAAACATATACTATCACGCATTAGCACAAGGATAATTTGGAATTCATGATAAATTTCAATTTATTCCTTACCTTGATAGCCAAATTAAACTTATAACTTTTCCTCCTATAAGTTTGATTTCAAAAAAAATTGTTATTAGTTTCACGTCGAATTTAAAATGAAACTGTTATTGAGCTTATGAATGTTAATACAAGTTCTTTATTCTTCTTATTTTATCTTGATTTTTTTAACACTTTTATTTTGCCGTCAAGGGCAAGCACACACTTTGCCGATTAATCTTGTAATGATTTACGTGTACTTGGAAAGTGCGTATAGAGGCCAAAGGGCACGATCATTATCCCCACTCCCCTCAGTTTTTTTCCTCAATTTCGTCAACTTTTCAATGACACTGTAAGGTCATTCCATGATTTTTTTTGGTCAAGCTTGTCATTGTGAATTGCCCTTCTAAAGTATCTAAAAATGCTACTGCCCTCTGTACGTCAGAAATACTCTACTACCAGCTGACTATACGAATAAGATACAGAACGAAACAATGAACATAAATAAACGTAACAAATAAATCAACTAAAAAAAAACGTAAACAAACAAAATAAGCATGTCAAGAAACTTTCACAATTTCCCTCCTTAAATAAAAAATAAGTATTCCCCCTCAAATTGTGTTCTACCGCTTTCCATAGAAAGCCTTGAGTGTACTAGCAGTGTCAACTTGTTCCCATGATAGCCAGGAACACAGCCGATGCAATTTGGTCTACGCCAATGAGGTAAGTGTATGGGTGTGTGGTCCCAGGAACCGACGTGACCGTCACAAAGCCTGCTTTTGTCGCGAAGCTTGTGGAGTGATCGAAAGAAGGGAACTAGACGAAGTTCGGGCACGTTTGTGACACAATTGCCATTATTTTGATCAACAAAAATAACAAGATGAGTATACAGTGACCTTGAACTTTAAAATTTGCTAGAGTAAACTTTGTTTATGATATTTTCAGGTTGTCAGAGAAAATACACGAAAGGCTAACAGCAGTTTCCAGGTAAAAAAAAAGCCTCATCAGAAAATTTGCCAATTGTAAAAAAAAATTTCCATTTGATAGTGGCAGTGCCAACAAGACATATATACAGACATGACGAGTTGTTGTAAACTGTATTTTGTTTACCGCCAATGTTGGAGCGGAATCTGAGCGAACTCCGTGGTGAGTCTTGTGGACATTAAGCAATGTTCACCAGTCCCTTAAACGTACGACATTCTTGTAGGGCACCTGTACCCAAGGTATTGTGACACAATACATCATTCCGTCAAATTCTCCCAAGTTTAAACATTTATTCATTCCTTAAAATTTCCAACAGGTATTCACAAAAGTTCAATGACGAATTACCCATTGGAATCTACTGGCCGTTTCCCGTATCGGTAAGAGAATTAAAAAAAACACATAAGTAATGTTCGGATAGTTAATTAATCCCTTACGCTTGTCAAATATGGTCTCCTAACCATCTCACTAGGGTGTTCAATTAGATTCAATTCCCCGAAACCTGACAACATCCTCCATTGGTAAATTGTTCATCATTAAGTTTATTCTTTCATTAGGCGGACAGCATTTCATTAATTTAAATCTTCTATCTAATATCTAGGCACTGTTTTTTTTTCAATTCATTTGGTAAATGGTTAAGAAAATCTTTGTTTTGATTTTATTAAAACCATGGCTGTACAGTGTGAATATTTTTATGCGGGATATAAAAAAAATATAAAATGATTTTGACTTTTAAATCATGTTGCTTCGAATATGGTCAATTTTTTTTTTCATTTTAAGGTAAACAAAACCTTTAACTCATTGGAAGAAAAGCGTGGACATCTTCCGAAATTTTATTGAAAATTTTAGTGTTCATTTTGAAAACTGTTTTTACGAAAATCATCTATAGAGCTTAAAATACTCTAGAAATATTCAAATGGTTCCGAGAATTTTTCCGTTTTTAATAGGAAACAACTATTCAGAAAATAGTTAAATGACTTTTTCATTTAACTTTTTCTAATACACAATTTTCCTTTTCAAATCCTCTTTAAATAGTTTTTATTAAAAAAAAAATTTCCACTCAAATATAAGGAATTCTGGTTTTGTTTTTTTTTTTTTTTTTTTTTTTTTTTTAACAGAAAAGCATTTACTTAATGAAATGTAAATAAGACTAAGATTGTAAGCCACTTTTTATTTGATATCAAACAAAGTATCGACAATTTTGTTTGTTCTAAAATAACGAAATTATCCCAATATTTCACTGAAACCCTGATAATTCGAATTGTTTTCATTTCTCTGTTTACAATCAATTTGAAATAAAAAAACAAAATATTTTTATTTTTGTTGAATAGCAATGTTTTCACCTGCATCATTCGAGGCTGAATGCCTTTCATTCAGTAAGAATTCTGGATGGATTTCCAGATGAATCAAGATTCCGTTAGGAGAGGTTTCTAGGTATGAAATTTGTTTTTTTTTTTTTACTGCTTTTAGATAGTTCATTAAAATTTTACCTAAATCCTTCAAAACTTTTTTTTTTCTAAGCCATTAAGTTCAAGCCTATGAAATTTTTGTTTGCTACAATAACATGTCTAGAATTCTAAAGCAATATTGTTATTTATCATTATGATGATATTATAAAGTTCAAATTATTTTACTACTGCTTTAGATGTTGTGCATGTACGACTCCGATGAGTTGTCCTTTTAAATTCTCTACCTCGTATTGACTGATTCCAACCTTTTTTCCTATGCGGCATTTTAACCAGGGCTTACAGAGTTTTGCATTAATCCCTTTTGCAAAGTTGCTTTGTACGAAGTTTTTGCGGTACACTTCCTGCCCCTCTTTAAATGATACATCCTTGCTTCTTTTGTTGTATGATTTAACGTTTCTTTCATAAGCTTTGTGCACATTATTCTTTATTTTATCATGTATAATTTGTATCTGGTCTTGTTTAGGCAGTATAAGCGTTTCACCATCTTCTATTGCCTGTAACTTTTTAAGGATTTTATATGCGTCGGCGTGAGTGATCATATTGTAACCTGTAAGAGCAAAATACGGCGTAACGCCTGTGGAGGCGTGTATCGTTGATCGTAATGACAGTTCTATTTTACTAAGATTCTCATCCCATCTTGATTGGTCGTTTTGTAGAAAACTTCTTATGCCACTGATGATGGATTGATTGACTCTCTCGCTCGCATTAGCTTGCGGAGAGTATATGGGGGATCGGATGTGCTTTACGCCGAACGTTTCTAGTAAATCCTGAAAAGCACTAGAGGTGAATTGTTTGCCATTGTCAGAGTGCACTTGCTCTGGAACGCCAAACTTATAGAAAACTTCTTCAGCTAAAAACTTATTAACTGCTTTAGCTGAAGCTTTGGGCAGGGCCTTTAGCAGCACAAATTTTGTTTTATGGTCTAAAACTATGAATATAAAGGTATTTCCAGATTTGCTTCTTGGGTATGGGCCGAGGAAGTCTATATAAATTTTTTGAAATGGCCTTTGTGTCATCACTTCCATACCCATTTTTGGCCGTAAAACTTGCTTTGGGTGCTTGATCTCTTTGCACATCTCGCAAGACTTTACAAAATTATGAATGTCTTTAACCATCGACGGCCAATAAAAATACTGCCTGACATTGTATAACGTTTTGGCCACACCCCCGTGTGAGGTGTTTTCCAAGTGTGCCTTTTTTAATATGCTTGTTGTTAACGACTGAGGCAACCATACTTTCCAGCAGTTTTCTTCATTATCTTGATCTCTACAGAACTTGACCTTTTTGTATACAATATTTTCTTTTATTTTTATGTCCGGTAGTCTATCAAGGTTTTGCTTTATGGTTTCGATGAGGTATAAGTACTCAGGGTTTTTGAATTCTTCGGAGTCGAAATCAATTAAACCAATTTGTTCCGACGTTACTTCCTCTACTTCCAGTCTTGAAAGCATGTCAGGTACAATATTTTTATTACCTTTTCGGTGTTCTATTTCGAAATTAAATCCCTGTAATTTCAGACTCCATCTGGCTAATCTCCCATTCAAGTCTTGTTGCTTCATTAGCCATTTGAGGCTTGAATGGTCTGTGATCACAGTAAAGTTCATTAGTTCGACATATTGCCTGAATTTCTCGATCGCTAGTACTACTGCAAGGCACTCTTTTTCGGTTGTCGAATAATTTTTTTGAGCTGTATTAAGTTTTTTTGAAAAATACTCTATTGGATGTTCACCACCATCTTCATCTTTTTGAAAAAGGACAGCTCCTACTCCGACATTTGATGCATCGCATTGAATGAAAAATGGTTTGGTAAAGTCAGGACTAGAAAGAATAGGACTAGACACTAAACGTTGTTTTAGTTCTTCGAATGACTTTAACGCTTCAGGTGTAAGGATGAATTTAGTAGATTTTTTTAGGGTATCGGTCAAGGGAGCAGTTATGGTCGAAAAATCATGTAGAAATCGACGATACCAGCCTACGGTTCCTAAAAATCTTCGGACTTCTTTTGCGTTTTTAGGTGGACTCATGTTCGTAATTGCCTCTATTTTACTTTGATCAGGTTTAAGCTTACCTCCTCCGACTATATAGCCTAAATATTTAAGCTCTTTGTGACAGAACTTAGATTTTTCCATGTTTATGGTTAGACCGGCAGCAGTCAACTTTTCCCCTACTATTTTAAGCATCTCCATGTGTTCTTTAAAGTTGGGCGAAACCACTTAGAGATCATCGAGGTAAACAAATATTCTATCTTTAAGTTCTGATGGTATTACCTTGTCCATAAGACGACAAAGGCGTTGTGCGGCATTGCATAAGCCGAAAGGCATTACCTTAAATTGATAATGTGGCCTGCCTTGGACAGTAAAGGCGGTTTTGGCCCTGCTAGATTCCTCTAATGGGATCTGCAAAAATGCGTCCTTTAAGTCAATGGCCGATATATAATGTGTGTCCCCTAGCCTAGCGAGCAAACCGTCAATATTTGGAAGGGGATAGGCATCCTTCTTGGTCACTTTGTTAAGTTCTCGTGCGTCTAAACACAAACGGTTTTTGTTAGGCTTAATTACTAGTGTAGTTCTGTTGTTCCAGTCTGCTTGCTTTGCGACTTCGATTACATCAAGCTCTAACATCCGGTCTAGTTCTGCGTAAGTAAGCTTCTGTATAGCTGGACTCACAGGATAGTAACGCATCTTTTTAGGCTGAGCTTCTCCAGTGTCTATGGTGTGCGTTTCCAGAGTAGTTTTGCCTAGACCGTGTTTTGTGTAGCATCTAAAAGACAACTTTACTTGTTCTAAAATTTTTGCTTCTTGAACTGACAATGTGTGTACCTTTTCGTTGTTTATTGGTTCTTTTGAAATTTCCTCCATTCTGGGACTTGTCGAACAAATTTTTAAGCCAATATGTTGCCAAAAGTCGTACCCTAATATGAGTTCTTGTTGCAAGTTTGGAATTAAATAAAGAATAACGTTTTTATTTGCTGAACCAAATCCTACAGTAACTCTGACTTTCCCTATTATATTTTGATTAGTACCATCGGCTGTTTTAATGTATGATTTAAAATTCAATATCTCACATTTCATTCTTTCCACATTCTCTAGACAATTTTTTCCCAAGCAACTTATTGAGGCTCCACTATCCATTAACCCTTTGAGAGACACCCCGTTCACCACTACTTCCATGTATGGTCTGATATCAATATCGGTTTCAAGTGAAGTTGTAGCGATTTCCTTTCTTTCAAACTTTCTTCTTCTGTACCTCTCACGAGTCTTCTCGATTTTTTTTGCTTATTTTGGCCCCGGAATCATTAAATATTCTGTCTCGCGCCTTGTTGTAATTTTCCAGACGTGCCTCGTAGGACACCAAATAGGTAGGTGTTATATTGGTGATGGTAGTTACAGTTCTATTGGTTTTGGCTACTTTGTGTATTGGGTTTGGCTTGCAGTTTTCGGTTTCTTTTATTTTGCTATCTGTCGAAGTTGTTGAAGTAGTAACTACTGTAGTGGTTTCTACTGGTTTAGTTTCGAACATGCCGCCCCAGTCTTCACCATGTTCGCTTATTTGTTTCCCGAACATTTTGGGCATTTGGGGGTAATGACGTTTTCGAACCCACATTTGTAGCAAAACAGGTTACGTTGTTCCGAATTACATTCTACAAATGAATGTCCGGGGGTCTTACAGTTCCAACAAATTAACTGTCGGGCTGGTGGTACATTCATCTTCAGGGCCTCTATATTAAAATCTGTGTTTGTTTGAACTTCGTTAAACTCGAGCTCATGGACTCTGCGTGTGCTATATTGCTTATGGCTACTTCGCTTGCTCAAGTTTCGTTCTGCACGCCTGCACTCTTCAAGTAGATGGTCAAAACTATTAATAGAAATTGGATATATAAGCTGGTATATTCCGTCTTTTAAATTGTCTTTAACAATCCGAACAAGTTCATCTTCTCTTACTCCGCGGCTGAGCTGGTTTTTTAAAGCTATAATTTCCCCAATAAAGGCTTCGGACGATTCAGAGGGATGTTGTCTGCGCTCCATAATACACCTCTGAATTTCCGAATCGCTTTCGAAACGCCTAAATTTTCGTATGAGGTGGTGCTTTAATTGAGCCCATTCACAAAACGGATTTTCTCGACGAAATGTGCAGAACCATTCATAGGCATTACCGGCCAAAAGATGATGGAATCCTTTCATCAGGGTTGCCATCGAACAATTATAGTCTACTTGTAGCGATTCGACCCTAAACACAAAATCCTCAACAGTAAACGATTTCCTACTGCCATCAAACTTTATACCCCATTTTTCCAATTCAATCGGTGCAGTCATTCTTGAATGAGGGTGCATGTTGACATTAGGGAAAGGTTGTTGTTGATTGTGTATATCAAAGGTTCTTGGTTGGGTATTACAGAACGGTCTTGGCTGAGGCTGTGGATTTGAAACATTTATTGTTTCGAATGAACTGTTTCTTTCGGCTCTCATTACGTCTTGAACAATCCGTGGCACAAGTTGTTGTAAAGCTTCTGTAATTTGTCCTAAAACCTGTGCCTGAGATGCTCCAACGGAAGCACTAATGTAGTCCCTTAGAGTTAGGCCTTCACTATTAATGACAGTTTCGTTTCCCTCGTCAATGTTCTGGCTGAGTCTTATATTACGTGCCGCTTGATTAGCGTTAAATTGCTGGCGTATTTCTTGAGCCGTGTTACAAGTATATTGTGGAGACGTGATGTTGTTATCTGCTCCAGGTAGTGTAGTATTATGTTGCCTAGTGACAGGTATTTGCGGAAATGCAAGTGACATCAACGATGGTATAGCATTGGTCGTTGTTGTACTTGTCATTGTTGTGGTTGCTGTTGGATTATGTGCCGAACTAGATGTTTTACCCTTAGACCTCAAATTTCTACCCTGTTCCATGTTGTGATAAAATTTGCTATGCTAATTAAAACTTTACTCTATTACCAAAAAGGCAAAAAAAAAAGTCTAGTATTGTTCAAAAATCCTGGAAAATCTAAAAACTACGTTCCTAGAGATCAATAGCTATTAAATATAACAAAATTCGATAAAAAAAATCAAAAATGAGGAGAATATTATGCTACTAAATAATTTTTTTTTTTAAAGTAAACAAAAGACTTAAGAACTAATCGCGAAAAAGTGTACGTCTTTGAAAATATATTAAAATGAGAGAAATTTATGGTTTTTTTCTATATTTTTTTGTTCTTTTTTTTCAGAACAATTTTATAACGTCCTATAAAAACAGAATATGTATTAAAAAAAAAAAAAGCAAATAAGATATGAGTAACAATCGGTCTTCAGTCAAATTTCGTATTGCTAAAGTTTTTCGTTATAGTTATGTTAAATAGAAGACAACAAAGAAAATTACGAAACAAACTCTACAAAATAATTTTATAAGGTTTAGTATCTACTATATTAAGGTTAGTTTGGTTTTTATTTATTTATTTTTTTTTTTTTTTAATTAATTTCCATAAGTTATTGTTTATAAATAAATCAATAAATAATTTGTTTTTTTTTTTTTAGGTGTCGATGACTGGTTGATGTGAATCGATGATGTTACTGGTAGTTTTTTGAATCTTGGAATCATCTCCCTGTTTTCTTTTTATTATCATTACAGAATAAAATCGCATTTCTAAATAATATGAAATTAATCATAAGTGAGATGCTTTTCCTTTAAAAAGAAATTTGAAATTATATTAAGATTTTCTTTTGAAAATTTAATAAATTTCTTTGCCTAGATTAAAAAGACTATGAGTGTTGTTTTCTATTTGGATTTTGCTGTCATAACTAGAATTAAACTACGTCCACAGGACAATGCAACAGAACTTTTCAAATCTCCTCAAAATTATTCCCCTTAGAGGTGCAAATAAACTCTAACCTATTTAGACATATGGTTTATGACATACTTTAACAGAAATATTTGGATTTGCTTTGACTAGCTCCTCAATATTTTAATGATTATAAAATAAACGCGACAACACTGGCATGGTGTTGAAAATATATCACCTACCGCGACCTGTGTTTATTAGATAAACATTACTATATTGTTAAAACAAATGGCATTTAAAAAAAATGCTCGTACGTTGGGCGCCATAAATGTGACAAACCTCGGACTGGGAGTGGAACAGGCACGCTGGTCTTGGCACGGCATTAGCTCGTCGGAAATGGAGTTGGTTCTTTCCACTCTGTTTGTCATCATTTAAAAATTATCGTGCCTTTTCATAAAAAAATAACAATTTACTTTAGCTAGGGGTAGTTAACCAAAAAAAAAACCGGACGGACGTACGACAGCTTACTAAGAGAGTAAATGATTCCTAACTTCATTGAAGGCAAAGTTGACGTTACCTTCTCGGGTTGCCCACCCCTGGTATGGCACTATCTCCTTGGCTCCTGTTCACCCGTAAAATAATTCCCTATTTTTTCGTTAAACATTAGCAAAAATATAAAATTTATAGTAAACTATAACACTAAACACTATATTTTACGGTTAAAAAAAAAAACAGTCACACTCCCAATCACGTTTTTCTTTGACCCGTCTTGAAGGTCATCGAATACGACATTCAAGGGTCGCTCGTCAGAGTCACTTTGTCACCAAGGTCATATAATGGTAAATTTTCGTGCTTACCCCGGTATTTGTTATACGTCAGCAATTTGCCAAAAGTTCTTCGTAGGATACAAGGTTTAAAAAAACGTATTCCCAACCTTGGTTTTTCACTCTTCCCAGTCCTGGCCGTTCTTTCAGGGCGAATTCAAGACGAACTCCCGTAGGTGTTGTCTCTGATAGGCTTCAATCGGTTCCGTATGTCAACGCCAGGTGGCTCTGGGAAGTCGGTGATTACCTTGATAGGAAACAAAAGTTAATAATTTTCACTTCCCTTTACATTTGATATGCTTCTCCACGAATTTATACAATAACTTTAATACATACAATATTTAAGATATCATTTTGTTTAAATAAATATATTTTAAAAAAAGTATGTTGCTATTGTATAAAATGGTAAAAAAAAGCATAAAAAACATATACTATCACGCATTAGCACAAGGATAATTTGGAATTCATGATAAATTTCAATTTATTCCTTACCTTGATAGCCAAATTAAACTTATAACTTTTCCTCCTATAAGTTTGATTTCAAAAAAAATTGTTATTAGTTTCACGTCGAATTTAAAATGAAACTGTTATTGAGCTTATGAATGTTAATACAAGTTCTTTATTCTTCTTATTTTATCTTGATTTTTTTAACACTTTTATTTTGCCGTCAAGGGCAAGCACACACTTTGCCGATTAATCTTGTAATGATTTACGTGTACTTGGAAAGTGCGTATAGAGGCCAAAGGGCACGATCATTATCCCCACTCCCCTCAGTTTTTTTCCTCAATTTCGTCAACTTTTCAATGACACTGTAAGGTCATTCCATGATTTTTTTTGGTCAAGCTTGTCATTGTGAATTGCCCTTCTAAAGTATCTAAAAATGCTACTGCCCTCTGTACGTCAGAAATACTCTACTACCAGCTGACTATACGAATAAGATACAGAACGAAACAATGAACATAAATAAACGTAACAAATAAATCAACTAAAAAAACGTAAACAAACAAAATAAGCATGTCAAGTAACTTTCACAATTTCCCTCCTTAAATAAAAAATAAGTATTCCCCCTCAAATTGTGTTCTACCGCTTTCCCTAGAAAGCCTTGAGTGTACTACTACAGTGTCAACTTGTTCCCATGATAGCCAGGAACACAGCCGATGCAATTTGGTCTACGCCAATGAGGTAAGTGTATGGGTGTGTGGTCCCAGGAACCGACGTGACCGTCACAAGATTCATATTCATATCTCAAAATTTTGTATGGCGAAGCAGTTGCTTCGTTCATGATTGGGATGTGAAGCATGAATAGAGAGCGAAGCACGTACCGTGGAAACATGGTATCAAATTCAATACATTTCATTCGATATCAAGTTTCATAATACCAAAATAAGTCATTTCGATCAATTTTGCTCGATATCGTATGCGCTGATTAGACCCCAGTTTGGCATTGAAATCCAGCACAATCGGCTCAGCAGGGTGAGAGTTATTAATTCAAATGTGGTACCACTGGCGGTGCGCAAAATGACCCCTGGGAATATGGCCCCAAAAAGAAAATTAAGAATGCCCCCAAAATTTTACTTTTTGTTATTTTTCGCTGGTGTGTTTTTGCATTTTAAGTGAAATGAAAAACGACACCAATATGAAGCAATGAAAAATGGACCCCGAATAAATTCACAATTTTTACTTTGGGACTTCTTTTCATTTACTAATACATAATGCAAATTTTAAGATATAAAAAATTACCGCAAACAAATTTATGTATATAAATTTAATGTAAACTTTTCTCGGAATAGTATCAAAATCCCAATTTCTTATACCAAACAGGACAAAAACCCTGCCGGCTATGCAGAAATGCTTCAATTTGCGAAGCCGGAGAAAAAAACTTGCGCCCGACTGAGACCCAGGCATGCTATCTATCGTGCGATTTTCAAAACCAAAACTGTATACATAATTGTTCGGGATATTTAAATTCCAAATAGATCTTTGTGCTTTTTATTTCATTTTAATTTGTTTTGGTGTGAAAATTCATTAAACATTTTGAGGTGATATTTCATAATGAAGAATTTCCCCAAATTTAGAGTCATATTTTTTTTATTCTTATCATATGGACCTAATGAATGTATATTTTATTACAAAAACAAACATAAATGGTGGCATAATGCATGAATTGATAAATGATTTTGCACAAAACTTCTTAGAAATCATATTGTTAAATTTTGTGAAAATCAGTCCTTAACTTACTTTAGGCCCCATATAAAGCTTGCTCTCAGAAAACTGTTAATTACGCCTAAACCCGTAACAAAATATGCTATTGTAATCAGTGTTCGAAAATAAACACTAAATATCGTTTTTTAATGCTCGGTTCGGTAGATTTGTGGAAAACACAAACGCTAATAGTGTTTGTGTAGAAAATCATTAAAAAAAATAACGTTACCTTTTAGTCATCTTTCGAACACAAAAATATTACTGTTTTTATCAAACTCAACAAAAGATGTGAACAATTAATTCCGTTCGGTTTTTTCTGAAAATCTACAAACTTCAATGTGTTCGGTTCGGCTCGTTAATGTTCATCCCTTTTGGCTGGTAAAAAAACATTTTTACAAAAACAAAATACACACACGAAAAAAACATTATAGAACATTAAAATATAATGTTTGTCTACAGTATCACTCCAATTGTTCTGTTTTTTAACGAAGAACCGAACATTATATAATGTTCGGTTCTTTCTTGAAAATAGTTACGAACGGTATTAAGGGTTGTGTATGTCTACACAATCACTAAAAATAGATATCGTTCCTGGGTGTGTGTGAACGTTAAATAATGTACTGTTTATTTTCGAACACTGATTGTAATAATATTTGGCACGTCACAATTATATAGGACTAGAAATCGCACTGTAAACTTTCGTGAACATCGGGCTATAATTTACCATATGCCCGAAACAAAAAATATCAAATCTTTATTTTCTCTCTAATTTTCCCAAAGTGAGTAGATAATAGGATTCCCAAATCCTTTTTCGGGTAAACCTCCTCGTTGTTGGAACCCGAAGGTAAAAGGGTACATATAATACTTAATCCCCACAGTTAAACATGAAGGCAGTTCCGTCATGGTTTAGGGGTGTATGTCGGCGGCTGGAGTTGGTAATTTAGCTTTTATTGAGACAACGATGGATCGTTTTATGTATTTGAACCTATTAAAAGATAACCTCAAGTATCCAAAATGAGCCTGTGTGGATGCTGGGTCTTGCAACAAACGACGATTTAGAACAGTGGTGGACTTACGCCTAGGCCCGGGCCTAGAGCTGCATAATTTAAAGGGCGCCAAAATTTTAAGGTAAAAGAATGTAAGGGGAATTCAAAAACGAAAATTGATTTGGCCAAGTTTTACTTTAAGCGAATACGAAATTTATATTAAACTATACATATTAAGTATGTAAATTAATTGTTGAATTTACTTCTTAATTAGTAAGTCGATTTAGATGGTTATCGATTCTGATCACAGAATAAATAAAGGAAATAAAACAATATGTATTCTTAAAAAACCTGTGTATCTTTACTTTTTACTTTGGTAATTGATACAAAAATGGTTTAATAAAAAATTTAATTTTAAGGTCTTTATATAACGATAAAGTTTCGACTATAGGTTAATACAAATTTAAAAATTATTAATATTAAATTTAATACCATAGAACACGATACACAAAATCTGCAAAATATTTTGGCGATAATTACAATTATGAAGTCAAATTTTTAAATAAAATACCAGATTTTGTGCTAATGCGGATTCAAAACTCGATTTTTTTTGTAAAGTTGGCGTCTTGTATTATAAAACTTTTTCTCCGTAGAATTTCCGCTGTATTATCTATATGAAGTTTATTTCCAAAAAAGTGTTTAAATTAAAAAAAAATCAGTCCATTATCTAAAAATTTGTTAGAAAAAAGGTAAAATAACTCATATTTAATGAAGAATCCCGAGGATATCGTTTCCATCCTGCAATGGGTATGCCATTAATTTTTATTTTAAGCTTGATAATATATTGAATGTATTTTTTTGTGCATACTGGCTATAAAAATAAAAACTTATGAAATTTTGATTCACAATTCATGGAGAAGTCCTAAAGGACGTAATTATAAGTCATTACATGTATTATTTAAACTTTATTTTTAATTTGTACGTACATTTTCATAAAAAAATTTCGAAAAATTGCAATTTTTAGAGATCTTAAAACATCATTCGATTTCACTTAAATTTGGAACAAATGTATGTTGGTGTGGTTCATACGCAATGATCCAGCCTTGAAGAGTATAAATCGGACTTCTTCAGACAATTTTGAAGCATCCTAATATGTATATATATAATTTAATAAAAATGAAAACACAATCATTTTAGTGTTAAATTTTTTTTTATAATCACTTCTATATTATCAAAAAGGGCGGCATATTAAAGAGGGCCTATGGCGGAAGCAGGCCTAAGTCCGCCACTGATTAAGAACAAGCAGGACCTAAAAAACGCTTTTATTCTATGAAAAGACGACTTAATGCTGTGTTAGAGAGTAAAGGAAGTGCAACAAAATTTTAATAATTCATTTGTTTTTTATAAAAAAGGCTTTTCATATGTAGTTTATGTATACTTTTTTGTGTTTTAAAATCTGAATTTAATTTTTTTAATAAAAATTTTTTTTCTGAAATTTTTTTTAATATTATTTTTTAATAAATACAATTTCGTCTAAGGATTGATGTTTGACTATTGACGTCAGCAGTCGTCGATGGCTGCGAGTGTTAAACGGCAAGCCCTCTGAAGAGATTGAGTAGTTGCAATCGAAACATGTAAGGGTAACCTGTCCGTAAAAACGCCTGGGTTCGAGCCCAGCTTCAGTCAAGAATGAAAAATTATCGATAAATTTTAATTAATTTCATGTTGTAAAATTCCTTTCTTCATAAAAATAATTTAATGAAAATTAAATTTGATGAACTTTAGCCTAATTAAAAATGTTAGAAAATTTTTGGATTAAAAACCATAAATAGTTCAACAAAATAACCACAATACTGATTATTGTTAAAGCTAGGGCACGGGCTCTATGTTTGCATTTGTCCTTCAAGTTGTGCTGAAAAAGGTCAACAAGAAAAAGAAGGGCAAAAAATTAAAAACAAAAACGGAAAATGTACTTTGAACTTCAAGAAAAATTCTTGACAAAAGTACGAAAAAACAGAAGTAAGGAAAAACATGTAAAATAAATTAAAATGGATAATCAATCGAAGCAAATTTCGATCTACCAAAGGTTAAATACAATTTGGTTTAAGGATTGATGTTTAACTATTGACGTCAGCAGTCGTCGATGGCTGCGAGTGTTAAACGGCAAGCCCTCTGAAGAGATTGAGTGGTTGCAATCGAAACATGTCAGGGTAACCTGTCCGTAAAAACGCCTGGGTTCGAGCCCAGCTTTAGTCAAGAATGAAAAATTATCGATAAATTTTAATTAATTTCATGTTGTAAAATTCCTTTCTTCATAAAAATAATTTAATGAAAATTAAACTTGATGAACTGTGTAGCGAACAACTAAACTCGCTTTAAGCTGTTGATCCAGGATCTGACGTTTAGCTAGCATGAAATAACCTTCCGGCTTCTATCTCGTCGGCAAACGGTGTGAATTCTTTTAATTTGCTAAACCCTTTTAAAACCAACTACAGCAGCCGTATTCTGTAATTCGCTAAAGCTAAATCTCTATCGCTAAAAATCTAAAGAATTAATTTAGCAGTTTTTGCTACGAATGCAATTCTGTAACGTGCATTGCTAAATTTGGCAATGCCATACAAATTTAATTCGCCGCAATTTTAGCTTTAAATGTCATCGCTAAAAGTTTTCAATTTTGTGTTCTCTAAGGCATTTTAGCGATTGAGATTAACTTTAGCTAAGCGAATTACAGAATACGGTTGCAGATAATCATATTTTAAAAGTTTGCATGCTTTCAATTAAATAAAAATTGAGAAACAGACGAAAGGATACGAAAGAAACAAGCACTTTATTAGATAAAGTTGTGCAAAAATTTACGGATTTGCGTGTTGATCTAATACGCAATTACCCCTCCCAACCGTGATCATGCGACGCACATTGCCTATCCATAACAAAAATCTACTCATGATCCCTAGCAAAACTAACCTAACCGACGTATGTCCAGAACTCAAATGGACTTAGAATTTCATAATAGTAACATTTATTAAAAGAAACCCAAATTTAATCATAGACAATTCAACTATTAACTAAAGATAAATGGAATTGTTTGATTTCAAAAATATAATAATCTTAATCATTAATAGGCCAAAATTTATAAATAATGGTATAAACCTATGAAAAAAAATGAGCAAATATCAAATATATATTTAATTTTTAAATTATTTTTATGTCGTTAATAGCTACTTAAAGTTGGCGAAGTTCATTTCCAAATTTTCTATATTTATAAACAATATCAAACAAACAAAAAAAAATTCGAAATTAAAGGCAAAGTTTTTTTTCAGTTCTTTTTTTTCAAAAATTAAGGTGCACTAAAAAATATCCTGACCGAGTTGAGATTTAAAAAAAAATTTAGGATCACTTTTCACGAACTTTGATTGTTCATAAGTAATTACATATTGTTTTATTGATGGAAAAAAACCGAAATAAATTTAATTATGTATTTAAATATAAAAAAAATGCAAATAACAAAAAATTAGAAACAAAAGATTTTGTCCATCATTAGGGCTCAAGCCCACGCTCTCAGGATGATAGGAATTCTCGCTAACGGCTAGACCATGAAGATCTTGTTCGCCCTTACGCAACTTACAGACTAACTGCCTGTTTTTATAAAACGTAAACAAGTGAGTGAGTGAGAAATTATATTGAAAACAAAAACAAATTTTCGTTTTTTATTGTTGTTTTCAATATAATTTCTCACTCACTCACTTGCTTACGTTTTCTAAAAACAGGCAGTTAAATGATTTTACTTAATATTTTTTTTTAGTGGTGAATGTACAACTTTATTGTTTTTCTGTACAACTACCGTTATTCAATTTCATTTTATTAATTTAATTAAGAAGTTGATCTTATTTATTTAAATACATAAAAGCGCGTTATTTGGGTTGTTTGGTATCGTTTTTCTAGAATTTTTACGCCCGATTCAGTAAATTAACCTTTATTTATACACGACAATAACTACAGCAATTATAAAAATCTCCAAGGTCGCATAAGCAGTAGAGGGAATGTTAATAATAGTAAGTATGTGTCATTAACATTTGCTTAACTGTTATTAAGAGAATATGATATTAACATATTTCTTAACATCCAAATTTAGTTAATTATTTATCTGACCTTGGGAATTTTTTACTTCCTGTAGTTCTTGTTTAGGATATACAATCAATTATAAAAAAAGATGTTTTACTCACTTGTTTTCTGGATTCCGTAGAAAGATCTTTCGCAGGGCTCCTGGCTGGGTTTAAAAATGGGTACACTTATAAAATTATTACAGTAACTGATTGTGGGTTATTAAATTCGTTTTTCGTACTGTTAAATTTGAATAAAAATATGGTTATTTTACGAATAATTTTATTTTTTAACATTTATGTTTGTTATTCAAAAAACAAACTACCAAAAAATAATGTTTTTTCGTTTTTATTTTTTTATGTAGTTTGATTTTTGTCGGTTAAAATGTATATTTTAAAAGTAAAAACTATTCAATTTTAAGGAATGCTGTTTAATAAATAAAAAATTTAAAAATGACTGTAAAAATCATTTGTCTTAAATGAAATGTAAATGATCCGTTTTTTAAATGAATTTTAATTTGTTTAAAATTAATTTTCGTTTGAATTTAACTACATAATATTTTGAGTGTAGAGTTATGTATGTACTTAAAGGTATATGTATGTATGTATATCTGTGTATATTTCTTATCGGTTCAAGTCAAACATTATACCGTAAAATCTTCTATTTTCAAAAACTTTTCGAGAAATTATTTTTTTTTTTTTTCTTTTATTTTGATCACTGGTTACATATTCTTTTCTCTGCACTTTAGCCAATTGATATTTATATGTATGTATATTTAATTCTTATTTTCTCTTGTTATTATTCCATTGCACAACTTAATCTTGCTTTCATTATATTTTGAAATTTGCCCATTATTCTTGTTTTGCTTTTTTTTTACACTAAGGGTGTGTGTGAAACGGTAGCAAAGTTGTATGGTGAAATGAAATTTGTTTGTGGTAGAAAATTTTCATATTTGTGCTGTGTGAAATTGTAACATTTTTGACAACGTAAAATTTTGACATAAAGAAAAAAACAATTACTAATGGTTTCGTGAAAATTAATAAACTAAGCAAACGTTTACCAATAATCATTTCAATTCTGTTGGAAATGAGATCGTCCCAACTATTTGATGAATTCGTTCTGATATAGGTATTAACAATTTTTACAAAAAATTTGGGCAAAAAAGGTTATACATATTTAAATACTTACATCTTGTATAATTCTTTTTAATTTTTTTTTTGCCGCTGGTCCTGCTTCATTATTATTTTTTATTTTGTTTAAACAAATTTGATGAAAAAAAATAATTTTGTGGTTGTCAAAAATTTCTACACTAATGTCAAAATTTATACTAGCCCCTAGGGCTAGTGAAATTTTATTCACCTCAATAGTGTCAAAATTTTACTTCCATGAGTACTTTGCTACCGTTTCACACACACCCTAATATTAAGAATATTTAAAATTTAGTAATTTTAACTTCAAAATTGATTAAAAAAAATTATACTTTAATAATTCTCATGGAAAAAAAATCTAATAATACTTTGCATTTGGCATACACCTAGAAGATAATTGCATTATTTAAGCATTTAGTACAAAGATAATGTAAGTTTACAAAAAAATTATCAACCGTTCACTTAAAATTGACCACTAGCTCACTATTATTCTTTCTTTTTTTTCTGTTTTTTTTTCTTGCACATATGTACCTATTTAACAGGTATGTAATAACTTTTTATATTGTCTTCATCATAACTTGCATTTAATAACAATAAATTTTTTTCGATTTGTTTCTAGTGATCTTTTGAAGGCTATTTTTCCTTTTTTATATATATACTAGCTTAACCCGGTGTGCTTCGCTACCCCCATCGTTATAAAATATATAAGTATTTTTAATATATTTTAACAAAAATGTATTTATTAAATTATTAACTGCTTCGTAGTAAGAGAATTCCGTGGCATTCAGTAGTTTAATTTTATGGGGGTATTGCTCTCCCTCCGTCAACCCCGCCCATTTTTCTTTTAAAATTTACCATAATAGTGGATTTTTCCACGTTTGAAGACTCTAGCTATCATAGTTCTTCAGTAACGTGATATTTAATATATGCATCCTATGGGGGGTACCACTTCCACCTCTGCTATTTTATTTCAATTTTGTGGCTCAGAAGATCCTACTACCAAAAGTTCAACAAAATGCTTGCAGCTGCTCTTAAAATATAAGCTATTTATTATTGACATCCACAAAAAAATATGGCACCGCCCCTTTGTCCAACCACACCTTTTTGAACCCAACGACACATTTATTCAGAACAATAGCCTTCTGTGAAAATTTAGTGACGATCGGTTCAGTAGTTTATTAGATATAACGTTTTTTACTTTTTCTATAAAGGGGCGGGGCCACGCCCACTTTTTTAATTAAACGTATTTCTGTTCATGCCAACAACAAATATACCAAATATTACCGCCGTAGGGCAAAAAATTTCATAAATAACACGAATTTAAATTTTGGGTTGTATGGGCGTGGCATCGCCCCTTTGCCCAGTCACAATTTTATATAGCCTAATGTCTCTTCCAGGGTCACAGATACATGCTGTGAAAATTTCAAGTTCATCGGTCAGGTGGTTTGGCCTCCTATAAGGCACAAATATATATATATATACATACATTCACTTTTATATATATAGATATATATGTATAAAGCACAAACACCTTGCTTATCACTTTATAACACTTAAATTTGTTGGGATTGTTGGAGAAGTAAATTGATGGTTTGGGTGAAAATCCAATAAAACGATGAAAAATGTGTGGTTTTCCCACTGCCCTCAAATAAACTTTAGCAAAAATGATTGTCCACAGCGTAATTTTTGTGGGGAAAAATCTTGAAATCACAAATGATTTATCGCCTGAGCAAATAGGGGTCCTTTTACCCTGTAGCAAGTTATCTGAGAGGAAATATTACTTCAAAATGGTAACCAAAAAAAAAAAAAAAAATAGAATGTGGGTTTCCCTGGTTTTTTCCTTCCTCTCTCTTCCAAAAATTAATATTTAATTGCCTTTCCTTTCGTTCCGCTGAGCTATTCCCAAAACACAGAATCAGTCTAACAGGTCAGGTGGCAGAAACAAAATGGAAGACAACTTTCTAGAATAATAGGGTATTTATACCTCTCAATCTATTGGAAATTAAACGCTAGTTCAGCGCTTTTCCCTTCGTTCGGTTCTGAATTCTAGCAGAGTAAATAAAAATCACACATACCACTGTGGAAAAAACAACATAATTACTGCCCAAAATTTCAACTGTTCAGAAACCGCATTATCATTTGTCTCTGCTATAAAACTAAAATGTTACGCGTTTTGTCATAACTGAGGCTAAATTGACTTGTCTGTTGTATTCTTGTAAAAGGGTGTAATATCCGTTGGTGTTAATAAAAAAATGAAAGCCTATGCAAGCGAATTCGAAATGGAATAAAGTTTGATTATACATCCTACCGACATCCATCTTCAATATGACGTAAACCAATATTTTAATTATAAATTTGATTGATAAAAAAACAGTGAACAACAAAAATAGAAGTTGCATTCTAAATCGTTATTATTTCCTAGGAACCACCTAATGTCAGAAAGAGAAAAAATTTATTCCTATCAAAATTATTAAGTCAGTTTAAAATTATTATGTCTCCTCAAAAAGAATTGTAGGGTTCTAGCTAAAACCGATAAGCACGATGTACACTAAGGGCTAACAAATCAGAGCAAGTTAAACTCTCTTTTTGGTTTAAAATGTGTTTAAACCAACAAATCTATAAATCACTAAACATATAAACCATCTTTAAACGCATAAAATTGGGCGTTTAAACTACCAATACAGACCATATGAATTTGATAAGATTTATCGTAGTGCTGCCACATGTTATTTTTTTAACCACATATAATACATGGGACACTGATTTACAGTTGTTGAGTTTAAACTATATATAAATTCAAGTTTAGTTCAACTAAACCAGCTTTAAAGCCATCAGTAATTTATTAGCCATAAGGAAATGAAAATAATTAAACAATTAACCGAACCTAACTTATATTTAAATATTTCCTTACACAAATATACATCTATTAATATATTCATATATACATATACATGAACATACCTTTATACATGTATATACATTTATATATACATACATTTATATACATCCATACATATATGTCATACATACATATATACATTTGATTGAATACGGTAAGAGGAAAAATAATATCAAGAAAAAAGTTAATAAAAATACAAATTGCCTAAATAAAATAGTGCCTTTAACATAAAACGCTAGCCAATTCTAGACTGTCTGGTGCCATTGAAATAAAACTTTCTGATCCTATTCTGGCTACAAGCGCCCTACATTTTCCCCTGCCAAAATCAGATTTGGAGGTTTACCAAAATACCTTGTAGCCTAGCAATTGCCTAATCACCACCCACTAAAGTCTTATATCTTATCATCCAGCTGGTAATAACAGTAACCGGTCTTTTTACGTATTCTCGCTTTTACAAACAGTGGTGCCAATTTAAAATTCATTCTAAAAACTTCCTGCCCCACTTCGTAGCTAGCCTCCCGTGATCGGAGATTGTACGATGTTTCGTTTCTAGCCTGTTGTCTCTCAATATTCTTTACTGCCCTGTTCCTAACAATTGCAAGAGAATCCTCCCGCGTAAAATTGATTGTCCTGTCTTCCAGCATCTCTAAATTTCGCAGAAGTGCATATGATTTACCGTTGGTAATCATGTGCTGTCCGAAGGCTGAGCGCAAAGCGCAGCTAATGCTACTAAGATACTTATCCCAATTGCTTTGGTCGATTTTTATATATGCCCTTATTGCCGAAAGAACTGAACGATTGACCCGTTCAGATGCATTGGCTTGGGGCGAGTGTACTGCCGTATAAACGTGAGAAATACTATAGTCCTGTAAAAGTGTATTAAATGTTAAGGATTTAAACTGTGACCCGTTGTCCGAAACCACGGTTTCAGGGGTGCCGAATGTATGAAATAATTCCTCCAAATAATTTACTATTACGTCAGATGTAATTTTTTTTACTGGTTTTAAAAAATGATCAGGACGATAAAAATCCCTATATGCCCAGATTTCGAGCGAGGATATGGTCCCAAGAAATCGACATAAAGTTTCTGAAAGAACCGAACGGTTTTAGAAGTTTTGCCCATAGGTGGTCGCAAAATTAGGATACTTGGTGGCCTTACAAACACCACAAGAATTAACATATTCTCTGACATCATTTACTAAATTAGGCCAGTAATAAAACCGTCGAATTCTTTCCAACGTTTTGGTTATTCCCCAATGTGAGGATAAAGGACTATCATGGGCCTTCCTTAAAATTTCCGGAATCATACACTTTGGGATCCAGAGCTTCCAAGCAAGGTCGTCCTGCACCTGTTCACCTGAACAATGTTCAGTCCGTCTATGCAACAAATTGTCAATGATTTTAAGGTCCGGTGTTTTGACCAAATTTTCCCTAACTTTGTCGAAATGTTGTCGGTATTCTGTACTTTTGAAGAATTCGGATTCAAGATCCACGAAAATCCCCGAGTCATCTAATTCGGACATTTTAAATCCTAAGATTTCGGACAAATCTTCGGTGTTAGTACGCGAAAGTGCATCAGGAACTATATTTTTACTACCCTTTCGATGCTCGATCTTAAAAGTGAAACCCTGAAGCTTTAATGCCCATCTTGCCAAGCGTGAATTCAAGTCAGTTTGAGACATGAGCCACTTAAGTGATGCGTGATCTGTAATCACACTGAACTCATGTCCTTCAACATAAGCTCGAATTTTCTTAATGCTAAGCATCGCTGCCAAGCATTCCTGTTCGGTAACCGAATAATTGCGTTGGGCTTGATTGAGTTTCTTAGACATAAATGCTATCGGAAACTCTTCATCCTCCGCATTTTTTTGTACCAAAACACTTCCTATACCAGTGCTGCTAGCATTTATTTATTTATTTATTTAGTCTATGGATTACCTCCTTTCAGACAAAAATTACAAAATTATACAAACAAATTTAACATCATCTATTTAAATATAAAATTAAATTCAGTTTGATAGTATTGATATTCAAAGTCATATCAATTATACTGTACAGATCATTAAAGTTTACACATATTCGACGAAAAGGGTCGGCATTTGCATAATTTTGTTGGAAGTATTCAATTGATAACGGCTGGTAATAACGTGTAGGGCGTTGGGGAACATTAAAAAATAAACTGTTTAACAGGAACTCCGAGCAAATATTGCCTTTAATTAGATTGATAACAAATATGACATTCAACATTGTTTGGCGGCTTTTTAAAGTTGGTAAATGAATCTCCAATAACCTGGTTCTATATGGAGGAAGATATATAGATGGATTTGGGTAAGTGCTCCGTAATATGAATAGCAGAAATTGTTTTTGGACAGACTCAATACGATCACTATGAACGTTGTAATATGGATCCCAAATTATTGAGCCATATTCGATTATAGGTCTGACAAGTGCTATATACAACTGTTTTGTTATAGATCTGTCAGAGAATTCCTTTGACCAACGTTTAATAAATCCAAATACGCCACGAGCTTTATTAGTACACATATTAATATGTTCTAAAAAAGATAACTTAGTGTCAAATAATACACCAAGATCCAAGAAAGCATTAACAACTTCCAATTTGTGGTCACCAATAAAATAGCAGCCAATTGGTCTAGTTTTTCTGGAAAAACGTTTATGTTTGCATTTTTTAAAATTTATATCCAATAAGTTTATTTGGCACCAATTAAAGAATAAATTTAAATCCTGTTGTAAGTAGTGTTGAACAATGGAGTCAGCACAACTTGAAAAATTTTTTACATCGTCAGCATACATAAGTATATTGGAAAATTTTATTGTGGTAGGTAGATCGTTGATATATAATAAGAAAAGTATTGGTCCGAGATGACTACCTTGTGGAACACCAGAGTTGACTATAATATGTTTAGATAATGTATTATTTAAACACACACGCTGTTCACGACGGAAAAGATAAGATTTTATCCAATTCAAACAGCAATTCGTAAATCCCATTAAATACAGCTTATGCAATAGAAGTTTATGGTTAACTCTCTCAAAAGCCTTACTAAAATCAGTGTATATAACATCGGTATAACATCCGTTTTTAAAGCCATTATTTATTATTGTTGTCAATTCTAGTAAATTAGTCGTAGTTGAACATCCTTTACGAAAACCATGTTGGAAAGGTGTGAGTATGGAAGAGACTTGTTTACTTAAATATTCAGTAAGATATTGTTCAAAAAGTTTGGGAATGACACTTAATTTGGCAATACCTCTGTAGTTCACTATATTCGATTTATTCCCTGATTTAAATAGTGGAATAATAAAATTTCATTTTTCCATAATTTCGGGAAGTAGCCATGCTTTATAGACATATTGAATAAAATTGTTAAAGGTATAGATATATTATGCGCACAATTTATAAGAAGGCAGCTAGGAATACCATCAGGTCCACTGTAGGGCGATGATTTTAGTTTTAATAATAATTTTGTCATATATGCAGTAGTGACGAATGGAAATGAAATGGGTTGTTGTTCAGGGATATAAAATGGATAACTTTTCAATGTATCATATTCCTCAATAGAGTAGGTTGAAGCAAAAAAATCCGCAAACATATTACTTGTTTCCATATGATTAGAAGACTCGGTGGTGAGATATTTCATCGAAGATGGAAATCCGATGGATTTTCTTTTCGAGTTAACAAATTTATAAAATGCTTTCGGATCGTGCTTTAGATTCAGTTTCATCGCATTTAAATAATTTATATAAAGGTTATGGTTGAGTAAATTGTATTTAGCACGGTATAAAGAATATTTGGAGTAATCAATCAGTCGTCCAGTTTGTTTATACTTCTTATAAAATTTATTTTTTATATTCTTTAATCTCGATAGAGAACTTGAATTCCGTGGAGGGCCAGATTTATTAACAACTGCGTATTTAGGTACACAATCATCGATGTAATAACACAAAGTATTATAAAACGAATTAAGAGTTGCATCGATTGCTGCCGGAGTACCACTGGATAATGACAAAATTTCAAGCCAGTTTTTATTAGATAAAAAGAAATTTAAATCGCTGTAGTTAGTCTTCTTAAAACAGTAATTCTTTATATTATTGAATTTTTTTATTTGTTTTCACAGAAAATGGATAATAACAGTTGACTTCAATAGTAGGATGATGACGATCTTCAGGCCTAGTAATAGGATGGTGACGAGTCAAAGTACAATCTTTAGGTTCATTTACAAATACCAAATCAAGCAGATTCTTAGAATCATTTAATACACCATTTATTTGAAAAAGACATAAGTCCGATATGTTGTTTAAGAATTCTTCGATAAAATTGTTTATATTAGTTGGAGAATAATATAACGAATCAGGTAAAAATTTCCAAAATAAAAACGGTAAATTAAAATCACCAAAGACAAGGACCAAATCTTCAGGGTTAATCGAAAAAAGATCGGATTTAAATGCAGTTAAATGTTGAAGATATGTTATCTGTCCCGAATTTGGAGGGATATAAGAACACGTTACGAAAATATTTTTGCAGTTTAATTTTATTTTGACAGCAATAAATTCAATATTGTCTATGGTAATGTTATCAACTTTGACGGTTTCCAAACATTTAGATACAGCAATCAAAACTCCACCACCAGTAGTATTTGTGACTCTGTAACGTCTAAAAATTAAATATTTGTTGCAGAGTATTTTAGAATCCAAAATATTGCTATTGAGCCAAGTTTCAGAAAATACAAGTATTTGATGGTTTAGATCAAAACTATCGATATAGCATGACAGTGAATATAAAACGGTTGTGAAAAATCAGTGCTATGCAACACTGGGTCTGTGGTCAAGATTGACTTTAACTCTTCAAAAGCTTTTTGAACTTCATTGCTCCAAACAAATTTTCGTTTAGTTTTTAAAAGATCAGTTAATGGGGCAGTTACCGATGCATTGTTCCTAATGAACTTCCGGTACCAACCGGACATACTCAAGAATCGTCTGAGTTGACGTACAGAACTCGGTGTCGGAAATTCTGTAATGGCCGAGATTTTATCTGGGTCTGTTTGAATTACCCCGTTCCCAATTATGTGGCCAAGGTAACGGACCTCCTGTACGCAAAATTTGGCTTTTTCACATTAATCGTCAGTCCTGCAGAACGAAGTTGCTTTGTAATTTCCCTCAAAACTTCCATGTGTCTAATAAACGAATTCGAAACAATTAACAAATCGTCCAGATAAACGAACACCTCTGTCCTCAAATTCGCCGGAACCACCTTGTCCATTAGCCTCGACATCGTCTGAGGCGCATTGCAGAGACCGAAAGGCATTACCTTGTAATGGTACAAGGGCCGGCCGGGGACAGAAAATGCCGTCTTATCTTTCGACGACTTATCAAGAGGGATCTGCCAAAACGCGTCTTTCAAGTCCAAACTAGTTATATATTCCGCCGTAGGCAACCTACTAAGTATTCCATCAATATTTGGCAGTGGGTAAGCACCCTTAATAGTAACAGAATTAACCTTCCGAGACACAATCTAACCTTTCCTGGCTTTCTTACTAAAACAATCGGTGAAGACCAAGCGCTGTCTGACTCCTCAATAACGTCATTTTCTAGCATACGGTCGAGTTCGATGTAAATCAATTTTTCCATAGCCGGAGATACTGGAAAATGTTTTTGTTTCACCGGAGTTGCATTCCCTACATCTATCACATGCGATAATATTGTCGTTCGACCTAAGCCCTCCGTAGAAAAGGATGGAAAGGTGCTAATAACCTGCTTTAGTTGTAATTTCTGAGTTTCAGAAAGAAGCCTCTGCCCTACTGCATCCTCAATACAGTTTAATCCTACATCTGAGCTAACCGAAGAAACTAAACCCGTTGGTAAAAGATTAAATGCGCGCCAAAAATCTATACCTAAATATAAACTCTGCGCCAAATCAGGAACTATATAAAATTTTATCTTTTTCGTAATTCCACGGAAATTAACATCAGCTACAATGTACCCACAGACGGTTTGTGTTCTACCATCGGCAGTTTTGACGAATGAGCGAATCCGTTTAAAATCCATATCAGAGTCCAAAAATTCTAGTGCGACCTTCGATCCTAAACAGCTAACTGAAGCGCCTGTATCCAGTAACCCTACCCAATCCTTACCAAAAATTTTAACTGAAGCATAAGGACGAATATCCTCAGGATTATCGAAAATTGAACTTAGTAATTTACGCCTACTCTGCTTTACATTTTTCCAAAATTTTTTAATTCGATCTGAAGAGCGTATATGCCTTAAACTAGGAATAGTTTAGTTAAAAATTTCCGCTCTTCTTGTGTTATATTCTGCTAAACGTATGTGGAAGGGTTTTAAAAATGTCGGGATTTGAGAAGACGAAGTCGATAATTTGTCAGATTGAGAAATATTAGGTTAATGCGATAAAGGTTGACAATCAATCAATTTTTCTGTTTTACCTTCTTCATTTTCTTCTCTTAATGTGTTATGGTCGAAATTGGTTTGGGTTGAAAAATCACGAAAGTTCCTACGATTTTCCAGAACAGAACAATTCGTAGTATGGTTACCACAAATAGTGGGTGAATCTAATCTGTGCTCGTACTGGTGGTCTTCATTTGTTTGTGTGCACTTTTCAGTACACCAGGTTTGGAGTTTTTTGAACGGGTACAACTAGCGCAGTTTGGTTTGTAAACTTCCGGTCTACCACAGCCGTAACAAAATACTTTACGCTCCTCTAAACAGTCTTGGTACCTATGCCCACCTTTTTGACAATTCCAGCAAGTTTATGTAATTGCGGAAACTTCGCAGTCATCGTTCATTTCCACTTCATCCTCTACGATCTCGTGGATCTGCTTACGCGTTATCATGGGTCTATTCAAAGAGTTTCCTACCTATGTCCATCAAAAAAAAATTCCCTCCTACGGCAAATATCACGCAAATGAGACACCGAATATACTGGTATATTGAGAATTTCGTGCTGAATTTCAGGCAGCAAATTTCTTCTCAGTATTTCCACCAATATATTTTCCGGCAGTGGAACCGATAACCGATCAGATATATCAACAACTGCTTCGTAAAAAGAGTCAAAACTTTCATTTGGCCTCTGTTTCCTATCTCTTATCATCTCCCTTAAATCTACATCTGTCCTGGAATCCTTGTATTGATGTCTAAGGGCAACACAGAGATCAGCCCAACGAATCTCAGGGACAGAACGATGGTATCTCCAGAACCAGTCTGATGCTTTAGCATCAAATAAAGTCGAAATGTGTCTACATAAGAGATCAAAATTGCTATTAAGTGTCTGTTGTGTAAGAGCCTCTACCCCATAAATGAAATTATCCACCGACATTACTTTTGCATCACCCGAAAATCTAATTTTCCAGTTATGGATTATATGCCCCACCTTGTCCGATCTCAGAGACGTATCAGAAGATACATTGCCATTTAAATTACAATTGCCTGAACGATTCAATGAGTTCTGATTATCTGCCCGGTTGGAAGGAAGACCCAACAGTTGTTCCACCGTTTGATGTTCAACTGCGGGTAGAGTGGGCACCTGAGAATGTAAATTTGCGTTAGTTGCCCCACAGTTGACATCCCTATTAATAGTGTTTGAGTTATTTAAGCCCATATGCCCAAATCCTGCAGCTATATTATCCTCAACCATTTTTGCAAGCTGTTGGCTGAGAGTGGTTAACATCTCAGCTTGTTGGGCTCCTACCGCTGCGGTTACAAGATTCCTCATATGCTCCCTTTGCTCCTGCGGGGAGCTAGATGACATGACCGCTAACGCTTGGTCTTTACCAGATTTCGGAGTTACAGGTGGATTACTACATCTATTAATATCAAATTCTTGCGCGCGCTGATTTTGGGACCTAGTAACTATAGGAGGTGGAAGAGCGTATGGTGTACCAATTGGGTTAAGTTTTGACAACAAATAGGACAGGTGTCCTTCTGTCTAATATATTTCTGGAAGCAAGATTTGTGAAAACTGTGACCACAAGTTGATTTAAAAAGATAGGAAGAGCTAGTAATAAGGCATTTTCTAACGAAACCAAATCTTCCGTGCTCCTTTGTACGGACATTTTCTAAGCCTTCCAACAAAAACTAAATTTTAAAAATAAAATAATATAATGGAATTAAACCAAGGAATTTTTACACACAATGGAAGTCTAGCGCAACAATTAAAATATTTTCATATATAATTTTATTCCGAGATCAAAAAAAAAATCCAAAAAAAATGAAAATTAAAAAAACTTAAAATGAACTAATGAAAACAGCAAAAAAAAAAAAAATAAATGTAATAAAAAATTAGAGAAGAGGAAATATTTACCAAAGTTGAAAACAAATAAATAGAAACTGCGAAATATGTAATATTCAAATAGAAAAATGCTAAATATAGAAAATTAAAATCAAGACTAAATTCTGTTAAATTTGATTTCTGGACGTTACATTCGAACAGGTTTTTGTTTTGTTATACCTCAGTAAAATTTATACTCAATAACTAAATAATCTGTTGAATTAAAACAAATTATCAATTAAGCGTAAAAAAAATCGAAAACATAACCAAATTATCCAAATAATACAATCATATTTTCTTTCTCTGAACAGCTTACCTTTCCCTTTAACCATTACATAAATAGTGGCTTTCACCCATTAGAAAATTGATGCTAAAAAAGTGTTCTTCATATGAATAACGAAATTTCCCAATATTGTCTATACACAGGAAAAAAAAAATTATCAGTAGTTTTTTTCATCAATTAAAAACAAAAATAGTTTTAAAAGTATTTCACCTTAATAACCGTGATAATTGAATCAATTGTTTTTTTTTTTTTCCTTAAAGAAAATTAAAAGTATAATTTTAGTTACTTTGAAATAACTTTTCAATTAAAATGTTAATCAAATAACAAAAAAAAATTTTTTTTTTTTTTTTTTTTTGTTTTTTTCCTTTTCTTTTTCCCCGTTTAAATAAATTAATTTAAAATTGTAGATTTGTTGTTGGGAAATGTCAAACCCTGACCTCTTTTTTTTAAATAAATCAATTAACAAATTGATCGAAACGTAAAATTTTTTTGATTAAAATTAAAAATATCATTTATTGAAAAAAAATATATGTTTTTAAAATCTTACATTTTTACAATTTTTAGTAATCGATCATTTTGGCAATAGGTACCAAAACAACAATTGTTTGCTTGATTCTATGATTTTGAAATAAATTCGGTGATTAGAGACAATTTTTAATTTTTTTCCTGTGTAAATTCCACTAACTTGCGTCAATGATTTTTAAAACAATTTTCCGTAAAATGGTATTAAAGAGAAAGTAAATCATTAGTATTGTGGTTATTTTGTTGAACTATTTATGGTTTTTAATCCAAATTTTTAATATTTTTAATTAGGCTTAAGTTCATGAAATTTAATTTTTCATTAAATTATTTTTATGAAGAAAGGAATTTTTTACAACATGAAAATTAATTAAAATTGTTATTGATAATCTTTCATTCTTGACGTGGCTGGGGCTCGAACCCCGGCCGGCAGGTTACCATGACATGTTTCGATTGCAACCACTCAATCTCCTCAGATGGATTTGCCGTCTTACACTCGCAGCCATCGACGGCTGCTGACGTCAATAGTCAAACATCAATCCTTAAACCAAATTGTATTATAACATTTGGTAGATCGAAATTTGCTTTCCTGAATGATTATCCATTTTAATTGATTTTACATGTTTTTTCCTTACTTCTGTTTTTTCGTACTTTTGTCAAGAATTTTTCTTGAAGTCCAAGTTCATTTTTTGTTTTTTCATTTTGTCTTTTTCTTTTCTGTTGACCTTTTTCAGCACAACTTGAAGGACAAATGTACACATACCAAATTGTATTCTAACATTTGGTAGATCGAAATTTGCTTTCCTGAATGATTATCCATTTTAATTGATTTTACATGTTTTTTCCTTACTTCTGTTTTTTTCGTACTTTTGTCAAGAATTTTTCTTGAAGTCCAAGTACATTTTTTGTTTTATCATTTTGTCTTTTTCTTTTCTGTTGACCTTTTTCAGCACAACTTGAAGGACAAATGTACACATAGAGCTCGTGCCTTAGCTTTAACAATAATTAGTATTGTGGTTATTTTGTTGAACTATTTATGGTTTTTAATCCAAATTTTTAATATTTTTAATTAGGCTTAAGTTCATGAAATTTAATTTTTCATTAAATTATTTTTATGAAAAAAGGAATTTTTTACAACATGAAAATTAATTAAAATTGTTATTGATAATCTTTCATTCTTGACGTGGTAACCTGCCGGCCGGGGTTCGAGCCCCAGCCACGTCAAGAATGAAAGATTATCAATAACAATTTTAATTAATTTTCATGTTGTAAAAAATTCCTTTCTTCATAAAAATAATTTAATGAAAAATTAAATTTCATGAACTTAAGCCTAATTAAATATATTAAAAATTTGGATTAAAAACCATAAATAGTTCAACAAAATAACCACAATACTAATTATTGTTAAAGCTAAGGCACGAGCTCTATGTGTACATTTGTCCTTCAAGTTGTGCTGAAAAAGGTCAACAGAAAAGAAAAAGACAAAATGATAAAACAAAAAATGTACTTGGACTTCAAGAAAAATTCTTGACAAAAGTACGAAAAAAACAGAAGTAAGGAAAAAACATGTAAAATCAATTAAAATGGATAATCATTCAGGAAAGCAAATTTCGATCTACCAAATGTTAGAATACAATTTGGTTTAAGGATTGATGTTTGACTATTGACGTCAGCAGCCGTCGATGGCTGCGAGTGTAAGACGGCAAATCCATCTGAGGAGATTGAGTGGTTGCAATCGAAACATGCCATGGTAACCTGCCGGCCGGGGTTCGAGCCCCAGCCACGTCAAGAATGAAAGATTATCAATAACAATTTTAATTAATTTTCATGTTGTAAAAAATTCCTTTCTTCATAAAAATAATTTAATGAAAAATTAAATTTCATGAACTTAAGCCTAATTAAAAATATTAAAAATTTGGAGAAAGTAAATCTTTATCTAATAAAATCCATAAAAAATAGAAAGTAGAAATAAAAGATTTTATTAATATGTACTTATTTAGACTGAATCCAAATTAGCAGTTTCCCAGTTAATAAACAAGTAACTGCCACATTAATATTGTTCACCATTCTAATGGTCCGAGTTTAGCACTACCACAACCAAAGCTCAGCATTTCCGAAAAGAATTTAATACAACAATGACAGGACAGTCGAGAAAAAAATATTCAGGAGTCAGAACATGAATGATTTTCAATGCTAGTTAACATAATTCATCCCATGTAAATTTATGCTAAATTTCTAAACATTAAAGTCACCCAATGAGAACAGGGGAAAAAAAAGCAAATGGAAACTTAGAAATTTAAGTGCAGAATAGAAGGTGTTAAAATGGAATAAGACTGTGTGGGCCCCACGTTGGGCGCCAAAAATAATTATATCTGTAGCGAACAACTAAACTTGCTTTAAGCTGTTGATCCAGGATCTGACGTTTAGCTAGCATGAAATAACCTTCCGGCTTCTATCTCGTCGGCAAACGGTGCGAATTCTTTTAATTTGCTAAACCCTTTTAAAACCAACTACAGATAATCATATTTTAAAAGTTTGCATGCTTTCAATTAAATAAAAATTGAGAAACAGACGAAAGGATACGAAAGAAACAAGCACTTTATTAGATAAAGTTGAGCAAAAATTTACGGATTTGCGTGTTGATCTAATACGCAATTACCCCTCCCAACCGTGATCATGCGACGCACATTGCCTATCCATAACAAAAATCTACACATGATCCCTAGCAAAACTAACCTAACCGACGTATATCCAAGACTCAAATGGACTTAGAATTTCATAATAGTAACATTTATTAAAAGAAACCCAAATTTAATCATAGACAATTCAACTATTAACTAAAGATAAATGGAATTGTTTGATTTCAAAAATATAATAATCTTAATCATTAATAGGCCAAAATTTATAAATAATGGTATAAACCTATAAAAATGGTATAAAAAAAAAATGAGCAAATATCAAATATATATTTAATTTTTAAATTATTTTTATGTCGTTAATAGCTACTTAAAGTTGGCGAAGTGCATTTCCAAATTTTCTATATTTATAAACAATATCAAACAAACAAAAAAAAAATTCGAAATTAAAGGCAAAGTTTTTTTTCAGTTCTTTTTTTTCAAAAATTAAGGTGCACTAAAAAATATCCTGACCGAGTTGAGATTTAAAAAAAATTTAGGATCACTTTTCACGAAATTTGATTGTTCATAAGTAATTACATATTGTTTTATTGATGGAAAAAAACCGAAATAAATTTAATTATGTATTTAAATATAAAAAATGCAAATAACAAAAAATTAGAAACAAAAGATTTTGTCCATCATCAGGGCTCAAGCCCACGCCAGCGTTACCGTTGGTGCCACTAAAGTGGTAATTTGCCACTTTTTCGACTGCTTGGATACTATTTGGCCACTTTTACAAAATGCACCCAAATGTGGTACTTTTTGTTATTCTTGCCACTTTTGTGATACTTTTTACGTTAGGAAAATATACTTTTTTTCTTTCTGTTTTATTAAACCAGCTTTAATATATGCTAAGAAATTAGCGTCCGCTACAAAATGCTTTAGAAAAGAAATTTTATATGAAATTTTTTTTTCTTGTCATGCGCGGATAGCTGAAAATCGGTTGAATAAACTTTCTATTAACCTGTTTTCGTGAAGCAGAAACCGAACTGTTGTGTACCGAAAACTTTCCAAAAATTTGTGTAATTGACATTAAAAGTAAAATCTAAGTTTTTACCAAAAATTGTGTAAAGAATTGATAACAAGAATTGATATAAAAAACAAAAAGCTCAATATATTGAACTATTTAGACCCATTATTTATAGTGTCTAATGAAGATATAAACTATTTCGAATTAGTTTCAGAGTTTTAAGATATAATAACTGACCCAGATGCATTTATACATGAATTTAAACTGCAAGAGAGTAAAGTAAATGACACGAATTATGAACACATATTTAAAATTTCGAATGCTGAAGATTTTTGGCGTGAAATTGGAACATGTATTCAGCAAGAAAAGTACAAGAAATATATTAATAAATGTATATGTGACAATTTCAGTTAAAAGGGACCTATGGGAAAAAATTAGTTTTGGAGAAAAACGATTTTGAAGTTAACAAGTTAATTTCGAAACGCCTGAACGCTTTTTCAGCTCAAAATCCGTTATAGAGGGGTTTTGCGGGTCGCTGATTACGAATCTGGCATTGGATTTTGAAAATCCAAAACGACGGATCCAATACGGTTGAATATTGTTTGTAATGTTATTGAATTTGAAACAAGTGGATTTTGATATGGCGGATGCTTTTATGGCTGGGTATTAGATTTTGAAAATTCTAAATGGCGGATTCAATTTTTTGTAAGTTTAAAAAGTTCATTGTGATAAACCCGAACACTTTTATGGCTTAAACTCAAACTTATCATCCGGGGGTTTTTGAGGATCCACCTTTTCGAATTTTTAAAACCCGACTTTGAGTTTATTATCTGCGATCGCAAAAACCCGAAAGTAATGATTTTAAAACAAATGTGATCAATTAAAAAATCCCATAATGTTACAGAAAATAGTCAGCCATATTGGATTCGCCATTATGAATTTTTAAAATCTAAAAATAGATTCGTAATCTACAATCCGAATAACTAGTTTCAAACCATAAAAGCGATCAGATGTACCAAAATCAACTTGTTAACTTTACAAAAAAAATCCGCCATATTGGATTTTGAATTTTCAAAAAAAAAGATTCATGTAAATTAGATCAGTTACAACAAATTTTGTTACATTGGGTTCTTTTCTTTTTCTTTTCTTATCAAGGGTATAATTAATTAAGCTTAATTATGACAAAAGTAGTGAAGTTAGAAAACTGCGGTTTGCTGCATTAGAAAGAGCGTATTGTCTATTTTAAGAATCACCAAAAAAGTAAAAATCGAATTTTTCATCCATAGGTCCCTTTTAACTGAAATTGTTATATATATAAAACACATTACATAAGTATCTTCTATTCGCTGCAACAATGTCATAATCCAAAAAACAATTTACAATTTATTTACAAAATATTTATTTTGTGCCCATTTTTTTTTTAAATCCTCTTTTTGGTGCCACTTTTTTTGTAGATATCCCCTTTTTTGGTACTTTTTTAAAATATCCGACGGTAACACTGGCCCACGCTCTCAGGATGATAGAAATTCTCGCTAATGGCTAGACCATGAAGACGGGCCTGCTATTTTTGCCGATTTATCGGCGTTTTGCCGATTTTTTGCCCCTAAATTATCAAAGTGCCGATTTGCCGATTTTTGCTCCAAATGACTAAATGATGAAACAGAACTGGGGCTGAACGATGTTTTACGTACAGTTTGACATAAAATTATGCCAGAGAATGCGGTCGAGAAATAAAATCAATTTTATTTTGAGGACGTTTTTTCTAATGCTCTCACATAAATACAATTATTCTCTTAACAATGCTACCATACTTTCATTCAATTTCATACATTTTGTAAACAAAGAAAAATATGAACAAAAGAAAACGAAAGAAATGAGAGCGAATTTGAAGTTACTGCCGACGTTTTAATTATGGGCTTAAAAATTTTTGCCTGAAGTTGAAGACTCAGTTCTGTTTCATCATTAACACGTAAAAGGCGATTACTTTTTGTTTGTTTGATAATAATACACTAACATTAAGCGATACTGAAACAGTTGTAACATTGAAAAGAGGCAACTGTTATTAAGTCAGCGCTTCTACTAAAGAAAAAGGGGTTAGTTTTATTTGTTTGTAATGTGTGTTGGGTTAATACATTGTGTTGGGTTAATACATTTTTATTTGAAAAATATTCCACTATGAAGAATTAAAGGCCAAAGTTAAAAAATAAATAATTTTTAAACCTAAATTAATTCAGTTAAAATTTCATTTTCTATTAGGAAAATATAAAACCTTTTATAGTTGTGTTTGAAAATGGATAGATAAATACTTACAAAAGAATAAAGGTAAGATAAATTTATATTCACTATCAATGAATATAATTTAAATAATAATTACTTTGATAATTAAATAATTTTTTTTTTTAAGATTATAACGCAATTGAGGACGACGTTAGTACATAAATTAAATAGCCAATTCTTATGTAAGGAAAATTCAATAAATTTGCAAACTTTTTGGCAAAAAATTTCAGCTTTATAACGTGAACATTTTATGGCAGCATTTGGTTAAATTTTTGGTCCTTCCACATTCTTACGCAAATGTAGAAAGAATTTTTTAATGTAACAGAGTTTTGATGTTCACTGGAAAATTTATCTTTGCAAGTTATTCGTTTTTTAAAGATTATTTAAAAATTAATAATTTAAACTGTTTTGATATTTATATTTAAACGGATTTATTATAAATGTCAAACTCAAATATTTGTATATGGAATATACTTAATTATAAGAAAGATAAAAAAAACTTTATATTTAACTACAATTTCTTTGTAAAACGTTCATTTTGATTGATTCTTTTGAAATTTCATGAGTTATAAACATTAGATAATTCTGAATTGTTCTTATTTGTAAGTAAGAATAGCTTTTATTGTATTTAAAACAGGCCGATTTTTTTATATTAAAGTGCCGATAAAGCCGATTTTTTTTTTAATATGCCGATTTTTTATCCAAATTATCTGGCACCCCTGCATGAAGATCTTGTTCGCCTTTACGCAATTTACAGACTTAAATGATTTTACTTAATATTTTTTTTTAGTGGTGAATGTACAACTTTATTGTTTATCTGTACAACTACCGTTATTCAATTTCATTTTATTAATTTAATTAAGAAGTTGATCTTATTTATTTAAATACATAAAAGCGCGTTATTTGGGTTGTTTCGTATCGTTTTTCTAGAATTTTTACGCCCGATTCAGTAAATTAACCTTTATTTATACATGACAATAACTACAGCAATTATAAAAATCTCCAAGGTCGCATAAGCAGTAGAGAGAATGTTAATAATAGTAAGTATGTGTCATTAACATTTGCTTAACTGTTATTAAGAGAATATGATATTAACATATTTCTTAACATCCAAATTTAATTAATTATTTATCTGACCTTGGGAATTTTATACTTCCTGTAGTTCTTGTTTAGGATATACAATCAATTATAAAAAAAAGATGTTTTACTCACTTGTTTCCTGGATCTTTCGCAGGGCTCCTGGCTGGGTTTAAAATGGGTAGAGTTATGTATGTATGTACTTAAAGCAGTGATGCTCATTCAGGCAAACAATTGTTTAGAACAGAGATCTGCAAAACACCGCACATGTGCGAATGCTCTCACACAAATAAAGAGAGCATGAGAAAATAATTTTTATTTTTACTCGAAAACACTGAACCAAGGTATATTTACACAAGGTAAACTCGTTGGCCAGCTGTGTACCCCAATTGGAACCCTAGTGTCAAAAGTTATTTATGTTGGTTCCGTTTAGGGTTGCCATACGTACTGTTTTAAGCAGTACATGTACTGATTTTTTGCAGTTGTACTGTTTTATGCACAACTCCTAAAACAGTACGCAAATGTACTGTTTTTTACACTTTGTACTGTTTTTTGTACTGTTTTTTTTTTTTTTGATCAGTCTATATTTAACAGAACTGGCTTACAAAAAATTATGTTGTGTTAAAAAAAAGTTCTAAAATAATAAGAGTATTTACGCTGTGGTCATTGTTTTCTCATAAATACACAGTAGAAATCTAAATTATAATGGGTGGCTCGTAGCAGTGGTATATTTTCGTGTTGTTATGATTTTATGGCTACCTCTTCCAATAGTCTTTCCCTTTCCACACCTGAGAAAGACAAAAAAAAAATCTAAATTTTTTTAAGTACTAAAAAATACTTATTCCAAAAGAGTTTTCGTTAATTTTTAGAACTTTTTTTAATTTTCGGGCATGTTGTGGAAATCGAAATCACGTAAAATTGAAAACAAACAAATTTGGAAAATTATCCGTGTTCAAAATTTATAAAAATACCTAATACCTTTGAGGACCACTTTTCTTTACCTAAACTACTGAAATAAGAAAAAGATAAGTACATTTTTAGAAAAATTTTTTTGAAAATATTCATCGTTTTCAATTGCACTTGATTTTAAATATTTTCAGATTTTGTGAAATAAAAATAAACCAAACTATTTTTTTTTGGATTTTATAGATTAATGGCCAATTTCACCAAGTTCCGGTTTAATTAACTTTCATTATAAAAGTCAAAAAAACCTATGGTTTTAGTAATAGTTAATTATAGCTGAACTTGGTAAAATTAGCCGTAAATAATTTAAAAATTATTTAAAATTGGAAAATTAATTTAGGAAACAAACATTTTCTCAAATTCTATATGATTTGTGCAACTATGTGTGTAGTGAAAATTGCTTTAAATACGAACATGTTTAAAGAAAATCGTACATACAAAATCAATGAGTTGATTGTTTTGAGCTAAGTAAGGGTTTTCTCCTTTCTTATATGGCTTACAGCAATGTTATGGTTTTCCTGGCCAAATGCTTCGTTTGTAGTGTTTGCTTTTTAAACGCAAATGGAGTAATTTCATATGTATATTTATGAAATGCCATAAACTGGAAATAATTCCTTTGACGTTACACATTTTAAGTGTATTTCTTTCTTTATATAATTGTTGTTGCATATTCAATCAAAAGTTTAAAATATTTATCCCAATTTCACCAAGTTCAGTTAAAACTAACTATTACTTTAACTTCCAGCTTACAATATGTTTTGACAGCTTGAACTGATAGTTAATAATAGCTGAACTTGGTGAAATTGGGGGTTACTTATTAAAACAAATGGTAATGTTGTCGTCAAAAAAAATGTACTGTTTTTTTCTTGATTGTACTGTTTTTATGTATTCAATGTACTGTTTTTCCGAATTTAAAATCTGGCTACCCTAGTTCCGTTGGTTCCTTGTGTTTGTTTACATACTTATGGTTAGTGCGCGCCATTTTGAATTAAAAAAGTGTAAAATTGTGAAAAACATTTTATTTTTGTAAAATTTTAATTCTTGTGATTACTTAGCAAACAAAATACATTTAAATGCATTATTTTTTGCAATAATACTTTATTTTTATGCTTGAGAATGCACAATATATTAAAAATTGTTTCAGCTTATTATTCTGAACTGCACGTGTTGTTTTTTTTTTCAATTTGTGTTTTTATTTTAAAGGCACATTGTTGCGTTTTTTTTGACACCATGGTTCCAAATACAAAAACAATTTGGCGTGTTGTTTTTGTCTTGTTGTACTTGTTGTAGCAACGAGTTTACCTTGTGTAAATATACCTTGCACTGAACAAACAAAAACAATTACGCTTAAAAATAAACAACCAAGAGTAACAAGAAATGTAAATGTATGCGTTTGGCGGACTCTGGTTTAGAAGCCCCACCCCTTTGTTTTTTACGCTCATTAATTTAGTTTCACATGTACGGAAGATGAGTTGATCTTGTTTCAAATATAGTGTGTAGGATAAGTCCCAATTCACACGTTGCAAGTCTTATTGATCAGCTGCTACTTTATAACGAGAGTGAAAAGAGGAAAATAAACGTTTCTCTCTCTCTCGCCTATAAGGTAGCAAGCTGATCAATAAGACTTGCAACGTGTGAATTGGCACTAAGTAATAAAATTTAAAAAAATTTTTAATGCTTTTACGAAATTCTCTTACTTTTAATATACGAATATGCTCGCAGTTCAGACTAAATTTTTATTTAATAGTAAAATTGGAAAACTTCCAATTCTTACTATTTTTTAAAATATTTTAAAAGTTGTAATTTTAAAAGCCAAAAAAATTAAAAAATTTAGTTTTGACTGCATTATTATAAATGTTTAACAACCAACACAATTTCTTTCTATTAAATTTAAATAAATCTGGTGCGCATAGTTTTGCGTATCTCTGTATTTTAAAATTCTCTCTCAATACATATGCAAAACATTTTTGAGCACCAATGACTTAAAGGTATATGTATGTACCCTGCAAACAATTTCGATCGAAAAATAGTCTAAATCAGAGATCTGCAAAACATCGCACATGTGCGAATGCTCTCACACAAATAAAGAGAGCATGTTGCATTTTTACTCGAAAACACTGAACAAACAAAAACAATTACGCTCAAAAATAAACAACCAAGAGAAACAAGAAATGTAAATGTATGTGTTTGGCGGACTCTGGTCTAAATCATAGTTAACCAAAACTCTCATTAAATGAAATGCGTCTGTATTGGATAACATAACATTGCCCAGCAAACACAAAACTAAGCATTGCAAATGTAATGAATTTTATGAATATTATTTTTAGATGAAAGTACAGATATTAATGATCTTTGTCAACTGGTTGTCTGTGTAAGATGCATTGATGAACATTTTAATGTTTTTGAATCAATGTTGACATTGGAAACCATTCATGGGCATGTAACGGGAAAGCTTTTGATGGAAGTTGTAAGTGATAAACTTTTTGCTATTGTTGATGTAAACAAAATTGTCGGTGTCTGCACAGACGGGGCAAGTGTAATGGTAGGAAAAAACACAGGTTTGATAGGTAATATAAAAAAAAGTGAAATGGCAATGCAAAACTTTCACTGCATTATCCATCAAGCGGCGCTTGCATCTAAATTTATTACTCAAGACTCTACTATGAAGACTGCAGAGCGCATTACAAATAAAATAAGAGGAGGACACAATGCCCTCACTCATCGAAAATTTGTAAAATTTTTAACATCTAAAAACGCAGCTTTCAAAGATCTTTAAATGTTCACTGAGGTACGTTGGCTCAGTCGTGGCGAGTGCCTTAACAAGCTATATGATTTAAAAGAAGAAGTCTTAGAGTTTTTAGAAAAAGAAAATATCGATGAGTCGGCAAAAAGTTTTTTAAAAGATACACAATTCATATCAGATCTAGCTTTTCTAGCTGATACAACTGCTTTGCTTAATGATTTCAACTTAGAGCTTCAAGGAAAAGGTAAGAATATATCTGATATATGTAAAATTTTATTTTATTTTAAAACAAAACTTTTTCTTATACTTTGCTAAATTAAGACAGATGACTTTTCCAGTTTTAAAAAAACATCTCTATTGCGCCAATCGCTGTGCGATGCTACGAAAACTAAGCGAGTTGAGATGTTTGATACACTGCTCAACAGTTTTGAAGACAGGTTTGCAGATTTTAAGAGTATACAACTGCAGTTGGATTTATTTAATAACCCTTATAACTGTGATGTTACTCAACATAAGTTCGATATACAATCATAACTTATATTTCTTCGTACCGAAGTCCAAGCTCCGGGAAAAATGGGAATAGAATTCTGGAAAAATCTAAGTGATTTAGATTTTCCAGAGTTAAAAAGAAATGCTTTGAAATTGTTATCGCTTTTTCCTTCTACATATTGCTGCGAACAAATTTTTTTCCGACTTAAAATTTATTTGTTCCAAGCAGAGAAATAAATTAAGTTCTTAAAATTTAAAACATATTATGCTAATAAGAAATTGTTACAAAATCTTCAATTTGGAAAACTTAATTTATAATTTGAAATTATTAAGCAAAGAAGTTGTATCAGCTAGAAAAGCTAGATCTGATATGAATTGTGTATCTTTTAAAAAACTTTTTGCCGACTCATCGATATTTTCTTTTTCTAAAAACTCTAAGATCCACCGAATTTCCTATTTGGGCAATACGCCTAGCCACAGTTTGGGGTGACAAGGGAATTGACTTTATGAAATCTGTTTTATATTTTAACGTTTGAAAAGTTTTTTGTAAAATATTTTTTACTAGCATTCCATCAATAAACGGTCTGCCTTGCTGAGCGATTTCCAAGCTTATTTGGCTCGAAATCTCTATTTTTAATTTTTTATTTTGCAAAATTTCCTCACTTTGCTCTTCTTGCAGAACCCATTCTTTAATTTTTTGCATATAAAGGTTTTTTTGCTCAAGAAAAAACATTTTCTTTTTTTCCTCGTTTAATTTATTTATTTCTATGTGAAAAAGGTCAAAATGCCTTTTAATTGAAAATGTTTTCTTTGTTTTAAATGTTTGGTAACATAAAATGCATTGCATGTTACCAAAAGCATTTTTAATGACAAAACAAAAATTTTTGTCTTCCATCATACTATTTTGTTTGCTGGTTTATATTGAAATAAAATCAAAGCTGAAAAAACAATAAAGCTGAAAAAAAAACCGTAAGCATCCGCACATGTGTGCTCATCAACACTCAATTAACAAGTGAAATCAAACTGAAATAAAAGAGAACAAGCATCGGTGTGAGTTGTTTTTATTGTTTTTGTAGCACTATTGTGCACAGAAAATGAAGATTTGGATAACACTGGTCTAAAATTTAGACTCTAAATCAATGGTGGGCGCTCCATAGCACAATTGTGCTGAGAGATTTTACACGTATTCTTATCCTCTTTAATTTAGTTTTTGATGAGACACATTTTCTTATATTTTTTTCAAGAGAATTTACCCAGCAAACACACGTGTTTCATTTCAAATAAATGATGTTATGCGAAAAATAATTTACTGTACTGTTTTTACTGTTACTTTTTTCTGTGAACAGTAAATCTCTATAATTTAAACTATTAAAAAATGTTTTATATTACTTCAAATGCGTAAAATATAAAATAAGGAAATATAATGCACCATTTATTTCAAATGCTTGGCTTTGTGTTTGGTGGGTAATTCTGCTATCTCACTAATACTAATAAGCATCAATACAAGCACAGTTTTAGTTGTGCCCACTTCTGCTCTTAAAACTGCTCCGTGTGGAGAAGCAGCTCGCGACATAGCGTCTGAGTTGTTGTTTTCATGTTAAGTAGCTATTGTTTTTGGAGGTGGCATACAGCGATACCGTTCAAAATTTTCAAAAAGGGGCACAAAAAGGGGATTTTCAAAATAAAAGTGGCACAAAAAGGGGAATTCTGAGAAAAAAGAGGGACAACTTTAAAAATAAGACCATTTTCATTTTTATTAAGTTATTTTCACTTAAAACATAAACGTTACAAAAAATAAGCCTCTTCCTCTTTTCGAAAATTTCTCAATTTTGTTATATTACTATCTAATTAGCTGTGAACTCTTTGAAAATGATTTTGTTCTTTTATAATTTAAATATTTTCCATTAAAAAATATGAAAAATTGGTATAGGGTTTTAATCTTATTTGATGTTTTCAGAAGCTACCAGCCAGATAAAAGGAAAATATACATAACAAAATTAGGCCATTATATATTGCTTAAATATGAATAACTAAGCTTCGCGTGTTTGGCAAATTTCTTTTTGTATCACTTCAAATTTTGTAAATCCATTTTTCAAACAATACTAATTTTCTCTACTTTTTATTTTGTGGAGGCTTTTTAGCTTTTGACATATCCATATATAGTCGAACTTCACTATATTATACAGAACTAAAATTTTTTCTACTTTTGTTAATAAAAACTGGTATTTTAGTTCGATTATCGATTAACATTTGCTTCAATAATATCCTTATAAGGAAAAGTTTGAAGACTTTTGCGTTAAGTGTTTAATTGCTTGTAAAGTGCTGGAAAATAATCTGCTGGGCTACAAAGCCTTTTGTGCTGCTTATTTAACTTTTAATTATCAAATTTATTTTAAAAGAAATGCTGTTACATTTTTGTCCACTAAAACGAGCGACTGTTATGAAAACGTTATCAAGAAACTAAGACACTGCCATGCTACCTTTGCGCTTAGGTTATTTAATACCATATTTTTAGGTTATTTTACCTATGATTTTTTTGTGTGTAAGGAAATCAAACTATAATAATTTTTTTAAATTTTTTATATAGAAAGCTTCATTTTATAGAACTTCACTATAGAGGTGTTCGAATGTACATATATATACACAGTGAAAATACACGTCTTGTTTGCAAGTTAACGTGTATGAACTGTTGCATATAATTTTACTCTTCACCACAGCTGGAAATATATATCGTCACCTAAAAGACGAAATAACCTATCTGCAGTTTTCAAAAGTTTACAGGAGAGGGAAAAAACGTTATAAGATTGAAACTATTTACAATATTGAAACGAAAATTACACATTTTGATTAAAATGACACCAGTGCCCATGTTCTGTAACTCTCGCGTCAGTAAACTTTTCGATTGAAATGTGTGAAATGAAACAGAAATGCCATAAATTGAAACAAACAGCTGTTTTTCTCACTAAACTGTATCTGCAACTTTTTTTGGCGAGTACAAGCTGTCACGTAAGGAAATTACTCGCCAAATTTCAGAAAAAGTGTGTCTGTAACATTTTTGTGCGAAAAGTTTCCGCTTTGAACTGTCAAATAAACTCACGTATAAAAACGGGGCGAGAAAAACTTGTAACACTAAAAAACACTTAAAAATGCAAAATACAAAGAATAATAATAATAATATTTTGTTCTTGGCACATTTTTTTATTGTTTAATTATTTTGCTTTTAACATTTATATAAAATATACGAATGTTTTTAAATCGTTTGCAAACAACAAACATTAAAGTCGCACTTTACATTATTTGGTAAAGCCGACGGTTCTAATTTCGCCGCCGTCGTTGAAAAATTTTCAATTTTAGTAAATTTTGGTCGCCGTCAACGTTATTTGTTACTGGCGTTTTCAATGTCTGCAATGTCACATCGGCTTCGAGTGCAATGTTATGACATTTATAACGTAACGACGTAATCTCTTTTGATAGTTTTTGACATGAGTTACAGACACACTTTTTTCTCACTTTTCGAGAAACGATGGAATATTTTGTGTCACATCTTTTCGACGCGAGAAGTTCTCACTATAGTTACAGAACATGGGTACAGATATACATATATATCGGTTGAGAAAATTTTGTTTTTCTAATCACAGCTTATGTTATGATACTTAGGTCTTTTGGAATTGTAAAAATCTGAAACCAAATAACCTATCTGCAGTATTAATTAGTATGAATAAATAAAAATTTCTTTATACACATGAATATTATATACATAAAATAATTACAGTAGTAGTTTCTATTACTGGTTTAAGCAAAAACAAGTACTTAATATTTGTTTAAATTACACTATGCAACAAAATTAAACTTTTAACGTGATTTTTGATGATTTATTTTTCTCTTTTTTTGTGCGTAACGGTCCGCTAGCTACAAAAACTTTGTCATTTGTAACATAACGTGTTCAAAATTTTGCACACATATGCGTTATAATATAGGGAATAAAAATGCATAAAAAACTAAATTTTTAAATTTTTGCAGATAGGTTATTTGGTCTTTAAGATGACGATATGTAAGTTCGTTATTATATAGTTTGTCATTCCATTTTTAATTTAACAAAATCGGTTACTAATTGACTTAGTAATAGACTTATTTTTTTATTTATTTTATAACCACGTTATAATTCCCAAAATAAGCGCTTTGTCACAATAGCGCCTTTATTATGAGTGATAGGTGGACCAAATTTAGTGCTGAAATTTCCTATTAGAAGAAGTTGGTAGTGGTACGATTTTTTATTAATGCATTACAGTGCTATGCTGTTTCTTTAGTTGTTATATAAGTATCTAATTTTCGAAAATATGCATCTATGTATATTTATTAATAAGTTCAACATGGACTGCCAGGTATCTACTTTCAGTCTATTGGACCACTTATTGTTTTATAATGCTAATTTAAAAAAAAAATCCGTTAAGCGGATGCACTTCTATGCGGTTAAGTAAAAACAAACAATCATATAAAAGCTGGAAGTTCAAAAAGGGGCAAAAGGGCCATAAAAAAATACAAAATGATACAAAAGGGGATTTAAAATAAAGGGGCAAAGAAAGTGGCATGGCATTAAAAAATGGGCAAAAATGCGACTTTAGTCGCATAACGGTAACGCTGGTGGCATAGTATTAATATTGGGTTTAACATGGGAAGAGTTATCACTATTTAATTTAGCTTGGTAAGCGGTTGATGGCTGTATTTGTGGTTGTTGAGATGTTGATGGTTGTTGGTGTGTTTGATTAAGGCAGTGACGTCCAAAATTTAAATTGTGGTTGTATTGCTTTTTATTTATTAGTGAATAAAGAGACAAATATTCTTAATAAAAATACAAAAAATATATAAGCATCCGCCGCATGTGCAGTTGTCGCTTGGTAATCGACGACTGAATTGTGTACTCTCGTGGACTAAATGAAAGAGCGTAAGAATGCGTGTGAAGAATGTGTGTGAATTTATTAAATAAATGATGTCCATTCAAGCAAACAATTGTTTGTAAGCCCCACCCCTTTGTTTTTTACGCTCTTTAATTTAGTTGCACACGTACGGAAGATGAGTTGATCTTCCCTGCAAATAATAGGACCAGTCCAAACACGCGTGTAAAGAGTAGTCCACAAGGGACCTGGACTAGTCCAAAAGTAACCCAAACGTATGGAAAAAACCTGGTCTATTTAACATTACGATGTCCTAGGAGAGGACCATATAACCCACCTTTGGACCACTAAGGAGTAGTTTTAAAACTACTCCATGGTATATAACCAACCTTTGGACCAGTAAGGAGTAGTTTTAAAACTACTCCATGGTATACTTAAGAGGATTAGTTTTGAAGTCGTTTAAAACGAAAGCATGTCGTTAAAAAACGAAGACATGTCGTCTCACTACAAACACTTTTTAACAATGACATGGTCCATGCTTGCATTACATCGGACTAGTCCATGGAGTAGTCCATTTTATCAAAATGGGTCAGGTGGTCCAATTTTATTTGCAGGGTTATTTCAAATACAGTGTGTAAGCAGGGTTGTTAGGCTTTTTTCTTCAAAAATCGTCAAAAGTTTCAACAAAATTCGTCAAAATCGTCATGAAAAGTTAACAAAATCGTCAACAAATCGTCAAATATAAATTTTACAAATTGGAGACAATTTATTGCATTGAGTGGTTCAAAAATCTAAATTTTTAGCAAGAAATTATATTGATGATAAAAAAAGTGGTATTGTTAAGTTTTATTCTATTTATTTCAGCAAGTGGGCTGAAATATATTCACAAAAACATTAAATAAACAAGTAAGAAAGTATAGCCGAACTTATGATACCCTACACCACAGTATTTAAAAACACACCATGCTTATGTGCCCATATAAATATAGATTTATCTATGCTTATAAACTTCATGAAAATCGGTTTGAAAGTTTGTGAGAGGCAGAAATTGCCCCCTACCTCCCCTTGTGGTCCTATTTTTGAAAAACTGTATAGCTAATGTGTCCCTATAGATATGGATCTATCTATGTTTTAAATTTCATTAAAATCGGTTTGAGAGGCAGAAATTGCCCCTATCTCCCCTCGTGGTCCTATTTTTTAAAAAATGCATACATTTTGTGTCCATATAGATATGGTTCTATCTATGTTTTAAATTTCATTGAAATCGGTTTGATAGTTTCTGAGAGGAAGAAATTTCCCCCTATCTTCCCTCGTGGTCCTACGATTCGGCCCATTTTCAATAGGCTTGGTCCTTGTGTCAATAACAACCTATGACCCAAATTTTAATTATCTCCAAAATTGCGACCTGTACTTTGCGAACAAGGTTACATGGACAGCCAGCCAGCCTGCCAGCCAGCCGGACGGACATCGTTAGTTCGACCCAGAAAGTGATTCTAAGACGATCGGTATACTTTAAGGTGGGTCTAGGACCAATATTTTAAGGCGTTACACACATCAGCACAAATGCATAATACCCTCTCCACTATTAAGGTGTGGGTATAAAAATAAAATAATTTTTGGTATTCTTTAATTAGGCTTGAGTTCATCAAAGTTAATTTTCATTAATTTATTTTCACTGAGGGAAGGAATTTTAAAACTTGGAATTTTTATTAAAATTTTTTTTTGTTTTTTTTTTTTATCAATAAATTTTAATAAAAATTCCAAGTTGTAAAAGTCCTTCCCTCAGTGAAAATAATTTAATGAAAATTAATTTGATGAACTCAATCAAGCCTTATTAAAGAATATCAATAATTAAAAATTAACAGTTCACCAAAAATCAAAATTGCTCAAAAAATAAAATCTCATTTGCTATTAACTCGAGCTATCTTTAAATGATTAATTTTTAGCGCTATGCAAATTGTTTTTACTGTTGAAGGTGATACACCAAGGGTTCTGTCTAAATCAACAGTCTTTTTACCCGACTTGAAACGATTTATGACGTCCAATTTTAGTTCCAAACGAGTGCATTTTCTTCACTTTTTCTACACAAGTTCTTATTAAGAACTAGCGGGCCCGTTGCCTGCTTCGCACGGCAAAACAAAATAAGAAAAGAAACACACTTGTTTTTAATAAAGTTGGTTTTCCTGCGGCAAAAACACACTCACTTCACATACGCACCGCACACACATGCGTTATCGGATTTCAACCAAACTTCATATAAATTATATATGGGCCACTGCCTACGTAGTGTATAAGTTTGGTTGAAATCACACGACGCGTTTATGAGTAGTTCGGCGACGTACATATACGGACTTATTTTTATATATATAGACTAACTTCTTACTTCCTAACACTCAACTATACTTAGAATAACTTACCTAACAGAATTAAATGGGAATTCGGCTTTTTAGACGCAAATAGAAAAATTCTTCAAATATGATTATGACTTCAGCGAAAAAATGAAATCGTATGTAGCGACGCAAATCGAAATCATTAAAACGCAAAGCGGATTAAACCAATTTTTAAAACGCGGACCAAATGGGACCGACGCAAATCGGGGCTCTAGTGTATATTTTTTGCCGTATCGATGGCATTCATTTAATTGTAGAATTCGAATTACTAGTGCTTCTAATGAAAACCACCTGGTTTGTGATGTGGGAAGAACTTTTTTTGTTTAATTTCTAATAATTTTTGTATATCGAAAAATGATTTTTACGTTTTGAACTGTTCCCAATATAATTGTTAATATTTCTTGAAAGTGTTTTGCTGATGCCAGAAAATCGTCACATCACTATTACTTTTAGTTTAAAAATCGTCAATCGTCATTTAACTGTATTTTCACAAAAAAATCGTCAAAATGACGAAAAATCGTCACATCTAACAACCCTGTGTGTAAGATAAGTAATAAAATTAAAAAAATATTTGAATGTTTTTACGAAATTGTCATAAAAGCATAAATGTAGAAGAATTAAGTGGAGTTTTTTTAGATATAATTCTTAATTTTAATTTCTAAACACTTCTCGCTCGCACTTCACATTAAAAATTTCCAATTCTTACTGTTTGTTAAAAATTTTTAAAAGTTAACATTTTAAAAGACAATTTAAAAAATATAAAATTTCGTTGGACGTTATTATTATAAATATTTAACAATCAAAATAATTTATTTCTATTAAATATAAATAAAATTTGTGCGATTAGTTTTGTGTATCTCTGTATTTTTAAACTCTCTCATAATACATATGCAAAACATTTTTGAACATCAATGATTTATTTCAGTGCTGATCAAAATTGAAATGCTTGTGTATTGGTGAGAATATGCCCTGCAAATAAAATTGGACCACCTGACCCATTTTGATAAAATGGACTACTCCATGGACTAGTCCGATGTAATGCAAGCATGGACCATGCCATTGTTAAAAAGTGTTTGTAGTGAGACGACATGTCTTCGTTTTTTAACGACATGCTTTCGTGTTTAAACGACTTCAAAACTAATCCTCTTGAGTATACCATGGAGTAGTTTTAAAACTACTCCTTACTGGTCCAAAGGTGGGTTATATACCATGGAGTAGTTTTAAAACTACTCCTTAGTGGTCCAAAGGTGGGTTATATGGTCCTCTCCTAGGACATCGTAATGTTAAATAGACCAGGTTTTTTCCATACGTTTGGGTTACTTGTGGACTAGTCCTGGTCCCTTGTGGACTACTCTTTACACGCGTGTTTGGACTGGTCCTATTATTTGCAGGGTGAGACAAATTTTGAAATACAGTACAACAAAAAAGTAAATGAAAAGATTTTTATAAAAATGTAATCGTAAAAATTGTTTTGGTATAAAAAATCGGTTTAATACTTCAATACACAATTAATTTGCTATTTGGTAAAAAAAAAAAATATGTTTCCTTATATTTTAAAGGTAAAAAAAAAACAAAACATAATGCAGTATTTATCATAAAAAATGTTCGTAATGGTACGAATATTTTTTTTACGCACTATTTTTTAAAATCAACCAAAGCATTCGCCAAGCATGTGCACTATTTGCCGTCTGAAAGACAACTGAATTAAAAGAGCATAAAAAAGTGATGGGTGGAGCCAAAAAGCAATTGCTCTATGAAATGATCACCACTGATTTATTTCCACAATTGTGGTATGGGCTGGACACCAATGGATTAAGGGCATTGATGTTCAAAAGTTTTAGTTACTAAATTAATGAGCGTAAATAACAAAGGGGTGGGGCTTCTAAACAATTGTTTGCTTGAATGAGCATCACTGGTCTAAATCATTTGCGACGGCAGCTTTCGAAGAAAGAGAAAGAAAACGTTTTTTGGTGTGATGTGGCAATGTGTAAAAACAGGCCGCTCCTATTAACACAAATTGCGTAATCAAAACAAAAAATTAAAAAAGGGCAGCTTTCGAAGAAAAAGACAGATAAAATACAATATTTTCTGTCTCGTGCCGCCTCTGTGTGCTCTGTGGTTTCTAGTTACTCTTTTCTATTCTATTTCTATTTGTCTTTTCAAGTGTTATTATTGCTTGAATCTCTTTCTCTTTTAAAAAGATCGGACATGATTTGGCGTTTGCTGGATGTTTATTGTTTTCAATATTGTCTTCTTTGCAATTTATACAGAGAGGAGTATGGGAACAGGTTTCTTTGTTTTCGTCATTAAGATGGTAATTCATAGAGCAATTAAAACAAATTTTGTTGTTATTGCAGAACTTTGACAAATGTCCATAGTGAAGACATTTTTTACATTTTATACTATGTTCACACTTGGGTTCTTAAACGCGTTTAAGCAGCTCGAACGTGATTAAGCTCTAATCACTTCAAAATCGAGATGATTACCCATACATTGAAGTGATTTGTTAATTACTTCAAATTGACATGATTACAACTAAATCACTTCATAAACCACATAGAATCCACTGAACATACCTCAAATGTAGAATCGCCAACATGATCGTGTACAACCGGCCAAGATTTCTGCTTAATGTTTTTATTTTTTTCCTTAAATAATTCATAAATTTTCACAATTTCATCATTAAAATGATTAAAATAATCTTCTGATAACTTTATAAAAGTGTTTTTATCCATTTTTAATACTTTATAGAAATATAAATTTGTTTGTTGTTTTTTTGTGTGTTTTTTTTTTTTTTCTTAATCATCTGTCATCTTAATCACATCAAATTTAATGTGAACGGCTTGGATTAGCTAAATCAACATTTTGCTTAAACGCGTTTAAAAACCTTAGTGTGAACTTGGCATTAGGGGGAGAGGGATGTATGGTCGGATTTTAACTTTTTCATAACCAATGAATAATTCGAGGGGTAGAGTGGTAGATGCAAATGTTACAATTATTATACCAGTTTCTTTTAATTCGTTGTCTACCTTTCTTAAGATTTTGTTTATTTGATGTACGTTTTCTTTTTTGAGTTCGGCTAGAATTTCGTCCTCTTGTATTCCGCGTAGGTCATTTGAATAAATAACACCTTTAACGTAATTAAGTGTCTTATGCTCACTTAATTCAACTTCAATAGATTCTGTGAGTGAAGTTAATCGAATCAAGGTTCTGGCTTGAACGAAATTTTTGGTTTTTATTAAAATTGTCCATTTAATTGTTTTTTTTATTAGGAAAGGTTTCATTATTAGGTATTTTGGACCGGGGGACAGAATTGTTAAAGATCTTTTAATGTCCATAGTAATGGGCGGTTTATTGTTTTGACCACGCGGGTCACCCATTTTCACTATTCAAAAAGTAGCTATTCAAATTAACAAAGGTTTAATGTATATACGATAAAATAAACTTTAAATAAAAGAAAAGAAAGCGCACAGAGAGCAAAGCAGTGATCTTTCTAAAAACAGACATCTGCATTAAAATTTGTTGCGGTTTAGACCTATATAAAATTACTGACCGACAATCAGAATCAATTTTAAAAAGCTTGAGTAGAATATCAGTTTAAGTTGAACTTAAATGATTTTCAGGAGAACAAATTATATAAAAGCCATGGTAAGCTATGAAACAATCATCCCAAATTCTGCAGAACGATTTCTAGTATTAAAAAACATAAATTTCAATACAGCGGTGCAATTACTTTAAGCGTTTGCAGTGAATTTCAGAAGGCTGATAAAATGGAATCTAAGGAAAATTATGGACCGTGTTACGCGCGGGCTACACAAATTTGTTAATATTAAGTTAGAAATACAAAAACTGGGCTTAAGGCATATAAAGGTTAAAAAGGCTAGCTCTGCCAGAGGTGATGAGGTTCTTGACCCAAGTCTTCGCCGCGTAAGCATAAAGATAAATGCCTTAAAAATCACCAAAATGAGCTGAGCAAAAAAAAAACCAATAACTGTGCTATCTGAAACTAAGCAAAAGTGGAATGCCTAGATGGTAAAGTCATTCTGGGTACATTTATTCCCTCCCAAAATATCAATGGAACTACGCCATTGGCAACATGGGTACCCAATGTCTCATACCATAACTATTCCTTACCTGCCTCTCTCAAAGAAAAAGAATTTAGTGCTTCATTTTCAAAATAAAATTCATTTTTAATAAAAGTAATAATGGGTTAGTACTATAAGCAAAAGAAATACGTTTATAATTAAATAAATACATACATAGGTAAGTAGTATAAAATAACTTACATAAATATAAACTAAACCTGACAGTGGGATAGAGATGAAGATGATGCCGCTGCTGTTGTAAAGGTTGATGATGACGATAAGCTTATGATGATGATGAACTTAAGATGGCGATGACTTATGATGACGCTGGATTTATGATGACGATGAACATGGCTGTACCTGTAGATTGCATTAGTTGGTAATAGTTCTATAGCTTTGGTGTACATTTCAATTGCTTTAGAGAAATCTTTAGCTTTTAGATAATCATTTCCCTGATTTTTAAATTTATCAGCTAAAATCACTTTTTCATCCTGAGCATTGGTATCTTTACTAGTTTCCGAGTTTGGCGTTGATGTGTCAGCAGTTGCCACAGATGGTTTAGCTGAAGTATTATTTGAAGCCAATATTGATGTTGTGAAATTGTAGGCTACACCACCCTCAGCACCACATGTTTTTTTTTTGTTTTACTTTAGTTTATAATTCATTTTCTGTTAAATTTTCTTTTCTTCTGCACAGAAAAAAATAAAAATCAATTTCAATTAAAAAAATCCCAGTTTCAAATAAAAAATTGTTTATTTTTTTTCCAGTAAACAAATTTGTAGTCCCAATTAAATTTTTAATACTTATTTAATTAAAATAAATTTTAATTAAAAATTAATAGGGGTAATTAAAAGTTTAATTAAAAAAAATTTTGATTTTTAATTATTTTTTTAATTGTGTTAATTAAGTATTTAATTAAAAATTTGTTATATGTTTAATTAAATATTTAATTTAATAAATTAAAAAATTATTTAAAATTTGACAAAAAAACAATTAAATTATTAATTGTATCAATTAGGTATTTAATTGTTGCACGCAATTTTCTAATTAAACCTTATTTGATACAATTAAAAGTTTAATTAGAATATATGAAAATATCTAATTAAATGTTTGTAAACCCAATTAACATTTTAATAAAATTTCTAAATATTTTCTGATTTTTTTTATTATTTTTTATTGAATGTTTGTTTTTAATAAAAAAAGTTAAATAACAAAATAACATAAAATAAAAATACTTATTAATTCGACTAAAAAGCAAACAAAATTTTTTCGATTCCATTTTTTTTTATTTAAAACATACATATGTATGTATTTATTTTATAGTACAATGTTTGTTTTTGAAAACAAAATAAACGTTTAATAACAAATTAATATAAAATTTAAATTAATAATAGAAGTATTTTTAATTTAAATTTTTTTTTAAATGTTTTGAATATATAATTATAATTAAATGGTTATAGGCAATGTTTTTTAAAAATTTACAGAAATAAATATGCTTTTATTTAATTTTAAATATAAATATGTTTGTATAACAATGTTTTTGTTATTAAGCATTTTAAAAATTTAAGAAATATTGCATATTTAAAGTTTAATTTTTAACGAAAGTTTTTTTTTATGTACACACATATGTATGTATTTATTTTATAGTACAATGTTTGTTTTTGAAAACAAAATAAACGTTTAATAACAAATTAATACAAAATTTAAATTAATAATAGAAGTATTTTTAATTTCAATTTTTTTTTTTAAATTTTTTAAATATATAATTATAATTAAATGTTTATAGGCAATGTTTTTTAAAAATTTACAGAAATAAATATGCTTTTATTTAATTTTAAATATACATATCGTTACTTTAATATAGAAAAGCCCTATCTAACGTATTCTTTACTTTAGAGGAGAAGGAAAATACTTAAAAAAAATTAAATTAAAAAAAATCGCGACTACAAGACTGTAATTTTTATTAAGTGTTTTCCTTCTCCTGTAAAGTAAAGAAAACGTTAGTTAGGGCTTTTCTATATTAAAGTAACGATATGTTTGTATTACAATGTATTTGTTATTAAGCATTTTAAAAATTTGAGAAATATTACATATTTAAAATTTCATTTTTTAAAGAAGAAACTTTTGTGAACTTTTTTAAAGTTGGCATATCGTACAAAATAGATTGCACAAAATTATAAAAAACCTCCGATTCAATGGGAAACTCAAGGTTAAATACAAAAAATAGTTTAAATAAATTGTCGAAAGCCTCTAAAATGGACAAACAAGGAAATTTTAGCCTATCAAAATATACATCAATTTTTTTAATGCTATGAAGGTCGCCAATGATCAAGAGTCTAGGTTGAATTGCACGTCCTTGAAACTGAAGAAGTTTAAGTTTCGTTTCCAATTCTTCAGTCGTTGTTGCTAACATAGCAAAGCTCTCCTGCGAATCGGCTACTGAATACCTCTTTCGAATTTTTTCGCCGTTTGGTGTTGTTATAAAACTCTGTTGAGGCGGAAAGAGTTTGTGTGCATACCATAGCGTAGCAAAGGTTTTAGACTCTATAAAATTTACATAAGAATATAAATTAAAAATTATCCAAAACGTATTCGGTATTCTTTGCTTACCTTCATTGATTGCTTCAACCTTTTGGATATGTCTTTTAAATGATAATTTTCTCTCAAATTTTTGAAAGCATCCTAAAAAGGTGCATTCATATAGACAGTTTGCCGAAATTACATGGTCTTTTAAATGGAAAATGTAATTTTCGGCTGAACTGTTCCTTTTTGTACATAAAAAACAGTTTGCTTCCATCGTTTTTTTTGGTAAAAAGCGCGTACAGCGAAGTATTTTTATATTAATAACAAAATTCTTTTTTTTTTATTTAAAAACAATTACAAACCTTTTTTTTAAACACACACACTCACAGTTGTTTTTTTTTATTGAAGAACAATTAATAGGAACAAACAATTTTTTAACACACACAAACACGCGAACACTTGTTGAATTCTAAAAGACACTACCTCACTTCTTAAATTCTTGAACACAACTAAAAGTTGTTGTCATGCTTTTATTTGCAACCAGTGTTTTTTTTTGCATTTTTATTTCTTTTTAAACCGTTTTATTTTTTGTTTGTTTTCAGCGCTGCCAGATGATTTAAAAGGAAAATCTTCATTTGGCGGAACAAAAAATCTTATTTTGAACAGAAAAATCTTAAAAAGTTTTATAGCAAGGGCAAAAATATAAAATTATTAATTTTTTATAAAGACATACTTCTAATGAAAACTATTTAGTTTCATTAAATTAATAAAATGCTAAAATTGGAGATATATAAGTTTTGGGCAAGAAGATTTTAGTTTGGGAGCTAAGAAGCTCATAAATCATACAAAAACTCTTAATCGATTAAACTGTTTATAATTTATTTTTCTTCTATTTTTCTTCTAAAAGCTACCAGTTGTTTTGACAATTGACAATGCTGCATATATATATATATATATATATATATATATATATATAATATATTATGCAAAAATATAATCTTTTGTAGATAGGGCCGTTTGTTTTTTGTTAATAAAATCGCTAATTTTGGTTGAAAGATTCCAAAATTTATTGTGGACATTAGTGTTGATCAGAGAACCCCAAAATCACTAATTTTCTTGATTTATTCATTCGCTCAAATTTACATTCACTCTATGCCTGCAAAACAAAGTTCAACGTTGGAAATTTCAATATTGTTTTCTACATATTTGATTTGTGCATGTGTGTTTTATATTGAAAGTGATTTGTTTGCATATTTTTTGAGCACGCAATAGAACAAAATTGTGTAAAGTCAAAAGGCAAACATTCATATCGTTAGCTTAAATGCAAAAGGACGTAACTAACAAAAATATAATTTTACAGGAGAAGCAAATAACTTTATTAAATGAAAATAATAAACATGTCAGAAAACATGCGTTAATGAGTCATCCATGGAATTCTTTCAACAGTTTTCGAAGGAAACCATTTCATTATATTTTGATGAAAAAAAATGAGTAATTGCGTAGTTTTTCATTGATAAAATAAACACGCTTGAAGTTACGTCCCTTTGTTTTTTGTTTATAAAAGCGGAATTTTTGATCGCAGAAGTGTAAGATTTTGTGAAGACATGTAGTTCAATGGCATTTATAATAATCAATCAAAAACACGATTTTGAATTTTTGGTTAGTTACGTCTTTTTGCATTTTAGCTAACGATATACTGTTGCATTCAAGTAGTCATTGCCCACTCGATGAGACGCTTTGTTAACATTAACAACAATAACAACAATAAACCACTCGATGAGACGCTTTGTTAACATTAACAACAATAAAAGCAACAATAACAAGAATACATTGCACATACAGAACTACTGTACTTTTTAAGAAATGACAAAAAAGTCTTCTGTTTCTATGGAAATTTTTTCTACCTTGTATGTGCGTGTAGTTTCGTTTCAATTTTTTTTTTAACTTGTACTACATAGTTACTGCTGAATGCCTACATGAGTAATAATTGCTTGATTCATGGCTTTTTTGTTTGTATTTTTTTTTTCTTTGCCAAACAATCATTGTCGGACCAAGCACACAAACATCTTAATTGAGAAACGACGCTAAACGAATAAATTACAAAGCACGATGTGAATTATTTGAATGACTGCAAACCAGCAGCGAATGTTTGTGGTTGCGCAAGTTTGATTGTATGACCGCAAGCGAGTGTATTTGTTGGTGTTCATTTACTGCGATTTTTTTGCAATCGCACAAAGACGTTCTCTGGTGTTGACGCAATTCATCAGATTTATTGAAAAAGTCGATTCTTAATTTGTTGTTAGTTAGGGCCTTTTCCGTTTCAGGTAACGAAATATACTTTGTTAAAAAGTTATCATAAGCACGGAATGTGGAATTTTCAAACTAAAAGCTTCTTAAGTTCAATTAGTTTTACCTTTTGGTACTAAATATATGAACTCTTTTGTTCTTTAATATATGAAACTTTATAAACATCCGTTTTTTTCTTTTCACAAATAAATATTTGTTATCAATATTCACAAAATTAACAACCGCTAATCTTACATGCATTTTTTTAATATTTTGTATGCCCAGATAGAATGATGCATTTTTTGTGGGTACAAGAGTGTTCAAAACAAAAAGAAAACAAGCTGAAACAAAACTTCATTTTTTTAAAAATTGGTTGTTTAAAAAACTTTAGAAGGAATTATGTAAGTTGTACAAACTTTTTAAAGTTAAAAATCTTTATTTCTAAAAATAAAAAATCTTAATTTAAGAAAAATAATCTTCAAATCTTATTTTGGTCCAAAAATCTTCAAAAATAAGATAAAATCTACATTCTGGCAACGCTGTTTGTTCTTATGTTTTTAGTATACACAGCTTGAAAATGTGCTGCATACTAATGCAAATAAAGTACAAATTGGCGCTTATGTTAAAAAAAGTCGACAATTTCTGAGTTTTACTTGAAAAAGCTACTGTTTTTTACATTTTCGGATATTGGGAACATTGTTTTGTGGTAATGTTGTTGATATAAGTAAACATTTAATTGAGATAATTAAATTTTTTAATCAATACTATTTTTTTTTTTAATTAAAGATTTAATTAAAAAATAATAGGCGATAATTTTTTCTGTGTGTGTAATTATTTTATTTTAAATTGTAATTTATTTTCTGTAAAATTTTTCTTTTCTTTTGTTCAATTATTTCAACTTTAAATTATAATTCATTTTCTGTCAACTATTTTATTTTAAATTATAATTAATTTTCGGTTAAATTTTCCTTTCTTTTGTTCAATTATTTCACTTTAAATTTTTTCCACATTTTAACAAATATTAAAATCTATAATTTAAAGATTTCCTTTTTTTTTTAAATTCTACGACACCACGTAATACAAACACGACCGATCACATCCAAATTTTTTTTACAACTGCCTCCTTGTTTTTACTTTTTCTATCCCTTATATATCTGCTGCCTACGTGATGAAATTATTACCTAATATTGCATCATCCAATTGGAAAATAACGGTTCATTTCCAATTGTATGAGCAAAAGACTTTAACGAGGATAGATAACAATAGAAAGAGACCGATAATAAAAAGGAGGGAACATTTTAAAGTGACAAGTAGAAATGTCAAAACGATGTTAGGGTTACCGACAGTTTGTATAAGTCCTACATAAAAGGGAAATGTACAGTACATAAAATCAACACAAATGTGCTAATGAAAAGATTCCTAACAACCGTATATAACAAAATTGCGTAACATTTTTTCTGGCCATATGAAGCTAAACTGGAAGAAAATTTACAGCGCATTTAATTATTTTACCAGAGTGGGCTTTCAATGAGGCCTATGGTAAGTTATGCACCGATCTTCACCAAATTTCACAGTGTCATTTCTAGTTCTATAAAACTGTGATGTACCAAATTTTGTTATGATAGCATTATTTTTTACGTTTTTAGGCGTACTAAGCTGTTTCCGGGAGTAAGGTTTATATGGGGCCTAGGGTAAATTATGAACTGATCTATCTTCACGAAATTTCACGTTCTTATTTCTAGTCCTATAAAACTTTTATGTTCCAAATTTTGTTATGCTACCATTATTTTTTACGGTTTTAGGCGTACTTAACTGTTTTCCGGAAGTAGTTTTTATATGGGGCCTAGGGTAAATTATGGACAGATCTTCACGAAACTACATAGTTTTACTTCCTGTCCTATAAAACTTTGATGTACCAAATTTTGTTATGATAGCGTTATTTTCTACGGTTTTAGGCGTACTTAACTGTTTTACGGAAGTAGGGTTTATATGGGGCCTAGGGTAAATTATCGACCGATCTTCACGAAACTACATAGTTTTACTTCTTGTCCTATAAAACTTTGATGTACCACATTTTGTTATGTAGCATTATTTTTTACGGTTTCATGCGTACTAAACTTTTTTCCGGAAGTAAGGTTTATATGGGGTCTAGGGTAAATTATGGACCGATCTGCACGAAATTTTACAGCGTGTTTTGCAGTTGAATAACACGAATTCTTGCAAAATATTATGCCATTCTGTGCATTATTCCACCATTTATGTTAGTTTTTGTAACAAAATTATCAATTTTTTTTAGGTGGTGGTTCCACATTTTGATTCACAGCTCTGATCCTACTGAACCAATTTTGCTGGATTTCAATCCCAAACTGCTTAGGATAACTACAAGCAATTTGACACCAAGTTTGTTTAGGTCTTTTGAGTTTTTCGAAAGTGAGCGTGTTTTCAACAGACGACATGGCCAAATCGACTTAGAATTACTCAAGGACCCAGAATATATATGGGCATTTCCACCGAAAGGGCCACCGCAACAAAAGAATTATAATTTCTTGAAAAGACTTTGTTTTATCATATTTTAACAGGAAAACAATCAAATTTAATAAAAGTAAAAACATTTTATATATATCCATTTCCAGATTTATGAATGCAAAGTGAAACAAGTTCAACTTTTCTTATTTGGATATTTCTATTGTACGTTTTGCTATGATAACAGTTCTTTAACCGAACTTTTCCACATGCAAGTAATTACTTGCAAGTAGTGTATACGTATTATCAACAAAAAATCGAGGAAACAGCCGATTGGCTGAATGAACAAAAATTGTGTGAATGTTAGTGAAAAAGTGTCAGTGTATTGAGTTTTTCGAACTTGCACTTGCATGTGGAAACGGGGGGTAAGAGAGACATTATGCATTGACTTTTTCTCTCTAAAACCTTTCGGAAGGTACAAAGAGTCAAAATAGAATGCACAAGAAACTATGCGATTGCAAATAACTGTAATTTTTTTCTTTGTATTATCTCATATTTCGATGTCATGTGCGACATTGAAAAACATAATTTTCTATCAATGCGTCGAAAGTAAAAGTAGAAAGCTCATCAAATTACCAGGCCAAACAGAGATTTTTTATAATATTTAAAAAAAATTCTGTAAAATAGCAAGATTTGTGATCTTGGTACTCATATAAAGTTGTTCACGTGCGACATCGTAAGTGTGAAAATTAATAATTTGAAAATAATTTTTTATATATGTTAATGATTTATTTATGTTAATATATATATATATACATTTAAATCTAGATGAGCAAAAAAAGCACTAAATTCAAAAATAAAGCCATATTCTAGCCATTAACAATGATATACGATACGATGAGATTAGATTTTAGATGACGATGCTATAAATGTATATAAAACAAAAAGGGCTGCAATTTAGGGCGTGGCAAAAACTATTTTTTTAAAGTCTTTCAAACTTAATAAATATACCTTTTATTTTAGGGCGTGACTGATGAAAATATTATTGCTTGTATTGGCTTCTACCTGATTTAATGTAGTATGTGTGTGAAAAAGAAAAAAGGGGCTTAATTTGTAGGCGTGTAATAAAAGTGGGAATATTAAAATCTATACATACGTAGTTTTAGAAGGACTTTCTTGGCACGTAAAAAAAATTGGACATTTGGGGGAAGGATCCGAGATGGCATAAGTGGCGCCCAGAATTTGAGGTCGGATTAAAAAGGTCACTAAAGACAAAAATTAAGCCACTATCAAGCCATGAAAAACGTTATGCAATATGATGAGATCGGACTTTAAATGGCAGCGCTAAATATAAAAAACCAAAAGGGCTGTATTTTGAGGGCGTGGCAAAGAAAAAGGTTTCCTGTTTTAGAAACTTCATTGACATATCTTTCATTCTAGGGGGTGACTGGCACAACTTTTTTTTTTTTGTATGGAGGTCGACCCAGTCTAACCAATATATACATATATCATGATGGAAAAAAATGTCATGTGCGACAGATCACGTGCGACAGCGATTAAAGCTCAATAAAAAAAAGTATACATTATTTTTATTTAAAATGACAGCCATATTTAAGAGATATGAGTGCATAACATTCTACAATTTTTTGCATTCAAATATTGCCTTTGGTTTCGCTGAAATCGGCATTCGAAAAAATGGCCACAAAAATTACTTCTGTTTTCGTCACGTGCAAATGCCTTGTTTTTTTGCAATTTTCTTGAAAACGAAACAATTTATCAAAATGAACAATAGCTCCAATTATAGGGCTAATTAAAAGCTATTACTTGAATCTATTGCCAAAATAAATATACGTTTTATTTTGACTTTTTTTAACTTTAAATGTGTACGATGGTCACGTTCGACATGATGGAAATGCCCATATACTTAATGAGGTCTGAGATGAATAATAAAAAAGTTTCACACGGAATGACAAACTTAATATATCCTCTTCACAACTAATTGTGGTGGAGGGTATAAAAACAAGTTAGAGTGCTATATTCGGCTTTGCCGAATCTTTGATATCCTCCACCGACAGTTCGAATGTTTTAGGAGTAATATCTGTATGATGTCTATTTATTATTGTTCGGTCACATATTAATTGTCAACACTGGAGTTAAAATTTGTTGTTTGTTATAATTGTTTCGCTTTATATTTTATTCGTTACTCTGAGAACATTTGTTAAAACTACAAAATAATAATTTTTTATGTTTATAGTTTTTGGAAGTTTACCGGTTCAATTGTCTTATAATATGCACATAACTAATATATGTTCCTTTTTTGTTCAAGATTTTTTAGTCTGTAACGTGATCTCAAATCAATAAATTGTATAGCTGTTTTTTCATATAACAATAAACGTTAAAGTCTTGTGTATTTCTTTGGTTTAACAAATTAGTCCAGCTAACTACAAACCCTCTTCGAACCATAGGGTAGGAATTGAATAAAAGACATTTTTATTCAAGTCCGGGTCAGTCAAATCAGACTGTCCTTAAACAATTATTATAATCTTTATAAAAACATCTGCATTGAAATTGGGTGCGGTTTAGACCTATATAAAATTATTGACCGACAATTAGAAAGTTTAATGCTTTTTTTTAGCAATTTTAAACAGCTTGAGTAAAATATCATGATTCGTAACAGTTTAAGCTGAACTTAAATAATTTTCAGGAGAGCAAATTATTTTGAAGCCTTGTAAAGCTAAGAGCCAATCATCCCAAAATTCTGCAGAGTGATTTTTGGTATAAAAAAACATAAATTTCAATAGTGAATTTCAGAAGGCTGCTAAAATGGGATCTAAGGTAAATTATGGACCGTATATCACAAAATTGAATAACATATTTTTTGGCCATATGAAGCTAAGCTGGAAGAAAGTTTACCGCAATATCTATATCTGCTACGGTTTTAGGCGTATTTAATTATTTTACCAGTGTGGGCTTTATATGGGGCCTAGGCTAAATTATGGACCGATCCTCTCGTCTTACAAAACTGTGACGTACCAATTTCTATTATGATAGCATTGTTAATTAACGCGTACTAAACTGTTTTCCGGGAGTAGGGTTTATATGGGGCCTGGGGTAAATTATCGACCGATCTTCACGAAATTTCACAGTTTTATTTCTAGTCCTATTAAACTGTGAGGAGCCAAAATTTGTTATGATTTATTCATTTGTATCCCATAATTATGGCAGGGTTTCATATTCCTCAATATAACCTTTTAAAAATGCGTTCTAACCAGTGCTGCCATTAGGATACGAAAGATAAATTTTTCGTATCTTTTGATGACTTCAAGTACCATGTATAATCCTGACATTTTTCGTATCTTTTGAATCTGTACGCAAAATTACAGAAATAAAATATAAGAAGACTGATCATCGTTGCCGACTCAATACTAATACAATAGCAGTTTTAATAATGAAGAAAGAAATCATAAAGGATGTTTCAACATATGATCCACCTTAATCGATGATAACTAGTAGTACTAAGTTGTTCTGAAGATATATGAACATCTTTTTTATTTTCAGGAAATTTATATGAACTTTTTGATATAATCGCCTTAGTAAAAACATACCTAATATTTTAAGTCATAAAAATTAATTTATATGGTATCCGGGTATTTTCGTAACCCAAATCGGAAAAGGCCCTAACTAACCTAAAATTTGAAGTCGACTTTTTTATTGATTTTGATGTAATTATAGCAAATTTTTTTAACACTTTTTATGTTATTTTCCGACAAGTTGTTTTTTTAATCGATTAAGCGATCTAAAACTAGTTTTTGAGTTTGTTTTAAGTTGTGCAATGTTTCGCGATAAAAGCGATTTGTTCCTGTTAGTTTTCTAATTCTTTACAGCTTAAACGATTAATAATAAAAAGTATACTTTGCTAATTTCCGCTAATTTAGTAATTTTTAACGAATTTTTGCCGTTCTTTATTGTTTTAAGGACTTAAAATGAATTTTATGGCGAAATATTAAAAATTTTCCTGAAATTTCGCTTTTTTGGAATTTTTTTTGTTACTTTCCGACATTTTGTTTTTTAACCCATTTAGCGATTTCAAATTAATTTTAGTATTTGTTTAAAAGTTTGCAATTTTTGCATATTCGCGATAGAAGCGTTTTTTCCTGTGATTCTTAACAGCTTTCACGATTTTTTTAATAAGTATAAGACTTTGCTATAATGCTGCGGTTAGCAAATCAGCAATCTTTAGTTCAACTTAAGTTTTTTGAACAAAAACTTCGAATACGCAAAAACATGTGGATTTGATAACACCAATTTATGAATTATGCGGATTCAAAAAAATTTTTTATTTTCAATTCGAGTCGAAACCTAAAGCATATCTGATCATTTTCTTTACAATATTCATTAAATATGAAACAAAAGAGTATGTTAATACATGTTAAACTTTATAAATAGATTTTCAAATTTTTTTCAATATGTATCTTTTTGGGAAAAAGTGTATCTTTTTGGCAACTAAAATGTATCTTTCTCGAAATTTCACTGGCAACACTGGTTCTAACGAAGCCATCGTTACCGTTTGCCTGCAAAAATTCAAATTAAATTTGAACCGAGTATGTCAGAATTGCTACTACACGAGTATGATGGCATACACAAAAAACAAAGTTTTTTGTTTTTCAACATACCATACTGACATACACGAATTTTTCGCTATTACACGAGTATGATGGCATTCATGAAATCAATAAGTGAAAGAAAAACGAATTATAAAAGTTTTACTGTCTTAAGCTGGAGGTCCACACCACCAGGGTTACCGTTGGAAATTTTCGAAAAGGGTCACAAAAAGGGGATTTTCCAGAAAAAGGGGTAAAAAAAGGGCATTTCAATAAGAAAAGGGTCAAGTTTTTTATAAGCATTATTTCCCATTTTAATGAACATAATAAGACCAAGTATTTTTATAAGCAATCAAAAAAATAATATTCCAGGTAGGAAGAGCTCAAAACTTATTTTTTTTATGGAATGCTCTGTCCTGTTTTAAACACCGGAAAAAAAGTTTATTCTTTATCATTATAGCTAATTTTTTCATACTTTGTATGTAATTTTCCGATTTAGCGATGTCAAATAAATTTTAGCGTTTATTTTAAATTTTGCTATCGTTCGCAAATTGTAACCATTTTCTCGATTAAAGCGATTTTTTCCTGTAAGTGTCAGAATTTTTAAAGCTTTTACGACTTTTAATAAATATAAGACTTTGCTATCATACCGCTTTTACCAAATATTTGGGAATTTCCGCTAATTGAGCCATTTTTAACCTCTTGTTTTCATTCCTGTTAGGGCACTCTCACCACTGTCGATTTAAAATGGGGCGAAAAGTTCAATACCTTTTGCCATTATTAAGGTCGAATTTTTTTTGAATAAAACATGCTACTGTTTAAGAAAGCAAAACACCAAATTTCATTTTTTTAATAAAATGTCAAATTTTTGTTTTGAAAAGAAACCACCGTAAAAATATCAAATATTTATATGAGTTATGTTTGCTTTTAGGGAAATTGTACTTTACTATCAAAAATTAAGGAGAAGAAAGCATGGAATTGTAAGTTTATACTTTGAGTCTGATCCATATCAAGCAATGCTTATTTCGAAAACATTTGTTTAGCACTTCTGTTCCGCAGTGTTGACAAAAAAAAATGTGAGAGCTATTTCCAAAAAAGGGTCAAAAAGTGTCACAAAATAGGTGATAATGATACAAAAGTATAATTTAAAAAATGGGTCATAAAAGGTATCAACACCGTCGAAAAAGGGTCAAATTGATACTTTAGTATCACAACGGTAACGCTGCACACCACGCGTTACACGCTTTTTCGCAGCATACGCAGCTGTCAAAAAGTAGAATCTGTGTAGTTATACGTAGTAAGTTACATGCACAAAAGCGTACATGCCTTGAGGCGAAAAAAAGGTTTACTTTCTACTTTTGTAAGCGTCACAAGCAGCGTTCGAACAAATCAGCTGATTTTGACTAATTAAATTATTTTTACTTGTGCTGCTGCTGCATAAAAAGTGTTGCATGTAACTTGAAACGTAGAACGCAAGTAAGGTTATAAAAGCATGCGCTACATGAAGGCGAAAAAGCGTGTTATGGACCTCCAGCTTTAAGGTCCCATTAGCCGACCGTAAATGTAGAAATGTAAATGTAATGTAAACAGCTGTTCGTTTCTGTTATATGGAAAGCAATGCAAATGCTTAACTGACTGTAATGTCACTTAACCGTAACGTGCCAACCTGTAGAAAATAGAATTTCATTACGAGGTTACGTGGCAGTTGTAGATAGTGATGGGCTGCTTATATTTTAAATGCAATGCGGGTAAAATCACTCTTTTTGTTTGGTACTTTTTCAGTTATAATATCTGTGGACTTTTGACAAAATAAGTTACAATCCATACATATTTTCATTTATACAAATATATGTTTAGATGTATAAAATTAACAAATGTATACATATCCACAAACAAACAAAGTCTGGTTTTTAGTGGTATCAAAACCTTGTTTAAGGCTAGATTACACTATTATACTTTGTATTAATAAATGTCAAAAACTCAAGTAATATGACAAAGTGTGATAGTGTGAATGCAATGTGTCACGAAAATGACAAGTATTAAGAAAAAAGTTTGACATCCCATACGACTTCATCCTTTTTTGAAAAATTTCAAAACAATAATACTTTTCATTGGATCAGGGTTGCATTTTATTTCATGTGTGAGTGTTTATACTTTGTGAGATGGTGTGAACACGAACTGTCATGTTACATTAGATTTTTTGACAGTCGCAACAAAACTCATTAGATTTCTATCTCACAAAGTATTATGGAATACGTAAGGCTTGTGAGATAGTGTAATCTAGGCTTTAGGTGTATGCACATTTTGAAATTAATGTAAGAACATGTGTACGAATATGATATAATACATATTTGTTTTTTGTAAATCTGTAATATTAATATCAAATATTAATGCCTGTATTCATAAAAATATTTTAAATTTATTAAAGGCTTGAAAACCAAATTTTCTATGAAAATTTTCCTTAATAAACGTTTATTAAATTTTATAATCATTTATGAATATAGGGGTAAATTATTTATTTATTTATACATGCAAGAAATAAAGTTTTAATACTATTTAAATCACTTGGTACTTTTTCTGCAAAGCGTCACCATTTCAACATTTTTAATTCTCATCACTGTGTGTGTTGTTTTATGTATACTAATGCTTTTTTGTTTTTGGTTGTGAAAAACAGCTGACACGTTCTTACATGTTCTATAAGTGCACAAACGAGCTTACAGTACGTTACGGTACTTTACATTGCATTTAATTACATTTACGGTCGGCTAAAGCGGCCTTTAGATTAAGAATTTACGGATAAATATTTACGTAGTTTTTTTTATTTCAGTGCCCTCTAGTTTTGATAATTGCAATGGCTGGATGAAAACGGCATTACCAAAAATTACATGTTATCCGAGACATTAACCTTTTATATCAAGAACAGAAGCATTGATTGAGATGGAAGTATAAAAGGTGTGCACGTGACGTGACTTAGTGGTGTCAGTCGTGAGAGATACCGTGATCGGAATATAAAAACTCCGTGCGTTATTAAAAATAATAAATTACACTCACAAATGTCAAAACTCTTATGTGCTGTTTTCACAACACAAGTGATTGAACGTGTAGTAAATTTTATATGAAAAGCACTCGGTTTTTTTAGTGTTTTTAATATAAATTTTACTGCACGTCCAATCACTTGTGTTGTGAAAACAGCACATTAATAAAATTGTTTTAAGCAAAAAAAAAATGCACAAAAAATAAATAACAATTTTAACAGATTAGTTAAGAAGTACATTACAATATTTATTGTTTGTGCATTTTTTTGCTTAAAACAGGTGTGCTTAATGGACCAGACATTCGAAAGTTCAAAACCCAGCTAGGGGTTTTCTCCTACCACCATAACCTTTCAGATTTTGGGGGTCTCAATTGGTTCAAGATTATGAAGTTGAAAAATGTGCTACTGTGTAATTGAAAATTAATAACTCCATCTACTATTTTTAACAGAAATATTTCTGTATATTTCTTAATTTTTTATCTAAAGAGAGATTCCAGTCAATAGAAAGGGATATAAGGGAGGGAGTAAAGATTTAAAAATGTTGACGAAAGAGATTTTGATAAAAATATTGATTATGTTGCATATTTTGGTTAAAAAAATCTTAAATTTTGTTCGAAAGAGAAGACATTTGAGTTGATTCAATAGATAAAAATCAATTTATCAATCAATGCGTTTCAGGTAACGATATATTTTTAAAAAACTAATAAATTATATTTGCTTGTGATTCAAAGTTTATTTTAAGTTGTATTGTTTTAATAAAATCTGTTAAGCTGCTTTTTTTTGTACAATAAAAATTTTCATTTTTAAACAAAAATTGAAATTGCCTCTGATTTGTAACATTTAAATATTTGACGATTTTGTAAAATGTTCGTGATGATTATGACGATTTTTTTTTAAACTTTTGACGATTTTTTAAAAAAAGCATAACAACCCTGCATCTATTTTAAAATTAACTAAGTGCAAGGATAAAATGCCAATTACGCAACTCCTTAGGTAATATAGCTATTAACCCTGCCTTTACACATGCAAGTAATGGCATGCCACTGTTGTATACATATTATCAAAGAAAATTTGTTCGAAATAGTCGAATCTCATGCCATTAACTTTTGTGATTACACATGCCACTGCGAGTTCATTTTCAAAATGTCGTAGAAGCGTCAACTTGAGCAAATTTGTTTACTTCTCAAATTAAAAAAAAAGTACCGAAAACGAAAAAGAGTTACCGAGTTAATCATAGTGGCACATTTTTGGGGAAATTTTTTCATTTATTTATATTAGCATTATTTTAACGATATTAATGCTCTATTATTAACAAACTTGCTTTTATTTATGCGCGTTTTTAAAAAATTAATCATAATAATTCTTTATTAAGTTAAAACTTCAATAACAATTTGACAACAATCCAGTAAATGTGAATTAAATTTTTAACAGGGTAACATTGCTTATCGTTTTGACATTTAGTGGCATGCAAGTGCCAAATTTCCACTCGCATGCAATTTTTGCTGCCACTGGAGATGCCATTGCGAAAAATGTGAGTGTATTAGTAAAAAAGTGTGAGTGTATTGAGTTTTTCGAACTGGCAGTGGCATGTGTAAATGCTAGGTAACTAAGGTAATTTCCATATTTGAAAAACTTAAAATTTATGTGAAAATTTCAAAAAAAAAAAATTTATATACATAATTACCAATGAAAGCAAAGTAAATAAATATATTTATACTGAGAGAAACTGGTAATTATTTTCTTCTGAAGGTTACTTTTTATTATATTCAACATTTTTCATTTTTCGAATTTATTCTATGAGCTAAATTACAGTTATGTATTTTATAAAGCTTTTTTGTAATAGTCCTATTCCTTCAATTTTTCAGAAATTACTTTTTACACTACCAGACTATTATATTGTATTTTCTTATTACTGGTAATCTATAAAAGTACAGAAAAGTTATTTTATATTTTTGCTTTTTGAAAATTATCTAAAGCGGCTCATACACTTGCAATATAATTGTTAAATTTTTCGTATTGTACAATTATATCGCCAATGTGTATGTGATATTCGAAGATGGCACAATATATTGGCAAGAATCAAAATCCTTTTGATTTTGATTGCACAACGAAATATACTGTGAAATGTGTTGGCAACAAAATACGATGTTGGCATGCCTTAAATGTTATATTTATATGTTATTTTAGCTGAAACCATTGTGCCATTTATTGATTAAAATAAAGAAATAATATGGCGAATAACATAAATAATAATATTATAAATGAATGGGGCCAAGGCGAATTGACTAGAAGGTGGGGTCAAGTCAACATGTGGTGTTTTTTTTCGGTGGTCGAGTTGTCAAAGTTTGTATACAAACTAGTTTTTTATGTAAGCAAACCGGTTTTTTTTTACAAGCAATATTTTTGACAACCCGACCACAGAAGCATTGTAGTTGTAGAGTTCTGATTTAACAAATATTTGCCGAAATAATCCAAAAAAAATAAAAAGCGTGACCAGTAAATTGATCTCACTTTAGCTATATTTTTAACAATTTCTTTTGATTTACCAAACTTTATTTGTAATTCAGAAAGGGTTTAATGATATTTGATTTATTATTATCTTTAAATTTCCTTTCCTATGTTAATAAGCAAGCTTTCTTTGTTCAATATTTCCCACAGAGGTACAATAAACGACTTACACTGGAAATGCTACATACAGTCGCACAGAAAACTATACATACCCCCTATAAAACTGCATTTTGTGTAAAACTGTAAATATTTTATTAACAAAATTAATAGCGCGAAATTCCATATAAAAATAAAATTTTTAAAAAATAATCAGTATTGTGGTTATTTTGTTGAACTATTTATGGTTTTTAATCCAAAAATTTTCTAACAATTTAATTAGGCTAAAGTTGTAGGGCGCTTGTAGCCAGAATAGTTTCAGAAAGTTTTATTTCAATGGCACCAGACAATCTAGAATTGGCTAGCGTTTTATGGTAAAGGCACTATTTTATTTAGGCAATTTGTATTTTTATTAACTTTTTTTTTGATATTATTTTTCCTCTTACCGTATTCAATCAAATGTATATAAGTATGTATGACATATATGTATGGATGTATATAAATGTATGTATATATAAATGTATATACATGTATAAAGGTATGTACATGTATATGTATATATGAATATATTAATAGATGTATATTTGTGTAAGGAAATATTTAAATATAAGTTAGGTTCGGTTAATTGTTTAATTATTTTCATTTCCTTATGGCTAATAAATTACTGATGGCTTAAAAGCTGGTTTAGTTGAACTAAACTTGAATTTATATATAGTTTAAACTCAACAACTGTAAATCAGTGTCCCATGTATTATATGTGGTTAAAAAAATAACATGTGGCAGCACTACGATAAATCTTATCAAATTCATATGGTCTGTATTGGTAGTTTAAACGACCAATTTTATGCGTTTAAAGATGGTTTATATGTTTAGTGATTTATAGATTTGTTGGTTTAAACACATTTTAAACCAAAAAGAGAGTTTAACTTGCTCTGATTTGTTAGCCCTTAGTGTACATCGTGCTTATCGGTTTTAGCTAGAACCCTACAATTCTTTTTGAGGAGACATAATAATTTTAAACTGACTTAATAATTTTGATAGGAATAAATTTTTTCTCTTTCTGACATTAGGTGGTTCCTAGGAAATAATAACGATTTAGAATGCAACTTCTATTTTTGTTGTTCACTGTTTTTTTATCAATCAAATTTATAATTAAAATATTGGTTTACGTCATATTGAAGATGGATGTCGGTAGGATGTATAATCAAACTTTATTCCATTTCGAATTCGCTTGCATAGGCTTTCATTTTTTTATTAACACCAACGGATATTACACCCTTTTACAAGAATACAACAGACAAGTCAATTTAGCCTCAGTTATGACAAAACGCGTAACATTTTAGTTTTATAGCAGAGACAAATGATAATGCGGTTTCTGAACAGTTGAAATTTTGGGCAGTAATTATGTTGTTTTTTCCACAGTGGTATGTGTGATTTTTATTTACTCTGCTAGAATTCAGAACCGAACGAAGGGAAAAGCGCTGAACTAGCGTTTAATTTCCAATAGATTGAGAGGTATAAATACCCTATTATTCTAGAAAGTTGTCTTCCATTTTGTTTCTGCCACCTGACCTGTTAGACTGATTCTGTGTTTTGGGAATAGCTCAGCGGAACGAAAGGAAAGGCAATTAAATATTAATTTTTGGAAGAGAGAGGAAGGAAAAAACCAGGGAAACCCACATTCAATTTTTTTTTTTTTTTGGTTACCATTTTGAAGTAATATTTCCTCTCAGATAACTTGCTACAGGGTAAAAGGACCCCAATTTGCTCAGGCGATAAATCATTTGTGATTTCAAGATTTTTCCCCACAAAAATTACGCTGTGTTGTGGACAAACATTTTTGCTAAAGTTTATTTGAGGGCAGTGGGAAACCCTCGGGAAAACCACACATTATTCATCGTTTTATTGGATTTTCACCCAAACCATCAATTTTCTTCTCCAACAATCCCAACAAATTTAAGTGTTATAAAGTGATAAGCAAGGTGTTTGTGCTTTATACATATATATTAGACTGGCCCACGCTTGTATGGAAAAGTAAAAGTATGGTCCAATACTTTCTCCACAAGCCTGATTTTGTTTCTTTTACTAAAATATATGTATATACCAAAAATTGGATCAATAGGACAACATTAAGAGGTCGCGATGAATGGCGACATTTATGTTTCACATCTTATACCTATTACATGCATTTACTTTTGGCTTGTCATTATTGTACTTGTTCATGTATTTGAGTTACTTTTTTACACTTTTCTTTGATCTTTACCAGGTTAACATTTTTTAGAATTCAAATATATTCATCCCTTCACATAATTTGAATGCAAAATTACAAGAAACGAGTTTAGAAGGATTATGTTGAAATTTCTGACAGTGAGTCAGATTCTTCGCACGAAGAAGTTTAGTTTCGCAAAAAATAAAATACAACTAAACCAAAAAAAATAAATCTGTTTTTTAAAACGAATTTATTGGATCTATTGACCGTGTAAGTCTATCTGATCCCGAAAAATCACTTAACTATCGCAACCTCTAAATATTGACCGATTGTGCTCAAATTTGGACTGAACATTTTTAAGCACTATTCGAATAGGGTCAACGTTGTGGAGCGCGAATAATTGATACTTTTGTATTTTGGGTGACCCTAATATATATATATATATAAAAAAAGGAAAAATAGCCTTCAAAAGATCACTAGAAACAAATCGAAAAAAATTAATTGTTATTAAATGCAAGTTATGATGAAGACAATATAAAAAGTTATTACAACCTGTTAAATAGGTACATTTGTGCAAGAAAAAAAAAACAGAAAAAAAGAAAGAATAATAGTGAGCTAGTGGTCAATTTTAAGTGAACGGTTGATAATTTTTTTGTAAACTTACATTATCTTTGTACTAAATGCTTAAATAATGCAATTATCTTCTAGGTGTATGCCAAATGCAAAGTATTATTAGATTTTTTTTCCATGAGAATTATTAAAGTATAATTTTTTTTAATCAATTTTGAAGTTAAAATTACTAAATTTTAAATATTCTTAATATTAGGGTGTGTGTGAAACGGTAGCAAAGTACTCATGGAAGTAAAATTTTGACACTATTGAGGTGAATAAAATTTCACTAGCCCTAGGGGCTAGTATAAATTTTGACATTAGTGTAGAAATTTTTGACAACCACAAAATTATTTTTTTTCATCAAATTTGTTTAAACAAAATAAAAAATAATAATGAAGCAGGACCAGCGGCAAAAAAAAAAATTAAAAAGAATTATACAAGATGTAAGTATTTAAATATGTATAACCTTTTTTGCCCAAATTTTTTGTAAAAATTGTTAATACCTATATCAGAACGAATTCATCAAATAGTTGGGACGATCTCATTTCCAACAGAATTGAAATGATTATTGGTAAACGTTTGCTTAGTTTATTCATTTTCACGAAACTATTAGTAATTGTTTTTTTCTTTATGTCAAAATTTTACGTTGTCAAAAATGTTACAATTTCACACAGCACAAATATGAAAATTTTCTACCACAAACAAATTTCATTTCACCATACAACTTTCCCTGTAGTAAATAAAATAGTCAGTTACAAAAAACACTAACTATAAATTAACTTTTTTTTAAATGACTATAAATTGGTTTAAATCTCATGCAGATATCAACCAAAAAGGCACACGTAAAACTCAAATAAAATCAAAATAAGTAAAACAAGCATGCCATGAAGTCAAATGAAAAAAATATATACAAACATTTTAAAATAATTAAAAAATGAAACAATACAAATCTGTTTATGTACTAGCAATTATGTGGCGTATTTATTTCAGGACTATTATACATCATCATTTAGGGTAGTTTAATGCAAAATTTTCATAAATAATTATTTCTATAACAAAATATTTAAAGATATACATACATATGTATGCATGTTCATATGTACATATATTTTTTTGACAAAAATTATTTAAAATTTAAATAATTTATTTTTAACTGACAATAATTTTAATTAATTACAAATAGGTTGAAAAATAAGTAGTTAGTAGTCAGTTAAAAAGTCATGCAACGATGGCCAATTGACTACTGCCTATGACATGCCCATGTTAAAATAATGAGTTGTCGACAAGGAAAAAAGTCACTTAATCAACTAGATGTGGTTATAAAAAAACCAGTTTGAAGTTAGTTATTAATGTGTTTGACTTCCTACAGGGTTGCTACCGTTTCACACACACCCTTAGTGTAAAAAAAAGCAAAACAAGAATAATGGGCAAATTTCAAAATATAATGAAAGCAAGATTAAGTTGTGCAATGGAATAATAACAAGAGAAAATAAGAATTAAATATACATACATATAAATATCAATTGGCTAAAGTGCAGAGAAAAGAATATGTTAACTTTAAATTAACTGAAAGCTAACTATTTCTCAAGTAGTGGTGGTTGACACTTGTATTACTTTTATATGGAATTAACTAACTATTTTAACATTGCGATGTCCTAGGAAGTAGTCAATTGTCCGACTCTGCATTACTTGCAGTTAACTTTAAAGTTAGCTACCTAGCTGTTAACTTAAAGTTAACTTTTTGTAGCTAGCTATAAACTTACTACTTTAAGTTGGTTTTTTTTAAATTAACTATTTTATTAAAATTGTATTTAGTTATTTTATTTAATTTTTTAATTATAGTATAACCTGGCCATTACCGTTTACCAATTTCTACTCCTTATATTGTAATAATGGCCCTAAATAATTAAATCTTTTGTGGGTCTTGGAGCCGTTTGTTTGCCAATCGACTTGGCTCTCTCTACTTAAAATTCACAGTGTTTGTATACACTTTGGTTAATGTACATTTTGCATTGCTTAGTAGTTGGCTTTAAGTTAGTCTATACAAGCTAACTTAAAGTTGGCTTTTTTGTAGTTAGCTACTCATTTGACGGCAGGGCAGTGATCAAAATAAAAGAAAAAAAAATAATTTCTCGAAAAGTTTTTGAAAAGAGAATATTTTAAATGAGAAGATTTTACGGTATAATGTTTGACCTGAACCAGCGTGGCCATTTTAGCATTTTTGCAGCTAGATTTAACATTTTTTTGTCTGATTTAGCTGCAAATTTTTCATTTAGCAGTTAGCATTTTTTTTTAGCATTTTTCAACTACATATTTAGCATTTTTTAGCATTATTTAATTTAAGAATATTCAAATAATCTTTTTTGAAAATCCACCACACTGTTTTGTTGAATGAACATACAAGTCCCTACTCTTTTGATTTATAAACTTTAAAAGACCTTTCATAGCAAATTGTTTTAAAATTTGACCAGTTCGATCCATTAAATTCATGTTTTTTCCCCTCAATTACGATTTAAAAAAATTTTTGGAAACGAAAAAAATACCATAACTTTTGAAATAGAAAAACCAACTCGATTTTATAGCTAAATTTATATGTCAACTTAGACAACGATTGAATATTATTTTTGTCAAGCTAATAGGGCCTAAATTTCTTCAATGTAAATAAAATTCAATTTTTAATTACAATATTTTGTTCCCCATTGTTTCCCACGATTGTCAAACAATTTTCATAATTTAACAATTACTAACTTTTTTTGTGTAGAAAACAGTTTAAAATGAATGCAAATTAGGCGAACATTTAAAAGAAAAAATGATTGATTTCACTGTAGAAAAAATTACAACTTTGGAACATCAGTGGTAGAAACTAAATTCATATGAATTGTTAAATAATAACTCAACAGTTGATTTCTGGATAAATGTATATGGATATAAAAATGCATTTAATGAAAATCCATTCAGTGAATTACCTTCTTTTGCAATGAAGTTCTTGGTCTTGCAATTAAGCAACGCGGAAGTAAAAATAGGTTTTTAGTGATATAAATCTCTTAAAACCGAAAATTCGAAATAGAATGACGTTAAAATCTATTTATGTACGTATATAAAGCCAGAAATAAATTTCCTTCATAGTTTTAAGACTTTCCCCCATAAACGAATTTTCTATGAAAATTTGTTCAATAAACCTTTTATAAATCAAAAATTTTTTTATGAATATGGGGGCTTTTGTTTAATAAATATTTTATTGTTATTATACCCTCCACCACAATTAGTTGTGAAGAGTGTATATTAAGTTTGTCATTCCGTGTGAAACTTTTTCATTATTCATCTCAGACCACATAAAGTATATATATTCTGGGTCCTTGAGCAATTCTAAGTCGATTTAGTCCGTCTGTCTGTCCGTCTGTTGAAAACACGCTCACTTTCGAACAACTTAAAAGAAATGAACAAACTTGGTGCCAAATTGCTAGCAGTTTGGGATTGAAATCCAGCAAAATCGGTTCTGTAGGACCAGAGCTATGAATCAAAATGTGGAACCACCACCTAAAACAATTGATAATTTTGTTACAAAAAATAACATAAATGCTGGAACAGGGCACGGAATGAGATTAGATTTTTCAAAAATTTGTTTTATTTGACTGGAAATTACGCTGTTAAATTTCGTGAAGATCCGTCCATAATTTACCCTAAGCCCCATATAAACACTACTCCCGGAAAACAGTTTAGTACGCCTAAAACCGTAAAAAATAACGCTAGCGTAACAAAATTTGGTACGTCACAGTTTTTTAGGACTAGAAATAACACTGTGAAATTTCGTAACTATCGGTCCACCTACTAGCGGAAAACTGTTTAGTACGCCTAAAACCGTCAAAAATAATGCAATCGTAACAGAAATTGGTACCTCACAGTTTTATAGAACTATAAATTATACAGTGAAATTTCGTGAAGATCGGTACATAATTTACCCTAGGCCCCATAGAAACCCTTCTCCCGGAAAACAGTTTAGTACACCTAAAACCATAATTAATAATGCTAGCATAACAGAAATTGGTACGTCACAGTTTTAAAGAACTAGAAATGACGCTGTGAAATTTCGTGATGATCGGTCCATAATTTACCCTTGACCCCATATAAACCCTACTACCGGAAAACAGTTTAGTACGCTTAAAACCGTAAATAATAATGCAATCATAACAAATTTTGGCTCGTCACAGTTTTATAGAACTATAAATTATACTGTGAAATTTCGTGAAGATCGGTACATAATTTACCCTAGGCCCCATAGAAACCCTACTCCCGGAAAACAGTTTAGTACACCTAAAACCATAATTTATAATGCTATCATAACAGAAATTGGTACGTCACAGTTTTAAAGCACTAGAAATGACGCTGTGAAATTTCGTGATGATCGGTCTATAATTTAACCTAGGCCCCATATAAACCCTACTACCGGAAAACAGTTTAGTCGCCTAAAACCATAATTAATAACAAATCGTCACAGTTTAAGATAATAATAACATCATACAGATATTACTCCTTAAACATTCAAACTGTCGGTGGAGGGTTTCAAAGATTCGGCACAGCCGAATATAGCACTCTAACTTGTTTTTTAATCAGTTTGTTCTCTTGATATAGTGTGAGTTTATAGCAGCCCTGCAAATAATGGGGCCAGTCCAAACACGCGTGTAAAGAGTAGTCCACAAGGGACCAGGACTAGTCCAAAAGTAACCCAAACGTATGGGAAAAACCTGGTCTATTTAACATTACGATGTCCTAGGACAGGACCATATAACCCACCTTTGGACCACTAAGGAGTAGTTTTAAAACTACTCCATGGTATACTCAATGGGATTAGTTTTGAAGTCGTTTAAAAACGAAAGCATGTCGTTAAAAAACGAAGACATGTCGTCTCACTACAACCACTTTTTAACAATGACATGATCCATCCTTGCATTACATCGGACCAGTCCATGGAGTAGTCCATTTTATTAAAATGGATCAGGTGGTCCAACTTTATTTGAAGGGAGTAAAGGGCACGCACATACTATCACATTTATGCTTGTGTTGACAAAATAACAACAAAGCAGCAGCCAAACGTACATTGTCACTGACACACAAAGAAGTTTATAGTGTACATGTGTCGACGTCGCACACTGGGGATTTTTGTATGGAGGTGAGGAAAAAATATATTTGTCAAAAAATATAATGATTTCATCACAAATTAAGTTTTATTTATATAGTAATACACAAAAGTAATCAAAACAAAGAAATGTATATCGTTACCTACAATGTAAAAGGCCCTAACTAACAAAAAAATTTAAAAGATTTTTTTTAATTTTTAATTCATTATTTATTTTAAATCTATTTTTAATTTCATCACAAACTTAGTTTTATTTATATAGTTATACACAAAAGTAACCAAAATAAAGAAAGCTAGAAAAATATATATCGTTACCTACAATGTAAAAAGCCCTAACTAACAAAAAATTTAAATGAATTTTTTAATTTTTAATTTATTATTTATTTTAAATCTACTTTTTAATTTATTATTTTAAAAGAGCCTTAACTTCGTCGCTTATATCACTATGCTTTTCTGGCTAAATGAAGGACTCAAGTGTGAGATCATGGGATCTGATGTTACCATCATTCGGTGCATAATATATTCGTGGCAATTCGACTGCATTTTCTGGAGTGTCTAAGGCGATATTTTTTAAAGTCTTTGTTACGACTTTCCTGAGCCTCTTCGGATAATAAGCGTACAGGAAAAATACACTTTTCAATTATATATTTTCCATGAATCAGAATTTTGTGGAGTGTTGGTGGCATATTGTACCACTCGTACAGTGCAACAAACTTTTTTGCCGTCTCCAGACAAAAATCACCAAATTTTTTCGAATCTAGTGCCTCGGTAATGGTTATAGCTTCGAGAATTGTTGAAAACCTCTTGATTATGTCTTCATCTAGACCCGTGATTTCGGAAATCAAAGCAGGATTACCAAAGAATCTTCGTGACGTATTTCCTGAATTTGTCGTACCAGAGCCTTGTTTAACAGTATCAACCTGTATTCCAATTTTCTCTTTAATTTCACGCTTTATGAAACATTTTCGGGCTTCTCTTATCGGACGAGTATTTGAGTCGACTCTTCCACTTTTAAATTCAATATTGTAAGCTACATGCAAAAGACACTCCATCAGCTTAACACGCGCATGAAGTGGTGACATACCAAATTGCAGTGCTTGTTCATTTACGGGCATAGCTTGAACTTCTTCGATTTTATTCATTTTGGATGTTGTTGTTCCACAAATAAAACAAAAAGATGCTGCTGGTGTCTCTGTTACTGATTGTGCTGTCTTGCAGGGTTACCGTTGGAAATTTTCGAAAAGGGTCACAAAAAGGGTATTTTCCAGAAAAAGGGGTCAAAAAAAGGGTATTTCAATAAAAAAAGGGTCAAGTTTTTTATTAGCAGTATTTCCCATTTTAATGAACATAATAAGATCAAGTTTTTTTATAAGCAAGCAAACAAATAATATTTCAGGTAGGAAGAGCTCAAAAAACTTAATTTTTTTATGGAATGCTCCGTCCTATTTTAAACACCTGACAAAATGATTATTCTTTATCATTATACATAGCTAATTTTTTAATATTTTTTATGTAATTTTCCGATTTAGTGATGTCAAAAAATGTTAGTGTTTGTTTTTAATTTTGCAATCGTTCGCAAATTGTAACCATTTTCTCGATTTAAGCGATTTTTTTCCTGTGTCAGATTTTTTAAAGCTTTTACAATTTTTAATAAATATAAGACTTTTCTATCATACCGTTGTTACCAAATACATGGGAATTTCCGCTAATTTAGCAATTTTTACCTCTTGTTTTCATTCCTGTTAGGGCACTCTCAACACTGTCGATTCAAAAGAAGGCGAAAAGCTCAATACCTTTTGCCATTATTAAGGGCGAATTTTTTTGAATAAAACATGCTACTCTTTAAGAGAGCAAAACACCAAATTGCAATTTTTTAATAAAATGTAAAATTTTTGTTTTGAAAAGCAACCACCGTAAAAAATAACAAATATTTATATGAGTTATGTTTGCTTTTAGGGAAATTGTACTTTACTATCAAAAATCAAGGAGAAGAAAGCATGGAATTGTAAGTTTATACTTTAAGTCTGTTCCATATCAAGCAATGCTTATTTCGAAAACATTTGTTTAGCACTTCTGTTCCGCAGTGTTGACAAAAAACAAAATGTGAGAGCTATTTCCATAAAAGGGTCAAAAAGTGTCACAAAATAGGTGATAATGATACAAATATTTATTATAAAAAAAGGGTCATAAAAGGTATCAACACCGTCGAAAAAGGGTCAAATTGATACTTTAGTATCACAACGGTAACGCTGCTGTCTTGCCGTCAATCATTGTAAAATATAATTCATGTTTTAATTTAAAGTTACGATTATTTACTGTTAACTCAAATTCTTTTAGTTGAGATATCTCCTCATCGACTCTTCTCTTTTCTTCTCGTATAACTTGAGGTGTCTCTTTAACGTATGCAAACTGTAGTGTTCTACAATACTGAGTGGAAGAAGGTTTATTGTTGTTCCATACTCATTTATTTATGTCATCACTCAATGATAATTTTAGTGGTACAACTGATGTCATATATAAATGAGAGTCAGAAATTTGATCATCTGAAAACCTCGTTTGGTATTCGTTTTGACCAGATGCCCCATCACATCCCCATTTATAGTACATTGTTAGATTTTCGCTTTCAATTTTATTTATTTCCTTTACTGATTTGGTCTCTAGGACTCTTTTAGCAGTATGATCCAACAGATTTTGCAGAGGTACACTGCCTGAACTTTCAGTGATAGAAATTTCTAGAGGATAACTGTTAGTTTTTTCTTTCGTGAGTTGTTTGTATGGTACGAGTATGTTATATCCTTCATTTTGTAATCAATGCATTAGATACTCGTATTTTTCTTTTGTATGTTCAAGCTTTGTAAACATCCCCAAAGTTTTTAATGTACAAATTTTGTGGTTGGTTTTTGAAATACTAGAAGAAAAATCAATTACTTCTTGAGGAAACATAGAACGTACTTCATCCCTTTTGTATCGTTTGGCGCGATCACAGCACTCCTCAAACGATTTGCGTGGCCGACCAAGTGCAGAACTGGTAGAACATTCACCCTCAGTAAACTTAATTGTAAATGTGCCTTCAAGCCAATTTGCATTCTTTTTTTTCAAATCGCGACTTCGTACGGTTAGAATCCTGCCATCTTTGTTTGAAGTTACAGTAAAAGTTTTTATATATTGTATCCAAAATTTCACATGCTCTAGTATCGTTTAAGCCAACGTGCAATTGTTGCAAAAACTGTTTTAATTTTGTTCTGTCTTTGTCAAATTCCAGAAGCTTCGAGCATAAAACCCCATGAGAAATAGAAAAACTTTCCATTGCCGTAAAACTCTTTGTCCTAAGTTTCAGTTATAATTAAAAAAAAAACGGAGAAAAATCGGTTGTGCTTTTCGCGTTCGTCAGCACTTGTTGAATGACAAAAATCGATAAATGAACACCTATAAATACTACGCATTTTTCAATATTTTACTAACAGGTACGTTCCAAAACATGAGCACTAATAGATGTGGGTGGAATTTCTGTAAAAAAATCATACAGTTAGCCAACGGAAAACCCCAAATAATTAAAAAAGTGCACTTTCCTTTTTCCTTTCAAATGTCCACGCACATTTATTACCGCTTATTACTTTGCTACCGCAATCATAAAAATCAAATAACCTTTTGTTTATTACTTTTTTTTTTTTTGAATTCTAAGAATCATAAAAAAAGTCAAATGTTTTTGCAAAGAATTTTGTGCATATCTCGAGCAAATTTTTGAAATGCATACCTTCACTTAATTGTTAATAAAAGCGAAACGCGTTCATCGATTTTCATGATTTATGTCTCATTTATTTCATAGGTTTTGCGACTTCACGTGAAAGTAATAGGACTTGAAACTTTTTTTTACTGTTATGGATTTTTTATGAATTAAAAATAAAAAGTATAAATTTTTTGGGCAAAAAATATTTTTTTTCTTCATACATTTATTTATAACTGCGAAACTGTTGCTTATGTAGCAAAATGTTATATATATATATAGATGAAAGTAATTGTAATTCTTGATTTTTCTAAATTTTTTTCAGCTAAATCCGACTAGTGGTTCTCAAGTTATGTTAAACAAAAGAGCCTTATCAGAATTGAGTCCCGAATCAATCAGCTGAAAAATGTTGTACTGTGTAATGCAACAAATTGAGAGGTGGCACCTGGTGGCACTTGAAATTGATTAATAATGTTAAAACAGATATAAGACAATGTATTAGTAGTGATTTCAAACTAAAGAAAAGTAAAGATCAAATTGCAGGTCCAAATGTTTGGAGAAAAATGGGATTTTTGTTATATGGTCATAAAAATACACAAAAAAAAACTTAAGTCTCTGCAGATTTTTTTTTTCAATTTTAGCATACTGAAATATACTACTTTAAATAGAAAAAAAAAGAAAAACGTTAGCTCACATAGTAAAAAAATATACGCATTTAAATTCTTAGGTTTTAATTAAGTTGGTTCGGTAAAACACACAAGTTCTGAGTTTGAGACGGATATAAAAAAAACTGGCGGTCAGATCGGAGTAATTCTTTTTGATTTGATTGTACCATTTAGTCTAAAATTGCAACATAGCACTGCATATTGCATGAAGACTATGTTGACAATTTGACTTTTTTCCGCGAAATCCCCAGTGTGCGTCGCACAAACAGCATTTTTATTCCTATGCACGCGTACATAGGTTTTGCAAATGTGCCCGTCACTGGTTTATAGGGAAGAATTATGCAAAATAATTCAATACATGCTAAAAATCAATCATGTATAAAGGTTTATTAGCTAAAATAACAAAAAAATAATACAATTTGAATTTTAGCATTATTTTTTGGCAGTTTAGGATTTTTTTTGAGCATTTTTTCGCATTATTTTAAAGCCGATATAGCTGCAAAATATTTTTGGATATGGCCACACTGACCTGAACCGATAAGCAACATACACAGATATACCCTCCAAGCAATTGGCAGAGTAATTTTCGACTATCTACGAAATTTGAACTACTTCGTCATATTTAGTAGTTAAAAAGTAGATTTTGCGGAATTCAGCAACAACAAAATACGTTAAAATCGAATAATGAGTTCTAAAATTATACTTTTTCGTCACTTTAAAAAGTTGTTCAGATAATTGTAACAGTTATTAAATTGCAACAACAGCAAAAATGAACAATGTCCATGTAATATTAACTTCTTCGCAACGATTTGCAGTTAAAAAGTGAATACCAAGTACAAAAGCAATTCGCCTAAGATATGGGAGTTTTAACTCAAATTGCATTAAGATCGGTGGTGCGTGAGTGTGAAATTGTATAAAGCTGTTAAATTAAGTTAAATTTTAAATATTTAAAAATTAAATATTATATTGTACTCAAAGTTAAGACCCCCGCTGGATCCAAAAGTTACACAAAATTATTAGATTGTTAAATTTTTAATAATTAAGCCAATGAAAGTGAACTTAAAGAAATGATAATTATCTTTTTTAAAGGATATACGTGATTCTTTGAACGGTTTGTTTATTCAATGACATTAATAATTTTTGTTGAAAATAAGTGTTAATATTTTTCTAGTGAAAATTAGCAAAAAAAAATTTATAAAATAATTTTTGCAAAGCATTAAAAAATATGCTGGTTATTTTATTATGAAACATTTATAAGGTTAGTGTCTGAACAAATTTGCGACATTCTGTAAATTTCTTAAAAAAAAAATAATGGCCAATTTCACCAATTTATTAATATATCAATTTATGTTAAAAATAGTGTTTCCATGTCAAATTGTATGAAATTGTTGCAATTGTTTATGCCTAATGTACTGTAGATTTTTTAATTATTTGTAAAAGTTTCAGCTCAGCTATTTCTTATTTTGCTCAGACTCGTCTAACAAAAACAAAGAAAGATAAACAGTAAAATGGCCCACGTTTTGTTACAGTGCTGATACACCTGCCAATTTTTTGTCATACCAAACGTCAAAGTCTATATAAAAAAAACTCGAAAATTTTTGTCAGCGTTTTTTTAATATGAAGTTTGACGTTTGGTATGACAAAAAATTGGCAGGTGTATCAGCACTGTTATAAAGAACAATAAGAAAAAATGAACTTCAAAAGAAAATTGCTTAGAGCCAAAAGCGATACTTCTAAATTTAATTGATATTCAACTACCAAAGCGCTCTAATTCGTCATAAAATATAGTCACTAAGTAGATTTTTAATGGAAATATTACCATAGTGGGACACTTCTTCCCGAACGGTGTCACTACATCAATAAGAATTGAATAGCAGAAGCGATAGATTTTTACTAAATGGGGAAATTATTTAGACCAATGGTGGGCGCTCCATAGCACAATTGTGCTGAGAGATTTCACACGTATTCTTAGCCTCTATAACAGAGATCTGCAAAACACCGCACATGTGCGAATGCTCTCACACAAATAAAGAGAGCATGAGAAAATAATTTGTATTTTTACTCGAAAACACTGAACAAACAAAAACAATTACGCTCAAAAATAAACAACCAAGAGAAACAAGAAATGTAAATTTATGTGTTTGGCGGACTCTGCTCTATAACAGTGACGCTCATTCAGCCAAACAATTGTTTAGACCAGTGATGCTCATTCAAGCAAACAATTGTTTAGAAGCCCCACCCCTTTGTTATTTACGCTCATTAATTAAGTTGCACAAGTACGGAAGATGAGTTGATCTTGTTTGAAATACAGTGTGTAGGATAAGTAATAAAATTAAAAAAAAATTTTAATGCTTTTACGAAACTGTCATAAAAGCATAAATGTACAAGATTTGAGTGCAGTTTTTTTTCGATATAATTCTTTCTTTTAATACACAAACATGCTCGCAGTTCACACTGAATTTTTTATAGTAAAATTGGAAAACTTCCAGTTCTTACTGTTTTTTAAAATTTTTAAAAAGTTACAATTTTTAAAGCCAAAAAGAAATTAGAAAATTTAGTTTTGACTGCATTATTATAAATGTTTTACAAACAACACAATTTCTTTCTATTAAATTTAAATAAATCTGGTGCGCATAGTTTTGCGTATCTCTGTATTTTAAGATTCTCTCTCAATACGTATGCAAAACATTTTTGAGCACCAATGCTCTATATTATAGAGCAGAGATCTGCAAAACACCGCACATCAGGGTTGTCAGATGTGGCGATTTCTCGCCAAACGTGGCGATTTTCAAACTTGATTGGCGACCTAATTTTCGATTTGGCGACATGGCGATATTTTGAAATAGTTGGCGATTTTGTTGGCTATTTTTAGTGAGCCATTCATTTGTTTTAAAACTCGTTAAATTCAATACGAAAAAATTATATTATTTTTATTCTAGTATTTTTATGTATGACATTTTAGGCTTTTATAGTCAGTATGTATTTGCAACTAAATTATGTTATGTTGAAATGGCTAATGAATATATTGGAGATCCAGGCGAAATTTATTTTTCATATTTAAAAAAGAACTAATAAAGCATGAATATACCGATTTCAAGTTTACAAACATTTCTCCATTATAAAATGTGGCAAATTATTATCACAAACAAAATTCGTTGTTATTAAAGATACATATTAATGATTCGTAACGCACTTTTGGATGTTTATAAAACACAATGGACAAAATGACCGTTTGTATTTGGATGATATTCCATCTTATTTAAATCAGTTTTATCCAAAAGGTTATAGCTTTTAGAACACGTCTATAAATTAGGACACCATTTTAAAGAACTTGCTTTGGCTGTTCATTATATGGTGCTAAATCCAACTAGTAATGACTGTGTTAAAAATGTAATTTCAATAATGAACTTCACTAAAACTCTCCTTCTAACTAGAATGCAGTTCTTGACGCGGTGTTACGAGTTATAAATTACAGTAGACGATCGGTTATATGAATACCCAGTTATATGAACATCCAGAATAGTGAACAACAAAATTTTTATACATGAGGTTCTAAAGAGTGAACACGACCTATCTCTACTATATGAACAACTTGCAACCGTTGATTTGGAACTATTATTTGTAAAGGGTGTTTTTTAGAGTATCACAACTTTGAGTTGGCATCACTGCTATATTTGAGCACCCAATTAACAGCTGATAGTTGCTTTTTGTTAGTTTGCTTTAAAATTTCATTATGAATCGACTTATCGAGCAACGCGCAAATATTTGACATTTTTAATGAAAATAATTCGGCGAATGGGCTGAAGCACAAATTGATATTGATTTTGAATCTCCACTCAAAATTGTATTTTCCGATTAACCCAATTTCTGGTAGAGTGGGTACCTTAATAAGCAGAATTGGCGCATTTGGAGTGAGAAGAATCCACAAGCTTTTGTCGAAACACCATAACATCCACAAATATTACTGTTTGGTGCGCTTTATGGGCTGGCGGAGTCATTGACTCACATGTGATCAAAATGCGAAAAATTTTTGAAAATTGGCGTCTTCTGCACGCCAGCCACATGACAGAAATCATATTTTAATTTCATAAAATTTTCTTTCCAATAAAGCCCGTTTCATTGATATTAAAAATATATTTCCTTGTTTTATTATGATTTAAACTTGTGTCACTCTATAAAAAACACTCTTTATTATAAATCTGTTTTTCCCCGAAATAAGCTAGTACTTAAATGTGTATATACGTGAAAAAAATTAATTTAGTGGAAGAAAAGCGAAATAAGTTATTTTTGAAAGTCTTGATGTGTTCGTAAATGCATCACTGCGCTGCATCAGTGATTTCAAATCGTTATATATTTATCAGTGAAGTAACTGAGGACCAACAAATTGTGAAATACTCCACAAAAATAATAGTCATACAATAAAAAAAAAATTATAATTATTTTTTATCGGTTTTAAAAAAGTTTGCTTTTCTGATGCTGCGCAGTGATGCATTTACGAACGCACCCTCTTTCTTGCTTTCAAGTCTGGGGCTTTCTGATGTGACGCTAGCCAGCAATTGCCAATGTCTTTCCGTTGCTTGTATGTGTTCGCTTTTCTTCCACTAAAATCATTTTTTTTTTACACATGTTCTTATTTGTTAGGTTGAATTTCTGTTGAAAAAAATAAAATAAAGATCAATTTTACCGGAAAATTTTTCTCGGAAAATTGACGAAACATAGTTAAAATATGCATGAAACGCCCTCTGGTGGTGGTCATATGGTAAAAATAAAGATCAAAAATGAATTTCTCGACCCCAAAAACCCCCCATATATGCCTAAAAAAGATAATAAAACGACGAATAGAAAATCGAATTTTGAATCAAAATGATGTTATGGGAAAAAATCATTTTTTTTAAAGTGGGAGACTCATAAATCGAGATAGACCTATGGTTCCTTCACCAAAGTTGCTTAGAATTGTCCATAGAATCATCCTAGGGGGCGGCTCTAATTGAATTTTTCGGCTCCATACAAATTGGCCCGCCCTAATGTACACATATTAAAATTGGTTTGAAATACTTATTTTATATTGTCTCGATTATGTGAACTTTTCCATTGAGTGAACAGGCCCTGTCTTAATTAGTTCATATAAGCGAGCGTCTACTTTATATGAATGTTAATACAACATGATGCACTTCTTTTGTACCTTCGTTGAAAAAATTTAATTCACTTACAATGTATTTCAAAACAGATGATAGAACTCCAACTACAAACATACATAAATCCAATATTTGTTTAATACTAACCATAAAAATTGTTTCTTTGCTGCTTTCAGTATACTACTATTAATTATTTAATAGTGCAATTTTCCTTTTTTGTCTTCACTAATCATTTTTACTTGGTTCTTAATAAAAACTAAAAGGAATATATGTATATTATGGCGACTTTTTTTAAATTTTTGGCGGATTTTAGCGACTTGGAACAAATTAATTTTTTAAGATTTATAAAAAATATTTTTAATAATTTAAATCATCTATATTTTATTGTTAAAAAGTTAAAAATAAAGGCTTTGGCGATTTTTGACATTGAATTTGGCGATAAAGGTCGCAATCGATCTGACAACCCTGCCGCACATGTGCGAATGCTCTCACACAAGTAAAGAGAGCATGAGAAAATAATTTGTATTTTTACTCGAAAACACTGAACAAACAAAAACAATTACGCTCAAAAATAAACAACCAAGAGTAACAAGAAATGTAAATGTATGCGTTTGGCGGACTCTGTTATAGAGCAGTGATCAGAGCTGCCGTTTTTGGTTATTTCTAACCAAAATTGGTTATATTTTTTTTCAATGTGGAGATGTGAATATTTTTTTCATTTTGGTTACTTTTTTCTTAAACGAATATGTTTTTCTTGATACAATTATTTACGAGCTCGAATAATTTGTACTGTGTACTACGATTTTGTCATTATTTGTTACCAACGAACGGAAGTTTTTTATACTCTATCGAAAACAAAAGAATCCTTTCAAAACAGCAACCAAAGATTTTTTTAAGATTTTTGTTAAGAAAATATTGCCATTTGTAATTTTTATATTAAAAACGCCATGTTCTGAAATCGAAAACAAATAAAGTTTTAATCAATGGAGATTTTCAATTATTTTTTTTAAATGATACACAAAATATATCAAATAGAACAATTTTGAAACAGTTTTTTATAATAAGAATTATAAATTTGTAATAAAATTTACAAACAAGAGAAAAAAGTTTTTATAATATTTTAAATATATGTTTGTAAATTCGAAAATATTTACATAAAATTCATTTCGCATATCGCCAATCGTTTTCATTTTCGCCAAAATAATCGCCATATCGCCAAACGTTTATAAATTTATAACTGGCATTTAAAAAAATATTAAATTTATTAATTTTCAATATACTGAATTTTGTATAGAAATTTTACGGGCTTAAAGGCCAGGTTACACTATTATACTTTGTATTAATACATGTCAAAAACTCAAGTAATATGACAAAGTCTGATAGTGTAAATGCAATGTGCCAGGAAAAGGACAAGTATTATTAAAAAAGTTTGACATCCCATACGACTTCATCGATTTTATACTTTGTGTGATGGTGTGAACAGAAACTGTCATGTTAAATTAGATTTTTTGGCAGTCGCAACAAAACTCATTAGATTTCTGTCTCACAAAGTATTATGGAATACGTTAGACTTGTGAGATAGTGTTATCTAGCCTTAACTCTTGTAAAACAAAAATATTTTTTTTTTACGAAAAAATAAAAACTTAATAAAGGGTCTCGTTAGTTCTTTAAATGAAAAAATATTACATTTCTTGTTTTGTTTTCCTGATTTATAATTATTATTTTACTATAAAGTGCAAATAACCTTTGTATTACAATTAGGGTATTCATTTAATCGGGCTTTTTCTTTAATCGGTTAATCGCTCGATTAATTAACCGAGGTTTTGGTTTAATCGGTTTCTAATCGGTTAATTTTGTAATTGATCGGTTGACCGATTAATAAAGTTTTGTTATAAATTAAGTAATATCAATATATAAAAATGCAAAAATGATTTATAATTTCGTATTTATTAGTAAAAAAAACAATGGCATAACAAAAAAACAATTCTTGAACATGCATTTTTTGACAAAACTAGGTAACTCCATAGTGTCTTAAAAAACAGAAGCATTAGAAGTTTAAAACGGCGTTGTTTCGAAAACTAAGACAGAAAGAGCGAAAAAGAAAGAAATCCGGTCTCAAGCTCTTTGGGTCAAAATGTTAAACCTAAACATTGCAACTCCCGAGAATTCAGGGAATATTATATGCGTTCTTTTCATGAAAGTTTGTTCGAATGTTAAGGGGGTAAAAATGGTAAGAACGGATAAATTCAGTTATATTATATATCCATAACTAAAAGAGATACCTAAAAATGAAAACCTATCGTTGATCTTTAGAAAAATAAGCCGTCAGGTGTCTGGTACTTTTTAGAATTTTGGCCTTTTTAGGGAGCGAAAAAGAAAAAAATCCGGTCTCAAGCTCTTTGGGTCAAAATGTTAAACCTAAACATTGCAACTCCCGAGAATTCAGGGAATATTATATGCGTTCTTTTCATGAAAGTTTGTTCGAATGTTAAGGGGGTAAAAATGGTAAGAACGGATAAATTCGGTTATATTATATATCCATAACTAAAAGAGATACCTAAAAATGAAAACCTATCGTTGCTCTTTAGAAAAATAAGCCGTCAGGTGTCTGGTACTTTTTAGAATTTTGGCCTTTTTAGGGAGTAAACGCGTGAAACCTGTAATTTGGGAAATTTTTTGTCACCCCATCTATCTTTAAAATCAATAAACATATAAATAAACTTAATATCACATTCGAAACTAATCTAAAAAATCCAAGTACGAATTCGGTACTTTTTCGAAATTCGAACGTTAATTGTCTGGATCCCAATGCAATATTGCAATTTCTAATACTTTAATGGGGAGAAAAAAGTACCAAAAAGGGGGAACACGTGAAACTTAATTCCTTTCCTTAGATTTTTGTTTTACAATGGTACTTTCTTTAATTAAAGTTAATATTTTACCTATAAACATAAGCGTCCTGAGTGGAAAAGAATTTTTTGGTACTATTTTGTTATTTAACTTGTATTTTTTTGGAATTTCGGTTAGTATTGGACCTAAGGTCCTCAGACATGCAAGGTCCTCAGTGAATGAGAGTCTGTATGAGGTGTCTTTTTGGTACTTTTTGTTCGTTAACTGGTAATTTTTTCAATTGTCATTAATATTGCACCTATAAAAATAATTTAACATGGAATGTCATTAACGGATGAGAATAACTTTTTGGTAATTTTATGTTTTTCAACTGGTTGTTTTTTTTTTATCTAGAAACATTAACTTTGGCATAGAAGTACATATGTTCACGAATGAAAGGGAGATCTCGAAAGCAATCCTTAATGCAGCTTATCTTATTTCTCAATTCTTTTCCAGTATTTCTCTAAACATTTAAAACCCTCCATTATGACATAATTAGAATTTTTAAAATTTTAAACACTTCTAATTTTGTTACTTCGGTTAATCGGTTAATCGACTGAAATTAACCGGTTTAATCGTTAATCGAAAAAAGCCAATTTAAAATTAACCGATCAGTTAATCGGGTAGTAATTAATCGGTTAACCGATTAACGGTTAACCGAATGAATACCCTAATTACAATGCAACTTAAAATAAATTTTAATGATTTTCTAAATTAAAAAGAGGCATTTTAAATTTGGTTATATATTTATACATTTGGTAACTTTTTCCAAAATTTTGGTTGTAAAAATTGAATTGGTTGTGGCAGCACTGGCAGTGATGTCAATTATGATTGTGTTGGTGAGATTACTCCCTGCAAATAATAGGACCAGTCCAAACACGCGTGTAAAGAGTAGTCCACAAGGGACCAGGACTAGTCCACAAGTAACCCAAACGTATGGAAAAAACCTGGTCTATTTAACATTACGATGTCCTAGGAGAGGACCATATAACCCACCTTTGGACCACTAAGGAGTAGTTTTAAAACTACTCCATGGTATATAACCCACCTTTGGACCAGTAAGGAGTAGTTTTAAAACTACTCCATGGTATACTCAAGAGGATTAGTTTTGAAGTCGTTTAAACACGAAAGCATGTCGTTAAAAAACGAAGACATGTCGTCTCACTACAAACACTTTTTAACAATGGCATGGTCCATGCTTGCATGACATCGGACTAGTCCATGGAGTAGTCCATTTTATCAAAATGGGTCAGGTGGTCCAATTTTATTTGCAGGGCTCTTATCTCTTACATGCCCAGCGGGCGAAATATGCGGTTGCGAGGCCTATTGCGAGGCCTTATTAAAGACCTTTTCTAAGGGTCATCTATGTTCGATTAAATTGTTGGGAATCAGGTAAGGTATTAAAACTAACAAAAGATTTTCATGAAAGGGCGATGCAAACACCAGGGCCAGCATTATGCGAGGAAATATAGTTCATGCTTTCCATTCATTTTTCATCAGACCATTTAAAGTTAACTTACATTTATTGCTATGAAGACTTAAAAGCAATATATAATAATACAATTATCGAAAAATGTTGAGTTTGTAATGTACTTTTCTAAAGCACAACAAACTTCCTTACTACTTGTTGAATTTACAGGATATAATCGAACATATTTTGTAAAAGCATCTATAATAACAAGTATATGCTTACGTTTAGATTTTAATGATGGAAGTGGACCAAAATGATCAATATTAATTGTATCAAAAGGAATAGGCTTTTTCGGAATACTAAACAAATTTTGTTCATTTATACGAGCTGGTGATGAAAATACTATACATTTTATACAATTTTTTATATGTGAATCTATTTTAGCCCTCATATTTGGAAACCAATAATTAAATCGAATCTGGTCATAGGTTTTCCCCGTACCCAAATGTCCAATTTTCTCATGAATCAGTCTAATAACATTTTCCTCCATTTCCTTGGGTACATATAATATCGTCTTTCCATTATGATCTTTACGAAACAACAGACCATCTATAAGCTCATATCCACTAACTTCCTTAGTTTGCAATTCTGTGGTCAATTTTTTAATGCTACTATCTCTTTGCTGAGTTAATTGAATTCTAGTGTCAAGTTCATTGCAATCCAAAGCAGCAATTACTTTGCAGTTGTCAAAAACATTCAAAACACTTCCATTAACACATCTACTTAATGCATCTACATGACCCATCGATGTCCCTCCACGATGCTTAATGGTATAATCATAATTTTCAAATTCCAAAGCCCACCTCGCAATCCTTGGATTTACTTGTTTTTTGCTTAGTGTCATTGTAAGAGAGTTGCAATCTGTTATTATTGTAAAAGGAATTCCCTCTAAATAAACTCTAAATCTCCGCAGAGCATAAATAATTGAAAGTGTTTCAAGTTCAAAACTATGGTAGCGAGCCTCTGCAGGGGAGGTTGATTTTGAAAAAAATGAAACAGGATGAAATTTTTTGTCGTCTTGTTTTTGCATCAATATTGCCCCAAACCCTTTAGTACTTGCATCACAATGCAATTCAGTTTCCCTTTTAGGGGAATATATTGATAATACCGGTTGATTCATAAGACACTTTTTGAGTTCATTAAAAGACCTGATGCAGTCTTCTGATAAATAATATTCTTTATTTTTTCTTAACAAATCTAATAAAGGTCTTGCTATTGTGGAAAAAGATGGAACAAATTTTCGAAAGTATGAGAACAGACCAATGCAAGTTTGAAGTTCCTTCCGATTTTTTGGCAAAGGCACATTCTTAATAGCATTCAAATGATTTTCAGTTGGTCGAATTCCTAAAGGATCAATTGAGTATCCTAAATACTCAATTGTTTGACATCCAAATTTGCATTTGTTTATTTTTAATTCCAACCCTGCTTCATAAGCACGTTGTAATACATCAGTCAATGTTTTAAGATGCGAGCAAAAATCACTTGAAGCTATCAAAATATCATCTATATATATAACAATTTTTCTACTGTCTATTAAATCTCGGTATATATTTGTGACAAAGCGCTGGAAATTAGCAGGAGCATTCTTAAGACCAAAAGGCATTTTCAAAAATTCATACTGTCCTTGTGGTGTTACAAACGAAGTATAAGGTATCGAATCCTTATCAATTTCAATATGATAAAATCCATCTTTTAAATCTAAAAGAGTAAACCATTTTTTCCCAGCAACGTATTCTATACAATCTTCAATCAAAGGTAAGGGAAAATTATCTCTAATTGTCTTTTTATTTAATGACCTGTAGTCTACACACATTCGTGTTTCACCACTTTTTTTCTTAGTTAAAACAATTGCAGAAGCATAAGGTGAGTTACTAGGACGTATTATATTTCGGGATAACAAATTAGATATTATTTTCTGAACCTCATCACGATCTCGTACTGATAAACGACGAGGAGAACTATACATTGGTATATCATCAGACAATCTAATTTTCATTTTGTAATCATGACATTTTTTGATAATACCTTTCGGATTAACATAAAATTCCTTGACAATATTTTTTAATTTAACTATTTGGTCAGCGTTTAAATTTCCATTAAAATTAATATCATCTACTAAATTCTGACTCGAATTAACTTCTACATTAGTTTTGGACACCAAAGAAATTGCTTTATTATTATTTATTTTATATTCAGAATCAAATATGCATGCATTATTTTCATTACAATGCAATAATTTTACATTAAATTTATCCATAAAATTCCTACCTAAAATCATAGGAATTCGAATATCATTATCCGGTATTATTATCAAATCGATGCATTTAACTAAGCTTTTAAATTTAATTTTACATAAAACAGTCCCATATGTTTTTATATTACCATTTCCAATTCCAACATAACTAGTTGCATATAGATCTTTAAATAATTTAATGAACTTCGGTACTAGTGATTTGGAAATTAAATTAGTTGGACTACCCGAGTCGATCAGACATGAAACATTAAAATAATTAGCATATTTGTTTCTGAGAGGGTTAAAAAATGCCACACTCACCATTGACATTGGCTCAACAATATCATTAATATTAATATTATTTTCCGGAAATATTGATGACACAACTCTTTGACGTTTAGGACAGTTCTTGTAAAAATGGCCCATTTGTTGACAAACGAAACACGATCCGGGGGGGCGAATTGGTTTCGGACATGCATTCTTCATATGGCCAAACTGGGAACAATTATAACAGCGCATCTTATTTCCATTAGAGCCATCACTTGATTTTTTTACGTGACATTTCTCTCGGCGTTTTTCATATCGGTCAATACAATTAATCAGTTCTTCTACTGAAGTTGAACCATACAATAAGGAGACAGAGTTGGAGTTGTCTTGCATTCCATCTATGATGATGTCAACTAGTTCTTGGCCTTCAATTTCCCCATCAGCAGCAATTGTTTGCATTGAAATTATATAATTTATACAAGATTCTGAAGCTTTCAAAGTCCGTGCACGAAGTTTGCGATACACATCCTCCCGAGTAACTACCCGTCTAAACATTTTTAGCAATCTTACTTTTAAATCACTATAAGTCCAGTTATCGGCACTTTCCATAAATTCTCTAGCTGTTCCTCGTAATAACCACTTTAAGCACAACAGTTTTTCTTGGTCGTTGTAGTCATATGTAAATTCCTCAAATCTCTTAAACCATTTACCAATGTCTCTATCAGTATTTCCGTCAAATTTTAAAACCATTTTCTCCACTTCATCATAATTTATTCTGCGCACTTTACTTGCTGTGTTCAATTCTAAATTACTGAGATGTTTTTGGAGATTTACCATTTCACAGCGCATTTTCAAAATTCTTATTTGGCTTTCAAGTTCTTTTTCTTCTGGAGAACCAATAGCATTAGTGACTTGCGGAATTGTTGTCGAAAAACTTGACAAAGCGGATGTAAGTGTATCTGTTGCCGTAACAGAGGAAACTGGAACTGGTTCAGAATAAACATCAATAAGTACTGTATCGGAAGTTGTAACGGAAGTTGCGGCGAAAGATGGGACGGAAGTTGTGACGGAAGTTGTTACGGAAGTTGCAGGAACAAACACATTTGTACTTGATTCAGAAGATAAACCAACGCTTTCAGAAGCACTACCATGGGTTTCGTTTAAAGAGTCATATAAACCTCTAAGTTGACTTGTAGAGGCTGACTCAGGAAATTGTACTCCTGATGCCATCAAAGCATCTATTAACTTTTGTCGGCTTGGACGTAAATCCATTTTTTTTAATTTAAAAAAAATTTTTTTTTATATAACCCCACACCTGAATTGTAAAATTGCTTTTTTAAAACTATTTATTTAATTTATTATTTAAATAGTTTTAAAAAAGCAATTTTACAAGTTATGGACAGACACAATCAGTTATTATTTAAATAAATTTAATTTGGAACCTCAGAAACTTTGCTTATTTTTTGGAAAAATTGCGCAGTTCACAATATTTTAAGTCATTTTACAACCTAATACAATTCTTTCCAATATTTTTCGTTTTTTGCTCAACATACCTTTGCGAATTCTAACAATGAAAATTCATTTGCTCATACTAATGCAAATATTAAGTTTAAAAATATTCTGTAAGTATTTACCACCATTATAAAAAGAGAAGATTTTACTAGCCTATAATAAATACTTTTATTTACCAATAATATCTTCTAAATTTATATTGCAGTTTCGTAACAACAAAACATTTTTTAGGTTTGCGGATGTTAATTTATTGCGTTGTTTTGAGCAAATGTATTTAAAATCGGAAAATATTTGTTCGCAAAGATATGTTGAGGAGAAAAGCGACAAACATTTGAAGGAATTTTTTTTTAATATGGGATATAGCGCCCCGTCTAAATTTTTCCAGAACTCAATAATATTTTCCCTGTCTGGAGGATTAATTTCGCTCCTAAGTATGATTAGTTCCGAATGGATGCTGAATTCATAACTCGCAATGTCGCACTTAAAGGGATTTTGGAATATGTTAAGTAGTGGTTTTATATCCTCAAAATCTTGAAAACGATCTTGAAAGTTGTAAAAAAGGTTTTCAAAAATTGCCAAATACTCAGATTTTTTCAAATATTTCTCCTTGTCATAAATAAGCAAAGTTTTAGGAAAGTTGGAAAAATCTTCATTATTTATTTCATTTGTTAATAAAAATAATTTGGTTTTAAAATTAAAAACAATCGTATATATGTCACTTAAATTGTTTCCCTTTCCTTGTAGTTCCAAATTTAGCTCATTTAAAATACTGCTTGTATCCCCCAGAAACGCAAGGTCTAAAATGAACTCATAATTATTCAACTGTATTAATTCACATTCGTCTAAATTTTCAGTTTCCCAAAAACGCAACACCTCTTTTCTAAGATCGAATAACCTGTTTAGACAATCACCCCGACTAAGCCAACGAACTTCCGTAAACATTTTTAAGTCGTGGTGATTGGCATTTACGTTTTTAAGAAAACTTACAAATTTTCTGTGCGTTAATGAATGTTTTACTATTTCCAAAGTTAGTAAATTTGATATTTCTATTTTTAACTCTTCTATCCTATCTTCATGCTCTTCTTCTTGTGATACCCAACTTTTCAAGCTATCCAAATAAACCTTTTTTTTAATCTTATATTGGTTTTCCCTTTCTTTTACTTCATATTGTTTAATATCATTATGGAAATGATCATAATGCCTTTTGAAAGTATACAATCTCTTAAGTTCAAATGTTTTAAAACATAAGAGACATTGAAAATAATAAAATGCATATCATAAAATATTTTTTATATGGCATCATTTATCTTTTTTTTAATAAACTCATCCGCTTGCACGTCCGTTATCGCTGTCTACAAGACTATTAAATGAAATTCTAATTTGAAGTTTACAGCTATACACAATTGTATATAGAAATGGATTTCCCTGGTCTATTTATTCAAAAATAAAATGAATTACATGAGAATTATAACGTGAAAAAGTTATTTTAGTAAAAAGTTAGGGTATTCATAGTGGTAAGTAAAATAGCAAGGGTATTCACGGTGTTGGATTACTCATACTTCAAACATCTGTGCATACATTTTAATTCTAGCTAATGGTATATCATAACTTTTTACAAAATACCAAATGCGCACCTGAGTTTGCCTGCAAAAATGTATAAAGTCATTATAACAGGTCAAAGTTACGTTAAATAAATACCATAAAGTGGTAAGGTTTACTCTTTAGACTCGGTCATATAATTGTAGCATAAAAAAGTAAGCAATAAAAATAGTGCGAAACAATAAAGTTTCATTAATACATCAATAAAACACATCTTCTTACCCAAAAATTTTACCTGCTGTCACATTTGCTTTTATGTGTATAGGTTTACACATAAATTGTAGCAAAACAAGACTTTTTTAACTTGTTTTTTAAATATTTTTACCTACTTAAGAAAAGAGTTTTCAAAAAAAAAACCCACCGACGCGATTGGTACAGAAACAAAAATATTTTTACAATCACAAAATACCAACAAATTCTTGTGGTTTTTCTTTTCTTAATAATTTCTGCATTTAGGTACGTATTTTTAACGAAAGAAAAAGGGGACCTGTTACAGGCATCAACGAATTTTTTTCACGAACAAAACACATATCGTTAGCTTAAATGCAAAACAATTATTTTGAAAATTTGAAATTTTTGTTGATTAGGATTCACTTTACATATATATTTTTATAAAATTTTAAAATTCCATCTTAAAAAATAACCACAATTGCACAATTGTGCAAAGAAATGGAAATCCCTGTTTTAAAATCATTGTACAATGTCAAAAACAGAAATAAAACAAAACAAAAACATAGATAATAAATAAAATAAAAAAGATAATAAAACAAAAAAAAAGATGTACCTACATACAGTTATTGTATATTTATTTATATACATAAATATATTTAGAGGCCTCAAAACAGGCCTTGCAATATTTGCGATATTTCCCGCTGAATGAGAGTGTTTCTCAGTAAACAATTATATTTTACGATCGCAAAATAAAAGAGCGTAAGCGTACATGTGAATTAATTTGCACAATTGTGCAAGGCGCTGACATCCCTGTTATAGAGTCTATAATTTAGTTTTTGATGAGACACATTTTTTGTATTTTTTTTTTAAGAGAATTTACCCAGCCAACACACGTGCTTCATTTCAAATAAATGATGTTATGCGAAAAATAATTTACTGTACTTTTTTACTGATACTTTTTTCTGTGAACAGTAAATCTCTACAATTTAAACTAGTAAAAAATGTTTTATATTATTTCAAATGCGTAAAATATAAAATAAGGAAATATAATGTTCCATTTATTTCAAATGCTTGGCTTTGTGTATGGTGGGTACTTCTGCCATCTCACTAATACTAATAAGCATCAATACAAGCACAGTTTTAGTTGTGCCCACTTCTGGATTAAAACAATGCTAAAAATAAAATTTGAAAATGCTAAAAAAAAATGCTTAATTTTTCTTAAATAATTGTACCCAGGGATGATAAAGTTAGTACAATTGTACTTTTTTTATTACTATCAGTATTGCAAAAGTACTGAAGTACTCCAATGACATGTTTAGTACAATTTAAAAATATGTTTGAAATTTAACATTGAAGCTTTTTGGTCTCGGGTTGGAGAATTGAAAAAAAAAATTAATAAACTTATGTTTCCAGATATCAGTAGAATTGCCAAATGTATATTGTCTATAACACATTCGTTGGCGAGTGTGGAACGTTTTTTTCATACCATCTATATATATAAACACGTTTGTGCCTTGTATGTGCTCAAGAGCCACTGGACCGATTGACACCAAACTTGGACAATAAATTAGTCTGGGGCCAGGTTTCTCTTATATAGGTGGCACGATTAGGCTGAAATTCACAAAATATATTCATTAAACAAAAATAAGTTTCCTGATAAAATTTTAATCCGGTAGATAGCACTCGGTATAAGTTATTAACAAAATTCTTCAGTATTTATTAATTAAAAAAACCCGATCAGCGCCGGGACCAAACAGATTGTAATTTAATAAAAACAGCATAGAAATCTCCTTTGTGTATATGTGTATCGAATTAAATTCAGACAAAATATTATCTACAGTGTAATGAATTTTGTTGCTATAGTTTGACAAAAAACTTATCGTTACTTTAATTTATAGCGTTGCGGTATGTATAAGTTTATAAAAAAAACTGATTTCCTATATAAATCGGATTTTGATGTCATTGAAAAATAATAAAATGATTACAGTATTCCACGGATAATTACCTCGACAAAAATGCCAATATTTTTGGGTAATTATGCGGGGTAAGCATTTAAACGAATACGCTTAACTACCTCGTTGAGGTAATAATAAGAATACGTTTAACTACCTCATTGAGGTAATTAAGCGAATTCGTTTAAATACCTCAGTGAGGTAATTAGACGTATTTATTTACAAGATAACTTAACTTTGATGTATGAAAAAATTTAAGAAAGGAATTTTTACATGTACCAGCTAAATCTTAAGAGATAGCAATAAAAACAATGGGATTTGTTGTCTTAAATTTTATCTGTAGTGCTTTTTGAGATGTCCTACCATATCCTACTACTACTCATGGAGGCCGTAAATATGCAATTGAATGGTTTTTCTTGTGCGACCAATGAATGCAGAAACAATATATTTATGCGCTTAGAGCTTTTAATGAATTTTGGTATCGATTTGCTTGTAAATAATTTCCATATTTTAGCCATTGCTGCATTTTTATTGCACACATATTTTAAGTTTTTAAGACATATTTTAATACACGTTAAGCAAAAAAAAAATTGCTTTAAATTCTGGTTAACAGATGAATTTTCTGTTGCTTTAATTTCGCCACCTACATTAAATTTTCACTGTACAATTTTAAGCCAAAGCAAGTTTTTGTTGAAGATAAATGTTTTTCGCAACTTTTAACATAGAAACCTAGACGCATCGTTTAGTAAACGATCGAATCAGAAAAACTTCTTTAAGTAATCTTTTTGTGTCCGTCCGTCCGTCCATCTTGCTGGTTGTATGTCCATGTAAACCTTGTGCAAAAAGTAAAGGTAGCTGTTTTTAGATAATTTGATAAAATTGGGTTAATACGTTAAATTGTCATAAGAACAAAACCTATGTAAATTGTAAGAATATAACTCTATATGAATCTTAACCTCATAACATAACTTTTAATGCAAATATTAATTTATTGAATATTTTGCTTTTAATCAAGCCATATTTTGTTTTTTAGGCATATTTTTTAAAAAAAATTTTAGTGCATATTTTCAAATTATTAACATGTAAAACTTGGTTGCATTACTTGCTGTGCTTTTGTCAAATAGTACTGAGGCAATTAAACGAATGAAATTTAGGTATAATTTTGTTTTGGGAGTTAAATTTTTAAGGCAATTATCCGAATCGGGTAATTAAGCGTATGGCAATTAAACGTGGATTTTTGTTTAAAAAATGGAAGAAAAAAACGGGGATTTAAAACTCGAGGTAAATAAGCGTGAAAGGCATTTAAGCGTGGGGTAATTAACCGGGTTATACTGTATTGTGTGGTTTATTATACTTCGTTTACATAGTATGAACTACATATATGTAGGGTTGCCATACGTACTGTTTTTAGCAGTACATGTACTTTTTGCAATTGTACTGTTTTATGCATAACTCCTAAAACAGTACGCAAATGTACTGTTTTTTTACAATTGGTACAGTTTTTTGTACTTTTTTTTTTTTTTTTGTTAAGTCTAGAAAAAACCAAGATCTTAAAAAAACCCTGCTAAAGTCATATTTTTATAATATCCTAATATTTAACAGTACATAGCTTAAAAAAATTTTGGTTGTGTTCTAAACAAAAAAGTTCTAAAACAATAAGAGTTTTTACGCTGTGGTCATTCACATAAATACACAGTAGAAATCTAAAATATAATGGGTGGGTCGCAGCAGTAGTATATTTTAATGTTGTTATTTTTAAGACATTGGAATTTATGGCTACTCCTTCCAATAGTATTTAACTGTCCACACCTGAGAAAGACAAAAGCAAAATCAATTTTTTTTTAAATACTATATAAAAATTTAACACAATTATCTTTAATTTTTAGATGTTTTTTAATTTTTGGGCATATTCTGGAAATCGAAATCACGTGAAATTGATAATGAACAAATTTGGAAAATTCTCCGAGTTTAAAATTTTTAAAAATACCAAATACTGTTGAGGACCACTTTCCTTGACCTAAACTACTTTTGAAATAAGAAAAAGATAAGTTAATTTTTACAAAAATTTTATTGAAAATATTCATCGTTTTCAATTGCACTTGATTGTTTTACAGACAGAAATTTTTGTTTTGAATATAATTGAAACTTGTTTTTTACTATTTTCAGATTTTGTAAAATAAAAATAAACCAAATTATGTTTTTTTTGGATTTTATAGATTAATGGCCAATTTCACCAAGTTCAGGTATAATTAACTATTATTATAAATGTCAAAAACCTATTGTTATAGTTATAGTTAATTATAGCTGAGCTCTTTAAAATTGTCCGTAAATAATTTAAAAATTGTTTGAAATTGGAAATTTAATTAAGGAAGCAAATATTTTCTCAAATTCTATATGATTTGTGCAATTATGTGTGGTGAAAATTGCTTTAAATACGAATATGTTTAGAAAATCGCTGAGTAAATTGTTTTAAGCTAAGTTGGGCTTTTCTCCTTTCTTATATGGCTTAAAGCAATGTAATGATATTCCTGGCCAATTGCTTGTTTGTGGTGTTTTCGTTTTAAGCGCAAATGAAGTAATTTCGTATACTTATGAAATGCCATAAAATGGAAATCATTCCTTTGACGTTACACAATTTAAGTGTATTTCTTAATATAATTGCTGATGAATATTCAATCAAAAGTTTAAAATATTTACCCCAAATTTCACCAAGTTCAGTTAAAACTAACATTTACTTTAACTTCCAGTTAACAATATGTTTTGACAGCTATAACTGATAGTTAATTATAACTGAACTTGGTGAAATTGGGGGTTAATAATTTAAATAAATAGTTATGTTTTCGTCAAAAAAATGTTTTTTTCATGATTGTACTGTTTTTTTGAATTCAATGTACTGTTTTTCCGAATTTAAAATCTGGCTACCATACATATATGAATACTTTAATATGGGATTCAAACGAAGACTTTTTAGCTTGACTTTTTGATGATCGATCAAGCGTGATATAAGGGCTCTTAGCGAGGATTTACTTTCCAAAACAAAATTTTTTGAACTTGTTACTCTGTTCACATATTTTTACATTGATCCAATATCATCCTTATAAAAATAAGCCCCTTGCTATACATGCATATCGACCCCTAACCGCCAAAATAACGTAAGAGACAAAAATAAAATTTTACAGGAGAGAGCTTTTTTTTATTTTATATTAATTTTGTATGAAATTTGTCGCTTACAATGAAATTGTTTTTGCTATAAAATCGTAACGGTACCTTTTGTGACCATGACATTTTAGGAAATGATGCATGTGTTGCCAATAAAGTCATTTATTAAAAAAAAACGAAAATTTAAAATCATGTCGCTTACGTTATTTTCGCGGTTATTGCTCGATATATATAATAATAAAAATAATAAAAAATACATTTTTGGGTTTTTGTACATTTAGAGCCTAAAAAGTACAACTTTTTACTGAATTAAGTACAATTTTGAAAATGTAATTTATCATCCCTGGTAAACATAGTAAAAAGAACAACAACATTCGATTTCTCTCCTATGCCTTAAATTGGAGAACACTCGTAAAACTGCTCTGAGTGGAGAAGCAGCTCGCACTTTTTGTCATTATTTCTTAAGGGCAAACAGGTCGTTTTTGTTTGTCTGCTTTTGTTGCGTTTTGCGTTGTCACCCCGCATTGGTTAGTGTTTCGGCGTCGTATAACTGTACCGAGTTACAGTTTTTGCGGTATCTGCATTAACTATATGCAATCGTTTTTAACCTCAATGTTTTGATGTGTTGTCTGGTGGAGAACCAATAAAAAAACTCATGTGACTGGTGGAGAACCATATATAACTCAGACGTTTTACTGGTGGAGTACCAAGGAAATAACTCAGACGTTTTACTGTGGAGACAAGATATACTCTGGAGCTTATTCTGGAAGCTCTTCGCCTTCCTATACGAAGGTCTAGGTCGATCGAGGACTTGTGGATGAGGCTCCAACAAACCGTGTGATACCCTGGCAATATAACTCTAGATAGTTAGCCAAAAAATTTTTAGTGTTTAAGCAAAATCAAAAAAAAAAAAAAAAATTGGAGAACAGTAGAAAATAAGAAAAAAGGAGACGGACAATTTTAACTGTTTTGTTTTCTTTTTGGAAGAGTTGTTGTTTTTGCATAGGAATAATTTTAAATGTTACCGCTGATTTCTAAAATGTTGCGCATATGAATAATTTCAATGTTACATTATTAGTATGGTAACAATGTAAAAATGGGTGTATTAAATTGTTTTATTGATTAAATTTATAATTGCATGAAATAATATAATTTTAAATTAAAAGTGACAAAGTTTTATGGTGATTTACAAAAATTTAAAAATCTTAAAAAATGCCTCGCGGTGGTAACTAGACGAATGGAGTTGATAGGCTTTGAAGAACACCTTTCACAATATAACGGAATATGTAATCGGTCTTCAACAAATCGAATGATAATACCGACATCTTAGACGTTTTTTTTAAGTGTGGCTTAAACTCAATCCCACCTTATTTTCGAAATTTTTACTTTATTAAAAGCTGTTTTCGGGAGTGGACAGATTTCAAGAAAATCTGGTACGATGAATAGAGTTGCAATACAATAAATGTTGGTCGAATTCTATCTAAATAACAACATTATTAGACGATACAAAACTTTATTCCGGAGAGAACTTTGTATGAGGGCGATGTGGAATTATGATCCGATTCTCACTATTTGCAATAGGCACAATTTTTTTTTTTTTTTTATTTAGCACAAACGCATAACACCCTGTCCAACATTGGTAGTGTGGGTACAACTCTGCCAAAAAGAAAACTAAATACATATTTAAAATTATTCGATTGAAATCACGAATTGCTGTAATGAGTTTAGGATTCATGTAAAAGTTCTCTATGCCCAATATTATCTAGGTATCTGGGGTATCACAAAGGGACCGATAAAGGACCCAAATGAGCTTTCTGTTGATAGCTGCCCATGGAAGCTAGCCTAACCTATCTAGGTATCTACATCTATATGAGATTTTTCGTCTTGAAGTGATTTTAGGGAGGTTAAAATGGATGTACCAAAATGAAGTTCACATGGTAGCCAAATTTTTTATTAATACCAACACTTCTAAGGAGCTTTGGTCAAATATATATCAATTCCAATAAGATTTGATAAAATTGTTTAGGTTACAATAAAATATTTTTTGGTAAAATTCAATGCAAATACCAATATAATATGATTGTTAATTGGAACAAACTTATATTCCAGAAAGATTTTTGTATGATTTATAATAAACACCAATTTTGTTCAGCACAAACGAATAATAAACATTCTATCTTTGGTGATGTGGGTAGAAAAACAAATTTTCCAAAAAGAAAATTAAATATTATTTCAATCATTCTGTTTTAATACCCACACTATCATAGATAGAGAGGATATTATGCGATTATAATAAAGGATGTAACAGATAAAAATATTAGTTCTGGACCCCCCTTCAGTGTACCAATCAATCAAGCCCGTTTTGCTGGTTGGTATAGGGATGAGCAAATTAAAAAAATATATCGATATATATCGAATCGATATTTTTTAAGAGTATCGATATTTATTTTTTCAAAAATATCGATATATCGAACGTATTTTGCTGAAACTATTACCAAATGAAAAAATTTAATATATCGACCCCTTTGCGCGAAATTATCGTATGTTACAAAAACCTAATTTTAGAGGACAGTAATGTTTCTACTTTTCTCTGCATTCGCTTGCAATATCAGAATGAAAATATACATTAAATTTTTGCAGCAACGAAGTGGAATTCGCCTACAATATTTTGTCAGGTGACGTCTCTTTGAATATAGAACAAGATTGCATCAAAAACTCAATTTCAAAAAAATTGTCATATACGATAATTTCGCGCAAATTTCGATAGTGTTATTTCAATTTTGATATAACGATATATCGGTATTTTAAATATCGGCGATATATATCGATTACTTTTTTTTAATATCGATATTTTTGCCCATTTCTAATTTTAATGTTTTATTCCTTTTTTGGGCAATTATTTGCTTTAAATTAAAATTTCTTATTTTTATTCGAACCCCCAAATTTTAAAAATTCCCAAATTTTGCATTCCCAAAAACAAATCTCCCATTACACTACGTGACAGTTTTTTTCCACTGAATCCGAATATGAAGTCAGAATTGTCAAAAGTAGAACAGTTTTTGAGATATTCCAATAAACCCTTATTTGTGTTTTTAAAAAAGATGATGTGACTGAAATGCAAATATCTTAAAAAATTTTAAACGGATTATGTATTTCTTTCTTTTAAGTGAAAAGTTATAAAATTTGATGTTTTTTTTTTTTGCAATTTTGCTTTTTCAAGTTATTTTTTTTTTTAACCAATGATTTAAAAATCTTAATGTTTTATAGCATGCGATTAGATTAATTTAATATGAACATTTTGCCACATAGAAATTCAATAGTTTTAAGTTTTTTTTAACATTTATTGTAACTAAAAATTTGGCCAAAAATTTGGTTATGGCCCTATTGTATATATATTTATCGAAAAGTGGGTAAATTCAATTAATCTTATGTAAATTTGTCATTTTTGCACCGATCTGGATACTATTGTGCACAAAATGTGCGTATTGAAATAGTCTCATAATAGCGTAAGTGATAAAACTTAAAAAAAATAACTTGAAAAGAGGAAAATTGCAAAAAAACATAAAATTTATAATGATAACTTATATATAGCACTTCATGTAAAACAAAAATTTGTAAAAACAAAGAAATAGTTAAGTCACCGATAAATTGTTAATGGTATTTCTATATAGCTTAAAATAATAAAAGTTAAAATGTGAATGAACTTACATTAAGCGTTAACGCGTTACCAACACATTGTGATATTATTAAAGCCTAGATTACACTATCTCACAAGTCTTACGTATTCCATAATACTTTGTGAGATAGAAATCTAATGAGTTTTGTTGCGACTGTCAAAAAATCTAATGTAACATGACAGTTTGTGCTCACACAAAGTATAAACACTCACACATGAAAAAAATGCAACCCTGATCCAATGAAAAGTATTATTGTTTAGAAATTTTTCAAAAAACGATGAAGTCATATGGGATGTCAAACTTTTTTCATAATACTTGTCACACATTGCATTCACACTATCACACTTTGTCATATTACTTGAGATTTTGACATGTATTAATACAAAGTATAATAGTGTAATCTAACCTTAATAGAACAAAAGATCCATGAATCAAGTACAATTGTAAAAAAAATTCCACTGATATCAAACAAATTTGAAATAAGGCATTGATTGCAACAACAAGTCATCAACAAATTATAGCTTGATTGATTTTGTAATACAAAAACTTAAAATTATGAAGAAATTGCCCAGTGAAGACAAGAAGCATATCGTCGGCTTAGAGTGTAAGCCTGATAAATCCACTTTTTAAGCATGTAGTTTTTCTTCAGTTTGAGTCCTGCAGTGTGTCAAATCAACAATATTTTTGGTTTTCCTCTCAAGCAGCAAATAGGAAAATAAAAAGTTTTTTGTCTCGCCTGTAAAATTTGTTAAAAGGGAGTTAGCAGGTTTCCACTCTAAGCCGAAGATATGTAAATTTTTTTAGGAATCTCAAAAAAAATGATTTGACGTGCGATGAAAAACTTTTTAAAGGACCAAAAAGAAGGACAATCAAAAAAATGTATGTATATTGGTTGTGTGGATGCGCTGAAAACAAAATCTATTCGACGCACAGTGGGACCTTTGGACTTTTTTCGTTGCAAGAATCATAACTTTTGAACTGATAAAGATATTTAAAAATTTTAAAAAGCATTTGAAAGAAAATTCCTTTAGCTTTAATATACATGATTTGCAAGGTCATAGGCTAGGCACGGCACAGTGTCTGCTTTCGACTTTTTTTTTACAAACATCATAACTTAAAAATGAGTATCATTATGGGCCATAGCTTTGTGGAGGCACTGTGCACAGTGGTAATAATTTTTGAAGTTACCAAGAAATTTGTAATGGGGAAAAAACACTTGATTTTTAAATCTCTTAGGATCAAAACAAGTGCTTCCTTGTTGTGATAGGCATTGGACACGATGACAGCTTTGACCTTTCTTGTCGCAAAAATCATATATTTTGAAGTAATGATATTTTTAAAATTTCTCAAACATTTAAAATACAGCTTTTTGTGCTTTAAATGACATTCTCATAGGGAAGTCTAGAAAAAATGCTACTCTAATATAACATGTTATATTAATTTAACTCTTTTTATTTATATTACAGATAAAAATTATTGAAATATTTTTAATACTTATGTTAATTTATAATATTATTTTATAGTATGATATATTATAATATGATATTGAGTTATTTTTATTAATTTTTTTTAATAGTTAGTTTTCTTCAAAATAGTCATTAACATTTTGAGCGATTTGTAATAGACTTAACATATCGGAGCTAAATGTATATTCTTCCAAATCCTTTCGAGATCTTACATGTCTCCGCGAATAAATCAGTGGGTCTGAAGATGCCGCCAACATATTAAAAAGATCCTCATTCTGTCTAATCCGTGAAATTTTGCAAGTATTCGCATATCTAAAGTGCTTGTAATCTTTGTTTTTGCATTCCTGGGCTTCTTCTGATAACTCTCCAATTGGTAGGCATTGATATTCAAATTAATTTTGGCCATGAGCCAAAATCTTATGGAGTAGGAGTAAGATTCTTCTCAGGGTACTTTTGAGCCAAAAGCTGGGCAGTTTTTGATTTCTCTAGAGTTTATAACATTTAGAATAACTGCCAACCTTTTTATAATATGGTTGTCGACACCAGTAATTTGGGCTGTTACCTCATCATTTTCAAAAAACGATCTGGACATGTTACCATCGTTAGTATTTCCATATCCCTGCTTTGGGCAGTGTATTTTTAGTCCAAGGTTCTTAAGAAATTCATTTTGTATAATATTTTTTCGAGCAGTTAATTTTTCTTTTGGTGTTGCATTCTCATGAAAACTTTCTCCTTCTCTCGGATACGCTAATTTTAAAATAAACTCCATGCACCTAATTCTGGCATGTAACGGAGAAATTCCATATTCATAGTTTTGCTCATCACTTGAATCATTAAAATTTTGAAAGTCCTTTTGTGACTTTTTGCAAATTGCACACTTCAAAGTTGAAGAAGTATCTGTTATTACATTTAAGACTGCCATCAATCATTGTAAGACAAAATTCATAATTAATGAAAACCTTTTTTCCATTCTTCATTTCAATAAAAGAAGGCTTTAGTTCGGAAATTTGCTTTTTTATATCATATACTGTAGACTTGATTATTTCTGAAGACTCCTTTGCATATTTAAAAAATATCGGACGGCAAAAATGGACTGACGATGGGCGAGGATTTTTCCAATGCTCAGAGATTTCACTTCTAAGTCGTAAAGGAACTATAGAAGCCATAAACATATTTGCATCTGTAATAGTTATGTCAGTTGTCGATATTGTTTGTTTGTAAGCACTTTGACCAGATGATCCATCACATCCCCACTTGCTTATCAATGTAAGCCTATCTGGAAGTAATGCTCTTTTTTTCAGGAAAACTTTGAACTAAGAGTTTAGATGAATGATCCATTAAGTCTTCCAGTTCAACTTCTGCTGATACTTCAGTAACTTTTACATTAGATGGTACTGCTCCTTTTTTGGCAGAGGTAACCTTTTAATATCCAGGAAGAACATTCACATTATGATTCTTTAAAGAGCTTCGTAAAATATTATATTTCTCCTTTGACAATCCCAAGTCTATAAATAACGCTAAGGCTTCTTCTATGCTATACTTTGTGGGTAATGCATTCGTAGGAGTTGGAATACTTTCTTTAATCAGTCGTTATGGGCTAGCAAGCTCCACAGCTTTTATAATATCAGACTTTGATTTATCTTTTACGTACTTAAGACATAATGCTTCTGACAGATTCGATGTAGATATATCTTTTGTAGCATTTTGAAGCTTACGTTTTTTTGTGTACTCCGAACACTCGTTTATAGTTTTAGCAGGTCTTCCTTTTCTGCTGTCCAAAGATGTACGCGGCTCTTCTATGTTTTCAAAAGTTGTTACTCCATTTAGCCAGTCTGAGTACTTTTCCATAAAGGTTTTTGTCGTACGGTTTGAGGCAAGCCATTTTCTACGAATATCCAAGAAAACGAAGTGAATTTTGTTTTTAACATCCTTTCCCTGGTATCCTGGTAAGCCGTGCAATTTTTCCACAATAGCCAAATTAAATACATTTTCATTATGTGATTTTCTAAATAACTCGAACAATTCCGAATTTTGCAATGACATTATGAGTTCTGGTACTGATCACTACTTTTGCAAAGTAAAACTTTAACTAATTGCATTACACAATTGCAGATTAATTTATACCCAAAAATAAAAAGGTTAAAACTACCTGTTTTGCGAAACATAAATCTAGGCCACAATTAACTGGATTATATACAACTGCAGTTTTTATTTTACTTAGTATAAAAACCAAGTTTAAAAACTACCTGCCTATTTTCATAATGTGTTCTTAAATTTAAATAAATAAACAAATTCTAATAATTATGCCTACCTGATTGGCACAGCAAAATATTGATTATAAATAAGGCTACATACATATTTATAAGTAGGCATATCGAGCCTTTGGTGCAATACCGTAGTAATTCAAAAAATCGTGAACTGAGAAAAATGCATTTGAAGTTTTCAGCAGTCTTTTTAATAGTAGTTCCGTTTACTAAAGTTATTTTTTTACAAGATTTTTAATAAAGAGGAATGTTTTGTAATTAAAATAAAGGTGGAAAATTATTAATAATATTAAATATTTTTTTTATATTAATATAAATATGGTTGAAAATAGCTAGAGGCAATAAAGACATTTTTAGCTATAAAATCTGAACAGTTAGAGATAGGACCATAATCTGTTTTTCTTTAGATAGATATTTTCCCAAAGATCATTTCTGCATACCCAGCTCAAAAAAATAAAATTTTGAGTTACTACGGTATTGCACCAAAGGCTCGATATATGCATACATTAACAGAAATATGTCAGTCAGTTCCACTGATATTTACATTTTTGTGCTGTTAGATAACATAAAATATAAAAAATATTAAAATGTTGGTAACTTTTTTCCTTATTTGGCATTTTTTTATTTTGGTTGCAAAAATATCTTGGCTGTGGCAACGCTGGCTATAAGATTGTAACATCTTTCTTCAAATTTCAAGGAAACCTGTCATTTTTTGTGGCCCAATTTAGCTAAATTATTGAAAGTACTGTGTAGTAAATATGCTAAGAAAATATGGGCGTGACCATTTTTGCCCATTTTTAGATATTCTCTATTTTATTTGTAAAAAGTACCTAAATATAGGGTGTCTGAAAAACGGCAACTGCCAAAAAGTAGGGTATCTGGTGGACATTTTCTTACTTTTTTAATAAAAAATAAATATACCTTTAAAACAATACCAAAAAAGTAGTGATTACATGGCAATATTTCTGACACTTCAATTCTAAAATGTCTTTCTTTTCTCAAAATCACCTTTTTTGGAATTTCTAACAAACTGTCGACTTTAAGCAGCTCCACCAGCGATAATTCTTATCCGATTAAGAAAAACGTTTTTGAATTCTGATAAGTAAAATGGTCTTTATACGATGTGTTCATTCATTTTACAAAATTTTGTCATCAAATTTTGTATTTTTGCCACGGTTTTTGGGAAAAGGCGCCACAGTGCGACGTAAAGAAGTTGGAATACGAAAGTATGATGCATTTGTGTATAAAAACACAGCTACAAGAGCTTCTTCGTCTAGGTCAGTATCACATTTATTATACAGCTGTTGTCAAGTGAGACATCAATATCGGATCCCCTAATATTTACAGTGACGCAATTTCGCTTGTTTCATAAATACTTGAGTTTTCAAATGAGTTCTGTCACATCTGAGAAACTACTACTACTTCATTGCTAGCCAAAGCATAGCTAAAGTAAGCTTCGTAACAGAAAATATTCCTGGAAAATATTGAAGGAATAAGCCTAATAAAGTATAAAAGCTTTTGAGGATAATACGACTTAGAATACACATTCGAATTATATCAAAAAATTTTCATTTACTTTATAAAAAATTTTTATGTAACCGATTATCAATTACGCTCTGTTCACAATCAGATCAACAATTTCGTTTTTTCTTCTATCTTATTTTTTCCCAAAGTATTTCATATATGTTCCTTTCATTTTTCAAACAAAAATGTAACTAAAGTTTTTTCGATTTCCAGACACCCCTGTTAGTTTTGAATGATAATTTTAACAAAATTTTTGGAACAAATCTAGTTTACCGACGCACTGTGGCTGAAAATTGAATTTCATCGGCCAAAAGTCCAATTTTTGATCATCGCCGATTTAAAAAAATTTAATGCCATTCGATAGCAAACATATTAGAACTAAGGTATCCAAAAAACTAGATTAAAATATCGGTAATTGTGGCTGTGGCATGCTGCTGGAAACAAATATTTTTGGCTGTTTTAGAAAAAAATTAATTTTTGTAAATTTGATCAGAACTAAATTATGATTTCTCGCAAACCGTTATCAATAATTGGTTTTTTGTTATATTAGTGGGATAGTAGTCTTTAAGAACTGGTTCATTACATCACTGTACCATTTATACCTGATGTGTTATTAAATGTTTCCCCAGGTTCTATATTTCAGTTGAATCCGAACTTTAGAGGAGTAGAACTTGTTAGGGTTAAAAGGGGTTAAAGAGATTTTAGTACCATCAGAAAGCTGAAAGTGTCCTCTTTAACCCCATATATACTTGTGCAACTGTTTGGAACTGTCTGTTGTACACTTTTTTCATTTTAATGAAATTACTCGCAACATTTTTTTTTTTTGCTCTTTTTATGTAAGCTGCTGACTGAAATATAACACAATGGTTTACGAACGTTTTGTTTTGAAAAATTATTTTGCTTCTTATGAACGGCTGAACATATTTGAATGAAATTTTAAACTGTCATGGCCCGGTAGCTTTTGAGTTGAATTGAAAGAATACGGGTCCATGGAGGGTCGGGAGAGTGACTTGTGGACCTCTAACATTGGTAACTTCGAAAATGCAAACTTTTAAAAAATTCACCAAAAATATATTTATGGATTGCAAAAAAAAAAATTAAACTTAAGCTGAGTTACAAAAAATATGCTTAAATGTTTATGATATCTCCTTTGCCTTTGGAGATCTTCGGATAAAACGGATTTTTTGGCTTGATTTTATAACGATTTTTCTAGTTTTTTAATCGGGTTGATTATGTTTTATTGCAAACTGTTATCAATAGTGGGTTCAACATTTTTTATATTGGTAGTAAAGCAGTCTTTAAAGAATGTTATGTTGTATTACTTTGGCGCCCTATGCTCCGGTGGGAGTTAAAGGAACATATATATATATATATATATATATATATATATATATATATATAACAGTGAAAAAAAAATTAAGGTATAATCGGTACAGTAAAACAACATATATATATATATATATATATATATATATATATATATATATGTCATGGCGATGTGTTGGGGTCTGTTTTTCGATATACGGCTTTTTTTAAGGTCATTTGTATACTTTGGGTACCGGTCCCAAATAAATCATAGGTCTAAAGCTTGCTTTGGGGACCGACATAATTTCAGGAGATTTTTTTCAAAAAAAATTTTTTTTTTTAATTTTTATTGATTATGAATTGACTATTGCTTATTTACTACGAGTACATATCCTTTTATTAATAGACACTCAAGAAATGTATAATTTTCACATTTTTAGTTAAAATATTAAAATTGATATTGCCACATTTTCGAAAAAAAATTTTATATTTTGAGGTCCATATCAACACTGTATTACCATAACCACTGTATTAGCAAACCGACATAATTTTGTATAACTTTAGGGTAGTTGAACTGTCAAACTTGTATTATAAATTTACATAACAAAAGTACTCAAATTTTTTATACATTAATTTGGGGAAAAAATAGTACCAAAAAGGGGAATTACGGGAAATTTTTAATTTTACTAAAATGTTTGGTTCTGCAGCTGGTATTTTTTTAATTATCGTTAATGTTGGACCTTAAAACATAAGATTCAACATGCAATATCCTGAGTCAATAAGAATCTATGACGGAACTTTTTGGTACTTTTTTGTTCTTTAACTGGTACTTTTTGAATTTCCGTTAGTATTGGACCTAGTGGATGAAAGTCAGTAAGAGTGTACTTTTTGGAACTTTTTTATGCGTTAACTGGTACTTTTTGAATATCCGTAAGCATTGTACCTAGAAACATTAAATTAAACATGCAAGGTCCTGAGTGAGAATCTGTAAGAGGGCTTTTAGGTACTTTTTGTTCATTAACTGTTACTTTTTGAATTTCCGTCAGTATTGGACCTAGAAACATAAAATTAAACATGCAAGATCCTGTGTAAATGAGAATCTGTTAGAGGTATCTTTTCGGTACTTTTTTATTCGTTAACTGGTACTTTTTGAATTTTCGTTTGTATTGGACCTAGAAACATAAAATTAAACATGCAAGGTCTTGAGTGAATGGGAATCTGTATGAGGGCTTTTTGGTACTGTTTTTCTTTAACTGGTACTTTTTGAATTTTCATTAATATTGAACCTAGAATCATAAAGTTCAACATGCAAGGTCTTGATTAAATAACAATCTGTTGGAGGGATATTTTTGGTACTTTTTCGTTTTTTAACTGGTACTTTTTTTAAATTTTCGCTAAGATTGGTCTTATGAACATAAAATTAAACCTGCATGGTCCTGAGAGAATGAGAATCTCTAAAAGCGCTTATTGGTACTTTTTAGTTCTTAAACAAGTACTTTTTAAATATCCGTTAATATTGGACTTAGAAACATTAAATTCAAGATGCAATGCCCGGAGTGGATAAGGATCTATAAGCGGGAAGTTTTTGGTACTTTTTTGTTCTTTAGCTGGTACCTTTTGAATTTCCGTTAGTATTTGGCTTAGAAACATAAAATTAAACATGCAAGGTCCTGAGTGAATGAGAATCTGTAAGAGGGCTTTTTGGTACTTTTTTTGTTCTTTAACTGGTACTTTTTGAATTTCCATTAATATTGAGCCTAGAATCCTAAAATTCATCATGCAATGTCCTGAGTTGATGAGAATCTATAAGAGGGAAGTTTTTGTTACTTTTTAATTCATAAACTGGTACTTTTTGAATATCCGTTAGTATTGGACCTAGAAAGATAAAATTAATATGCACGGTGCTGAGTATATAATAATGAATAATTTAAATAATAATTGAATTTAGCTATAAATCGTTAAAACCACCCTTTTTAAATAAAATTATCGAAATATAATGAAAAAAAACAATAAAAAATCGCAAAATTTTTTAAATAATAATTGAATTTAGCTATAAACGGCTAAAAGCACATTTTTTATATAAAATTATTGAAATATGATAAAACAAACAATAAAAAATAAAAATTTTTTTAAAAAATAAGTGAATTTAGCTATAAATCGCTAAAACCACCCTCTTTTAAATAAAATTATTAAAATATAATGAAAAAAACAGTAAAAATTCGCTAAATTTTTTAAATATAAATTAAATTTAGCTATAAATCGATAAAGCCACCCTTCTTTAAATAAAATTATTGAAATATAATGAAACAAACAATAAAAAATCTGAAAATTTGCTAAATAATAATTGAATTTAGCTATAAATCGCTAAAATCCCTTTTTTAAATAAAATTATTGAAATATAATGAAAAAAAACAACAAAACATCGCAAAATTTTTTAATAATAATTGAATTTAGCTATAAATCGCTAAAAACCATCCTTTTTAAATGCAATTATTGAAATATAATGAAAAAACAACAATTTTATTTAAAAAAAGAGTGGTTTTTAGCGATTTATTGCTAAATTCAATTATTATTAAAAAAAATTAGCGATTTTTTATTGTTTTTTCATTATATTTCAATAATTTTATTAAAAAAAGGGTGGCTTTTGGTGATTTATAGCTAAATTCAATTATTATTTGAAAAATGTAGCGATTTTTTATTGTTTTTTCATTATATTTCAATAATTTTATTTAAAAAATTTAGCGATTTTTTATTGTTTTTTCATTATATTTCAATAATTTTATTTAAAAAAGGGTGGTTTTTGGCGATTTATAGCTAAATTCAATTATTATTTGAAAAATGTAGCGATTTTTTATTGTTTTTTCATTATATTTCAATAATTTTATTTAAAAAATTTAGCGATTTTTTATTGTTTTTTCATTATATTTCAATCATTTTATTTAAAAAAGGGTGGTTTTTGGCGATTTATAGCTAAATTCAATTATTATTTGAAAAATGTAGCGATTTTTTATTGTTTTTTCATTATATTTCAATAATTTTATTTAATAACGGGTGGTTTTTAGCGATTTATAGCTAAATTCAATTATTAGTTAAGCAATTTAGCGATTTTTATTGTTTTTTCAATATATTTCAATAATTTTATTTAAAAATGAATGGTTTTAGGCGATTTATAGCTAAATTCAATTATTATTTAAAAAATTTAGGGATTTTTTATTGTTTTTTCATTATATTTCAATAATTTTATTTAAAAAAGGGTGGTTTTTGGTGATTTATAGCAAAATTCAATTATTATTTAAAAAAATTTGCGATTTTTTATTGTGTGTTTCATTATATTTTTTAATAATTTTATTTAAAAAATTGTGGTTTTTGGCGATTTATAGCAAAATTCAATTATTATATAAAAAATTTAGCGATTGTTTATTGTTTTTTCCTTATATTTTTATTGTTTTTTCATTATATTTCAATAATTTTATTAAAAAAAGGGTGGCTTTTGGTGATTTATAGCTAAATTCAATAATTTTTTAAAAAATTTAGCGATTTTTTATTGTGTGTTTCATTATATTTCAATAATTTTATTTAAAAAATTGTGGTTTTTGGCGATTTATAGCAAAATTCAATTATTATTTAAAAAATTTAGCGATTGTTTATTGTTTTTTCATTATATTTTTTTTTGTTTTTTCATTATATTTTAATAATTTTATTTAAAAAAGGGTGGTTTTTGGTGCTTTATAGCTAAATTCAATTATTATTTAAAAAATTTAGGGATTGTTTATTGTTTTTTCATTATATTTCAATAATTTTATTTAAAAAAGGGTGGTTTTTGGTGATTTATAGCAAAATTCAATTATTATTTAAAAAAATTTGCGATTTTTTATTGTGTGTTTCATTATATTTCAATAGTTTTATTTAAAAAATTGTGGTTTTTGGCGATTTATAGCAAAATTCAATTATTATTTAAAAAATTTAGCGATTGTTTATTGTTTTTTCCTTATATTTTTATTGTTTTTTCATTATATTTCAATAATTTTATTTAAAAAATTTAGCGATTTTTTATTGTTTTTTCATTATATTTCAATAATTTTATTTAAAAAAGGGTGGTTTTTGGCGATTTATAGCTAAATTCAATTATTATTTGAAAAATGTAGCGATTTTTTATTGTTTTTTCATTATATTTCAATAATTTTATTTAAAAAATTTAGCGATTTTTTATTGTTTTTTCATTATATTTCATAGCATAGGGAATTAAAAAAGAATAAAATTATTAGTTAAGCAATTTAGCGATTTTTATTGTTTTTTCAATATATTTCAATAATTTTATTTAAAAATGAGTGGTTTTAGGCGATTTATAGCTAAATTCAATTATTATTTGAAAAATGTAGCGATTTTTTATTGTTTTTTCATTATATTTCAATAATTTTATTTAAATAATTTAGCGATTTTTTATTGTTTTTTATTATATTTCAATAATTTTATTTAAAAAATTTAGCGATTTTTTATTGTTTTTTCATTATATTTCAATAATTTTATTTAAAAAAGGGTGGTTTTTGGTGATTTATAGCTAAATTCAATTATTATTTTAAAAATTTAGCGATTTTTTATTGTTTGTTTCATTATATTTTAATAATTTTATTTAAAAAATTTTGGTTTTTGGCGATTTATAGCAAAATTCAATTATTATCTAAAAAATTTTGCGATTGTTTATTGTTTTTTCATTATAGTTTTTTTGTTTTTTCATTATATTTCAATAATTTTATTTAAAAAAGGGTGGTTTTTGGTGCTTTATAGCTAAATTCAATTATTATTTAAAAAATTTAGGGATTTTTTATTGTTTTTTCATTATATTTCAATAATTTGATTTAAAAAAGGGTGGTTTTTCGTGATTTATAGCAAAATTCAATTATTATTTAAAAAAATTTTTATTGTGTGTTTCATTATATATCAATAATTTTATTTAAAAAATTGTGGATTTTGGCAATTTATAGCAAAATTCAATTATTATTTAAAAAATTTAGCGAATGTTTATTGTTTTTTCCTTACATTTTTATTGTTTTTTCATTATATTTCAATAATTTTATTAAAAAAAGGGTGGCTTTTGGTGATTTATAGCTAAATTCAATAATTTTTTTAAAAATTTTGCGATTTTGTATTGTTTTTTCATTATATTTCAATAACTTTATTTAAAAAAGGGTAGTTTTTGGTGACTTATAGCTAAATTCAATTATTATTTAAAAAATTTTGCGATTTTTATTGTTTTTTCATTATATTTCAATAATTTTATTTAAAAAATTGTGGTTTTTGGCGAGTTATAGCTAAATTCAATTATTATTTAAAAAAATTTTGCGATTTTTATTGTTTTTTCATTACATTTCAATAATTTTATTTAAAAAAGGGTGGTTTTTGGCGATTTATAGCTAAATTCAATTATTATTTGAAAAATGTAGCGATTTTTTATTGTTTTTTCATTATATTTCAATAATTTTATTTATTAACGGGTGGTTTTTAGCGATTTATAGCTAAATTCAATTATTAGTCAAGCAATTTAGCGATTTTTATTGTTTTTTCAATATATTTCAATAATTTTATTTAAAAATGAGTGGTTTTAGGCGATTTATAGCTAAATTCAATTATTTTTTTAAAAATTTTGCGATTTTGTATTGTTTTTTCATTATATTTCAATAACTTTATTTAAAAAAGGGTAGTTTTTGGTGACTTATAGCTAAATTCAATTATTATTTAAAAAATTTTGCGATTTTTATTGTTTTTTCATTATATTTCAATAATTTTATTTAAAAAAGGGTAGTTTTTGGCGACTTATAGCTAAATTCAATTATTATTTAAAAAATTTAGCGATTTTTATTGTTTTTTCATTATATTTCAATAACTTTATTTAAAAAAGGGTGGTTTTTGGCGAGTTATAGCTAAATTCAATTATTATTTAAAAAATTTTGCGATTTTTATTGTTTTTTCATTACATTTCAATAATTTTATTTAAAAAAGCGTGGCTTTGGGCGATTTATAGCTAAATTCAATTACTAGTTAAACAATTTAGCGATTTTTTATTGTTTTTTCATTATATTTCAATAATTTTATTTAAAACGGGTGGTTTTTGGCAATTTATAGCTAAATTCAATTATTATTTAAAAAAATTTAGCGATTTTTACTGTTTTTTCATTATATTTCAATAATTTTATTTAAAACGGGTGGTTTTTAGCGATTTATAGCTAAATTCAATTATTATTTAAAAAAAATTAGCGATTTTTTATTGTGTGTTTCATTATATTTCAATAATTTTATTTAAAAAGCGTGGTTTTGGGCGATTTATAGCTAAATTCAATTACTAGTTAAACAATTTAGCGATTTTTTATTGTTTTTTCATTATATTTCAATAATTTTATTTAATAACGGGTGGTTTTTAGCGATTTATAGCTAAATTCAATTATTAGTTAAACAATTTAGCGATTTTGTATTGTTTTTTCATTATTTTTCAATAATTTTAATTAAAAAAGGGAGGTTTTAGCGATTTATAGCTAAATTCAATTATTATTTTATAAATATATTTAAAAAGGGTGGTTTTTAGCGATTTATAGCTAAATTGAATTATTATTTTAAAAAAATTTAGCGATTTTTTATTGTTTTTTCATTATATTTCAATAATTTTATTTAAAAAAGTGTGGTTTTTGGCGATTTATAGCTAAATTCAATTATTATTTAAAAAATTTTGCGATTTTTATGGTTTTTTCATTATATTTCAATAATTTTATTTAAAAAAGGGTGGTTTTTGGCGATTTATAGCTAAATTCAATTATTATTTGAAAAATGTAGCGATTTTTTATTGTTTTTTCATTATATTTCAATAATTTTATTTAATAACGGGTGGTTTTTAGCGATTTATAGCTAAATTCAATTATTAGTTAAGCAATTTAGCGATTTTTATTGTTTTTTCAATATATTTCAATAATTTTATTAAAAAATGAGTGGATTTAGGCGATTTATAACTAAATTCAATTATTTTTTTAAAAATTTTGCGATTTTGTATTGTTTTTTCATTATATTTCAATAACTTTATTTAAAAAAGGGTGGTTTTTAGCGATTTGTAGCTAAATTCAATTATTATTTAAAAAATTTTGCGATTTTTATTGTTTTTTCAATATATTTCAATAATTTTATTAAAAAATGAGTGGATTTAGGCGATTTATAACTAAATTCAATTATTTTTTTAAAAATTTTGCGATTTTGTATTGTTTTTTCATTATATTTCAATAACTTTATTTAAAAAAGGGTGGTTTTTAGCGATTTATAGCTAAATTCAATTATTAGTTAAGCAATTTAGCGATTTTTATTGTTTTTTTCAATATATTTCAATAATTTTATTAAAAAATGAGTGGATTTAGGCGATTTATAACTAAATTCAATTATTTTTTTAAAAATTTTGCGATTTTGTATTGTTTTTTCATTATATTTCAATAATTTTATTTAAAAAAGGGTAGTTTTTGGCGACTTATAGCTAAATTCAATTATTATTTAAAAAATTTTGCGATTTTTATTGTTTTTTCATTATATTTCAATAACTTTATTTAAAAAAGGGTGGTTTTTAGCGATTTGTAGCTAAATTCAATTATTATTTAAAAAATTTTGCGATTTTTATTGTTTTTTCATTATATTTCAATAACTTTATTTAAAAAAGGGTGGTTTTTGGCGAGTTATAGCTAAATTCAATTATTATTTAAAAAAATTTTGCGATTTTTAGTGTTTTTTCATTACATTTCAATAATTTTATTTAAAAAAGCGTGGTTTTGGGCAATTTATAGCTAAATTCAATTACTAGTTAAACAATTTAGCGATTTTTTATTGCTTTTTCATTATATTTCAATAATTTTATTTAATAACGGGTGGTTTTTGGCGATTTATAGCTAAATTCAATTATTATTTGAAAAATGTAGCGATTTTTTATTGTTTTTTCATTATATTTCAATAATTTTATTTAATAACGGGTGGTTTTTAGCGATTTATAGCTAAATTCAATTATTATTTAAAAAAATTTGCGATTTTTTATTGTGTGTTTCATTATATTTCAATAGTTTTATTTAAAAAATTGTGGTTTTTGGCGATTTATAGCAAAATTCAATTATTATTTAAAAAATTTAGCGATTGTTTATTGTTTTTTCCTTACATTTTTATTGTTTTTTCATTATATTTCAATAATTTTATTAAAAAAAGGGTGGCTTTTGGTGATTTATAGCTAAATTCAATAATTTTTTTAAAAATTTTGCGATTTTGTATTGTTTTTTCATTATATTTCAATAACTTTATTTAAAAAAGGGTAGTTTTTGGTGACTTATAGCTAAATTCAGTGTTTAAAATTCAGTCGCCAGTTTTTTTTTTTTAACAGGCAACTATGCTGAAAATAGTTCGACACATCAATTTTCATCCACACTCATACTTAAATCAGTTGAACTGTGTGCGCACAGTTACTGAAAAAACAGTAACACAATTTACTTTTTTTTCAGCAGTCAAAAGAATCAGCAGCCGACTCACTCCATTTTTAACACACAGACTGCTGAACTGGCGACTGAAACACAGAAGCTGATGTGTTTACAGTTGACGTAAACATTTTTTTTTAGTTTACTAAACGACGTAGCTAGAAACTGGCAGTTCGACTGTATAGTCGCGTAACGCAAACTGGCTGGTGACTATATTGAGTTCTGTTCACTTAAAAATACATTTGTTTTGTTGTTGAAAAAGAAAAGAGAAATACAATTACATACGTACATATGTATGTATGTATTAATAGAATGAAGAAACTTATTTGTAATGTTTGGAATGTCAGTTATAATACTTTTTATTTAAAAATATTTATTTGTGCTTTATATAGGTACATAGGAATATAATAAAAAATTAAAAAATTGTTTTTAAGATAAAATGAAAATAAGATTTTCTGTAGAAAAAATAACAAACATACAAATTTTTTCTGTTAGTTTAAAATATTATAAGTTTCCACTAAAATTATTTATTAACTAAAATAAAAAATACCTATGTATAAACAAAACAAAAAAAACTTAGATTATTATAAATAATTTTATATTTAGCTTTTATTTGACCTTTTTTAATTTAATAACTATTTTATTTTTAAATCAAGCTCTAGGTCTTTTTAATATTAAATTATTTATTTTCGATAATAATAAAAAGACCTAGAGCTTGATTTAAAAATAAAACAGTTATTAAATTAAAAAAGGTCAAATAAAAGCTAAATATAAAATTATTTATAATAATCTAAGTTTTTTTTGTTTTGTTTATACATAGGTATTTTAATTATTATATACCTTTTTATATTTATTTATTTATTTACATATGTCTATAGAACATTGTCCCTTGCAGACTATTTAAAGAACTTAAATTAGTTAATTCAAAATAATATATACAATTTTTTAAGTATTATTTACAAGATTTAAATACTATTTACAAAATATTATTATAAAAATTATATTTTAATGTGATTATTTCTCATATTATAAAAAAGAAAAGAATTATAGTTATGTTTTGATGAGCTAAATTCCATTATAAAATGATGCGACAATTTATTAACCCAGCAAAAACTTTACTTGCAATCCTACTTTTAATGACTTCAAGAATTCATTACTTTGTAGCTTTATTCGCCACTTTTTGGATTATTAGTTATATATTAAATAATAACTTTATTATTATATCTTAAATATACAGAAAAATTTAAATTTTCATTATGACAATAAAAATGTCATTATAGTCATTATAGTAAAAAAAACATAGTTTTTTAATACAAAATCTACACTGCCCCGGTAGACTAGCTGGTAGAGAGCTAGTCTATCAGCACCGAGGTTGCGCGATCGAATCCCGCCAGAGACAGAAAAAAAATAAAAAATAAAATAAAGTAAAGTAAAATAAAATAAAATAAGAAAAAAAAAAAATAATAATTAAAAAAAATAAAAATAAAAAAATAATTAAAAAAAAAATAAAAAAAATTTTACTTTATTGACTTTGTGTAACTATATATTTTTATAAAAATTTTAAGTATAAAAAAAACCTTTTATTTTTGGATTATAATAGGCTAAATTATAATGGATTACTTTTGGGACATCTCGAGCAAAAATAAGTACTTTTTCTAGAAGAAAAGTAAGTAGTTGGCTCGTCAAATTCTCATTATTTTTCTGCTTATTTTGTAAGCAAATTTTTTGCTGGGAAATAGAGTTCAAGCTCTAATGCTGGGTACACACTATGCAACACGTTTACGCAATCCAGTGAATTAAATTCATTTTCATTCATTTCAGATTGCATACACATCAAAACGCTTTGATATTTTGAGGTTGCATTGAAACAGTTTCCATGTAAGTTGCACTGTGTGTACCCAGCATAATAAATGGACTATTGTGTACAAAATTAGAACGTTGCAGTTGAATAAAAAATTTATTATGGACACGAAGATTCCTTCAGGGAACGTTAAAAGCAATTTTAGCCAATGTAAATATTATGTTTTATAAACGCATATGCATCGCGTTTTATAAGCAAAAAAATTACCAAAAAATATAAATATTTGGGCTAAATATTTAAAAAATATGCACTTGAAATTTTTTTTAATATTTATTAGTGGAAAAAACATGAATAGAACAAGAAAATTACATAAAAACGTAAAAATTTAGTCTTATAAACGTTAGTAAGGCAAAATAACTTCAAAAACACAAAAATATAAAGAAAAAACAAAAATGAAACAATCATGTTAACAAGTTTAAATATTTGAACCTGCATATAAATTGAATTAAGAACATATTTTTTTTTAATTATTTTCAAAACTAAAGTTCACTGCCTGTTTTTCAAAAGAAAATAAAACGGAAGTTTTTAAGCTATTTTCGTAAAAATTTAAAAAAAACAAGCCAGCAGTTTGTTTAATTGTTTTAAGACCTTCAGTTTTTTAAGTTTTATCCAGCTTTTTAGTGTCATAATGAAAATTTAAATTTTTCTGTATATTTAAGATATAATAATAAAGTTATTATTTAATATATAACTAATAATCCAAAAAGTGGCGAATAAAGCTACAAAGTAATGAATTCTTGAAGTCATTAAAAGTAGGATTGCAAGTAAAGTTTTTGCTGGGTTAATAAATTGTCGCATCATTTTATAATGGAATTTAGCTCATCAAAACATAACTATAATTCTTTTCTTTTTTATAATATGAGAAATAATCACATTAAAATATAATTTTTATAATAATATTTTGTAAATAGTATTTAAATCTTGTAAATAATACTTAAAAAATTGTATATATTATTTTGAATTAACTAATTTAAGTTCTTTAAATAGTCTGCAAGGGACAATGTTCTATAGACATATGTAAATAAATAAATAAATATAAAAAGGTATATAATAATTAAAATACCTATGTATAAACAAAACAAAAAAAACTTAGATTATTATAAATAATTTTATATTTAGCTTTTATTTGACCTTTTTTAATTTAATAACTGTTTTATTTTTAAATCAAGCTCTAGGTCTTTTTATTATTATCGAAAATAAATAATTTAATATTAAAAAGACCTAGAGCTTGATTTAAAAATAAAATAGTTATTAAATTAAAAAAGGTCAAATAAAAGCTAAATATAAAATTATTTATAATAATCTAAGTTTTTTTTGTTTTGTTTATACATAGGTATTTTTTATTTTAGTTAATAAATAATTTTAGTGGAAACTTATAATATTTTAAACTAACAGAAAAAATTTGTATGTTTGTTATTTTTTCTACAGAAAATCTTATTTTCATTTTATCTTAAAAACAATTTTTTAATTTTTTATTAAATTCCTATGTACCTATATAAAGCACAAATAAATATTTTTAAATAAAAAGTATTATAACTGACATTCCAAACATTACAAATAAGTTTCTTCATTCTATTAATACATACATACATATGTACGTATGTAATTGTATTTCTCTTTTCTTTTTCAACAACAAAACAAATGTATTTTTAAGTGAACAGAACTCAATATAGTCACCAGCCAGTTTGTGTTACGCGACTATACAGTCGAACTGCCAGTTTCTAGCTACGTCGTTTAGTAAACTAAAAAAAAATGTTTACGTCAACTGTAAACACATCAGCTTCTGTGTTTCAGTCGCCAGTTCAGCAGTCTGTGTGTTAAAAATGGAGTGAGTCGGCTGCTGATTCTTTTGACTGCTGAAAAAAAAGTAAATTGTGTTACTGTTTTTTCAGTAACTGTGCGCACACAGTTCAACTGATTTAAGTATGAGTGTGATGAAAATAGAATACAGTTCATTTTTTTCCAGCATGTTGCTGAAAATAAATGAAATTTTATGCAAATTTTGACTGCTTTTAGCAGTTGTTCGAAACCCTGGCTAAATTCAATTATTATTTAAAAAATTTTGCGATTTTTATTGTTTTTTCATTATATTTCAATAATTTTATTTAAAAAAGGGTGGTTTTTGGCGAGTTATAGCTAAATTCAATTATTATTTAAAAAAATTTTGCGATTTTTATTGTTTTTTCATTACATTTCAATAATTTTATTTAAAAAAGGGTGGTTTTTGGCGATTTATAGCTAAATTCAATTATTATTTGAAAAATGTAGCGATTTTTTATTGTTTTTTCATTATATTTCAATAATTTTATTTATTAACGGGTGGTTTTTAGCGATTTATAGCTAAATTCAATTATTAGTCAAGCAATTTAGCGATTTTTATTGTTTTTTCAATATATTTCAATAATTTTATTTAAAAATGAGTGGTTTTAGGCGATTTATAGCTAAATTCAATTATTTTTTTAAAAATTTTGCGATTTTGTATTGTTTTTTCATTATATTTCAATAACTTTATTTAAAAAAGGGTAGTTTTTGGTGACTTATAGCTAAATTCAATTATTATTTAAAAAATTTTGCGATTTTTATTGTTTTTTCATTATATTTCAATAATTTTATTTAAAAAAGGGTAGTTTTTGGCGACTTATAGCTAAATTCAATTATTATTTAAAAAATTTAGCGATTTTTATTGTTTTTTCATTATATTTCAATAACTTTATTTAAAAAAGGGTGGTTTTTGGCGAGTTATAGCTAAATTCAATTATTATTTAAAAAATTTTGCGATTTTTATTGTTTTTTCATTACATTTCAATAATTTTATTTAAAAAAGCGTGGCTTTGGGCGATTTATAGCTAAATTCAATTATTTTTTTAAAAATTTTGCGATTTTGTATTGTTTTTTCATTATATTTCAATAACTTTATTTAAAAAAGGGTAGTTTTTGGTGACTTATAGCTAAATTCAATTATTATTTAAAAAATTTTGCGATTTTTATTGTTTTTTCATTATATTTCAATAATTTTATTTAAAAAAGGGTAGTTTTTGGCGACTTATAGCTAAATTCAATTATTATTTAAAAAATTTAGCGATTTTTATTGTTTTTTCATTATATTTCAATAACTTTATTTAAAAAAGGGTGGTTTTTGGCGAGTTATAGCTAAATTCAATTATTATTTAAAAAATTTTGCGATTTTTATTGTTTTTTCATTACATTTCAATAATTTTATTTAAAAAAGCGTGGCTTTGGGCGATTTATAGCTAAATTCAATTACTAGTTAAACAATTTAGCGATTTTTTATTGTTTTTTCATTATATTTCAATAATTTTATTTAAAACGGGTGGTTTTTGGCAATTTATAGCTAAATTCAATTATTATTTAAAAAAATTTAGCGATTTTTACTGTTTTTTCATTATATTTCAATAATTTTATTTAAAAAAGGGTGGTTTTTGGCGAGTTATAGCTAAATTCAATTATTATTTAAAAAAATTTTGCGATTTTTATTGTTTTTTCATTACATTTCAATAATTTTATTTAAAAAAGGGTGGTTTTTGGCGATTTATAGCTAAATTCAATTATTATTTGAAAAATGTAGCGATTTTTTATTGTTTTTTCATTATATTTCAATAATTTTATTTATTAACGGGTGGTTTTTAGCGATTTATAGCTAAATTCAATTATTAGTCAAGCAATTTAGCGATTTTTATTGTTTTTTCAATATATTTCAATAATTTTATTTAAAAATGAGTGGTTTTAGGCGATTTATAGCTAAATTCAATTATTTTTTTAAAAATTTTGCGATTTTGTATTGTTTTTTCATTATATTTCAATAACTTTATTTAAAAAAGGGTAGTTTTTGGTGACTTATAGCTAAATTCAATTATTATTTAAAAAATTTTGCGATTTTTATTGTTTTTTCATTATATTTCAATAATTTTATTTAAAAAAGGGTAGTTTTTGGCGACTTATAGCTAAATTCAATTATTATTTAAAAAATTTAGCGATTTTTATTGTTTTTTCATTATATTTCAATAACTTTATTTAAAAAAGGGTGGTTTTTGGCGAGTTATAGCTAAATTCAATTATTATTTAAAAAATTTTGCGATTTTTATTGTTTTTTCATTACATTTCAATAATTTTATTTAAAAAAGCGTGGCTTTGGGCGATTTATAGCTAAATTCAATTATTTTTTTAAAAATTTTGCGATTTTGTATTGTTTTTTCATTATATTTCAATAACTTTATTTAAAAAAGGGTAGTTTTTGGTGACTTATAGCTAAATTCAATTATTATTTAAAAAATTTTGCGATTTTTATTGTTTTTTCATTATATTTCAATAATTTTATTTAAAAAAGGGTAGTTTTTGGCGACTTATAGCTAAATTCAATTATTATTTAAAAAATTTAGCGATTTTTATTGTTTTTTCATTATATTTCAATAACTTTATTTAAAAAAGGGTGGTTTTTGGCGAGTTATAGCTAAATTCAATTATTATTTAAAAAATTTTGCGATTTTTATTGTTTTTTCATTACATTTCAATAATTTTATTTAAAAAAGCGTGGCTTTGGGCGATTTATAGCTAAATTCAATTACTAGTTAAACAATTTAGCGATTTTTTATTGTTTTTTCATTATATTTCAATAATTTTATTTAAAACGGGTGGTTTTTGGCAATTTATAGCTAAATTCAATTATTATTTAAAAAAATTTAGCGATTTTTACTGTTTTTTCATTATATTACAATAATTTTATTTAAAACGGGTGGTTTTTAGCGATTTATAGCTAAATTCAATTATTATTTAAAAAAAATTAGCGATTTTTTATTGTGTGTTTCATTATATTTCAATAATTTTATTTAAAAAAGCGTGGTTTTGGGCGATTTATAGCTAAATTCAATTACTAGTTAAACAATTTAGCGATTTTTTATTGTTTTTTCATTATATTTCAATAATTTTATTTAATAACGGGTGGTTTTTAGCGATTTATAGCTAAATTCAATTATTAGTTAAACAATTTAGCGATTTTGTATTGTTTTTTCATTATTTTTCAATAATTTTAATTAAAAAAGGGAGGTTTTAGCGATTTATAGCTAAATTCAATTATTATTTTATAAATATATTTAAAAAGGGTGGTTTTTAGCGATTTATAGCTAAATTCAATTATTTTAAAAAAATTTAGCGATTTTTTATTGTTTTTTCATTATATTTCAATAATTTTATTTAAAAAAGTGTGGTTTTTGGCGATTTATAGCTAAATTCAATTATTATTTAAAAAATTTTGCGATTTTTATGGTTTTTTCATTATATTTCAATAATTTTATTTAAAAAAGGGTGGTTTTTGGCGATTTATAGCTAAATTCAATTATTATTTGAAAAATGTAGCGATTTTTTATTGTTTTTTCATTATATTTCAATAATTTTATTTAATAACGGGTGGTTTTTAGCGATTTATAGCTAAATTCAATTATTAGTTAAGCAATTTAGCGATTTTTATTGTTTTTTCAATATATTTCAATAATTTTATTAAAAAATGAGTGGATTTAGGCGATTTATAACTAAATTCAATTATTTTTTTAAAAATTTTGCGATTTTGTATTGTTTTTTCATTATATTTCAATAACTTTATTTAAAAAAGGGTAGTTTTTGGCGACTTATAGCTAAATTCAATTATTATTTAAAAAATTTTGCGATTTTTATTGTTTTTTCATTATATTTCAATAATTTTATTTAAAAAAGGGTAGTTTTTGGCGACTTATAGCTAAATTCAATTATTATTTAAAAAATTTTGCGATTTTTATTGTTTTTTCATTATATTTCAATAACTTTATTTAAAAAAGGGTGGTTTTTAGCGATTTGTAGCTAAATTCAATTATTATTTAAAAAATTTTGCGATTTTTATTGTTTTTTCATTATATTTCAATAACTTTATTTAAAAAAGGGTGGTTTTTGGCGAGTTATAGCTAAATTCAATTATTATTTAAAAAAATTTTGCGATTTTTAGTGTTTTTTCACTACATTTCAATAATTTTATTTAAAAAAGCGTGGTTTTGGGCAATTTATAGCTAAATTCAATTACTAGTTAAACAATTTAGCGATTTTTTATTGCTTTTTCATTATATTTCAATAATTTTATTTAATAACGGGTGGTTTTTAGCGATTTATAGCTAAATTCAATTATTAGTTAAGCCATTTAGCGATTTTTATTGTTTTTTCAATATATTTCAATAATTTTATTTAAAAATGAGTGGTTTTAGGCGATTTATAGCTAAATTCAATTATTTTTTTAAAAATTTTGCGATTTTGTATTGTTTTTTCATTATATTTCAATAACTTTATTTAAAAAAGGGTAGTTTTTGGCGACTTATAGCTAAATTCAATTATTATTTAAAAAATTTTGCGATTTTTATTGTTTTTTCATTATATTTCAATAACTTTATTTAAAAAAGGGTGGTTTTTAGCGATTTGTAGCTAAATTCAATTATTATTTAAAAAATTTAGCGATTTTTATTGTTTTTTCATTATATTTCAATAACTTTATTTAAAAAAGGGTGGTTTTTGGCGAGTTATAGCTAAATTCAATTATTATTTAAAAAAATTTTGCGATTTTTATTGTTTTTTCATTACATTTCAATAATTTTATTTAAAAAAGCGTGGTTTTGGGCGATTTATAGCTAAATTCAATTACTAGTTAAACAATTTAGCGATTTTTTATTGTTTTTTCATTATATTTCAATAATTTTATTTAAAACGGGTGGTTTCTGGCGATTTATAGCTAAATTCAATTATTATTTAAAAAAATTTAGCGATTTTTTATTGTTTTTTCATTATATTTCAATAATTTTATTTAAAAAAGTGTGGTTTTTGGCGATTTATAGCTAAATTCAATTATTCAATTATTTCAATAATTTTATTTAAAAAAGGGTGGTTTTTGGCAATTCATAGCTAAATTCAATTATTATTTAAAAAATGTAGCGGTTTTTTATTGTTTTTTCATTATATTTCAATAATTTTATTTAATAACGGGTGGTTTTTAGCGATTTATAGCTAAATTCAATTATTATTTTAAAAAATTTAGCGATTTTTATTGTTTTTTCATTATATTTCAATAATTTTATTTAAAAAAGGGTGGTTTTTGGCAATTCATAGCTAAATTCAATTATTATTTAAAAAATGTAGCGATTTTTTATTGTTTTTTCATTATATTTCAATAATTTTATTTAATAACGGGTGGCTTTTAGCGATTTATAGCTAAATTCAATTATTATTTAAAAAAATTTAGCGATTTTTATTGTTTTTTCATTATATTTCAATAATTTTATTTAAAACTGGTGGTTTTTTAGCGATTTATAGCTAAATTCAAATGTTAGTTAAACAATTTAGCAATTTTTTATTGTTTTTTCATTATATTTCAATAATTTTATTTAATAACGGGTGGTTTGGGCGATTTATAGCTAAATTCAATTACTAGTTAAAAAAGTTAGCGTTTTTTATTGTTTTTTCATTATATTTTAATAATTTTATTTAAAAAAGCGTGGTTTTGGGCGATTTATAGCTAAATTCAATTACTAGTTAAAGAATTTAGCGATTTTTTATTGTTTTTTCATTATATTTCAATAATTTTATTTAAAACGGGTGGTTTTTGGCGATTTATAGCTAAATTCAATTATTATTTTAAAAAATTTAGCGATTTTTATTGTTTTTTCATTATATTTCAATAATTTTATTTAAAACTGGTGGTTTTTTAGCGATTTATAGCTAAATTCAATTGTTAGTTAAACAATTTAGCAATTTTTTATTGTTTTTTCATTATATTTCAATAACTTTATTTAAAAAAGGGTGGTTTTTAGCGATTTGTAGCTAAATTCAATTATTATTTAATAAATTTAGCGATTTTTATTGTTTTTTCATTACATTTCAATAATTTTATTTAAAAAAGCGTGGTTTTGGGCGATTTATAGCTAAATTCAATTACTAGTTAAACAACTTAGCGATTTTTTATTGTTTTCTCATTATATATCAATAATTTTATTTAAAACTGGTGGTTTTTAGCGATTTATAGCTAAATTCAATTATAAGTTACACAATTTAGCGATTTTTTATTGTTTTATAGCTAAATTCAATTACTAGTTAAACAATTTAGCGATTTTTATTGTTTTTTCATTATATTTCAATAATTTTATTTAATAACGGGTGGTTTTTAGCGATTTATAGCTAAATTCAATTATTATTTAAAAAAAATTTAGCGATTTTTATTGTTTTTTCATTATATTTCAATAATTTTATTTAAAAAAGGGTGGTTTTTGGCGATTCATAGCTAAATTCAATTATTATTTAAGAAATGTAGCGGTTTTTTATTGTTTTTTCATTATATTTCAATAATTTTATTTAAAAAAGCGTGGTTTTGGGCGATTTATAGCTAAATTCAATTACTAGTTAAACAATTTAGCGATTTTTTATTGTTTTTTCATTATATTTCAATAATTTTATTTAAAACGGGTGGTTTTTGGCGATTTATAGCTAAATTCAATTATTATTTAAAAAAATTTGGCGATTTTTATTGTTTTTTCATTATATTTCAATAATTCTATTTAATAACGGGTGGTTTTTAGCGATTTATATCTAAATTCAATTATTATTTAAAAAAAATTAGCGATTTTTTATTGTGTGTTTCATTATATTTCAATAATTTTATTTAAAAAAGCGTGGTTTTGGGCGATTTATAGCTAAATTCAATTACTAGTTTAACAATTTAGCAATTTTTTATTGTTTTTTCATTATATTTCAATAATTTTATTTAAAACGGGTGGTTTTTGGCGATTTATAGCTAAATTCAATTATTATTTAAAAAAATTTTGCGATTTTTATTGTTTTTTCATTATATTTCAATAATTTTATTTAAAACTGGTGGTTTTTTAGCGATTTATAGCTAAATTCAATTGTTAGTTAAACAATTTAGCAATTTTTTATTGTTTTTTCATTATATTTCAATAACTTTATTTAAAAAAGGGTGGTTTTTAGCGATTTGTAGCTAAATTCAATTATTATTTAATAAATTTAGCGATTTTTATTGTTTTTTCATTACATTTCAATAATTTTATTTAAAAAAGCGTGGTTTTGGGCGATTTATAGCTAAATTCAATTACTAGTTAAACAACTTAGCGATTTTTTATTGTTTTCTCATTATATATCAATAATTTTATTTAAAACTGGTGGTTTTTAGCGATTTATAGCTAAATTCAATTATTAGTTAAACAATTTAGCGATTTTTTATTGTTTTATAGCTAAATTCAATTACTAGTTAAACAATTTAGCGATTTTTATTGTTTTTTCATTATATTTCAATAATCTTATTTAATAACGGGTGGTTTTTAGCGATTTATAGCTAAATTCAATTATTATTTAAAAAAAATTTAGCGATTTTTATTGTTTTTTCATTATATTTCAATAATTTTATTTAAAAAAGGGTGGTTTTTGGCGATTCATTGCTAAATTCAATTATTATTTAAGAAATGTAGCGGTTTTTTATTGTTTTTTCATTATATTTCAATAATTTTATTTAAAAAAGCGTGGTTTTGGGCGATTTATAGCTAAATTCAATTACTAGTTAAACAATTTAGCGATTTTTTATTGTTTTTTCATTATATTTCAATAATTTTATTTAAAACGGGTGGTTTTTGGCGATTTATAGCTAAATTCAATTATTATTTAAAAAAATTTGGCGATTTTTATTGTTTTTTCATTATATTTCAATAATTCTATTTAATAACGGGTGGTTTTTAGCGATTTATATCTAAATTCAATTATTATTTAAAAAAAATTAGCGATTTTTTATTGTGTGTTTCATTATATTTCAATAATTTTATTTAAAAAAGCGTGGTTTTGGGCGATTTATAGCTAAATTCAATTACTAGTTAAACAATTTAGCGATTTTTTATTGTTTTTTCATTATATTTCAATAATTTTATTTAAAAATGGTTGGTTTTAGGCGATTTATAGCTAAATTCAATTATTTAAAAAATTTAGCGATTTTTTATTGTTTTTTCATTATTTTTCAATAATTTTATTTAAAAAAGGGTGGTTTTTAGCGATTTATAGCTAAATTCAATTATTAGTTAAACAATTTAGCGATTTTTTAGATTTTTTATTGTTTTTTCATTAAATTTCAATAATTTTATTTATTAACGGGTGGTTTTTGGCGATTTATATCTAAATTAAATTATTATTTAAAAAATTTAGCGATTTTTTCATTATAATTCAATAATTTTTTTTAAAAAGGGTAGTTTTGGCGATTTATAGCTAATTTCAATTCTTATTTAAAACATTTAGCGATTTTTTATTGTTTGTTTCATTATATTTCAATAACTTATAGCTAAATTCAATTATTATTTAAATAATTTAGCGATTTTGTATTGTTTTTAATTTTTTTTTTCATTCATCATTTTTTAAATAAAATTATTGAAATATAATGAAAAAACAATAAAAAATCGCTGAATTTTTTAAATAATAATTGAAGTTATCTATAAATCGCCAACAACCACCCTTTTTTAAATAAAATTATTGAAATATAATGAAAAAATCGCAAAATTTTTTATATAATAGTATAAATCGCCAAAAACCACCCTTTTATAAATAAAATTATTGAAATGTAATGAAAAAACAATAAAAAATCGCTACATTTTTTAAATAATAATTGAATTTAGCTATAAATCGCCTAAAACCACCCTTTTATAAATAAAATTATTGAAATATAATGAAAAAACAATAAAAAATCGCTAAATTGCTTAACTAATAATTGAATTTAGCTATAAATCGCTAAAAACCACCCGTTATTAAATAAAATTATTGAAATATAATGAAAAAACAATAAAAAATCGCTAAATTGTTTAACTAGTAATTGAATTTAGCTATAAATCGCCAAAAACCACCCTTTTTTAAATAAAGTTATTGAAATATAATGAAAAAACAATAAAAATCGCAAAATTTTTTAAATAATAATTGAATTTAGCTATAAGTCGCCAAAAACTACCCTTTTTTAAATAAAGTTATTGAAATATAATGAAAAAACAATACAAAATCGCAAAATTTTTAAAAAAATAATTGAATTTAGCTATAAATCGCCTAAAACCACTCATTTTTAAATAAAATTATTGAAATATATTGAAAAAACAATAAAAATCGCTAAATGGCTTAACTAATAATTGAATTTAGCTATAAATCGCTAAAAACCACCCGTTATTAAATAAAATTATTGAAATATAATGAAAAAGCAATAAAAAATCGCTAAATTGTTTAACTAGTAATTGAATTTAGCTATAAATTGCCCAAAACCACGCTTTTTTAAATAAAATTATTGAAATGTAGTGAAAAAACACTAAAAATCGCAAAATTTTTTTAAATAATAATTGAATTTAGCTATAACTCGCCAAAAACCACCCTTTTTTAAATAAAGTTATTGAAATATAATGAAAAAACAATAAAAATCGCTAAATTGTTTAACTAGTAATTGAATTTAGCTATAAATCGCCAAAACCACCCTTTTTTAAATAAAATTATTGAAATATAATGAAAAAACAATAAAAAATCGCTACATTTTTTAAATAATAATTGAATTTAGCTATAAATCGCCTAAAACCACCCTTTTATAAATAAAATTATTGAAATATAATGAAAAAACAATAAAAAATCGCTAAATTGCTTAACTAATAATTGAATTTAGCTATAAATCGCTAAAAACCACCCGTTATTAAATAAAATTATTGAAATATAATGAAAAAACAATAAAAAATCGCTAAATTGTTTAACTAGTAATTGAATTTAGCTATAAATCGCCAAAAACCACCCTTTTTTAAATAAAATTATTGAAATATAATGAAAAAACAATAAAAAATCGCTACATTTTTTAAATAATAATTTAATTTAGCTATAAATCGCCTAAAACCACCCTTTTTTAAATAAAATTATTGAAATATAATGAAAAAACAATAAAAAATTGCTAAATTGCTTAACTAATAATTGAATTTAGCTATAAATCGCTAAAAACCACCCGTTATTAAATAAAATTATTGAAATATAATGAAAAAACAATAAAAAATCGCTAAATTGCTTAACTAATAATTGAATTTAGCTATAAATCGCTAAAAACCACCCGTTATTAAATAAAATTATTGAAATATAATGAAAAAACAATAAAAAATCGCTAAATTGTTTAACTAGTAATTGAATTTAGCTATAAATCGCCAAAAACCACCCTTTTTTAAATAAAATTATTGAAATATAATGAAAAAACAATAAAAAATCGCTACATTTTTTAAATAATAATTGAATTTAGCTATAAATCGCCAAAAAACCACCCTTTTTTAAATAAAATTATTGAAATATAATGAAAAAACAATAAAAAATCGCTAAATTGCTTAACTAATAATTGAATTTAGCTATAAGTCGCTAAAAACCACCCGTTATTAAATAAAATTATTGAAATATAATGAAAAAACAATAAAAAATCGCTAAATTGTTTAACTAGTAATTGAATTTAGCTATAAATCGCCAAAAAACCACCCTTTTTTAAATAAAATTATTGAAATATAATGAAAAAACAATAAAAAATCGCTAAATTGCTTAACTAATAATTGAATTTAGCTATAAGTCGCTAAAAACCACCCGTTATTAAATAAAATTATTGAAATATAATGAAAAAACAATAAAAAATCGCTAAATTGTTTAACTAGTAATTGAATTTAGCTATAAATCGCCAAAAACCACCCTTTTTTAAATAAAATTATTGAAATATAATGAAAAAACAATAAAAAATCGCTACATTTTTTAAATAATAATGGAATTTTGCTATAAATCGCCAAAAACCACAATTTTTAAATAAAATGAAAAATAATGAAAAAACAATAAAAAATCGCTGCATTTTTTAAATAATAGTTGAATTTAGCTATAAATCGCTAAAAACCACCCTTTTTTAAATATATTTATAAAAAAATAACTGAATTTAGCTATAAATCGCTAAAACCACCCTTTTTTAATTAAAATTATTGAAATATAATACAACAAACAATAAAAAATCGCTAAATTTTTTAAATAATTATTGAATTTAGCTATAAGTCGCCTAAAACCAACCATTTTTAAATAAAATTATTGTTATATAATGAAAAAACAATAAAACATCGCTAAATTTTTTAAATAATTGAATTTAGCTATAAATCGCCTAAAACCAACCATTTTTAAATAAAATTATTGAAATATAATGAAAAAACAATAAAAAATCGCAAAATTTTTTAAATAATAATTCAATTTAGCTATAAATCGCCAAAACCCAACCTTTTTTAAATAAAATTATTGAAATATGATGAAAAAACAATAAAAAATCGCTAAATTTTTTTTTAAATCATAATTCAATTTAGCTATAAATCGCTAAAAACCACCCTTTTTTAATTAAAATTATTGAAATATAATAAAACAAACAATAAAAAATCGCTACATTTTTTAAATAATAATGGAATTTTGCTATAAATCGCCAAAAACCACAATTTTTAAATAAAATGAAAAATAATGAAAAAACAATAAAAAATCGCTGCATTTTTTAAATAATAGTTGAATTTAGCTATAAATCGCTAAAAACCACCCTTTTTTAAATATATTTATAAAAAAATAACTGAATTTAGCTATAAATCGCTAAAACCACCCTTTTTTAATTAAAATTATTGAAATATAATACAACAAACAATAAAAAATCGCTAAATTTTTTAAATAATTATTGAATTTAGCTATAAGTCGCCTAAAACCAACCATTTTTAAATAAAATTATTGTTATATAATGAAAAAACAATAAAACATCGCTAAATTTTTTAAATAATTGAATTTAGCTATAAATCGCCTAAAACCAACCATTTTTAAATAAAATTATTGAAATATAATGAAAAAACAATAAAAAATCGCAAAATTTTTTAAATAATAATTCAATTTAGCTATAAATCGCCAAAACCCAACCTTTTTTAAATAAAATTATTGAAATATGATGAAAAAACAATAAAAAATCGCAAAATTTTTTTTTAAATCATAATTCAATTTAGCTATAAATCGCTAAAAACCACCCTTTTTTAATTAAAATTATTGAAATATAATAAAACAAACTATAAAAAATCGCTAAATTTTTTAAATAATAATTGAATTTAGCTATAAGTCGCCTAAAACCAACCATTTTTAAATAAAATTATTGTTATATAATGAAAAAACAATAAAAAATCGCAAAATTTTTTAAATAATAATTGAATTTAGCTATAAATCGCTAAAAACCACCCTTTTTTAAATAAAATTATTGAAATATAATAAAAAAAACAATAAAAAAATCGCTAAATTTTTAAATAATAATTGAATTTAGCTATAAGTCGCCAAAAACTGCCCTTTTTTAAATAAAGTTATTGAAATATAATGAAAAAACAATTAAAAATCGCTAAATTGCTTAACTAATAATTGAATTTAGCTATAAATCGCTAAAAACCACCCGTTATTAAATAAAATTATTGAAATATAATGAAAAAACAATAAAAAATCGCTAAATTGTTTAACTAGTAATTGAATTTAGCTATAAATCGCCCAAAACCACTTTTTTTTAAATAAAATTATTGAAATATAATGAAAAAACAATAAAAAATCGCTAAATTATTTAAATAAAATTATTGAAATATAATGAAAAAACAATAAAAAATCGCTACATTTTTCAAATAATAATTGAATTTAGCTATAAATCGCCAAAAACCACCCTTTTTTAAATAAAATTATTGAAATATAATGAAAAAACAATAAAAAATCGCTAAATTTTTTAAATAAAATTATTGAAATATAATGAAAAAACAATAAAAAATCGCTACATTGTTTAAATAATAATTGAATTTAGCTATAAATAGCCAAAAACCAAAATTTTTTAAATAAAATTATTGAAATATAATTAAAAAACAATAAAAAAATCGCAAAATTTTTTAAAAAATAATTGAATTTAGCTATACATCGCCTAAAACCACTCATTTTTAAATAAAATTATTGAAATATAATGAAAAAACAATAAAAATCGCAAAATTTTTTAAATAATAATTGAATTTAGCTATAAATCGCTTAAAACCACCCTTTTTAAATAAAATTATTGGAATATAATAAAAAAATAATAAAAATCGCAAAATTTTTTAAGTAATAATTGAATTTAGCTATAAATCGCTAAAAACCCCCCTTTTTTAAATAAAATTATTGAAATATAATAAAAAAAAATCGCTAAATAATTGAATTTAGCTATAAATCGCTAAAAACCACCCTTTTTTTAATAAAATTATTGAAATATAATGAAAAAACAATAAAAAAATCGCTACATTTTTTAAATAATAATTGAATTTAGCTATAAATCGCCAAAAAACCACCCTTTTTTAAATAAAATTATTGAAATATAATGAAAAAACAATAAAAAATCGCTAAATTGCTTAACTAATAATTGAATTTAGCTATAAATCGCTAAAAACCATCCGTTATTAAATAAAATTAGTGAAATATAATGAAAAAACAATAAAAAATCGCTAAATTGTTTAACTAGTAATTGAATTTAGCTATAAATCGCCAAAAACCACCCTTTTTTAAATAAAATTATTGAAATATAATGAAAAAACAATAAAAAATCGCTACATTTTTTAAATAATAATTGAATTTAGCTATAAATCGCCTAAAACCACCCTTTTTTAAATAAAATTATTGAAATATAATGAAAAAACAATAAAAAATCGCTAAATTGCTAAACTAATAATTGAATTTAGCTATAAATCGCTAAAAACCACCCGTTATTAAATAAAATTATTGAAATATAATGAAAAAACAATAAAAAATCGCTAAATTGCTTAACTAATAATTGAATTTAGCTATAAATCGCTAAAAACCACCCGTTATTAAATAAAATTATTGAAATATAATGAAAAAACAATAAAAAATCGCTAAATTGTTTAACTAGTAATTGAATTTAGCTATAAATCGCCAAAAACCACCCTTTTTTAAATAAAAGTATTGAAATATAATGAAAAAACAATAAAAAATCGCTAAATTTTTTAAATAATAATTGAATTTAGCTATAAATCGCCTAAAACCACCCTTTTTTAAATAAAATTATTGAAATATAATGAAAAAACAATAAAAAATCGCTAAATTGCTTAACTAATAATTGAATTTAGCTATAAATCGCTAAAAACCACCCGTTATTAAATAAAATTATTGAAATATAATGAAAAAACAATAAAAAATCGCTACATTTTTTAAATACTAATTGAATTTTGCTATAAATCGCCAAAAACCACAATTTTTAAATAAAATGAAAAATAATAAAAAATCGCTGCATTTTTTAAATAATAGTTGAATTTAGCTATAAATCGCTAAAAAACCACCCTTTTTTAAATATATTTATAAAAAAATATCTGAATTTAGCTATAAATCGCTAAAACCACCCTTTTTTAATTAAAATTATTGAAATATAATAAAACAAACAATAAAAAATCGCTAAATTTTTTAAATAATTATTGAATTTAGCTATAAATCGCCTAAAACCAACCATTTTTAAATAAAATTATTGAAATATAATGAAAAAACAGTAAAAAATCGCAAAATTTTTTAAATAATAATTCAATTTAGCTATAAATCGCCTAAAACCAACCATTTTTAAATAAAATTATTGTTATATAATGAAAAAAACAATAAAAAATCGCAAAATTTTTTAAATAATAATTGAATTTAGCTATAAATCGCTAAAAACCACCCTTTTTTATTTAAAATTATTGAAATATAATAAAAAAAACAATAAAAAAAATCGCTAAATTTTTAAATAATAATTGAATTTAGTTATAAGTCGCCAAAAACTGCCGTTTTTTAAATAAAGTTATTGAAATATAATGAAAAAATAATAAAAATCGCAAAATTTTTTAAGTAATAATTGAATTTAGCTATAAATCGCTAAAACCCCCCCTTTTTTAAATAAAATTATTGAAATATAATAAAAAAAAATCGCTAAATAATTGAATTTAGCTATAAATCGCTAAAAACCACCCTTTTTTTAATAAAATTATTGAAATATAATGAAAAAACAATAAAAAATCGCTAAATTGCTTAACTAATAATTGAATTTAGCTATAAATCGCTAAAAACCATCCGTTATTAAATAAAATTATTGAAATATAATGAAAAAACAATAAAAAATCGCTAAATTGTTTAACTAGTAATTGAATTTAGCTATAAATCGCCAAAAACCACCCTTTTTTAAATAAAATTATTGAAATATAATGAAAAAACAATAAAAAATCGCTACATTTTTTAAATAATAATTGAATTTAGCTATAAATCGCCTAAAACCACCCTTTTTTAAATAAAATTATTGAAATATAATGAAAAAACAATAAAAAATCGCTAAATTGCTAAACTAATAATTGAATTTAGCTATAAATCGCTAAAAACCACCCGTTATTAAATAAAATTATTGAAATATAATGAAAAAACAATAAAAAATCGCTAAATTGCTTAACTAATAATTGAATTTAGCTATAAATCGCTAAAAACCACCCGTTATTAAATAAAATTATTGAAATATAATGAAAAAACAATAAAAAATCGCTAAATTGCTTAACTAATAATTGAATTTAGCTATAAATCGCTAAAAACCATCCGTTATTAAATAAAATTATTGAAATATAATGAAAAAACAATAAAAAAATCGCTAAATTGTTTAACTAGTAATTGAATTTAGCTATAAATCGCCAAAAACCACCCTTTTTTAAATAAAAGTATTGAAATATAATGAAAAAACAATAAAAAATCGCTAAATTTTTTAAATAATAATTGAATTTAGCTATAAATCGCCTAAAACCACCCTTTTTTAAATAAAATTATTGAAATATAATGAAAAAACAATAAAAAATCGCTAAATTGCTTAACTAATAATTGAATTTAGCTATAAATCGCTAAAAACCACCCGTTATTAAATAAAATTATTGAAATATAATGAAAAAACAATAAAAAATCGCTACATTTTTTAAATAATAATTGAATTTTGCTATAAATCGCCAAAAACCACAATTTTTAAATAAAATGAAAAATAATGAAAAAACAATAAAAAATCGCTGCATTTTTTAAATAATAGTTGAATTTAGCTATAAATCGCTAAAAACCACCCTTTTTTAAATATATTTATAAAAAAATATCTGAATTTAGCTATAAATCGCTAAAACCACCCTTTTTTAATTAAAATTATTGAAATATAATAAAACAAACAATAAAAAATCGCTAAATTTTTTAAATAATTATTGAATTTAGCTATAAATCGCCTAAAACCAACCATTTTTAAATAAAATTATTGAAATATAATGAAAAAACAGTAAAAAATCGCAAAATTTTTTAAATAATAATTCAATTTAGCTATAAATCGCCTAAAACCAACCATTTTTAAATAAAATTATTGTTATATAATGAAAAAACAATAAAAAATCGCAAAATTTTTTAAATAATAATTGAATTTAGCTATAAATTGCTAAAAACCACCCTTTTTTAAATAAAATTATTGAAATATAATAAAAAAAAACAATAAAAAAAATCGCTAAATTTTTAAATAATAATTGAATTTAGCTATAAGTCGCCAAAAACTGCCCTTTTTTAAATAAAGTTATTGAAATATAATGAAAAAACAATAAAAAATCGCAAAATTTTTAAAAAAATAATTGAATTTAGCTATAAATCGCCTAAAACCACTCATTTTTAAATAAAATTATTGAAATATATTGAAAAAACAATAAAAATAGCTAAATTGCTTAACTAATAATTGAATTTAGTTATAAATCGCTAAAAACCACCCGTTATTAAATAAAATTATTGAAATATAATGAAAAAACAATAAAAAATCGCTAAATTGTTTAACTAGTAATTGAATTTAGCTATAAATCGCCAAAAACCACCCTTTTTTAAATAAAATTATTGAAATATAATGAAAAAAACAATAAAAAATCGCTACATTTTTCAAATAATAATTGAATTTAGCTATAAAACGCCAAAAACCACCCTTTTTTAAATAAAATTATTGAAATATAATGAAAAAACAATAAAAATCGCTAAATTATTTAAATAAAATTATTGAAATATAATGAAAAAACAATAAAAAATCGCTACATTTTTCAAATAATAATTGAATTTAGCTATAAATCGCCAAAAACCACCCTTTTTTAAATAAAATTATTGAAATATAATGAAAAAACAATAAAAAATCGCTAAATTTTTTAAATAAAATTATTGAAATATAATGAAAAAACAATAAAAAATCGCTACATTGTTTAAATAATAATTGAATTTAGCTATAAATAGCCAAAAACCAACATTTTTTAAATAAAATTATTGAAATATAATTAAAAAACAATAAAAAAATCGCAAAATTTTTTAAAAAATAATTGAATTTAGCTATACATCGCCTAAAACCACTCATTTTTAAATAAAATTATTGAAATATAATGACAAACAATAAAAATCGCAAAATTTTTTAAATAATAATTGAATTTAGCTATAAATCGCTTAAAACCACCCTTTTTAAATAAAATTATTGAAATATAATAAAAAAAAACAATAAAAAAAAAATCGCTAATTAATTGAAGTTAGCTATAAATCGCTAAAAACCACCCTTTTTTAAATAAAGTTATTGAAATATAATGAAAAAATAATAAAAATCGCAAAATTTTTTAAGTAATAATTGAATTTAGATATAAATCACTAAAAACCCCCCTTTTTTTAATAAAATTATTGAAATATAATGAAAAAACAATAAAAAATCGCTACATTTTTTAAATAATAATTGAATTTAGCTATAAATCGCCAAAAAACCACCCTTTTTTAAATAAAATTATTGAAATATAATGAAAAAACAATAAAAAATCGCTACATTTTTTAAATAATAATTGAATTTAGCTATAAATCGCTAAAAACCACCCGTTATTAAATAAAATTATTGAAATATAATGAAAAAACAATAAAAAATCGCTAAATTGTTTAACTAGTAATTGAATTTAGCTATAAATCGCCAAAAACCACCCTTTTTTAAATAAAATTATTGAAATATAATGAAAAAACAATAAAAAATCGCTACATTTTTTAAATAATAATTGAATTTAGCTATAAATCGCTTAAAAAAACCCGTTATTAAATAAAATTATTGAAATATAATGAAAAAACAATAAAAAATCGCTAAATTGCTTAACTAATAATTGAATTTAGCTATAAATCGCTAAAAACCACCCGTTATTAAATAAAATTATTGAAATATAATGAAAAAACAATAAAAAATCGCTAAATTGTTTAACTAGTAATTGAATTTAGCTATAAATCGCCAAAAACCACCCTTTTTTAAATAAAATTATTGAAATATAATGAAAAAACAATAAAAAATCGCTACATTTTTTAAATAATAATTGAATTTAGCTATAAATCGCCTAAAACCACCCTTTTATAAATAAAATTATTGAAATATAATGAAAAAACAATAAAAAATCGCTAAATTGCTTAACTAATAATTGAATTTAGCTATAAATCGCTAAAAACCACCCGTTATTAAATAAAATTATTGAAATATAATGAAAAAACAATAAAAAATCGCTAAATTGTTTAACTAGTAATTGAATTTAGCTATAAATCGCCAAAAACCACCCTTTTTTAAATAAAATTATTGAAATATAATGAAAAAACAATAAAAAATCGCTACATTTTTTAAATAATAATTTAATTTAGCTATAAATCGCCTAAAACCACCCTTTTTTAAATAAAATTATTGAAATATAATGAAAAAACAATAAAAAATTGCTAAATTGCTTAACTAATAATTGAATTTAGCTATAAATCGCTAAAAACCACCCGTTATTAAATAAAATTATTGAAATATAATGAAAAAACAATAAAAAATCGCTAAATTGCTTAACTAATAATTGAATTTAGCTATAAATCGCTAAAAACCACCCGTTATTAAATAAAATTATTGAAATATAATGAAAAAACAATAAAAAATCGCTAAATTGTTTAACTAGTAATTGAATTTAGCTATAAATCGCCAAAAACCACCCTTTTTTAAATAAAATTATTGAAATATAATGAAAAAACAATAAAAAATCGCTACATTTTTTAAATAATAATTGAATTTAGCTATAAATCGCCAAAAAACCACCCTTTTTTAAATAAAATTATTGAAATATAATGAAAAAACAATAAAAAATCGCTAAATTGCTTAACTAATAATTGAATTTAGCTATAAGTCGCTAAAAACCACCCGTTATTAAATAAAATTATTGAAATATAATGAAAAAACAATAAAAAATCGCTAAATTGTTTAACTAGTAATTGAATTTAGCTATAAATCGCCAAAAAACCACCCTTTTTTAAATAAAATTATTGAAATATAATGAAAAAACAATAAAAAATCGCTAAATTGCTTAACTAATAATTGAATTTAGCTATAAGTCGCTAAAAACCACCCGTTATTAAATAAAATTATTGAAATATAATGAAAAAACAATAAAAAATCGCTAAATTGTTTAACTAGTAATTGAATTTAGCTATAAATCGCCAAAAACCACCCTTTTTTAAATAAAATTATTGAAATATAATGAAAAAACAATAAAAAATCGCTACATTTTTTAAATAATAATTTAATTTAGCTATAAATCGCCTAAAACCACCCTTTTTTAAATAAAATTATTGAAATATAATGAAAAAACAATAAAAAATTGCTAAATTGCTTAACTAATAATTGAATTTAGCTATAAATCGCTAAAAACCACCCGTTATTAAATAAAATTATTGAAATTATAATGATTTACTTTAAGTGTTTATGTTATGTAGTTATATTTCTTGACTTGTGGTATATGGCAATACTAATCGTGTCAATCACTAGTTTTAAGATAATTGAGGTAAGTTATCGATTCGTCCGAATCCATAACTATTCTCGACATTTCCGGCATTCTATTTTTGCCAACCTAATTGTTAGCACGTTAAATAAATAAATCCTGATTTAAATTAAAAATCACGTGTTGTGTCATTATAATTCAGGTGTGGGGTTCACCAAAATGCCAAAATACATTCATAAACAGACAATAATTGACGCTTTAATAGAGGCAAATATCGAATTTAATGAAAATGCTACATTGCCTGAATTGCGGAAAATTTATGATGAACATTTTGAAGCTGAGTGCGGTGGAAGTGTGGATGCAATAAAGATTTGTGACCATTCCGAATCCAATGAAATTGCTGAAGTTGATGAAAATAAAATTTTTGCGACTGATGGAAGTAAAATTTCTGATGCTAGTGCTCTGCCGCAAAATTCTGAAGTTACCACTGATTTGGTAAAATCTATTGTTGATGCTGTGCTGAAGTCTCATTTTGCAGCTAAAATAAATGAAGTAAGCCCAACCGCCAGTGCTTATATGAACGCCGCAGCTGGAGTTGTATTAAATGCTGTAAATAATACTGATGCCAATGAAGTAGATTATCTAAATCGTCAAATAGCATTGTTACAAGAGCGTCGGGAAATGTTAGCTTTAAGTGGCGGGTTAAATCGATCGGCTGGAAAAAAATTTGATTTCGTTGCTTTTGAGGCAATGGTCCACCGCTTCAGCGGGGACGATACATATGATATGTGTAAATGGTTCGATGATCTGGAGGATGCTTTTTCAATATTAACCATTTCTAATATTGAGTTCAATGAAGGTGACAAATTTATCACAACACGCCGTTTGCTTGATGGCACTGCCAAAATTTTTTTGCGCACGATTTCTGTACGTACTTATGATGAACTGAAGAAAGAGCTAATTCGAGAGTTTGGAAAAACTTTTACGATGCAAGAAGTTTTCTTTCAACTTAAATCTCGTGTTTTAGCACCAACCGAATCAGTTAAGCGTTATGTGATTGAAAAACAGGAGATTGCAATGCGGTCTAAGATCCCTGAGTCCGAATTAATTGATTCGATAATTGAAGGTCTTAATGACAAATCGCAACATGTATCGATGCTTTATACTGCCAAGGACATGACGGAGCTTAAAACTTTACTGGAGCGTTATGAGAAAAAGAGAGTTGTAGGTGCATCAAAAATAAGTGGTAATGTGGTACCTATTAGCCTTCCTAAATCAAAATGGCCGACTAATTCTACTGTGGCTTTAAAATCATCTGCTGTTGTCAGGCCTGCTGATTCACAAATCCGTTGCTTTAATTGTTCACAATTTGGACATTACCAAAGCCAGTGCCAGATGCCGAAGAGACCACAAAATTCCTGTTTCATCTGTGCGGAGGTTGGTCACTATCACCAGGTCTGCCCTAAGAAAAAGCGTGTTGTAGCTGCTGTTGAATCCAATGATGATGATGAGGTTGCCGCACAACTGGAAGCTTTCCAATTGGTAAGTGTTGCCTTCCTTGATCAAAATAAGTGCACTGGGTTAATTGATTGTGTTTCTTTATTTGATACCGGTAGCCCCGCTAGCTTTATACGAAAATCTTTAGTTCCTTTTGAGATAAAAAGGGCAAGGAGTTTGTCACCATATATTGGTGTCGGCAATAGAAGAATAAGTACGTATGGGGTTGTAAAATGCCGCATTGTTTTTAGAAAGTGTAAATTTACTCATTTGTTAATTGTTTTGCCGGATGATGAAACTGTTGTGCCTTTACTTATAGGCCGTGATCTCTTATTTAAAATGAATATACGGTTGTGTCAAATAAAACATGTTGAATTAAATAAAGAAAATGAATTACTTAAATTGAATGAGCAGATTGTCAGTGCACTTAAGTTTGATTTATACAGAAGTCCAGGGGGGTTATTTTCTGGGGGTCCAACCGGGGATGATGTTTATGAGACGGGAAAGGGGTGTGACCAGGGTGGTATTTGTTTGTCTGGGGGGGATGTGAGTGACATTGACTCAAATGCGTTTGCACGAAGGGACACCGATATGGATGTTATTTCTGATTTGGAGATTTTAGATATTAGTGATATTGATAATGGGACTTTGATGATAATGACATTGAATAATTTGGCTTGTGGTGTTGAAGTTGACGATATTGGTGATTTTAATTTATGTGATTTTGGGGATTTGGGATTTCAGATTTGTGGAATTAGCACGGGGACGCATGTTGATGTTGATGGTTTGCTAGATGTTTCTGATGCGGATGTTTTAAGGTCGGTTATAGTTAATGAGTATCAACATTGCGTTGGTAAGCCCACGAAGACCTTGGATTATTCAATGAGGATCCGTTTGGGCAGCGACGTACCTTTATATTGTGGACCCCGTCGGTTGTCATATCGTGAGAAGGTTTATGTGCAGAGGACTTTGGATGACTTGTTAGATCAGGGTATTATAAGACCTAGTGAATCACCGTATGCTTCTCCGATAGTTCTGGTTAGGAAAGGAAATGGTGACCTGCGTATGTGTGTCGATTATCGCTCTTTGAACAGGATAACTGTGAGGGACAATTATCCGTTGCCTGTTATTGAGGACTGTTTGGGATATTTAGGAGGAAAGAAGTATTTTAGCACTTTGGATTTGAGAAATGGATTTCACCATGTAAAGATGCATGAGGATTCTGTACACTACACTTCATTCGTTACACCGCTGGGCCAGTTTGAATATTGTAATATGCCATTTGGTCTTAAGAATGCTCCGGCAGTTTTTCAGAGATTTATTAATACGATTTTTAGGGGTTTGATTGCTGCTGGTAGGATTGTTATATATCTTGATGATATTAGTATAGCGACTGAGACCTTAGGGGAGCACATTGAGATATTAACGGAGGTTCTGAAATTGGTTAGTGAGTATGGCTTGGAGCTTAATTTGGGAAAATGTAAATTTGGTTATAGGGAAATTCGGTATTTGGGCTATCTTGTCAACGAGAATGGTGTTCGGCCTAGTGATAGTCATATAGGGACTATACGGGACTACCCTATGCCGACCAATGGTAGGGAGTTGCTAAGGTGTTTGGGGTTATTTTCTTATTTCCGGCGATTTGTTGAAAATTTTTCGCGAAGAGCAAAACCGCTCACCCAGTTGACGAAAAAGGATGTGGTCTTTGAGTGGACCGATGAGTGCACGGATGCATTTCTGGGCCTGAGGGAATCGTTGACAAATCCGCCTGTGTTGGCAGTGTACAGTCCATTTCATGAGACTGAACTACACACGGATGCTAGTTCGAAGGGTTTTGGTGCTGTTCTGCTGCAAAAGAAGGCTGATGGCAAATTTCATCCAGTGTCGTATTTTTCGAAGACTAGTTCGCCGGCTGAGTCGAGGTACCATAGCTTTGAACTTGAGACTTTGGCTATAGTTTACGCTTTGGAAAGATTTAGAATGTTTTTAGAGGGAATTCCTTTCACTATAGTCACCGACTGCAATTCTTTGACATTGACTTTAAATAGGAGGCAGATAAATCCGAGAATCGCTAGGTGGGCTCTCGAACTGGAGAATTATGATTATAAGATTAGGCATCGCAAGGGGATAATGATGGCTCACGTTGACGCACTTAGTCGGGCACCTTTGGTGGCGGCAATCGATGGAGGTGATGTTGACTTGAATATTCAAATAGCCCAGTCGCGGGATGGGACAATTCGGTCGATATTGGGAAAACTAGAGAACGAAGAGTTGGAGGATTATGTACTGGATAATGGAGTAGTGTTTAGACGTGGTGTGAGAAATCAAATGCAGATGTATGTACCTCGTGAGCTCGAGGATAATGTCATGAGACTGGTGCATGAGAAGTATGGACATGTTGGTATAGAGAAGTGTGTGAGCCAGATACAGAAACATTATTGGTTCCCTAAGATGCGGGAGAAATTGAACGTCTTTATTAGGAATTGTCTGAAGTGTATTTATTATTCGCCGTCCGCTAGGGGTAATGAAAGGAATTTGTACGATATACCCAAGAAGCCGGAACCTTTTGATACGATTCATATTGATCACTTTGGACCACTTCCCTCCATTAATTCTAAACGTAAGCATATATTGGTTGTGGTGGATGCATTTACTAAGTTTGTGAAACTTTATGCTGTGAATTCTCCCGGGACGAAGGAGGCATGTTGTGCACTTAGAAAGTATTTTGAGGGTTATAGTCGCCCACGTAGGATAATTAGTGATAGGGGCACCTGTTTTACCTCGAACGAGTTTGCGAATTTCGTGCTTGAGAATAATTTGAAACACATTAAGGTTTCTGTAGCTTCACCCCAGTCAAACGGCCAGGTCGAGAGGGTGAATAGGGACCTGAAGGCCATGTTGGCTAAATTGACTGAGCCCATAGGCCATGCGGACTGGGTGAGGAAATTGTCTGAAGTGGAGTTCGCTATGAATAACACGGTGCATAGTTCCATAAAGCAGACTCCGAGTAAGTTGTTATTTGGTGTGGAGCAACGTGGTGCAATTATTGACGAGTTGACGGAGCACTTGGGGGGTGCTTATGGAGGTACGGATTCCGATTTGGTCGGTATTAGGGAAAGGGCATCAGAGGCTATACAAAGGTCGCAGACGTATAATCATCAATATTTTAACAGACACCACAGGCCAGCGAAATTGTTTGAGGTCGGCGATCTAGTTGTTATGAGAAATGTTGATACAACGGCGGGAGTGAATAAGAAATTCATACCAAGGTATCGCGGTCCTTATGTCGTGCAAAAGCAATTGGGTAATGATCGTTACTTGATAGCTGATGTTGACGGCTGTCAGGTGACTCAGATGCCTTACAGTGGCATCATTGATTCGAGTAGGCTTAGGAAATGGTTGGAACCTATTGGGCATGCTGATGATGCTATAGGGGACTTCGAGGGCAACACTGAGGATGATTATGTAGAATATGAATTTTTGGACGATGAATTTGATTCGAATAATTGACAATCGGGGTCGATTGTCGAGTCAGATTGGTCGAGCTATAATGATTTACTTTAAGTGTTTATGTTATGTAGTTATATTTCTTGACTTGTGGTATATGGCAATACTAATCGTGTCAATCACTAGTTTTAAGATAATTGAGGTAAGTTATCGATTCGTCCGAATCGATAACTATTCTCGACATTTCCGGCATTCTATTTTTGCCAACCTAATTGTTAGCACGTTAAATAAATAAATCCTGATTTAAATTAAAAATCACGTGTTGTGTCATTATAAAATATAATGAAAAAACAATAAAAAATCGCTAAATTGCTTAACTAATAATTGAATTTAGCTATAAATCGCTAAAAACCACCCGTTATTAAATAAAATTATTGAAATATAATGAAAAAACAATAAAAAATCGCTAAATTGTTTAACTAGTAATTGAATTTAGCTATAAATCGCCAAAAACCACCCTTTTTTAAATAAAATTATTGAAATATAATGAAAAAACAATAAAAAATCGCTAAATTGCTTAACTAATAATTGAATTTAGCTATAAATCGCTAAAAACCACCCGTTATTAAATAAAATTATTGAAATATAATGAAAAAACAATAAAAAATCGCTAAATTGTTTAACTAGTAATTGAATTTAGCTATAAATCGCCAAAAAACCACCCTTTTTTAAATAAAATTATTGAAATATAATGAAAAAACAATAAAAAATCGCTAAATTGCTTAACTAATAATTGAATTTAGCTATAAATCGCTAAAAACCACCCGTTATTAAATAAAATTATTGAAATATAATGAAAAAACAATAACAAATCGCTAAATTGCTTAACTAATAATTGAATTTAGCTATAAATCGCTAAAAACCACCCGTTATTAAATAAAATTATTGAAATATAATGAAAAAACAATAAAAAATCGCTAAATTGTTTAACTAGTAATTGAATTTAGCTATAAATCGCCAAAACCACCCTTTTTTAAATAAAATTGTTGCAATATAATGAAAAAACAATAAAAAATCGCTACATTTTTTAAATAATAATTGAATTTAGCTATAAATCGCCTAAAACCACCCTTTTTTAAATAAAATTATTGAAATATAATGAAAAAACAATAAAAAATCGCTAAATTGCTTAACTAATAATTGAATTTAGCTATAAATCGCTAAAAACCACCCGTTATTAAATAAAATTATTGAAATATAATGAAAAAACAATAAAAAATCGCTAAATTGCTTAACTAATAATTGAATTTAGCTATAAATCGCTAAAAACCACCCGTTATTAAATAAAATTATTGAAATATAATGAAAAAACTATAAAAAATCGCTAAATTGTTTAACTAGTAATTGAATTTAGCTATAAATCGCCAAAAACCACCCTTTTTTAAATAAAATTATTGAAATATAATGAAAAAACAATAAAAAATCGCTACATTTTTTAAATAATAATTTAATTTAGCTATAAATCGCCTAAAACCACCCTTTTTTAAATAAAATTATTGAAATATAATGAAAAAACAATAAAAAATCGCTAAATTGCTTAACTAATAATTGAATTTAGCTATAAATCGCTAAAAACCACCCGTTATTAAATAAAATTATTGAAATATAATGAAAAAACAATAAAAAATCGCTAAATTGCTTAACTAATAATTGAATTTAGCTATAAATCGCTAAAAACCACCCGTTATTAAATAAAATTATTGAAATATAATGAAAAAACAATAAAAAATCGCTAAATTGTTTAACTAGTAATTGAATTTAGCTATAAATCGCCAAAAACCACCCTTTTTTAAATAAAATTATTGAAATATAATGAAAAAACAATAAAAAATCGCTACATTTTTTAAATAATAATTGAATTTAGCTATAAATCGCCTAAAACCACCCTTTTTTAAATAAAATTATTGAAATATAATGAAAAAACAATAAAAAATCGCTAAATTGCTTAACTAATAATTGAATTTAGCTATAAATCGCTAAAAACCACCCGTTATTAAATAAAATTATTGAAATATAATGAAAAAACAATAAAAAATCGCTAAATTGCTTAACTAATAATTGAATTTAGCCATAAATCGCTAAAAACCACCAGTTATTAAATAAAATTATTGAAATATAGTGGGGTGTGCTGGAAATCGCAAACGCAAAACGCAAGAATTTGGAGGCTTTTTATAATACACTTTTAATCAAATTTTTATAATTTTTGTTATAAAATTCTGTGAAATGTTTGTATAATAGTTGTCATAAAATTCTTTTATTACAGAAATCTTACTAAAAAACGACTTTTAAAATTCTTGCGTTTTGCGTTTGCGATTTCCAGCACAACCCTGATAATGAAAAAACAATAAAAAATCGCTAAATTGTTTAACTAGTAATTCAATTTAGCTATAGATTGCCAAAAACCACCCTTTTTTAAATAAAATTATTGAAATATAATGAAAAAACAATAAAAAATCGCTACATTTTTTAAATAATAATTGAATTTAGCTATAAATCGCCTAAAACAACCCTTTTTTAAATAAAATTATTGAAATATAATGAAAAAACAATAAAAAATCGCTAAATTGCTTAACTAATAATTGAATTTAGCTATAAATCGCTAAAAACCACCCGTTATTAAATAAAATTATTGAAATATAATGAAAAAACAATAAAAAATCGCTAAATTGTTTAACTAGTAATTCAATTTAGCTATAGATTGCCAAAAACCACCCTTTTTTAAATAAAATTATTGAAATATAATGAAAAAACAATAAAAAATCGCTACATTTTTTAAATAATAATTGAATTTAGCTATAAATCGCCTAAAACAACCCTTTTTTAAATAAAATTATTGAAATATAATGAAAAAACAATAAAAAATCGCTAAATTGCTTAACTAATAATTGAATTTAGCTATAAATCGCTAAAAACCACCCGTTATTAAATAAAATTATTGAAATATAATGGAAAAACAATACAAAATCGCTAAATTGCTTAACTAATAATTGAATTTAGCTATAAATCGCTAAAAACCACCCGTTATTAAATAAAATTATTGAAATATAATGAAAAAACAATAAAAAATCGCTAAATTGCTTAACTAATAATTGAATTTAGCTATAAATCGCTAAAAACCACCCGTTATTAAATAAAATTATTGAAATATAATGAAAAAACAATAAAAAATCGCTAAATTGCTTAACTAATAATTGAATTTAGCTATAAATCGCTAAAAACCACCCGTTATTAAATAAAATTATTGAAATATAATGAAAAAACAATAAAAAATCGCTAAATTGTTTAACTAGTAATTGAATTTAGCTATAAATCGCCAAAAACAACCCTTTTTTAAATAAAATTATTGAAATATAATGAAAAAACAATAAAAAATCGCTACATTTTTTAAATAATAATTGAATTTAGCTATAAATCGCCTAAAACCACCCTTTTTTAAATAAAATTATTGATATATAATGAAAAAACAATAAAAAATCGCTAAATTTTTTAGATAAAATTATTGAAATATAATGAAAAAACAATACAAAATCGCTACATTTTTCAAATAATAATTGAATTTAGCTATAAATCGCCAAAAACCACCCTTTTTTAAATAAAATTATTGAAATATAATGAAAAAACAATAAAAAAAATCGCTAAATTTTTTAGATAAAATTATTGAAATATAATGAAAAAACAATAAAAAATCGCTACATTTTTCAAATAATAATTGAATTTAGCTATAAATCGCCAAAACCACCCTTTTTTAAATAAAATTATTGAAATATAATGAAAAAACAATAAAAAATCGCTAAATTTTTTAAATAAAATTATTGAAATATAATGAAAAAACAATACAAAATCGCTAAATTTTTCAAATAATAATTGAATTTAGCTATAAATCGCCAAAAACCACCTTTTTTTAAATAAAATTATTGAAATATAATGAAAAAACAATAAAAAAAATCGCTAAATTTTTTAGATAAAATTATTGAAATATAATGAAAAAACAATACAAAATCGCTACATTTTTCAAATAATAATTGAATTTAGCTATAAATCGCCAAAAACCATCCTTTTTTAAATAAAATTATTGAAATATAATGAAAAAACAATAAAAAATCGCTAAATTTTTTAAATAAAATTATTGAAATATAATGCAAAAACAATAAAAAATCGCTACATTTTTCAAATAATAATTGAATTTAGCTATAAATCGCCAAAAACCACCCTTTTTGAAATAAAATATTGAAATATAATGAAAAAACAATAAAAAATCGCTAAATTTTTTAAATAAAATTATTGAAATATAATGAAAAAACAATAAAAAATCGCTACATTTTTCAAATAATAATTGAATTTAGCTATAAATCGCCAAAAACCACCCTTTTTTAAATAAAATTATTGAAATATAACGAAAAAACAATAAAAAATCGCTAAATTTTTTAAATAAAATTATTGAAATATAATAAAAAACAATAAAAAATCGCTAAATTTTTTCAATTATAATTGAATTTAGCTATAAATCGCTAAAAACCACCCTTTTTTAAATAAGATTATTGAAATATAATGATAAAAACAATAAAAAATCGCTAAATTTTTTAAATAATAATTCTGTGGCATTTTGACAAAACATCTTAAGTCGAGATAAGATAGCAAAAAAGTTTTTTAAAAAAACTCGGTGAAAAAATCATTTTTATTAAATAATAAAATAAATCAAAATTAAAGAAAAATTTCGTTTATAATACAAAATTTTAAAAACTTAAACAAAAATGTTTTTTGAATGAAAATTCGCATGATTAACAACATTTTTTTCAACTTTTTAAATTCGAGTTAAGCTGTTTTGTCAAAATGCCACAGAATTGAGTTTAGCTATAAATTGCCAAAAACCACCCTTTTTAAATAAAATTATTGAAATATAATGAAACAAACAATAAAAAATCGCTAAATTTTTTAAATAATAATTGAGTTTAGCTATAAATTGCCAAAAACCACCCTTTTTAAATAAAATTATTGAAATACTAGCATTTAACCCGCTACTTCGTTAGCGTCTCCTATTACTTCGTGGACATATTTTTATGCCAAACTTTCTTTTTCTAGAACCAATCGTGTTTTAATTCTTGCATTTAACCCGCTACTTTGTAATCGGGTCTTTTCTTTCATGAACATGATATGCTAAAGTACATGTATCTAGGTTTTAGCAAAAAGTTCCAACATTTTTCATCTCATAGGTTGATATTCACACAGGGCTTTACACCTATAATTTTGTGTTTCTAAGGTCAATATTATAGAAAATTCAAAAAGTACCACTCATAGAACACAAAAGCAAATAAAAGAATGTTAATTTCCCGTATTATCATTTTTGATACTATTTTCTCCCCATTTATGTATTAAAAATTTCAATGTTGTAGGAGGAGCCTATAATTTTGTACGTTTTTGTCATAGAATGCAGAAAATGTTTTGCTTTAAAAGATAGATGGCGTGACAAAAAGGTTCCAAAATATGAACAGGCTTAACGCGTTTACTCCCCAAAAGGACCAATTTTCAAAAAAGTACCAGGCACCTGTCCTCTTATTATTTTAATGAAGAACAATAAGCGTTAATCTTTTTGGATCTCTTTTAGTTTTGGGTTTTTTAGGTTAGCGGGATCGATTTGGCGAGCGGCAAGCCTCCGGCCAAAAAGTTAGCTTTTTAGCTTCAGGAGTTTAGAATGTGCGATGATGAATCAGTCAGTAACTTCAAAAAAGGTTTAGATAAGCTACGAAGTGATATAATTTTTATTTACCCTTTTACACCCCAAAAAGGGCGTACCTCGAAAAAGTACCACCTTTTAATAAACAATAATAAGTATTAAATTTTGTGTATCTCTTTTAGTTAAGGAGATATGAGGTTACCGAATTTTTTTAATGAACAACAATAAGTGTTAATGAGTTTTATCTCTTTTAGTTTAGGAGGTACGAGGTTAGCAGGATCGTTTTGGCCAGAACTTATTCACTTAAGAACTTGCATGTTTAATTTTATGTTTCTAGATCTAATAAATACGGAAATTAATAAGGTGACAGTTAAAGAACAAAATAGTACCAAAAACCTCTAACAGAATCTCATTCACTCAGGACCTTGCATGTTTAATTTTATCTTTCTTAGGTCCAATACTAACGGAAATTCAAGTTAATAAATAAAAATGTAACAAAAAGTTCCATCTTATAGATCCTCATCCAATCATAACATTGCATGCTGAATTTTCAAATTTTCAAAAAGTACCAGTTAAAAAACAACAAAAGTACCAAACGGCCCTCTACAGATTCTCATTCCCTCAGGACCTTGCATGTTTAATTTAATGTTTCTAGGTCCAATACTAACGGGAATTCAAAAAGTAATAGTAAATGAACAAAAAAAATTCCAAAAAGCCCTCTTACAGATTGTCATTTACTCAGGACCTTGCATGTTTAATTTTGTTTCTAGATCCATTACTTACGGAAATTAAAAAAGTACCAGCTAAAGAACAAAAAAGTTCCAAAATGCGCTTTTACAGATTCTCATTCACTCAGGACATTGCATGATGAATTTTATGTTTCTAGGTCCAAAAATAACGGATATTCAAAGAGTACCAGTTAAAGAACAAAAAAGTACCAAAAAGCCCTCTTACAGATTCTCATTCACTCAGGAGCTTGCATGTTTAATTTTATCTTTCTAGGTCCAATACCAATGGAAATTCAAAAAGTACCAGTCAAAGAATAAAAAAGAACAAAAAGTTCCCTCTTATATATTTTCATCCACCCAGGACAGTGCATCTTAAATTTTATGTTTCTAGGTCCAATACTTACGGAAATTAAAAAGTACCAGTTTAAGAACTTAAAAGTACCAATAAGCGCTTTTTGAGATTCTTATTCACTCAGGACCTTGCATGTTTAATTTTATATTTCTAGGTCCATTACTTACGGAAATTAAAAAAGTACCAGCTAAAGAAAAAAAAAGTACCAAAATGCGCTTTTACAGATTCTCATTCACTCAAGACCTTGCATGTTTAATTTTATGTTTCTAGGTTCAATACTAACGGTAGTTCAAAAAGTACCAGTAAATGAACAAAAAAAGTACCAAAAAGCCCTCTTACAGATTCTCATTCACTCAGGGTATTGCATGTTTAATTTTATGTTTCTAGGTCCAATACTAACGGAGATTCAAAAAGGACCAGTTAAAGACAAAAAAGTACCAAAATGTTCTCTCATAGATTCTCATCCGCTCAGGACATAACATGTTGAATTTTATGTTTCTAGGTCCAATAATAACGGAAATTCAAAAACTACCAGTTAAAGAACAAAAAAGTACCAAAAAGCCCTCTTACAGATTCTCATTCATTCAGGAGCTTGCATGTTTAATTTTATCTTTCTAGGTTCAATTCCAATGGAAATTCAAAAAGTACCAGTCAAAAAATAAAAAAGAACAAAAAGTTCACTCTTATATATTTTCATCCACCCAGGACAGTGCATCTTAAATTTTATGTTTCTAGGTCCAATACTAACGGCTATTCAAAAAGTACCAGTTTAAGAACTAAAAAGTACCAATAAGCGCTTTTTGAGATTCTCATTCACTCAGGACCATGCAGGTTTAATTTTATGTTCATAAGACCAATATTAGCGAAAATTTTAAAAAAGTAGCAGTTAAAAAACCAAAAAGTACCAAAAAGATCTCTCATACAGATTGTCATTCACTCAAGTCCTTCCATGTTTAATTTTATGTTTTTAGGTCCAATACTAACGGAAATTCAAAAAGTACCATTTGTTGGTCCAAAAAGCTAAAGAAAAGTATAAAATTTCACGTATTTCCTTTTTTTGGTACTATTTGTTCCTCCCATTAAAGTGTCAAAAATTTCAGTACTGTAGTGGGAGCCAATAATTTGGTACGAATATGTCAATGAATGGAGAAAAATGGTTTTGTAAAAAAAAGTACCAAAAAAATCACGATTTTCACCTCTAAAATGTTCGAATTTCGAAAAAGTACCAAATCTATATTCGTATTTTTTGATCACTTTCGAATGTGGTATAAATTTTGTTTCTATGTTTATTGGTTCTAGAGATAGATGTGGTTGAAATAAGTACCAAAATTTAGATTTTACCTGTTTACTCCCTAAAAGGGCCGAATTTCAAAAAAGTACCAGACACCTGTCCGCTAATTTTTGTAAAGAACAGCGATATGTATTACATTTTTTTGTATATCTTTTAGTTTTGAAATTTTCGAATTTTCCCGTTTTTACCCTTTTTTACCCCCTAAACTTTTGAATTTCCAAAAATCCCGTCTTAGTGGACCGATTTGGTGAGTGACCAATCTCTTGTCCAAATTTCAAGTGTTTAGCTTCAGGCGTTTAGGCTGTGCGATGATGTTGATAACATTTAATAAATTGAAAGAAAACTGCATTACCAATACCAAAATAAAGTGTAAGTATGGCAACATGAATTTTGATATACACAGAGTTTTTTATGAGCCCCGGTTCCCAGAGAAAACGTAACGTAATTACAGGACCCGTATGAATGCGGTGCATACTAAAAACTGTTTTTTTTTTTAATTGTAGAAAGTTTTGGAGAAAAATATTGTATTTGGGTTTCCAAATTGTCGAAATGCACAAAAATCGATAAAAAAAAGTTAATAATTTTACGGTCCCCAACACATCGCCATGACATATATATATATATATATGTATATATATGTTGTATTACTGTACCGATTATACCTTTTTTTTTACTGTTAGGACCAGCACTCAGGGGATGACCCCTACTAATGCATTGCATTGTGTTGGAACTAGAAAAATAGGTTGTCGGAAGGGGGATAGAGGGAGTAGTGTTTGTGAACATTCGATTTCAACTTAATCATGTTGTAAGTGAGAGGGAAGACTTCTGCAGGAAGGTTATTCCACATACGAACTGTGCGGGAAAAAAACGAATTCTCTCTGTAATGCGTTGTACGTTTCACCTGCCAATCGACCACATAAGGATGGGCTCTTGAGGAAAAACGTGTATTACGAACAAACGTACGGGTTTCGGGAACCAGATCCCTAATTTCGTCAGAACACATCCCATTGTAGTAACGATAAAACAAACAAATACAACCCACATTGCAACGGTGCTCAAGGGAGTCAATAGAATTGGATACCCTACTATCACCAATGAGAACCTTCGCCCTCTCCTGCACGCGGTCGAGAAGCTCCAAAATAGACTTTGAAGCACCGGCCCACACATGAGAGTTGTGTTCCATACGCGGTCGGATATAGGTGGTATAAATAGTAAGGAGATCAGATGGAGTGAAGTATATCTTACACCGTCTTAGAAAACTGGGGCACTTGTATGCTTCTTTCGACACCTTGAATATATGTTCTGTCCATCGGACATCACATTGTATCCTCATGCCAAGAACATCAAGAGATTCTGATTCCTCAGTAATTATACCACCCATATATACAGATGAGGCACCTTGATTTGTCGCGCGTTTATGCGTCAGCACGCAACATTGGGTTTTTCGGGCATTAAAATCGACCCTATTCGCACGACCCCACTCCGAGATAATGTCAAGGTCTCGGCCAAGCGTATCATTCATATTCTGCCTCATAGCAGCGACATCGGATACGCTTGGTCTGCATTCGAATGAGAACGAGTGGCAAAGGTTGCTGTCATCTGCAAAAGAGTAGATAGGGTTGGAAGTTTGACAAAGGAGGTCGTTTAGAAAGATAAGAAATAGAGTAGGAGAAAGAACGGAGCCTTGCGGCACCCCTGAATGAATCTTGAACTCGTTTGACGAAACCCCATCTATAACAACTCGTATAGTGCGATCTCTGAGAAAACTCGATATAAATCGGTAGAAATTATCACCGACACCAAATGCAGCAAGTTTTGACAAGAGTGCACCATGCCAGACTCTGTCAAACGCCTTGGAAATATCTAAAGCATTTACCTTACTTTCGCTAAAATGGTGAATGGAACGGCATCATTTTTCCGATAACAGAGCTAGTAAGTCTCCAGTAGAGCGACCTCTACGAAAGCCATACTGGCGGTCGCTTAGTTGGTAGTTTGATTCTAAATATTTGACAAGATGGTAATTTACCATACCCTCCATAACTTTGGAAAGTGCCGAACAAATTGCTATTCGGCGGTAATTTTCAGGTTATAAGCGGTTCCTTTTTTAGGAATTGGCGTTACGTTAGCAACTTTCCAGCAGACTGGAAATTCAGCGGAACGGTATAAAGTGCTAAAAAGGTTTGTTTAGGGACGAGCTAGCGTCGAAGAGCACTGCTTCAATACCAGTGCAGGTATACCATCCGGCCCAGGAGACTTGTTTATGTCGAGATCCGCAAGAACCCTTTTAACAGCTCGACCCCGAAAAAATATTCTAGGCAAAGTTACGGATACTTTTTCGAGTTCGGATAGTAGTTGACTGCTAGCTGGTAGGTAAGAATTATTACCAAATAATTCGGCAAAACAATTAGCCTTATCAACCGGGTCCGTGAATGATCGGCCATCCTTTAAAAGAGTTGGTATTGAACAACTAGCATTAACCCTTACTCTTTTAATGAATGACCAGAAGCTTTTTCTACCCCGGGGAGCAGCAAGAACTTCAGCACGAAGACGTTGCTCGTGAAGAGTTTTTTCCCGTCTAAGTACTTTGGCATACGAAGACCTTGCCATTTTGCGTAGCAATTCAGTATCAACGTTTTTATGTTTACGCCAATTTCTGAATGCTTCCTCTCTGGATCTGATTGCTGATTTGCACGACTGATTAAACCAAGATTTGGATCGAGGTTTATTCGAAGCTTTTTTAACTGGGATGAAGATTTTCATTCCCAGCATTATTACGTTTTCAACCATTTTCGCCATGGCATTGACGTCATTGTCCAGGAAAGAGAGTTTCCAATTGAAATGCCCAAAAAATTCATTGAGCTCAGCCCAACGTGCTTTTCCGTAAACAAATATTGATCGTTTCGTAGCCCGTCGTGAAACGTTCCGAAGTTCGGAGAACGGAAAAGAGGCGGAAATGGTGCAATGATCCGAGTTGCCGAGAGGTGCTAGAACCTCAACTTCGTACTTTTGAGGGTGCGAAGAGAGGAAGAGGTCAAGGGTATTGTGTTGGTGCCCATCAACACACGGAATATGTGTTGGTTCATTCACCAACTTGCACGAGGTGATTGTGCGCAGCAAAAAGCTCAATATATTGGCCTTCATAAGTTGTACGGCCCGAGTGGTGAAGCCAAGAAGAATTGTGGACATTAAAATCACCAGCAGCAACGATTTCACTGTCGGGACAATTCTAAAGAATCTTAGCTATTGAGTCGGAAAGGGAGTCGAAGCCCGATAAGGTAATATCCCTTCCCGCATTTGGACTTCTGTAAAGAAATCCGAAATGCAAATAGTGTGCATCGATTTTGAATTTAACCCAAAGACAGTTAAATTCCGCATCAAGCATGCCCATTGATTGCTGGCATTGATACACAACTTCATTGCGTATGTATATAGCAAGACCCCGATGACGATTAAAGAGGGATAGAAGGTGATACCCAGGAATCTGAAAATCATGTGGATCGGAATTTTCAGATACCTGAGTTTCACATAAGGCGAAAACATCTGGCCGGTGGAGACAAACGTGAGCATACACAGAGAAAAAATTCGCTCTCAGCCCACGTATATTGAAAAAGTCGATTCTAAACCGACCTCTCATAACAACATAAAAAAATTCAAATCAAACGCAGAGTACCGATATTCGCTATGTTAAAAGTCGTTAAAAACTGTTTGGTGATCAGTGTTATACCTTCATCACCAAAACAGTTCAACAACGATTAACACAAGAACATTCGTACTAACAAAAATAAAAAGGACGGTTAAAAAAGAAACACAAGAGACAATGCCATAAAAAGGGCCATAAAAGCCCTGATCTGGTCATCGTTGAAAAAAGGCCATCTCTGACGAATTATTATTTTTATTTTTTTATTGTTGTTGTTGTTTATTGTATTGCTTGCTTTTTTATGTCGTAATTGTTGTATTGTTTTAAAATGGTTGTTTGTTTGTTTATTATTTATTCCAGATTTGTTGTTAATTTTGTAAATTAGTGAGTTTGTAATTTTGATTTTGTTTGTTTGTTGTTCAATTTGCTTTATTTCAGTTTTGTTTCAGTTTATTGCAGAGTTTATTAATTGTTATGTATGTTTATTTTTATTAATTTTTTTTTTTAACTGCACGGGCACTAATTCACACTTTTTCAACAATTTTAACACCTGCGATTGCAGATCATGTGTCTCAGTTAATAAAGTTGAATTAAAATTGTTGAAAAAGTGTAATTTTAATTTATTTTTTTACAATTAGGACAAATTTAACGGACTAAACGTAAAGACGTGTGTACACGACAAAAGACAGAACACTACTCCACCTGCTGTGTTATTAAATATTTTTTCAGGTTCTATATTTTAGTCAAATTGAGGTTCAGAAGAATATAATTTATGAGGGTCAAAAGGGGTTAAAGAGATTTTACTAGCTGAAGAAGGTGAAAGTATCCACTTTAAACCCATTTGCACTTTTGTACCTGTTTAGACCACCCTTTAGAACCCTTTTTTAGTTTGTGTAAAATTATTCGCAACATTTCTTTTGCTCTTGTTATGTTACCTATTCATATGACTGAAATATAAGTGTACCAAGCCAAGCTGTGCTAGGTATGCAATGAACAAATTGATTATAGATAATTTGGGAGATCTTACCAAATATCCATGGAGAAATAGTCTGCAACAGTTCATAAAATCCTTTTTCAAGAGGATGACGTCATTAGGCATCATTTAGTACCACTAGGAGATCTGTCAGAGGAAGCCCAGGAAAAAAGGAATAACGATTTTATAGGGAGCACAATACCAGAAAAATGTCAAGAGATTTTACAAACGAAGATCTGTTTAATATATTGTTGGCAACGTCAGATCTGCTCATCTCTAGCATTCGAAGTCAATGGAAAGTAGAACATCGGGACTTAGATGAAGTAGCAAAAGGGCTGGTACAGGACAGAGGTAATACAAAACCAAATATGGAATATTTTGAGGCAATATTCCAACCGTAGATATAATTAACTTTTATTGTTATTTAAGCAAAAAATATGTTTTTTGGTCTTATTGTTATTTAAATAAAAAAGAAAACATTTAAAAATTTACACTTATTTATTTTTTTAATCTAAAAAGTATTCTAGTGGAACTGGTTCCAGTTGAACCTGTTGTAGAGTTGATAATGTAGAAACCTATTCACAAAATGATCATAGGTATTATTACATGCCTATGCATTTTTTTTTTAATGCTATGTTCAACCATAAAAACCACTGGTTTCGCTCTGTGAAACTAGATTGCCAAACATGCTGTTCATACGATTCGTTCTTGTTTCATGTTGACTTTTTTTTTTGTGTTGTTAGTATGATTCTTTTTAAAATAGATAAAAAAAAGTAAATAAAACTTAAAAATATATTATTTAATACTCTTATTAATAAATTTATGTTATTATTATCACTTTATTTTATTAAACATCAATTTTTATTTTGTTTTTTTCTTTGTTTTGATTTTTTTTTTGAGAGCTAGTTTAGATAAACTAACGATAACTGTTATCAAAATTGGAGATGATAGTAAATTTTTCCTGTTTCACAGCCTGTTTCAAAATGAAACGACCTGTTACGCTCTCAAAATTTTGTATGGGGAAACAAGTCGTTTCAGTCATGTTTGGGGCGCGAAACAGGAATAAGAGAGCGAAACACGAATATTGCTGTCCGTGTGAACATGGTATAAGGTATAGTGGCATATACGAGGCGAATGTATATGCATATAAAGGTAATAAGAATTTCTCCAGAAATATATAAAAATGTTTATATTTTTCGAAAGAAAACATTATGAGTATGCTTGTAGAAGCAATTTTTATTCAGTTTGACATTTTTACTCCCATATGCCCTATTTCAAATCAAATTTTTCAAACAAAACAAAATTAATTTGAGTAAAAAATTCTAATAATTCAACACACCGATTTTTATACAATTAGAACAGTTATGTTTTCTAATATGTCCATTATTTTCTAGAAAATTGCCTTTTGCCATTTTTGAACAAAAAAAAAAAAAAAAAAAATTAATTTAAAGCCGTTTTCCGGGATTGGGAATTTGGGAATTTCTTAATCAAAAATGGGGATGTTTTTCAGTCCACTATTTTAAGAACTTTTTAATCTACATAAAGGTGGAAGTACATAACACGCGTTAGTTCGACGACGAGTATCGTGCGTTTAAAAACTGTAGCGCGTAAAAAATTGCAAGTTACACAACACACGTTACAAAAGCCATTCCTGTCAGCTGTTTTTTATTTGTTTACTTATTTATGCATGAAAAACGGTTTCGAAAGTATATCAAGATTTTGTTATTTTATTGAATTTATTCTTTTTATATAAATATTGTATGTTTTTTAAGCTCTTCAATAAGGTTTTCTCTCATGATTCACAAATTTGTTAAATTATTCTTTTTATTGTCAGCTGATTACTTGTCAAAAATACTCAACGCGTTAAAAAGTTCAAAGTTAACCAACTTTCCGGCGCAAACGCGTCAAAATATTTTGCATGTAGCTTGTTCTATGAAAATACACTAGTTAAACTTTTTTTGACAGAAGACGACAGAGCGCGCGCGCACTAGCGCGTGTTATGTACTTCCACCTTAACTGCCAAAATTCATTATAATACCTTTATTCATGTTAGATTTATAGAATGTCAAACATTAAAATTATTATTAATATAGTGTAAGTGAATAAAAGGGCTTTCAATATGAGTAAAAATTAAAATTTTAAGGTTTGAAATTCTATAAATCTGACATGAACAAAGATATATTAATGAAATTTGGCAGTTATGTAGATTAAAAAGTTCTTAAGACAGTGTGCTGAAAAACATCCCACTTTTTGAATAAAAAATACCATAATTCACAATCTCAATCATTAGCATTTTCATACTAAATGCTAAAAAACATCAAAAGTTCAACTTTGACCTTTAATTTCTCAACAACTACTGGACCGATTTTGACAAAATTAACACTGTAAAAAAGCTCAAGAAGTCGTCTCTAATGCAAAAAAATTGCAAAATTATATCTATCGGTTCAAAAGTTACAGATTTTTGGCCGATGAAAACGATTTTCAGCCACTGTGCGACGCAGCTCCAATTAAAAAAAATACATATGGTACTAGAAAACGAGTTATGGACGTTTTTAGATTTCATAGAAATATGTGATTTGGCTGAAGGGCAGTTTACGGGGCTACGAAAAAAAAATTTTTTTCAACAAATAATAATAATTTGCAAATGGCTTGTTCATTTAAAATGTGTGTGTGGTCGCGAAAAAAAATTATTGCTCTATTATGAACACCAGTGAAATTGTCGCTGCCTATGAACGTGAACGAAACTTTAAGCTACAAATACTGTAACAAATAATCACTATCTGGGGCAGTGTTGGTTTACGTAGGGAAAATCCATATTCGTAGCGATTTTTTTCTAAAAAAATTACCATAGCGCAAAGAAGGGAAGATTTTTGTATGAAACAAAAAAGTAAAAAATTTGTTTTTAAAAGTTTATTAAAAACAATATGTGTATTAGGGTGAGTACTTTTTGCAATTTTTGCGAATATCAAATTCTTCATCACATAGCCGTATAGACCGTGAAAAAATATTAAGAAATGAAAAAGTAATATTTCGCGATCCTGAAGAAAGTTTCCGCACCAAACGCGATAAAGTTTTGAATTTCAATTTTTCTCCTTACTATACAAAATTAACATTTATGTAATTACAAAATTTTAAGTATTTTCTAATAATTTCATGAATATAACAAGATCTTACCATTTGTACGGAAGAGCGCAAAAAACATCGCGACTCTATTTCGCGGTTTTTTTAATAAACTAAATTTGAATGGAAAATTATAGATGTTGTGATAGATGAGTTGTTTGGCGGATATATAAAACGGTGATAATGTTCAGCAGCGTAGTAATATATGCGCGGAACGAGCTATTAAAGTTGCACAAGATTTTTTTTTCTGTTGTGTTAATCAACTCGTACTTTAAACTTACATTTACATTTTTGTTATACAGTTGCTTATTTTATGTATTAATGCCTGTATTCATAAAAATATTTTAAATTTAATAAAGGCTTGAAAACCAAATTTTCTATGAAAATTTGTCTTAATACACGTTTATTAAATTTTATAATCATTTATGAATATGGGGGCTATAAAATATATAGCATATATATACAATAAATGTACCATATATAATGTGTATGGAAATTTAAAGAAAAAATTTTTTTGAGGAGCTTTAAGCTACGGTCACAGTTATTAAATATTTGACCAAATAAGCGTAACCACTACTTTTGTTAATAGTTAATAAGATTTAACATCGTCTTTATATCACAAAATAAACTAATTATACTACCAGACATAGCAAAAAACTGTTTTTTGTAGGATATAGTATTTTAATCAAAATAAATATTGGAATTAAAAGAAAAGATTATTTAGTTTGCTTGTTGGTCCCGTCTTTTCCGTCAAATATTTGACAAGTGTGACCATAGCTTTAGAAATTGCATTTGGTGCGGAAACTTTTTTGGTCAAAATGGCCTAAAAAAATTATTTTCATTATCAATACTAAATTGGCCAAATTTGTCCAAAAAAAGTCATTACCCTAATTAAAAAAACTCAACAAAAAGGTGAAATAAAATATAAGATCAGTTCAATATACATTAATCTTTTTAAATAAGCAATTTATGATTTCCTTGTGAGGCAAATTTAGACAGTACAGTCTATCTTCTGTCATTGTTGATCCGAGCCATGTTTTTATTCGACGAAGGGTAGAAAATGACTTCCCGCTCGTAGCTTTACTGACGAGCATTGAAACGAACATTTGAAATATTTTTCTTAGATTTGGGTAGATATCTTCATCACAGTTAATTAAAGCATCTTCAACGTTATCTGATAGATCAGGCTCAAGTTTAGATCTTAGTAGGTGTTTATCTCTTTTACAGTGTTGCCACTTTGTGGGTAATTACCCGAATTTGGTATAATTTTTACGGTCGTGGGTAGAGCGTGGGTAATTCCTCTTAGGTGTAATTCAGGTGTTATTTGAAATTTTTACTTCACATGCCCTAATAAAATCAAGATTCGAGTTCAGTGATGATATTTATTTCTTTTTAAATATTGTTGCCAAGAAATGCACAGCCTTTTGGACCAAAGTCTCGGTTTCTTTTTAAGAAACGACTTCAATCATTAAACATTCATATATTTTCAAATGTTTGGTAATAAATGTCGCAAGAAGGACCCTTAGATTTGGATTGAAGTTTATTGAAAAAAGTTATTTAAACTAAAAACTTGCCTGGAGAAGATATGTTTCCAATATTGCAACATATAATTAATATTTTTCTATCTTGCTACTTTTTAATGTTTAAGTTTAAAGAATATTTAAGGCCTTTTACAAACGAAACGCATTGCAGACGTCCAATTTTGTTTGTCTTTTTCGAATAAAATGAGCAATGTTGACCTCCAATACACCGATTGTTGCTGGGTTATCAGCTTCAACCACTGACTTCACAGCCCTACGGAAAACATTCAATAAGTGTCACATCGCACGGCCTTGCAGTCTAACTGACAGTTTATTTTCTCTAAATCAACACATAGCCTTAATTTGTGAAAAAAATTGTGTTATTTAAATCATGAAGTCACCTTTAAAGCTTCGTACAGACGATGGTCAGATATTACAATATTGTCATTTTTCTGACAATAGTGCCGTTGTCAGATGCATTAATTTTACACATCTGCAAATGAAAATGAGCTTACAATGTTCAGACAGTTGCAAGACATTTTTAGGCAATTTTAATGACAACATTGTAAGATCTGACCATCGTCTGTACGAAGCTTAAGTTGCGAAAATCGATGGCCACCAATTTGGATAATTTGGTGGCGTTGTTCAAGCATGAATCTATTCATGATGATGCGCCTGATCAAAAAGTGAAAACAGTATGGCAGTTCGTTTGACAGCTAACCTTTCGTAAGCTCTATGGGGCTAAAAAGCATCATTATAAAGCAATGACAAGTAACATTTTAAACCTTCCCAAGATATATCAACCAAATGTTTAAGTTAAACTCATTATTTAAGCAGTTTTATTTAATTTTTTTAAGTCTTTAATGTTATTTTTGTTAATTTAAATAAAATTAACAGCTTGACTAATATTGATCTTGTTTTAATGAGGTTGTTGTGTTTTTGCTTCTTTGTAAATGTCTTTTTATTAAATAAAACTTCAATTTTATATCAGGTGTAATTTCATTTAAATCGGGCAATTTTGCTTTATCTCAAGAGTAATTTTGAATTTTGCTGGTGGTAACACTGCTCTTTTATCAAATATATTCAGCTCATCAGCTAGTTGTGGTTTTAACAGTTTTGTATCTGTATATAACTTGATTACACTTTGAGGTAGAAGCTTATGTATGTTCAATACATTTGGGATATCTATTGGGAAAGTTGTTATGAGATCTTCTAAAATAAATTCAATAAGAGGAATGTAACCTACAACTCGGTAGTAATCTTCAACATTTTGGATGTGATTATTTCGTTCAAATCTTGTCTTTTCGATAGGAACCTCGATTTGTACGCAAATAACTTTAACTCTTTCAAAAATCGCTTTAAATTGTTCTTCGGCTTTATTTCTTTTTTCTTCAAAGCACATTATTAAGATTTTGATAAGGCTTGATCCTTTTTGAAGATCTATATCTTGCTTTTGTAAAATGATACTAAGAGGCTGTGTTACAACAGGTATCACACTTAATATGTATATTCCGCAAATAAATTTAAAAGTACTAAGTGAGTTCCTTAATATAAAAGTAGTAGACGCATAATGAAGAGAGTTTGGCTCCCAAATACTTTGCTAAAACTGTTTTTCGCTTGGGGTGATTATATTTAAAAAATTTTGTCGCTTCCTTAACAAATGATACAACTTTTTATATTAATGGCCATTTATTGCTTTTATAAATTGAGTTGTTCGATTTATGGGAATAGCAAGGCGTTTGTTTCGCATTTGTCGCTTTTCGAGAAATTTTGAACAGCTCCATTTTCTGCTGTCATCAGAGGACAGCCATCTGTTCTATCTCCTACACAATTTTTTAGGTCAGGACCAAAATTTGTCAAAGCTTTAAGAACTATTGATGATAGTGCCTTCGCATCAATTGACACATCAACGTCATCAATACCTTTTGAAATGCGTTTACAACAAAGCCAATTAATTCTTTCCTAAAAACTTTTTGTTGTATGTGTAAATATCTTAAAGATAAGGAAATCTGGATTTTTTTATTATTATTGGGAATTCTTGTATTATCGAAATTAACAATAAATATTTTTATAATTTACGGGGGGGAAATTTCCTTATTTCCCCCCCTGAATCCGCGCCTGATATATTATTTTTTAACTTAAGTGCAAATAAAATAGTGTTTTTAATACATAAATATTTTGGTTACTTTTTATTGCGTTTGGTTACTTTATTTTTACATTTTGGTAACAAATTTTTTTGGTCGTGGCATCACTATTCGTAAGTCTGTGTTCATACGGCTCTTGTCTTATTGACATGATTGCTACTTTATAGGCGAGAGGGACGATGGGAAAAGAAACGAGTACACAGATGCATGAACTGGCTTTACGTTTTGCTTTTTCATTCGTTGTTTAATTTTGTGATTGTTAAAATAAAAAACATGTCGTCAGCATGACATGATTCATTTTAACGCCAATTCATGTTCAAATATGAACTCAGACTTACACAACTTATATTTATATGTACATGCTTCTCAAACAAGTTTGAACAAATACATACAATTTTAAAAATAAATATTATTTTGTAAAATATGAATCTTTCTCCACAATTCTGAACACATTTGCAAATTAACATACAAACTTAAAAATGAATGTCATTAGAGTATAAAGAACTTTCTGGGTCAACAACACACTCTTTGTTGTTTCTCATAATCCATTAAAGAAAATAAAGCTGATATTGTTTTGGCCTTGGAAGTTGCTGCCATTTCGATTAACAATCATACAGAATCATGTGGAATGAGTAACATTAACTTTAAAATAGCAATGAAAATTGTGAATTTTAAATGCTGAATCGGCGCAGACACACTAAAACAGCCGTAAAGAGTGCAACGCAATGCAGCACATTGCACGCATCTGGATGTTAAATATTGCAATTTAGAAATGTTTCTACACAGAAAAAAATTTTATGCAATTGCAAACAATTGATTACTTTATTGCTTTGTATTTTTTTTTTTATTTTTTTTTTTCTTAATTTCCTAAGCTAATCCCGCGAAGCTCGATGCTTGTCTGCAGGAAAGAAACCAGAGTCTCTGGCGGGAATCGAACCCGCAACCTCGGCGTTGATAGACTAGCTCGCTACCAGCTAGCCTACCGGGACTACATATTTTACTAGATAAACTTATGAATGTAAATATTATAAATCGGGTTTTTAAGTCTTAACTTTTTACGTAAAAAAAATCACTGAAATCAAAATTCACGACTAGTGGTGAATGAGGGTATACTTAGTTTGCCAATCCGTGTTAAACATTTTTATAATTCATCTCAGATCCCATTAAGTACATACATGCTAGGTCCTTGAGTAATTGAAAGTCGATTTAGCCATGTCCGTCTATCCAACTGTTTAAAAAACCAAGCTCACTTTCGAACAACTCAAAAGAAAAGATTAATATTTATGTCAAATTGATGCTAGTTATCCCTAGCAGTTTGGGACTAAGTAGGATACGATTTATGAATCTTAATGTGGAACCCCACCCTAAAAAACTGTTAATTTTGTAAAAAAAAAATTATATAAATGGTGGCATTATCCACAGATTGATATAAGATGAAACTCAGAAATAATTTTAGTAGCGAACGGTTCAAATCCATTATGAAAACTTTCGGCATTTGGGTATAAATGCTTAAAGTCCATATCGATCTACAAAGTTGTAAATAAAAACATATATTAAAATATTTATTAAAACAAGCAAACTAAAAAAACATCGCACCAGTTGAAATCCTAATGGCTTTTTGTACTGCAACCATTTACTTAATATATCAGATGTACATTTAGCCTTCACCACTTCATTTAGTCTACAGTTTTTTGATGCAGCCCAATGCTTTTCAACTTCTGCCCAAGAACAGTTATCGTTTAATATTGCTTCAATACTATCATCGATATCTTCTTCTGGAAGCTCTAATAAAAACTTTGTATATAAAAATCAATAACTATACAAACTGCATTTATACAGCTCTTACTTAGATTTAAATCTCGTTTTTTACCGCTCGAGGATGATTTATTTGAATATGATCTTTTTTGGAGAGCACCATTGTTTTTTAGTTTTCGGACCAGGTTAAAGTACTTATCATAAAGTTTTCCTTGTGGCTTCTTACCAGGTTGCTTTAAGTAGTAATATCCCTATAAATATATTAACTTATTAATTTTTTTACAAAATACAAATTCATATTTTTACCAAAAATTCAGTCTGGAAGACTTGTACTACATTTTCTGCTATGTTTTCAACCAAGTTTACAGTCATACGAATATCATTTTGTATCATGTAAGTTGTTATAAGCTCTACAATAAGTATTCGCATTCCTTCATTTAATTTTAAATTTGTGCTTAGCCTCAAAACGAAAACACCAATATAATCTGGGAGGACCGGAATATTCTATTACAGTTGGATAATGGATTAATAAATGATGTTTTGGTTTGAGAGTATCTGCAAATAAAAGGACGTATTTTTCATTATGTTCGTAAATTAGGTCCCGAAGTAGCGATATATCACCAGTTCTAAATGAATTTTTGAGAAGTAACTCAATAATCTTTAAAAGAACCTTAAAGAAATGCCAAACACAATCGTCTTCAGATATAAGATCTCGTATTATTAGCGGAAATAGACGAATAAAGCACTTCATTTCACTTGCTGTCATTTTCAAGCGATTTTGATTGAGGTGTCGTTCCAGAATTGGTTGTGAAAAGTTGCCTATTTCTAACAATCCATAGTTAAAGTGTTATTTACGTAAATTGAGAGTTTCTAAGGAAAATTTTTTTTTTGTTTGGGTATAAAACTTGATGATATGACAAATATCATAATGGCATACACCCTCAAATAAGTCATGCATCATGTCAACGGCATGGTTATGAACTACGTTAAACGATTTTAGATTATTAAATATGGAATTTTCAAAAATGCCAGAGTCACTAAAATTATGATATTCAATATCATACTTGTAGTTTTCAATATTACGTAAGTATAATTTTTCTTCTTTTTTCATTATGTGTTTTAATTTTTTAGGACTTTTACAAAACCGACAGAAAAATGAGCTTGAAAATGATTTGCTAAATCCTAAAAGCGAATTTAATCCTAAGTTATCGCCCAAAACTAATCCTAAAATAAATCGCACAGTGACATTTCCATTTACTGTATTTATTGCTATTCCATTATTTTCTATTTCTTTTATTTGATTTATTAAGTATTTGAGAGATGCACCGTTTCCGAACTCCTTTATATCTTTCGATTTTATTAAGCCTGCAACAAATATATGATCAAGTCTAGAACTTTCAGATAAAGGGAAACTATAGTAAATTCCACAAATCGACTGACAATGAGTACCTAAGGGATTATTAATTTCAAAATCGTCGAAATATAAAAAGAAAGGAATACAAATATCAGAGCTATATTCAGCAACTTTTTGCTTCCATAACTTTCCTGTAATAAAATTAACGTATCCATCGTGATCTTCGGGAAATGAGTTTATTTTACGTAGTGTTTCTTGAAATACATTGGGTTTTTCAAAATACTTTTTAAACTGAAACTTATGAGGCAAAAGCACTCCTTTTGTATTTATGTCATCATAGACAACATCTCCATGGTGTATTACAGTTCCAACAGATTCATTGATTAAAAATTGAACACATTCTTCCAAAAAACCATTTTCTATAAGCCACTTATTCATTAAATAATCTGATTTGCAAGAATCAAAAAGATGAGAAATATTTTCAATCAATTGCCTAAAACTTGACTTCATTTCGAAATCTGAAATATAATCTATATATGACTTTAAGAAGAAAGTAACTGGTTCTATTAATGAGTTTGTCACTAATTTTTGAATATCTTGGACATTACTTTTTGTAAAATTATTGTTATTATGAAGCGATAAACTCATGTTGACCGATGCAGTGGCTAGCAAAGCTGGATCTAATTTCATGTTTTTTTTATTGCTAATTATTCTTACATTTTGCTTAAATTGTGTTTTACTTGTATTGCTTTCAGGGTTAAAACCGAAATCTTCTATTGGTCTGGTCATATTTATATTGGAATTAAAATTCTGATTGCTATTTTCAATTTGAACTGATTGTTTCCTAAAATTTTTATGTTTGATATTGATATGACGTTTAAAAGTATGGATATTACTAAACAGTTGAGAACACGAGTCCTCACAGCACTGAAATGTGCTATAAGAGGAAAGTGAATGATATATTTTTAAGTGAACAATTAAGGTTTCAATTAAAGGAAACTGCTTTTTGCATATAAAACACTTCATAATTATATACTTATTTATCTATATTTATTTAAAAACTTCTTTGTTTTTTATGTTAATAGTTGTTTAATTATATTTTCTCTTATTTTTTGTAATATTTTTATTTTTTTATATTAGTCTTAAAATACACACTAGATATAAAACACTTTAAAATTATGCATATACTTATTTATCTTTATTTTTTAAAAACTTCCTTGTATTTATGTTTATTGTTATTTATATTTAATTATAATTTTTTTATTTATTTGTATTTATTTTTATTTTTTTACATTAGTCTTAAAATGCGCACTAAATTTGTACACCACACAAAAGTAATTGATATTAACAGCAATCATTTAAGAGAAAATAACTGCTTTTGATTAGCATATTTTTATCACAATCAATAAATTTCTTCAAATCTACACTATTTTAGTACATATGAATAAATTTATTCAAAACGAAGAATTTTTTTTAATAAGACTAACATAGCCCTGTTTATTTTAATAAAGTTTCTTCATTTCTACGTTATTTTCTTCAATATGAATAAATTTCTTCACATTTAAGAATTTAATTCAATTCGACTAAAAAATAATTGTAAAAGCTTAAGAATTTTCTTCAATTCAACATGCTATTAAGTAGTTTTAAAATATATGTACATATACACATAAAGGTATGTATGTACAAATATATTACCAAAAAAAGCTCTTGTTCTTCATCTTCTTAACTTAACAAAATATTGTCACGTTAACAGACAAATTATTCAATTTAACATCCTTAAAGGTTGTTTATTTGAATACATTTTTTTGTTGTTTTTACTAAAGTCGATTACGAAAACTTACTACCCATTTAACAATATATATGTAAATATGACAAAATTTTTGGGTATATTTTAAGAAATTTTATTCAAACCAACATGTAAATCTTTAATTTTATACTAAAAATTAATGTTTATTTAACTAAAAAATATTCAATTAGAAGAATTTTTATGTAGATTTGAATAAAAACCCTGCTGATTCAACTATTATTTTCTTTAATAAATTACGAACCATTTTATTCATTATAACCTACGAGATTTTTTTCTGTGTAGAAAATTGTAGCATTTGCATAAATTTTCAATCTCAAATGCACAAGATCGTGAATTGTAATGTATTACCGTGTAAACTAGGGCTTCCAATCGGGAAATCCCGATCCCGGATATCCCGGGATTAGGTGAATCCCGAATCTCGGGATTTCTGATTTCTAATCCCGGGATTTTTTTATATTTATTATTTTTACATTTTTTTTAATAACTTGTATAAAGATACGTATATTTGTTGACAAAAAAAGTTTAAAATACATTTGAATAGATTTGAAATACATATGGACAATTTTATATTGTATATGAAAATTTTTAATAGGTATATTCGGACAATTTTAAAATAAATTTGACAAATAGAAACTGGGAATTATTTCCTTCTGAAGGTTACTTTATATTATATTCAACATTTTGTATTATTTCGAATTTATTCTATGAGCTACATTTCAGTTATGTATTTTATAAAGCTTTTTTGTAATAGTTCCATTCCTTCAATTTTTCAGAAATGACTTTATACACTACCAGACTATTATATTGTATTTTCTTGTTACATTTTACCTTAGCTTTCCTTTGGAAAGCAATGAGGTATATTTATGTACAGAAAAATTTACAATTATTAGACACCAGCAGAATGTAATGCATTTTCTGGCCCGCTACACTGAAAGAAAAATGCTTCATATATTTAATGAATCATTTTCATAAAAAAGTTTTCCTTGGGTAAATGAAAATTTTCATTGTCTAAATGGAATTTCATAGGTTTGATGAAGTATTTTCGTTAAAATCGCTTCATTAGATTTCGTAATTACGTTAAAAATTTTCATTGGATATATGAAAACTTAAGGTGGTCCAAGTTAAACAAAAAATTTTAATTGGGAACTTAAAAAACAATATACAAACATAACTAAATTCATAAATTAATACAAAATTATAGTTTCCTTAAAAAAATGTTTAATTGTTAATTAAAAAATGTAAGATTTAATAATTTCATACATGGAATGTTACATGTATGCCATTAAATTTATGAAATCAAAAAATTTTTTTATAAAAGCAACATATTTCAATAATTGCCTTCATAAATTTAAATTTTCATTATGACAATAAAAATGTCATTATAGTAATGAAACAAAAACTTTCAATCCACTTTCAATCAACGTTGTTATTGTTATTATGGACAATTTAATCTCATATTTACGGTCTTAATTGAGAAAAAAACATAGTTTTTTTATACAAAAACTACACTGCCCCGGTAGACTAGCTGGTAGTGAGCTAGTCTATCAGCACCGAGGTTACATGTTCGAATCCCACCAGAGACAGAAAAAAAAATAAAAAATAAAATAAAGTAAAATAAAATAAGAAAAAAGAAAAAAAAATAAATAAAAAAAAAAATAAAAAAAAAAAAAAAAATTTTACTTTATTGAAAGTATTCATCCAATGAATAATATTCATGGATCTAATGTAATGTTTCATTAAGTCCTTTTAATGAAACAGGTTTCATTGATCCAACGAAGCGCTGCATAGGTTCCTTTATAATGCAATTTTTCATGGGATTAATGTCAAAATTCGTTAGTATTTCAGTGTACGGCCTTCGTCAGCATTCTTTGTGTCTCACTGGATAGTGTTACTTTATAAATTGAATGTATTTAACTCAACTATTTTAACAAATAGAAACTGGGAATTATTTCCTTCTGAAGGTTACTTTATATTATATTCAACATTTTTTATTATTTCGAATTTATTCTATGAGCTAAATTTCAGTTATGTATTTTATAAAGTTTTTTTGTAGTAGTTCCATTCCTTCAATTTTTCAGAAATGACTTTATACACTACCAGACTATTATGTAACAAGAAAATACAATATGATAGTCTGGTAGTGTATAAAGTCATTTCTGAAAAATTGAAGGAATGGAACTATTACAAAAAAGCTTTATAAAATACATAACTGAAAAAATGTTGAATATAAATTTGACAAATTTAAAATATTTGGATAATTTCAAAATAATTTAGGTATTTGAGATGTCAGTTAAACTAGGTTTAGTTAATCTGAAAACATATTTGTGCCGCCATAACAAAGTATGTATACATAATTTTGACGGAACAGCTTAGTTTGCTTAAAATGTAAAACAGAGTACCAGGCTTTATGCAATAAGTCGCACAAAGGTTTCATACATTCAATAAAAAGGTTAACCTAAATGAATGACATAAGCAGCATTGTACAATGTTGCCAACACATTTCACTTTTATTGTTGTGCCATAAAAATCAAGAGTCTTTTTTTTGTTTCAAATATATTGTCCACTTTTGAATAGCACATACACATTGACGATATAATTGTACAACACATTTCACTTTTATTGTTGTGCAATAAAAATCAAGAGCCTTTTTTTTGTTTCCAATATATTGTCCACGTTTTAATAGCACATACACATTGACGATATAATTGTACAATACGTAAAATTGAACAATTTTATTGAAAGTATATGAGCCGCTTTACATCTAGTCAAAACCTTCAAAATGATACCAATATTGGCCATATACCTTTAGAAATGTAGTGGAAAAATTATATATTTCTATGAAAACTAAAAACGTCCATAACTCGAAAACTAAGCGTTTGCGCCAATTTTTTATTTAATTTTTTCTTCTTATTTTTTAATTTTCTATCACCCTATGTACTTTTTTTATTTCGGTAAACTAGATTTGTTCCCAAAAATTAAATTAAATTTTAATAAATATAAATTATAAAAGGAATTGAATTTTTTATTGAAAATGGTAAATATGTATTTTTTTTATTTTTTATAGGTTATGTCAAATGTACGCTATATGGCAACATGAGAACATCTAAATTATAAACCTTATGTAAAACTCAAATTTTGACATACACATGGAATTACATGTGTGTAGAAAAGTGACATTCCACAATACAAATACACACAATGTGAACATAGCTTTAATAAATGTTTCAGTCAGTCAAACCCTGCAAATAATAGGACCAGTCCAAACACGCGTGTAAAATGTAGCCCACAAGGGAATAGGACTAGTCCAAAAGTAACCCAAACGTATGAAAAAACATGGTCTATTTAACATTACGATGTTTTAGGGCAGGACCATATAACCGTTTAAAAAAGAAGACATGTCGTCTCACTACAAACAATTTTTAACAATGACATGGTCCATGCTTCCATTACATCGGACCAGTCCATGGAGTAGTCCATTTTATCAAAATGGATCAGGTAGCCCAATATTATTTGCCGGGAGCCAACAACTTCCGAAGATGTCGTCTGCCGAAGTTCTTTGTTGTGTACAACTTTTCGTTTTTTGCATTTCCTATGACTTCGACTGGTTACATTGAATAAATCAGAAGCAAAAGCAACAGTTTATTTTTTCCCAATGAAAAATTAAAAATCAACTGCAGTTTTTTGAACACTGAATCGACTCAAAGATTTATTGATATGAAATTTATAACAAATTGCTGCTACCGAAATATTTTTCTCTAGTATTTCTAAAATATCACTTTTTTCGTTTAATTGTTCGTTTAATCATTTTGTTAACAAATAGCATTTTTTCCTCAAAAACGTCTCACCACTACGAAACACTTTTATAGACTATATTTATTTTGCTATTCTTGCACAAACTGCGGTAAAAACCAGTTTTTATATGAAGATACAAACAATCTAAGAACTAAAAACAAAAAGTTGCAATAACCGAGTCACAAAATTTTGCAGAGTTGCGCTAGAAGAGTCTACAACGTAAAAATTTTGGCTGTTGCAATAGACGAGGAGTTGCGTTTTTTAAGGGTTGCGCAACGCGAGGGTGCACTGTATATACATATCTGTATAGGTACATTTTATTTCTTGAAAATTAAATTTTTTAACGTGTACCATTTACTACATATTTTATGCAGTTTTCGCGAAAATGTATGAATGTTCGAGATGTAAATGTTAAAGACGACAACACCACTATGTGTCAACAACTTCTAAACTGCACTTTGCTGAAAAAAGTTTAAGTGTTCACAAATTTGCATGATTCATATACATAGTAAACTTATGACCACATTTTTCCATGAAATAATTAACGTTCAAAGCATTAATATTGTATTTGTATGTATGTACTTCCAAAAGGTTGCAGTCTAATATGTTAATGATAAATAACTTCTTCTGGAACTGATTAAACAAGGACAAGCCCGACCATTTGATACCTTACACTACAAAATTCACAGAATATTTTTTGAAACTCTACTCTATTTAGAACTTATTGGCTGTTATTGACCTACTAAAACAAAACCATGTTATGAGGTTAAGATTCATGTCCATAAAAGTTATTTGTGCAGAATATTATCTGAATATCAACATCTACATATGTGACAGTTTCAGTTAAATGGGACCTATGGATGAAAAAATCGATTTTTACTTTTTTGGTGATTCTTAAAATAGACAATACGCTCTTTCTAAAGCATAAGTAAGCTTTAAAATACACCTTTGATAAGAAAAAAATTAACTTTTTAATTTTAAAATCGCTTTTCTCCAAAACTTATTTTTTGCCTATAGGGCTCTTTTAACTGAAACCGTCACATAATTCACAACTAATTGTGGTGGACCGCAATTAGTTAGGAAGAGGGTATACTAAGTTTGTCATTTCGTGTGATTATTATTCATCTCAGACCCCATAAAGTATATATATTCTGGGTCCTTGAGTAATTCTTAGTCGATTTAGCCATGTCAGTTTGTCTTTCCGTCTGACCGTCTGTTGAAAACACGCTCACTTTCGAACAATTCAAAAGAAATAAACAAACTTGGAATCAAATTGCTTGTAGTTATCCTAAGCAGTTTGGGATTGAAATCCAGCAAAATCGGTTCAATAGGATCTAAGCTATGAATCAAAATGTGGAACCACCACCCAAAAAAAATTGATAATTTTGTTACAAAAACTAACATAAATGGTGGAAATCACGCTGTAAAATTTTGTGATGATCCGGCCCTACTAACAGTATAGTACGCCTAAAACCCTAATAACCAATACTATCATAACAAATTTTTGCACGTCACAGTTTAATAGGACTAGAAATGATACTGTAAAGTTTTGTGAAGATTGGTCTATAATTTACCCTTGGCCCCATATAAACTCCCGGAAAACAGTTAAGTACGCCTAAAACCGTAAAAAATAATGCTATTATAACAAAATTTGGAACATCAAAGTTTTATAGGACTAGAAATAAGACCGTGAAATGTCGTGAAGATCGGTGCATAATTTACCCTAGGCCCCATATAAACCCTACTCCCTGAAACAGTATAGTACGCCTAAAACCGTAAAAAATAATGCTGTCATATCAAAATCTATTACATCCAAGTTTTATAGGACTAGAAATAAGACCGTGAAATTTCGTGAAGATCGGTGCATAATTTATCCTAGGCCCCATATAAACCCTACTTCCGGGAAACAGTTTAGTACGCCTAAAACCGTAATTAACAATGCTATCATAGTAGAAATTGGTACGCCACCGTTTTGTAGGACTGACACTGTGAAATTTCGTGAAAATCGGGCCATAATTTACCCTACGCCCCATATAAAGCCCACTCTGGTAAAATAATTAAATACGCCTAAAACTGTAGCAGCTAAGCTTCATATGGCCAGAAAAAATGTTATGCAATTTTATGATATACGGTCCATAATAAACCTCAGATCAATTTTAAGCAGCCTTCTGAAATTCACTGCAAACGCTAAAACTAATTGCACCGCTGTATTGAAATTTATATTTTTTAATACAAAAAATCATTCTGCAGAATTTTGGGATGATTGGTTCATAGCTTACCATGGCTCCAATATAAATTGCCCTCCTGAAAATCATTAAATTTCGGCTTAAACTGTTACGAATCATGATATTTTACTCAAGCTATATGAAATTGCTAAAAAAAGAACTAAAATTTCTGAATGTCGGTCAATAATTTTATATAGGTCTAAACCGCAACCAATTTTAATGCAGATGTCTTTTTTTATAAAGATAATAATATTTTTTTTTTTTTTAAATTCCCTATGCCCTATACCCGCGAAGCTCTACGCGTGTCTGCAGCAAAAAATCCAGAGTCTCTGGCGGGAATCGAACCCGCAACCCCGGAGCTGATAGACTAGCTCACTACAAGCTAGCCCACCGGGGCTAGACATCATACAGATATCCCTCCTAAAACATTCGAACTGTCGGTGGAGGGTATCAAAGATTCGGCACAGCCGGATATAGCACTCTAACTTGGTTTATTTAAACTAGTGTTCGCCTAATGGTCAAAATTCGACCATAAATTTGTATGTAAATATGAAGAAAACATGGTTCATCTAAGTATATACATATGAATTTACATGATTCGAGCATTTATTTTTTCCGTCAATATCAATTGAAAAACATAAAAGTATCAAAAAGTCTCCTTTATAAATTGTCATCCACTCAGGAAATTGCATGATTAATTTTATGTTTCTGTTCTTATATTAAATAAAATTAATCAAAGTACCAGATGTAGAACGAAAAAGTACCAAAAAGGCCCCTCTTAAACATTCTTATTCACTCATAGCCATGCATGTTTATTTTTATCTTTGTAAAAATTCAAAAAGTACCAGAGGAAAAACAAAAAGTCCCGACATTTTTCATCTTATAGGTTCTCATTCACTCAGTAATCTGCACCTATAATTTTATGTTTCTAAGTTCAACATTATAGAAAATTTAAAAATTATCACATGAAGCAAGGAAATGTATACGAAAGAAATTTAATTTCCCGTAGTATTTCCCCTTTTTGATACTTTTTTCTCCCCATAGAGGTTTAGTTGACAAGCAAAGAAAGAAAACGTTCTTAAATGTTTTGCCTGTTCCGATTTATACATATAATTTATGTAGTCGCAATATTCAAAACCCGGTTTATGAAATATGTCGAATAATCGATCACCCTATTCTTTTTGTATTATTTGATAATTGAAAAAAACAAATTTTTTATTTTTGAGTTCTGAATATGAGGGGTATAGATGCAAAGACTGCAATGTCCACTTTTTCACAAACGTAACTAATAATACATCTTAGTTGTATTTATTGAATGCTTCCAATGAGTGAATATTACATTACCAGAAACACTTTTATCCCATAAAAAAAAGTATGTTCAAAAATTAAGAATTGATGCAATAGCGGCAATGTCCATGGGAGATTGTCGTTTTTCCAATGATCACAGTTTGTTAAGCTATTTTCTCTCAACTATTTTCGAAAATGCATGCTATTTTTATACCCTTCACCACAGGTGGTGAATAGGGTATATAAGTATAAGTTTGTCATTCCGTTTGTAATTTCTTTAATATTGATGTTAGACCCTAAAAAGTATATATATTCTGGGTCCTTATAAGAAGCGAAGTTGATTTAACGATGTCCGTCTGTCCGTTGAAATGGATTTTCCGAAGACCCCATATTTGATGGGGCCCAGGTTATTATACATTTATGTCACATATGGTCCGGAATTGTTTCCTATTGAACCTCAGACAGATCGGGCCAAAAATGGCGGAGTTATGAGCCCATAAAGGCTCAGTTAGGCGAACTTTGCTGTACCCGTAATGTAACGCACCGTACTGTAAGCACGTTGGTGCACTTATAGAACGTTTAAAAACGTGTCATATGTTTTCCCATACATAAACAAAAAGCAATAGTATACATAAAACAAAACAAACAGTGATGAGAATCAAAAATGTTCAAATGGTGACCGTTGTGCAGAAAAGGTACCACGTGATATAAATGGTATTAAAACAGTATTTTGTGTATGTAAAAAATGTTAATAATTTAATATTTATAGGTATTATAGATTTACAATAAATAAATTTGTATTTTAGCATATATACATTTTTAGCCTACATATGAATATTGTAAATGTGCATACACCAAACAAGGTTTTGATACCATTTAAATTCTTTTAAATGTTTCCCTTTTTCATTGTATGTGTATATGCATTTGTTTATTTTAAGCATCTAAACCAGCGAAGGGCAGATAGAGAACATTGAATAAAAGAGAGTAAATTAGTTGATTTACACTTAGAGAAATTTTTGAAAAGTTTTTCAAACTGTATGTAAATTTGCAAAACAAAAAAAAAAAAAAAGTTTAGTAAAAATATTATTATTATATAATTCATCAAGTTTTCCTTAACGGTAAAATATATATATGCCTATTGTCACCTGAAATCGAAAAGACCGTGAGCAGAAACTTCAAAATGTGTACTATTTATATGTAAATATGCAAAAAAAAAAAAAAGGAATTCAATAAAAAAACTTGATTATTATATAATTCATTATCCCACCTGATTGCTGAAAAGTTTTTAAAATAAGCTGAAAAAAAACATACATAAGCACAGCTTGATCACAACACAATAAGTATATTGTCTGTGTATCACTACGAAATTGCAAAATTTGCCAAAATAACAACAAGCGCAACAGTCCTGCTTTGTTCAAATTTATTAAGTCCCCTTTTACAATGTGGCAAGTGGAAGGCAGACAGACGAAGTTTGTAGGTGAGGGGTTGTAGAGGTAGAGTGTGTAGTACATGACTATCTGTACTGGACATTTGTAGACATTTTTTTGCTTCTCTTTTACATTTTTCGGCATTTTCATGTTGTTGCTTCATATCATTTTTCTCACAACAATGTAATTGTAGTATCAATGCCTGTTAAATGTTCATCTCCGTCAACAGCGAAAAATAACGAAAAGAGGAAAACAATAATTTCTTTCTGCCTATTAATTTCGCGATTGTGAAAGGTTTAGGCAAGTTCAAAAGAGAATAAGAAAAATGTCTGCCTTTCAATTTCAACGTTGTAAATTGGGACTAAGCAACTGAATACAATTTTACTTTTTATTCTTCTGTTGTATTTGTTTTTCGGGTTGCCTTTGTTACTGTTTATGCATGAAACAATGAATTCAAGATTTTCAGTTTGTGGGCAGTAGTAAATGAGCGAAAACAACATCACACAAACACGTGTATGTGTTAAACGGTAATTTTTTTTACATTCTGATTTCAATGTAAATATTGTTGTTTCTTCTTGTTTGGACTGCTAAAAAATAGTTTTTTATTTATTTTCTCTAAACCTACTTTTTTTAAGTTAAAAATTAGTATAATAAAACAAGTGTATGGTATATTTTGGGGATTTTAAGGAATACCTTAGTAGGGCAATTTTTGCATTTTTAGCAGCTCTGGTAAAAAAAACAAGATGAGTAAATGTAAAAACCCGAAAAACTTCGTAATCCAGGAGGCTTATTCTGAATTGCGATGCGAAAATCAATGCGATGCGCAAATGAAATGCGATGCGAAAGAAAATTGGTATTCTGTAAGACTTTCGCAATCGCATTCGCAATTTATTTCAAATTGTGGCAACGCTGCTCAAATATACGTCAGTGTCAATAAACATCAAATTAAAAATAAATAAATTGTGTTTCGCTGTGAAAATTGTTTAAATAATTTATTTAGGACATTCTGTAATAAAAAAAATAATGAAAATGGATTTTGTGGCACTGTGGTTCGACGACGAAGGAAATGAAAATGTTTTGTGTGTACTTTAAAATCGGCCCAATCCTATTAAAATTTAAGTTAAAGTCAAATATTTTTGTACTGGTTTTCCATCCTGCAGCTTCTCTAATAGGTGGTCCATTGATATTTAGTTCTTCAGTTAACGTTTGCCACAAAGTATTTGCCGACTGATGTGCATTTGGCTGTGCTTATTCATATACAGCCCAATTATGAATAAAAATTCCCGGAGAGTTTTCTCCATTTTCCCATTTTCCTATGTTAATTCAATTGTAAAAATGGGAAAAGGGAAAAAACTCCCGGGGAATTTTTATTCATAATTGGGCAGATATTCTATCATTATTTCAAATTGACGCGGTTTGGTGGTTTTATTGCTTGCTTCCCTGAATTAAATAATAAATATATGATGAATAAATAAATAAAATATTATCTTTCACTAACATGTTTGTACTTTGCGAATGCTATTTTGTTGTCGAATAAATTTTGCGAATTTGACATTTGTTTTCGCAATGTAGAATACCGACTTGTCACCTTTTCGCATTTGAAATGCGATTAAAAAAAAAACTTTGCGCAATACAGAATAGCAATTGTTCGCATTTATACATTTTCGCATCGCATCGATTTTCGCATCGCAATTCAGAATAAGCCTCCAGGCAAACCAGCGCCCACCGCTGATCTAAACATATGTATATTTGGAAATATGTATGTTGTATTGTAAGTTGTTTTGTCGCAATTCCATAGATATACTAAAAAAAGTACCAAAAAAAAGAACAAAATTACCCGCATTCAATGTAACATACAAGCCGCCCATCACTGTCTTAAGGCTCAGTTAGGCGAACGTTGCTGTACCGTATCTGTACTGTATCCATCAGCTGTTCGCGTTTTGTTATATGACAACCAATACAAAAGCTTACCGAAATGCAATGTACCGTACTTGCAACGTACCAATCTGTATAAAATAGAATTTCATGCCGTTGTTACGTGACATTTGTAAACAGTGATGGGCGGCTTGTATGTTACATTGAATGCGGGTAACTTTGCTCTTTTTTATGGTACTTTTTCAGTATATCTGTGGAATTGCGACAAAACAACTTACAATACAACATATTTCCAAATATAAAAATATACATTTGTTTAGATGTTTAAAATAAACAAATGCATATACACATACAATGGAAATGTGAAACATATAAAAGACTTTAAATGGTATCAAAACCTTGTTTGGTGTATGCACATTTACAATATATGTATGCTAAAAATTTATATATGCTAAAATACAAATTTATTTATTGTAAATCTATAATATAAATATTAAATTATTAACATTTTTTACATACACAAAATACTGTTTTAATACCGTTGAAATCACGTGGTACCTTTTCTGCACAACGGTCACCATTTGAACAATTTTGATTCCCATCCCTCTGTGTATTGTTTTATGTATACTATTGCTTTTCGTTTATGTATGGAAAAAACATATGACACGTTTTTAAATGTTTTATAAGTGCACCAACGTGCTTGCAGTACGGTGCGGTACATTACGGGTACAGCAACGTTCGCCTAACTGGGCCTTTACAAATGTCACGTAACAACGGCATGAAATTCTATTTTATACAGATTGGTACGTTGCAACTACGATACATTGCATTTCGGTAAGCTTTTGTATTGGTTTTCATATGTATAACAAAAAGCGAACAGCTGATTGATACAGCACAGATACGTTACAGCAACGTTCGCCTAACTGAGCCTTAATTTTTCCCTAGTGGTTGCTGTTTTTGTTTTTTTATACCCTTCACCGAAGGTAAGAGGGTATAGGTATATAACTTTGTCATTCCGTTTGTATGTTCCACAATATTGATCCTACACCCTATAAAGTATATATATTCTGGGTCCTTATGAAAAGCGAAGATCAAATCCGGTTGTCCGTCTGACCGTCTGTCCGTGTGTATGTTGAAATGGGTTTTCCGAAAACCCCAGAAATGATGTGGACTAGGTTGATGTATATTTATGTCACATATACTCCGTTTAAGTTTGCTATTGAAATTCAGCCAGATCGGTCCAAAAATGACGGAGATATGAGCAAAAAACCACGACTACCTCTAAATTTTTCCAAAAATCCCTTGTTTCTGTTGTATTTTTTTATTTCCGTATAGGTATCTTGAGAACGGCAAAAGCCAAAGTTTCCAAATAAGGTACACACATTTAGGTTGCTAATACACACCATCCTACAAAATGTGGGCGGGATTGGAGATGTGGGCGTGGTACCTCCCGTACAAAAAAAAATTAAAAATTGTATAAAAACCTAAATTTTAGGGCTGCCATATGTCCTATGGATATGACTTATATATCAAAATATTTTTAGTAGAACATATTTTATAAAAAATTCGGGAAAATCGGTTCAGATACAAAAAAGTTATGACCAAAATTAAATTATTTTTTTTAAATACCCACTTTCGGGAACCATAGATCTCCCCGAGTCCAAGCTTTATAACCAAAGTAAATGGTAAATTTCTTCTTCAACACGTCGGTATATAAATCTGCCAAATCGGCTAAAAAATGGCTGAGTTATAACCGAAATACTGAATCCCCAAAAATTACTCTTTTTTATAATTAACTTTCTTAAAATATATATTTACAAGTTTATATAAATGCTTATAGGTATATAAATATAACTTAAGTAAATGGTAAAATTCTTCCTTAACACGGATCCGACGTTCACCTTTTGGAAAACAATTTTTTTTTTATATTTTTTATACCTATTCTATAAGCTATTTTAAATTATTCACCAATTTTTGATTTTTTCCATTCTATTGACAATGTAAATATGAATCATTCGCTTAACTTACATACATGTAAAACCAAAACCATATTTTATAATTTGTTTTTGGCTTAAATGTCCTATAATGTATTTATAAATACCTACTTATGTATGTATGTAGTACCTATGTATATGCAAAAGTTATTTATATGTAGAGGTAGACATTGTTTTCATGAGTGTGGGTGTTATTTTTAATTTTAGAAACTGTATGTTGCTATGTGTACACAAGTGTTGCCATATTATTTAAAAAATCTTATCATTTCTAAAAAAAATCGCATGTGTTATTTGAAAACAAAACAAAACAAAACATTCAACAATATGTATGTATTTGCGTACGTAAAAGTTAAATATGTATATTCAAAAAGCAAGAAACATGTACGTTTGTATAATTTTATTGACGAAAACAATGACATAGAAACAGATCTTAAAATTTGTTCACAGCTTACTATGGCATTTGACAAGGACAAAAAATGCTAAACTGATTTTTAAAATGCTAGAAATAATTCTTAAAGTTCATTATTTTCTTTTTTAGTCTTTATAAATTTTAGTGACTTATTTTAAACAAATTTAAAATAAATGGTAATATCTAAACAAGTATTTAGGTAGATTTGATATAGCATCAGATGTACACAGTTGGTTAAGTTTGAAATTGGAAAGCCCTCTGATAAAAACAAAATACAAACGATTTTATTTCCATTTCGGCTTAAAAGAATTTATAGAAAGATATTTAGACCAGATTACTTTTTTATATACAAAAAAAAAGTCATCATTGATTGCGTGCAAGCTAGTTGATAACAATTTATAAGAAAATGTTAGATTTAATCGCTGAGACTATTCCCTCCAACTTTTAAAATTAATCAAAAGAAGCTTAAAACATTTCTTAAAAAGCTAAATAAAATGCCAAATAAAAATTTTGCAGCCAAATCTAAGTTTTTGGTGCTGAATTTACCTTCAAAAATGGCAAAATGGTTACACTACTTAAAAGTCTTCATTAAAAATCGCACAGACATTGTCTTGTAAAAAATAAAATGAAATTTATTTGAACTTTTATATCATTATATCATATATTAAAAACTTTTAAAATCAACATGATAAGGTCATTTCTAATATTCCCTTAATATTAAATTTTTTTTACTGGACTGGTAAGATATATCTTAAAATAAGAATTATCCATTTTCATTCGAAACTTCATTTTGAGTACAATTTTTTTTAGTCAAAATTTATTGCAATATATAAAAAACTTAAGTTACATCAATAAAAGTATTCTTCAATTTTTAAAATAGTTCTAAAGAAATCCAGAACCATTTCATAAAAATCCTTAAAAAAAAAAATCCAAAATTGCCAAGATGGTCACACTGCTTAAAAATCGCATAAACATGCAGGGTTATCAGCATATAAAAAAAAATATAATACTCAGGGAATATTAGAAATGCCCTCATCTTCTAATTTTACGACTATATTTTTTACAAAAAGGGTGATACAATGAACAGCATTCTAGTCTGTCGTCATAATATTAAAAGCAATCGTCTAATTTTTATTGTTGACATGGATAACATATAAGTCAGCTTTTTAGGCAATGTATACAAAAATAAATTAAAATACATATAATATTTTTTGCACAAAAGTGATTTCAAAGCATACACAATTTAAGCAATTGTTTGTTTTGTTTGTGTTGCATTATTGATAAATAAAAATCATTAAAATATGTTTGCGACTTTAATTAACCAAAACGACCGTTTTTGTGCCTTTACGTTTAAAAATTGGTGATGGTAGCCCTGTAAAATAGTTGTGTGTTTTTTGTTGTTAGTGGTTTTTTTTTCATTGAAAATATTCGTGGTTAATTTCTATTCCTTAACATTACATGCCTCCTGTATTATACAAACACACTTCATTTTACGATTAATTTAATTGATATCAAGTTCTCATATCAACAACAATTGTTTGTGTGGCCAGTCTGGTTTTAACAATTTTTGTTAGCTTTGAGGGTTCGAGTCCCACTCATTACTATTTTTTTTTGGTTTTTAAAATTTTTTTTTAAACTAAAAAGAAATTGAACGGTTTTTGACTTTTTAAAATTTGTTAAATATATTTATAAATATTAAATTAAATTTTTTATTTCTCCGACCTTTTTTATTAAAAAATAAAAAGTTTTTTCGAGCTCGAGGCCAATTATTTATAAATTTTATATACCTACATATATTTTATACATATTAACGCTTTTAATTTACCCTCTTTTTTATTTTATTTTTATACCCTTTTTTTAATTAATTTTGCTTATAGGTATTTTTCTCTTTTTATAGGTAATTAATTTTGTTTAAATAGTTCCGTTTCATATCTTAAAGATCGGAGCATATTTTCTTAAATTCTTATTTAAATATTCAATTACCTATTCAAAGAATTGAATTTTTGAATTTTGAATTTTTTTTTACTTATTTAGCACGCCAATGCTACAAGCCCATTGCATATGTAACAATTTATATAAAAGATCCCTACAAGAATAGTGACGGTCATTTGACCTATCATATGATCGACATTGCTGATACAGATATCGGCCATCGCGTAGAACAAAGTTTCTATCATTTTCTTAAGGCCAACGTGAAAAAATGACCTAAACTTTTGTGTACTTGTGAGTTTGCATCCTTCTTTAACCTATGAATTTTGTGGTAGATAAAACATATATCTGAGCTGTTTACTCTTATACTCTTTACATATCAGTACTGATGTATAAACCGGACACAGCTGACTAGTCAGTACTGATGCATGTACCGGTCACAGCTGACTAGTCAGTACTGATGCATATATTCGTCACTGTTGACGTACTTTTTAGCTTAAATAAAACACGATTCATTTAATTAAATTCTCATACATATTTTTGTTTTTTATTTAAAATAAAATTCAATATTTGTTCGTTTTACACAATAAGGGTGTGTGTGAAACGGTAGCAGAGTTCTATGGTGAAATGAAATTTGTTTGTGGTAGAAAATTTTCATATTTGTGCTGTGTGAAATTGTTACATTTTTGACAACGTAAAATTTTGACATAAAGAAAAAAACAATTACTAATAGTTTTGTAAAAATCAATAAATTAAACAAACGTTTACCAATAATCATTTCAATTATGTTGGAAATGAGATCGTCACAACTATTTGATGAATTCGTTCTGAGATATTAACAAATTTTACAAAAGGTGTGGGCAAAAAAGCTTATTAAATATTTACATCTTGTATAATTCTTTTTAATTTTGTTTGCCACTGGTCCTGCTTCCATATTATTTTTTATTTTGTTTAAACAAATTTGATGAAAAAAAATAATTTTGTGGTTGTCAAAAATGTCTACACTAATGTCAAAATTTATACTAGCCCCTAGGGCTAGTGAAATTTTATTCACCTCAATAGTGTCAAAATTTTACTTCCATGAGTACTTTGCCACCGTTTCACACACACCCTAAATTAAATAAATAAATAATTATTTTTTGTCCTATGAGGTAATTAAAATTTTATAAAGCTTTTTTGCAATAGTCCCAACTTCAATATTTCACTTGGTTTTTGCTTAAGTCAACCTTTGGTTAACATTGATGCTATAGATAAGTACATATACCAAGGAATTATCCTATACACTACCAGAATATCTTGTATTTTCATTAGAATCATTCCTAAGTATATGTTTACATCTATAGCATCAATGTTAACCAAAGGTTGGCTTAAGCAAAAACCAAGTGAAATATTTAAAGAATGGGAATATTGCAAAAAGGCTTAATAAAACAGGGACCGTAACAGTTATTCCTCCTTTCATAAACGTCAGATGATAACATTTTTTTTTTTTTTATTAAATATTAGACGTTGCTCGTAACCAATAGTTTTATTAAAAAGTTATTGGTTTTTGCAAAACGTTTGGCTAGATCAAACACCATTTAACTGTTTTTAAATATCATTGTACAATTCTGCTACATATTGTATCCATTCGAACGTTTAGTTTTTACTAAAAACTTTTTAAACAATTTGTTAAGCCATAAAGAGTGTCTGATTCCCCACAATTGTAAAGAGCACACACTAAAGAGGTCAATGTGCGATCAAGAAGTGCTAGATTTGTGTTTTTCGCTACAATTTGCAAAATACTGTAAAATAAAAAAAAAGACGACTTAATTTTATTTAAAAACTAATTTTCATGATAACATACCTCTGAATATCGTATAACCAAATCTGGCTCCTTACAATGCAACCAAATCAAGTTGAGTGCTGTACGTATGCGTTTACACCATTCACTCCAGGTGGAAGAATTAACACGGAAAATGTTTTCGCATCTAATCATAATATGACGATTATCCAACTGAACATCGGGATGAGCCTCTTCATTGAGAATACTTTCAGCACCGCCAGTAGCAGCCAAACCAATTAATTCCCAGGAATCTACATGCACTTCGTGTCCACCTGGTGCATTAAACAAATAAATGAGTTTCTACAATATTGTTCACGAAACGAAACTTACCGATTTGCCTTCTGGCACAGGTTTTAGTGTACCAAACATTGTGAAAATCCGTAATGTAAATAAAAAATTAAACCTTTGCCTTGACGTCTTAAACGATGCGCCCATCCATAGAATTTAACGTTTCTGTTAATTTTCGACACATTGAAATATGCAGCTGGCCAACTGGGATCTTCGGATATGAGTCTTTTTGGCTTCATCCAAATTTTGTTTAGGCTTTTCCGCATCTTCAGCTTCGCGTTTTTCTTTTTCGCATTTTTATAACTTACTTACCCAAATCCTTTGGATTTTCTTTATTTATTCTAACAATTTAATAATTATTAAAATATTTTGCAGTATTTAATTTAAACAATTCACAAATTTTCACAAATATTAGCCAGTAAAGCGTATGTACTATAACAAAAATTAAAAAAAAATTGGCATTTTTGTGGTGTTTTCAGTTGTTCTACTCTATATATGTTAGAGTGGTACAACTAATGTAAAATTGTTGCAAGTGTGTTAGTAAAAATTTTTTTTTTTTTTAGTTTCGGTCATCCATTTCTTGTAGGGATGTTTTCATAGTTTGCTTTGGGTTTCTTCTTTTTTATTCAAAAGATGTCATCACGAAAACATTTTATAAAGGCAAATCGTCGTGCCAAAATTATCTTGACGTAGGTTTATCATAAGAAAAATATTTTGGGAAATTGAATACCTATGTACCTATAGCGGGTTTTACCCTTGTGTTAAGTGTAAATGTCCGTTTTACTTAATTCGATTTTATAATACAAAGTGAGTGTCTTTTGGTATTTATTGTAAAGTAATGAATTTGCTAAAGAGAGAGAAAGAGAGAGATAGAAAAAATAAGATTAACAAAGTCTGCAAGGGTATTTTACTACCTATACTGAATACCGCTTATTTCTATAAAACTTCTGCAAGGGAAGACGATTTGAAGACATAAACTTTGGCAAAACTGGAAACAGACTTATTTCAATTTTTTGAAACTGTGAAAAACTACGGCACGACGAAATTAAATGTGGGGACAGCTCAAAATAGATTTATTAACATCCAAAGAACGCTATTTATGTAACTTTCTATTCTTATCGCACCATGGTGAAGGGTATTTAAGATTCGGCATAGCCGAATATAGCACTCTTACTTGTTTTATTTTGTTTCTTTTTTGCAAAACAAAACTAAAAAGAAATTTAAAAATATAACAAATTATTTTTTATATGAAACAGTTAGTTTTATTGTTAATTTTGTAACTTTGTCCTTAGTCGTAATTATGGAGCTAAGTTATTATGAAGTTCCTCCAAATCAATCAAGAAAGTTAAGTTTAAGAATTTTATAACTACTGATTTTTTAAGTACTTGCCAATGCTAAAAAAGCAGAAATGTCCATTTGATTAGATTAAACACAGCAATTTCCAATTTTATTATTATAATTGCCAGCAAACCGCTATATCGATTTGATTGAAACTTGCGTCATATCTTCATCATATTCTGATTTACTGAATAGCATGATATACAATACATACATTTGAATATACTTTTTTTTTTTTTTTTTTTTTTTTTTTTTTTATTAAGTCTATGGATTACATCCTTACAGACTATACAAGGTGACATTAAAAAAAATTTACATATGTAGAATAATTAAAAATATACAGTTTTTGGTTTTAAGTGTTTAAATAAATTATTATGTTTCGTTTTACAATTGTAGAGGTTAATGAGAAATCAATTAATTTATACAAGTCATTAAAATCTTTTCCAACTCTCTGCCATGGATCAGCATTAGCGTAATTGCAGCGAAAAAATGGTAATGCTATGGGACAAAAGTAACGAGTAGGTCTTTGAGGGACATTGAAAGTAATATTTTCCAAAAGAAACTCTGATGAAATATCGCCATTGATTATATTTAAGATAAAGGATACATTTAGCATAATTCTTCGGCTTTTTAAAGTTGGTAGTTTAATTAGACTAAGTCTACTTGGATATGATGGTAGATTTATAGACGAATTCCATTGTAAACCTCGCAGACAAAACAGAAGAAATTGTTTTTGAACAGATTCGATATGGTTACTATGTACGTTGTATTGCGGGTCCCAAATTACGGATCCATATTCAAGGATCGGTCTTACAAGCGAGGTATATAGCTGTTTTGTAATATCGGGATCGGTAAACTCCTTTGCCCATCGTTTGATGAAGGCAAGAACACCTCTGGCTTTATTGACGGTCATATGAATATGTGGAACAAAACTCAGTTTTTGATCGAGTAAAACTCCAAGATCAAGAAAAACATCAACTAGATCCAGTTTATGCTCTCCTAGAACGTAATGAACGTTAACGCAGTTCCTCCTAAAGAATCGCATATATTTGCACTTTTTTAGATTAAGATCCATAAGATTAGCTTTACACCACTGATAAAAATTATCCAGATCGTTTTGAAGAAAAATATGTTCGTATGGGTTTTTATAGCTAAAGTAAATTTTGACATCATCAGCGTACAATAAAATGTTACAGTATTTTATTATTGTTGGAAGATCATTAATAAACAAGCTAAAAAGAATAGGTCCAAGATGGCTTCCTTTGAGCTAGAGGTTTTTACTATTTATTACGAAAACTATAAATGTGGACATTGCAGTCATTGCATCTATACCCCTCATATGTTGAACGCTTATTACTCTGAAATTATTAATAAAATATATATTGTGCACTTCTGTGAGTAAATACCAGGGTAGGAAAAAATTCGACTCGCGAGCACAATTCGAGTCAACTCGCTCGTTTTAAAATTCGTGCTCGCGAGTTTTATTTTTGAACTCGCGAGCACAAATTTTTTTCGACTCGTAAGATTTTTGTGCTCGGCTCGTAAGTATAAAACGACTCGTTTTAAAATTTGTGCTTACGAGTTTTATTTTTCAACTCGTAAGCACAAATTTTATTCGAGCAGAAAACGAGCACAAACGAGTTGAAATCGAGCAACTCGTATAAAAAAATTATTGTTTGCTTGTGCGAAGTAAAAATATACATACGTATGTATTTGTTAAGAAAAGAAGAGAAGGCAAGACGTGTGGGAAAAGGTTGTTAAAGTAATGTTCATACACATATGAATCATAGTCATAAACATGTAAATAAGTATGTATGTATGTTTAAAAATAGGTATACATGCAAAATGTTTAATGATGTGTAATAAAATGTATGCGTTCTTCAACAACTAACATAAGTGTTTGAGATTGGTAACATATTTCTTTTCATAAAAGCTGCTTTTAATTGTGAATAAAATTAACATTTGTCCACCGATTTTCATGTTTTAAAATATATATTTTATTCGTAATATACAAGGCTTTCTCATTAATGATAAAAAAATCGTTATAATTTTTTTTAAGAGTTTAAAAAAAGTATTATTTACTTACTTTGCATGAAAAAAGCTTGTCGCCCCGAATTTCTAAATAACTCCGAAACAGTGAAAAACATAAAAAATGTTATTCGTATGACTTAAAGGACACATTAATCATAATCATTTGTAGGTGTTTTGATAAAAATCGGAGAAATCTTTCATAAGTTGTGATGCCTTAATTCGGGTGAAATATAAGTCAAGCCCATAAAAAAATCCAAAACTGCAAACGAATTTAAATTAGCTGCTTTAAAATCTTTATATTCTATATATTTTTATATAAAAGCTTGAATTTATTACACTTGTTTTAAATTTTTATGCAAAATAATTAATGATATGTAATAAAATGTATGCATTCATCAGTGACTTGCATAGAAGTGTTTGCTATTCATAAGAAATGAATCAGCTACCTGTTTCTGTATTGAAAATTTTCGTTTGCGAATTTACATGGAAAAGCTAATAAAAAACCATCAAATTTGTTTTCAATATAGATTCCCTAACGCACATTTTTATATTTATAACATTAAACAGGCAGTAAGAGTTTTGTATGTGCACGGCACTATACTTTTAACAGAAGTTAAAGAAACCAATATAAGAGTTTTTATGGCTGCAATAGCCATCATATAATTGTTTTGTGACAATGAAATTAGTTGATTCTTATAGATTGTAACGATAGAATTTAAATTATTCCTAGTTTCCTCATTTTTAAAATACCTTTTTTTAATCTAAACTTGTTCAGTACATTCATATTAACTGTTTAACTCTTTAAAACGGGTTTTCTCTATTAAATTTATTATTATTTGTATACTCCTTTTAGTTTTCTTGTTATGGAGTCTTAAAAAAATGTTAAGCACTGGAAAAATATGTTCAGGTGTTATTACTTATTTTATAATAAAGAAAAAAATGAATTTTAAAATAAAAACAAAAGTTTTTGCGTAAATAAAAAGCAATTTTTTATTACAGTTTTCCCGACGTTTCGTCGATTTTTTGTCGACTTTTTCAAGGGAGCGTCTATTTAAAATTTTAAAAAATATATAAATTAACATAAATACAAATAAATTACATTAAAAGAGTTAAACTTACAATATGAGTTTTTCACATTAAATTAAATTTCTCTTTTTACATGTAACATTAAACATATAAACATAAATTTAAAGTTAAACACATATCAAAACAAGTATCACTGTCACGATTAAGTAATTGCAACCCTATAATTTGCGCTAATATTGTTAGTTTCTTCTTTGACATTCATCGTCTTCTTTATGTTTTCTTGTATCCTTAGACTTTCAATTGTAAATCTCTTCTTATCCCCCCTTACTTTATCTAGTATTCGCACCCCCTCAAAATCAATTTTATGTTGTGTATTTAAAATGTGTGTTAATAATGCTGTCGTTTCTTTTTTCCTTTGTATATCCATCATATGTTCTCCCATTCTAGTTTCAAGGGATCGTTTTGTTGTTCCAATGTATATGAGTTCGCAACTTTGTTCGTTATTCCCTTTACATTGTAATTCGTACACAATGTTGTTTTGTTTTTGTTTTTCTATTGGAGCTTTTATTGCAGAGAATATAGTGCTAAGTGTTTTATTGGGTTTATAAGCAAAGCTTATATTATTTGTTTCTATTGACGTTCGTATGTTTTTATTATCAGTGAGGCCCGGGATGTATTTTACACTGTAAAAATATTTTTGTTCTTTTTCTATATTAGTTTTTGCTTTTTTAGGTTTTATTTTTGAGATATTAAGCATTTTATAGCCCTTTTAAAATACCGATTTAGCTTATTCAGCTTTATTCATCACTGATAGTTGCTAACATTTATTTTCAATACTATGTTAGTAAATATTTCCCAATTTAAAATTAAAACTCCTTTACCCTAGTTTTGTATGTTTTTAAAGCGTATTACATGATTACATTCCTTTACACGAGTTCTTTCCTTTGCTATTTCTCATGATTAGTTATGCTTGTGACATCATCATTTTTGTTGTATCAATATAAACTTTTTCCTTATTTTTTATAAATATGCTGTTGTTGTTATATGTCTTCGATGATACATTTATTCATGCATAGTATGCAGGCCATTTATCCACGCATACAAACAAATAAACCAAAATTTAGTTTAGAAAAAATTTACAACCAAAAATAAAACTCGCGAGCAATTCTTTTCAGCTCGACTTACGAATTGAGTTTTATTTTGGACTCTTAAAATTTGAATTCTTTTCGCGATTTATATTTTTCAACTCGCAGAAATAAAACTCGCTCGCGAGTTTTATTTTTTTTATTCGCGAGCCGAAAAGAAAAATTCTTTTAAATGTGAACTCGCGATCGAGTTCAATTCGAGCACTCTCCGTACTCTGGTAAATACCTTCCAAATGGTGTATATTTTTTTTCAAATCGTTTGACATATAGAGAAGAAAAGTATTCTTAAATGTTTTGCCTTTGCTGATTTACATATACTAGTGTTCGCCTTATGGTCAAAATTCGACCAAAAATTTTCATGTTCATATGAAGAAAATATAGTATATCTAAGTATATATGAATTTACATGTATCGAGCACTTTTTCCCGTCTTAGTGGATCGATTTGGCGAGAGACCAACCTCCGGTTCATATTTTAACTTCCACGTGAGTAAATTTAACTTTATAAGTTTAAAAAATCTCCTTAATAGATTGTCACTCAGGACATTGCATGCTGATTTTATTTTTCAATGTCTAATATTAACGAAAATTAATCAAAGTACCAGATGTTAAACAAAAAAGTACCAAAAAGCTCCCCTTACATATTCTTATTCACTCAGGACCATGCATTTTTAATTTTATCTTTATAGGTCGAAAAGTAACAAAAAGTCAAAACGTACCAAAGGAAAAACAAAAAGTACCAACATTTTTCATCTTTTAGGTTTTCATTTAATCCGGACCCTGCACCTATAATATAACGTTTCTACACAGAAAAAATAATTTTTCCAATTCAAACAAAAAATTTGTAGAATCAAACAATTTTTTGTCTGAAATCGGTCCTATAAACAAATTCGCATATTCAAACAACTTTGAAACCAACCAAAAATTTATTTTGTTTCTTATAATGTTGTTGTTGTTTCTGTTGTTTAAAAAGAGTGAAACGTTTTTTTACCTGCTATTTTTTATTTTTCTTTTTACTTCAAACCTCTTCATCTTTCTTACTGTTGTACTTTTTTAAAGTGTCCAAAAATAGACTGTATGTGTTTTTTGTTGTAGTTCTTATATTTTACATTAGGAAGTGTTGCTTACGATCAAATAAAAAAATGCAAAAAGACGACAACATTAACAAGCGTTAAATATTTCATACAAAAATTATGAAAACTTGAAACCAATAACGCGTGTATTATATTTTTGAATGGTTGTCAACATTTTTGTTGGTTAAATAAAAATCAAACAAAAATTTTATTTGAATCAGTAAAAAAATTTGTAGAAATTACAAAAATTCGGCAATAATTTTTTCTGTGTAAGTTCAATATTATAAAAATTTAAAAAATTATTACATGATGCACTGAAAAGTAAAAGAAAGAAATTGAATTTGTAATATTGGAAAACCGGTTTCTAAAAAATGTCGAATACTGTCGACAACCCCTATTTTTTATTACTTGATAATTGAAAAAACATATTTTTTGTATTTGTGTTAGTAGCAAATTTTATCGCTTATAACTCTTAAATTATTGAACAGATTTAAATAAAATATACAGCAGTTTTGACTTAACTGCCTTTTGTTTACGTGCACTTTTGACTTAACTGCCCAAAATACATATTTTTGGAATTATTCTTTAAAATCCTTGTTTAAGGCTACAATACACTATTATACTTTGTATTAATACATGTCAAAATCTCAAGTAATATGACAAAGTGTGATAGTGTGAATGCGATGTGTCACGAAAATGACAAGTATTATGAAAAAAGTTTGACATCCCATACGACTTCATCGTTTTTTCAAAAATTTCTAAACAATAATACTTTTCATTGGATCAGGGTTGCATTTTTTTCATGTGTGAGTGTTTATACTTTGTGTGATGGTGTGAACACAAACTGTCATGTTACATTAGATTTTTTGACAGTCGCAACAAAACTCATTAGATTTCTGTCTCACAAAGTATTATGGAATACGTAAGAGTTGTGAGAGAGTGTAAACTAGGCTTTACGTGCATTTTGTATACCTGACATTTTTCATATTTTTGGTCAGCTTTTAAACATCAAACTTAGCTGCACACATAAAAATATATGGTGGCCACTTTTTCACATAAATATCCAATTTAAGCTCTTTATAAAAGTATAAATAGCAATTATTTTGTTTTTTTTCCATAAATTTTTATGTTCTTTGTGAATTCTCATTGTTTTAGTTAATATTTCTTTTATAATTAATAAACATTCATACATGTATAAAATGATCTGTTATTTCCCAGCTAGCATAGGCTGTTTGTTAGACGATTATGTTTAATATACAACTCCTAAAAAAATCTCTGATCATTATCTGACGAGTAACAAAAACAAAAACATCTAAATCTTTTTTTAATTTATTATTTTGCCACGCTCGTCTTTAAATCTTGAAATGAACCTGAAAATACCGATGCCAATACAATTTTAATAAAATAAACCGGCCTAAGGATCTGTAAAAAAGGATTTTCCGATGGTGTTGATTTCGCGACCATAAGGTTTGTTTTATAGAAATTGTATGAAAATTAAAAGTTTTGGCATGAAAAATACGACTGATGCCCTTATTTAGGTAGCTCAGTCATACGGCTGAGCATTTCACGAGTTGTAAAATAATACCTACATGAGTCTCATACGACTCTTGGCATGCATTTTGAAAGACTCGTTATATAATCTCTACATACATCATAAACGATTTCCTTTTCGATTAATATGAGCGTTTTTCGCTGCGTTATGGAAGAATCTCTCATAGGAATCAGCACGTGTAACAGTTTCTCCCGTGCGAGGAATTGCCTACAATTAAAAAATGAGCTCTTCGACGATCAAAAGCACTCTTTGTGAGATTCCCAGTAGACTCCTAGACGATTGAAAATGCTAGCTGTGTTGAAATAAAATTTTAATAAAATAATAATTTTTTTATTCTACTTTTAAATCAAACACTTTACTTTAGCTGCACTTTTGTCACATTAAGCCAGGTAAATGCATTTAAGATAACTGCATTTTTAATTTACCTGCAAAAAAATCGTTCAAAGGAGATTGTGCAGCTAAGTCAAAACTACTGTATATGTATTGTGCACTTTTGTAAGTAAATATCTTTCAAATAGTGTATATTTTGTTCAAATCGTTGACATACAGAGGAGGAAAGTGAAACTGTTTTGCCTTTGCCAATTTTATATAGATATAGATTAATTTTATTCAACCTTTTAGTTTTGAGTTTTAGAGTCAGGGTTTATATAGAACTTATGGTCAATTCTGAACCTATGAGAGTTATGTCCGCCAAATTTTACATCGATACGAGAAATTAAGTAGTGGTACTAAGTGCTATTTTCGGGAGTGTTATTTGAATTTGAACATATAACCAGGGCTGTGGAGTCGGAGTTAAGGTTTTTGTACCGGAGTCGTAACACCCACAAAAACTCGCGACTCCAACATTTTTCAAATATTTTTCAAAATTAAAAAATTTTTAAAAATTTAAGAAGGTCTTCCTTAAAAATTTTAAATTCATAAAATAAGGACCAGTCTACTTTACATATGAGTAGGTGAGTTGCAAACACCGTTCGTTTCAAAAATTTAAATAACGATATATTTTGAAAGATCTTTTATTTATGAGTATAGATTATATCGAAGTATGCCCTTTTCTGTGTTTTAATGTGACCTTAAATTGCATTTGGTAACAAAACTGATTCGTTCCACTTACCAGACATTTACAAAACTATCTCTGCATTTTCTGTAACAAAACTCGCTGGTTCGTTGGTGCAATACAGCCGAATTTCGGAATTTAAAAATGAAAATTTGTTTTTTATAAATCGTATATTGAAAAATGTTTTTGTAGCAAAGTTCATATATGTATGTATATATATATATATGACTGGAAATCTGCTGCATTTTTATTTCCAACGTTAAAAGTGAATGATAATAGAAAAACAGGGAAAGGAACTAGGGAAAATAGATGAAATTTTTCCAGATATAATTCCCATTATTGTGGGGGAAACTGTAGAAAAAATAAAGACTTGCAATTTTATATTTCGGTCTTGGACCATAATAATATTGATTATAGAGCGGAAAAAAACAATGGCGAGTACACTGAAGAAAAATAATTTTAATTTATTTGTTTAAAAATTTTTTGTTATTGTAAATACCTATGATAAAAATATTAAAGCACAGAAAAAAAAGTAAAAAACAAAAACAATTTTTTTCATGAGTAAAATCAATGAAACAACAATAAAAATTAATCAAAGAAATGCATATATAACAGTAAATGCTAAAGAATGCAATGCTGAAATAAATAAAAAAAAAGAAAACAATAACAACTTCCTAACGGTTAAACCAATTGTTCGTACGCGTTCCCTTTCACCCTCGGTCTTTACAAAAACAGTGGATAGTGATACGTTAAAAAACATTAAATTGTCTTTTGGGACAAGTGTTGCCGAGTCCGCAAGTATTGCCGCGATGGCAAAAACAAATTTAGTAGGAAATGATACCATCAATTTAAACACAGTCACTATGGAAACCCCTCTAGTAAAAAGTTGTCAAAAGCCTCAAGTACAAGTTGGTATGGGCAGGTATAGTACAGTGCTTAAACGGGGTCGCAGCCCTACCTCTTCAGCTGTTGCTTCGGCCTCAAAAGTACCATCTCTTGAAAGAATAAATTCACAAAATCGTTTTGCAATACTGGAGGATGAATCCTCAGAAGCACCAAATGTGATAAAATCGTCCAAGCCTCCCGCGATATATCTTAGGGAGCAAAACTCAAATGAGCTTATAAAGAGTTTGATCTCGGTGATAGGTGAAAATAATGAGAATGATTTTCGCAAGCTAATTACCAAATTTGAAGCGCTTAAAAAAAGTTTTTATACATACATACCAACTGAAGAGCAGTAAAGGTCTTCAGGTAGTGATTAAGGGAATCGACTCATGTGTGGACCCAGAAGAAATTAAAACTTTCTTGCAAAAAAAAGGCTTCAAAGTAAAAAATGTAGTAAATATTAAAAATAGGGGAAAAAAATCCCCAACCACTATTTCGAGTGAAGTTAGATCCAGGCGACGTAAAGCTTAAAAAAACGAAACGCACCCTATTTACGATTTGAAATATATTCTGTATAGAAGAATAACTATAGAGGAGCCGCACAAAAGAAATGGTCCCGTTCAATATCTAAACTGCCAAGAATTTGGCCATACTAAGGCATACTGCTACTTACCCCCTGTTTGCGTAGTATGTGGTGAATAACATGGTACAGTTCTTTGCGATGAGTCTAAAAACGACCCCAATGTAAAAAAATGCAGCAACTGTGGCGGTAATAATATACACTATAGTCAAGCAGTCATCTGGACCGAAAACTATTCCCCCTCAAATGCAGGTAACAAATCAAGTAAACACTAATGGCATTCAGGTTCCGCAGCCTAGTAATAACAGAACCTCTTACGCTAACGTCCTAAAATCAAACCATATGCCTATGCAAGGTGCTGCGCCAAGTAGTGATGAAACTCCAGTTTCAAATTTAAGTCGTCTAGAAAAAACAATGAAAACATTAGTGCAAACAGTAACTAATTTTACGAACACAATGGGTAATATGATGCAGGAAATTCTTAGAATGCAATCGATGTTATTGCAAGCTGTACTTAACAAGCCATGAACTATTTAAAAATTTGTTTTTGGAACGCAAACGGCATCCGCCAACATAAAAACGAATTAGAATACATTCTTAAGAATAAACAAATTGATGTCATGATGGTTTCTGAAACTCATTTGACCTCAAGAAATACGTTTAAAATCAATGGTTATATACTATATGATACCAAGGACCCTCGACATAGAGCTTGTGGAGGTTTTGCAATTTTGATAAAAAATCGGGTCAAACACTACCTAATGTGTGATCATCGTGAGGATTATCTGCTAGCAGCGAACATTTGTGTTGAAGAGCTAAATCGAAACATAGTAATTTCATCTCCAGATGGATTTAAATGTGGTCGCGAGCGGACAACCGACATATTGGCCTACTGATCAGCAAAAATTTCCAGATGTCATCGATTTCGGCGTGGTTAAAAACATCCCCACAGAAACTATTGAAGCTTCCTTAGAATTATCTTCCGACCACACACCTACAATTGTTACTATAATGAAACCCAATACAATTGTATCTCCGACTGGTTAGCGACGCACAGTAGCGCCCGTAGAGCAAACGAGGTTGCAAAAATCAAAATTTTCATGAGCACCGACGAAGTTTTGAATAAACTCATGTTATAGGAAACTTTTCAACGATTTCAAATCTGCCACTCTTAATAATATCACATTTTTAGTTTAGAAGATATAGCCGTTCAAAGTTGACCGACTTTCGGTTTTCAAAAAAACACACAATTTTTAGTAAATTTGTTGCGATTTCAGGTGTAATATCACGAAAAATAGGTAACGAATCGCCTTATTTTTTGTTTGTATTGATTGATGCATTTATTAAATGTGTAATGATAAAAAAAAAATGAACTGTTTGCTTTGTGTTTCTCCTGGTAAATCACTATTTAAAAACTATCCGTTTTTTCACTATTTTTCAACTTTGACGGAAAATAACAAAAATCTATATTTTTCTATATTTGCCATATTTGCAAAATCTGTTCTTTGATTATTTCTTTAGATAATTCAAAAATTTTATCTGCCCGTACGTGCCCGTTTGGCTTCTAGAGGTAAAAAAGGTTAAAAAGACATGGTTGCCATACTAATATTGCGGTTTAATAAAATTCTTTAATTTGGCCCCTACAGCGCGTAGGATGCTCCTAGATGGGTCAAATGTATGACCAACCCCACTTTATTATTTATTGCCGAATTTCGGTTTTTTTAGTTATTTCAATAAACTAAACCATTTTTGAGTTACGCGAATATATGCTGTGCAGCGCCTTACATTTTCGAAATAACGGTATATCTTGAAAACAAGAGCTAATTTAAAAAAACGGTTAGCACCACTGAATTCAGCGTCCCCAATTAGGGTGAAATGCCAGGTGCGCGGCATTCGAGTTATCGAGTATTCGAGTTATTCGAGTTATTGAAGAAATAAGCTCAACACATTCGGCTAATTCGGCGAAATTGTGACATTTTGAGTATGACATAACTTTTGAAAAAAAAATTTTAAAATTTTTTTTCGTTCATATATGTTCCTTATAAGATAAAAGGAACATTCTCACCAAATTTCATTAAAATCGGAAGGGGTCGTGTCCCACTCTTGGTCGTTTTGACATGGAATTACCCATATACCGAAAATACAGAAAATTGAAAAAATAAATTTAAAAAAAAAAAATTTTTTTTTTTAATTTGTTGGGTAATAATTTAGAACCCTAAAGAAAAAAAAAATAAAAACAATCTAAAAATGTAAAAATAATTTTTTTTTAGGTACCATAAAATTGATTTTTCTACTAATTTTAACTTTGATAACCCATAAGTAGGCCCCTACACAGCGTAGCACCCTTTTCAAATGCACATTTCATAGGCTGAACAGTTATCTATCATATGCTGTTTAAACTGTTCAATTACCTTATTCGGTTCAAAAGATATGATTTTTGCAACGAAAAAACTCAAATGGCGCCACTGTGCGACGTCAGCCACACAAATAAATTGGTTAAAATATAAAAAATATCTCAGTACCCATTGCTCAGAAAATATTCCGCTTAGAACACCGGAGAACGTAGATCACTCTATTGTTATTTTGACGGTTTTCTGAAACTACCTCTTAAACATTCTAGTATTGCCCCCATAAAAACAAAAACTATTAAAATATATTCCACAGATGTCGAGTGTCTCTTGTCTGAAAAAAGGAGAGCTCGAAGAGAGTAGCAAGTGCACAGATCCCCTCAACTTAAGAACTTACTAAAAGAGTGTACAAAAAGGCTAAGAAAGTTACTGCAGACTCAGATAATGGCTTCTCTGAAAAAATATCTTAAGGAACTTGATGCAACTCCACAATCGGACTACTCATTATGGCGTGCAGCTAGAAATCTCAAAAGGACAGTTGTCTCTAAACCATCATTAAGAAACTTGAATGGAAGTTGGGCAAGAAATGATGTTGAAAAAGGAAATCTGTTTGTTAATCATTTAAAAAACGTATTTACCCCAAATATATCTCACGATATTGCGGTCGAGTTACCACCTAATGCTGCTAGATCAGCTATTCCCCTCAGATTTGGGATAAGAGAAATCGAAAGAGCTATTTGTGACTTAAACACTAAGAAGGCACCTGGTTTTGATAAGATCAGTAATAAAATGCTTTTAGAGCTACCTCGCATAGCAAAGAAAATTATTGTTTTTATTTTTAATGCTATTTTACGCCTTGAATACTATCCTCAAAAATGGAAGGTTTCCTTAGTTACCAACGCCAGGCAAAGATCAAACAAAAGTTGAGTCATATAGGACTATTAGCTTATTATCAAATTTGTCAAAGCTGTTTGAGAAATTATTAGTTTCAAAATTAACACCGATTTTAAGTGGAAATAGAAAATAGAGCACTCTTCATCGATGTTTCGCAAGCTTTTGATAAAGTCTGGCTGATGGCTTATTACATAAATTGAAGCAAAATTTACCAGCAAACACACACAAGCTGTTAGAAATCTACTTTGTCGGTCGTCAATTTATTATTAAAGAAGAAAATTTCTTAAGTTCACCTCAGCCAATTGGCGGTGGAGTCCCACAAGGCAGCATCCTGGGCCCTCTATTATACTTGATTTATACTTCGGACATGCCAACAAACAACTACACCCAAACTTCAACATTTGCAGACGGTAAAGCTTTTCTAAGCGTCCACGAAACCCGTTATGAATAGGCTTGCCAACCGTACTTTATAATAAAGTATTGTACGTTATTTCGAGTAATTGTACTCTATACTTTATGAGAAAAATAAAGTACGCGAAAATACTTTATTTCGCATGATTAGATGTATCTAGAATTCAAAATAGATTCAGGTTATATTAGTCAGGGTTTTATTAGTCATAATACTTATTGTACAAGTTTTTTTTTAGAAAAACTAAAGGACAACTAATTGATATTACACAGAAAAAATTATTTTTCCAATTCAAACAAAAAATTTGTAGAATCAAACAATTTTTTGTCTGAAATCGGTCCTATAAACAAATTTGCATATTCAAACAATTTATTTGCATTTTGTTTATTAAAAAAAAACACTGATTTTTTCAAACAAATAATTTAACTGAAATTCATATACTAAATTTAAAAGAAAAAAAATAAAAAACTTTTTGCACAAGCAATGACGCGCACACAAGTAAGCACTTGTATGAGAAGATGACGGCAAAGCAGAGCCGCCGGCTGGCTTTGAGACACATTTTTTTTGTTGGAATAATTTTTGAACGAAGTCTTATTTATACACAACACAATGTTTTTCTTTATCACTCTCTGTTGCTGTATCCTTTCCTTTGCTAAAGAAGAAATGTAACCAAAAACGGCAGCAGACCGACTCGATATGTTTTTCGTCATCATTCTATTTTTGTATTTGATGTATTTAACCAAACAGTTTTAAAAAATTGAATACGGGATTTTGTTTCTTGTAACGTTGTTTCTGCTATTGTTTTTCTTATAGTTGCACTTTTTTAAAGCGTCCAAAAATAGACTGTGTGTGTTTTTTGTTGTTGTTCTTATATTTCACATAAAGAAGTGTTGCTTACGATGAAATAAAAAAATGCAAAAAGACGACAACATTAAAGAGCGTTAAATATTTCATACAAAATTATGAAAACTTGACACCAATAACGCGTTTATTATATTTTTGAAGAGTTGTCCACATTTTTGTTGGTTAAATAAAAATCAAACAAAAATATTGTTTGAATCAGTAAAAAAATTTATAGAAATTAAAAAAATTTTCAAACAAGCGTTTGTTTGAAAATAATTCGGCAATAATTTTTTCTGTGTAGTCAGGGCCATTTTTTGATATTGGCAGGACGATTTTTCGAAAAAAAAATCAGACAGCACTATTCACTTGTTTGTTTTGTTTGAGTACAAAAACTGCCTGCTTTTAAAACACAAGTGCAAAACTCTTTCAAATTACTGCCTGCTTTTAGATCGCGAGCACAAAAGTGACTCGTTTAACTAACATTTAAACCAAAATTTCAAGATTTCCATTCCTTAAGGGAGCTCCCATACAAAATGATTAATAAAGACAAGATAAATATTGAAGAAAACGTACCATAACAGCCAAGGAGTCGCCTTAACAATTTCTCGAGACATACATGTTCCTTATCACCACTTCTTAAGGCGGCTCTCATGCAAATATTGCGTTTTTTTTAATTTTAAAATTAATTAAAATTTTTGAACTTTTGTGAATAAAATCAAAAGTTGTTAACAGATTTTAATCATTTATAGTTTGTTTTGTTTGTTTTTTATAAATTGGAAGCATAGCTGTAATTTTTTATAGATTTTAAGCCAACAAAAATTTCGAAATGTCCTAAAAATGATTTTTGTTGCCGAAAAAAATTATGTTTCTAAAACGACTGCGCATGTTAGAATAAAATTTAACGTTTAAAGGAAATTTTATTGCGGATTTTCGTTTTTTTAGTAATTTCAATAAACTGCCATTTAGTGGCTAGATTTAGCCATTTTTCACCCTGTTTAGCCATTAAAAAATGAGTTTAGCCATTAGCCATTTTTTTTAAGCTATTTTTCAACTTGTTTAGCCATACAATTTTTTTCCGTTTTTCTTTTAAAAGAACAATTTTTATTTTATTATAACAATTTATTAAAGTAAAATAAAAATTTTTAACAATTAAGCTTTGCTCACAATCAGAGCAACAATTTCGTGTTTTCTTCTATCTTTTTTTCTTCCCAAAGTATTTCATATATTTTCCTTACATTTTTAGAACAAAAATGTAGCTTAAATATTTTTAAAAATGTAACTTAAGTTGAGTCTACTTTAACTTCAGCAACAATTTGTATGAAATTGTTTCTGACGTTAAAAATAATTTTATTTAGTTTTGAATGAAAATTTTAACAAAATGTTTTAAAAAATAAATGCATAATATTGTTGTGGCTAAAATTTGCAAACGGTTTCTTGATGCAAAATGTGTGTAGTTACAAAAGAAATTGTTGCTCTATTATGAACATCAAGTGAAAATGTTTTTTTGATTGTCAACGAAGCTTTAAAACGCCTTTAATTTAAATCACAACTGTTGAACTCGCTATAAACGATGATGATGAAACATTTTTCAAAATAAAGAAACAGTATTCCAATATGATATTTATAAAATGGATGAACACACTCATCGGTATTTCTTTCTGGTTGCACGTATTTCAATAAAGAGATGCAGACGGCAACAAATTTTTTTTAGAAATTTTAGAATTGACTATAAAGTTGCTCTCGCTTCCATGGTCTAATGCTGAAATAGAGAGGGTATTTAGCCAAGTAAACATCATTAATTCGATTTTATCAATAATCAATACCAACACCACAATAGTGGAGAGGGTACTATGCGTTTGTGCTGATGTTTGTAATACCTTAAAATATTGGTCCGCAGCCCACCTTTACGTATATCTACTGAATGCCTCAGAATCACTTTCTGAGTCGAATTAACAACGTTTTTCCAGCTGGCTGGCTGCCATGTAAACCTTGTGCGCAAAGTACAGGTCTCAAGTTTGGAGATTATTTGATAAAATTTGGCACATAGTCGGGGTTGACCGACTATTCTTTCTTACTTGTTTTATTTATTGTAGATCTGGACTCAAAAACTGTTGGCTAAATGTTGTCGTGATTATGATTTACCTTCAAATTATTTAAAACTAAGAGGCACGAGTGATTCCTATGAGATGAACAATATCGGCATGAAATTTATCGATGATTTAATTTTTTTAATATCTATCAAAATATTAATTTACGTTTATTCTTATTTAACAAATTGATCTTAACTTATAATTTCATCGCAAACAACTTAAAATGAATTATTTCTGTTTTGTTATTGAATTTTAATGTGATTTATTTAAAAAAGCTTTTAGCCATTTTTTTAGCACATTTTTACCCATTTTTAGCAATTTTTCCGTAAATTTAGCCATTTTTGGTCAGTAAGTTTTGGCAACACTGGATTCAGCGTACCCGAATTAGATTAAAGCGCCAGTTGCCCGGCTTGTCTCAAAAAAAGTGTCAAACTCTAGCACAGTGTAATTGTTTGATAAAACTTGCGAAAAGCAATAAAAAAAACTTTTTTAAATATAACAATAAAAAGAAATTAATTGTACTTTATATTTATACTGTGTACTTTTTTTTCTTAACCTTTAATAATCAATGTACTTTAATTGCAACATAAAAAGTTGGGAACCCTAGTTATGAAGCATCTCGTTACTTACAGCATCATATATTTCAACTGGAAATATGGTTAAGACAATGGAGGATAATGGTCAATGAGCAAAAATGCGTACATATTACATTCACCTTGCGCCGGGAATCTTGCCCCCCTATTACAATTAATAATCAAATAATTCCTCAACATTCGCATGTTAAATATCTCGGTATACATCTGGATCGGCGATTAACGTGGAAATGCCATATAGAGGCAAAATTAACTCAAATTAAACTAAAAACCATTCAGATTCATTGGCTTATTGGAAGAAATTCTGTCCTTAGTCTCGATTACAAATTTCTACTTTACAATTCTATCTTAAAGACTATTTGGTGCTACGGTATTCAACTATGGGGCACTGCCTTGGCCTCTAATATCGAAAAAATTCAAAGGCGCCAAAATAAACTTCTTCGAATAATCACAGCCGCTCCCTGGTATGTTAAAAACTCAAACATTCATTAGGATCTCAATGTGCCATTAGTTAAAACTATGATAACAAAATATGCAACAAAATATTTTAAAAGGCTTGAACAACACCCAAATCCACTAGCTCGAAATATTTTAAATCATGGCGGCCACACTCGCTTAATAAGAAGAGACACTGCAGCACTTACCCAATTAGAGGAGCGGTAAACACCAATATAAGTGAACAGAACCCGCGATGAAGAAAATTTTGACTGGCACTGGCAGGACATAAAATAACGTATTAGGTTAAGATTTGATCAATTATTGTTAGTTCATATCTAATATATGAAGATTCAATAAATAAATAATGAGAAAAAAATTTGTTTAAATTTGTTGAGATGAGCTGCATCAAGCCACATTTTAGAAACTTTAGAGCAGACCGTAAAAACATCTTGAAAATCGCAAATTTGCCTTTGTGCGAATGTTTTGTATAACTCTAATTTTTTTTGTGTCAATGATATCCTCAATAAAATTACGTACCTTTACTTATTAACTTGTTAAGTATTCTTTATCTCCCATGATGGTATTGGTACTGTTTAATTCCTTGAGACAAACAGCACCAAGTCCAACAACAAAAGGTCTGCTGTTTCCCTAAAATAATACAAGGCTTTAACAATTCTTTTTACCTTACTTTGCTCTTCAAAATATGTTATACAAATTATACAAGTAACAACTGAAACCGCATGTGCATGTTTAAGTAAAAATATATTTAATTTTCCTGAGAATGATTAACAATGTTAGTGGAAATATTTGACTAAATGAATAAAATATCAGTGTTTTAATTAATCTTTATTAAAAACAAAAGACCTCACTTCACAATTTACTAAAAAGGACTCTTGATGTTCTTTGCCTCTAAGCACATTCTCCTTGTTTTCTACAAATTCAGTGGTAAACAACTGGTAAAGTACACTTAATGCCCTTTACGTCTAAGCAAGTTGGTGTTGCTTTCAACTTTTCTATCTCGAAAACTACATTAGATTAGTGCTGGGAAACTATCGATGGTACTATCGATAGTCTTAAACTATCGAAAATTTCGAAATTTTCGATAGGAAAAATATCAATATTGATATTATTATTTAAAATACAGCTATGAAGACATGTTACAGCAGCCATACACACACTGTTTTTTGCCGCAAGTTTTTGCTTGCTATTTATTATTAATTCGCGCAGAATTGCAGCAATGAACACAAACAACAAGAACGGCAGGTGTTATGGATTGCTTAGCTGCGCTTTTTTTTAATGCTAACTTAAGTCCTTTATGCCGAAATTTTTATATGTTTACATAGTGACTGAAATGTCACATATTTTTATAATGTAAAAAAAAAATTAAATAAAAATGTAATTGCAATTGCAAGCATTGGATAAAACAATGAACGACCATTAGAGGAAAAGTCCGCTAGATTGATTAATTTTTGGGTTGATAATCAAATTCAATTTAGAATATTATCTAAAGTTGCAATAAATTGTCTTATAGTCCCTGTTTCTTTGGTTCCTTCAGAATGGTGCTTATCAGCATCACAATTTTTAAAAACTGTCATCTTAAATATGGTGCGTACATACATACATACGTCTCTTATGTTCAATAAAGTGATAAAAACAACGAACTGTAGCCCGATAAAAAACTAGTTACAGTTTTCCTACTTAAGTACAAACGTTCAGTCGATAGTAATATCGATATATCGATAGTGAAATCTGAACTATCGATAAATATCGAAAGTATCCCAGCACTACATTAGATAAAACGTATGTGAATTCGCAAATCGATGGAGGAAAAATTCTGATTCCAACGGTATAAAAAGATGTAAATTGGTGTAGTTTACCTCTCCCCAGAGAACTATTGCTACATTTTGTTAACTTTTAAAATATACTTTAGTTCAATGATTATTTTTCTGTGGTGCGATTCACTAACTTTTAACGAACCGACAATCGTTATATTTGTCAACAAATATATTCGCTTGCAGTAACGATAGTGTGATTCTGTAACTTTTTTTTAACGAAAGTAAACTGCTTTATTTTTTGTAACATCTCTGTCTTAAAAATGTTAAAAAAACGAAAAGCACAAAAGACAATAAAATAAAAACAAATGAAATTGTTCTTAACCCCCTGTTTTACACATGTTTTTGCATTCAAAATGCATTGAAAAAGGTCTGGCCATACTCATGAGTAAGGCGAAGGGTTAATTTATGGTTTTTATTTTTTTTTTTGTGAATTTTACGTTTAGAATTTTCTTTTTGTTCTTAATATGCTTTTTTTGTAAATTTTAAATTTAGGATTTTGTTTTTGTTCATACATATGCATATGAATATATCTTTGTTTGTATGTAAACTATTTTAAACATAAAATACATTTTATCGATTAAATAAACACAACCTAAATTACTGTCGCTAAAATAACGACAAAAAAATTGCTTAAAGTAACTGCTGATTTTAAAAAACAGCGAATATCGTAAAAAATTTTACTGAATAGCATATTCGATAAATTTTTGTTAAACTTATTTTAACGATTCGATTATCGTTATAAAAGTTAGTGAATCGCACTACTGGTGGGCTTTAAATATCGATTTGAAATTTTTACAGAACCATTTCCTGCTATATTTAAACCTTTATAAGGAACTGCATCGAAAAAAGTTCAAAGGCAAATAAGGACCAGTCTCATATACATTTAGCATCAAGGTTAGAGTACACAGAAAAAAATAAAAATAGATTTTAATTAAAAAATGTGTGATATTAATTAAAAAATTAATTAAATTTGCACCAGTAAACAAATTAATAGTATCAATTAAGCGTTTAATTTAATTGATTAAACGTTTAATTCACTTGATAAAACTTTTAATTCACTTGATTAAATTTTTAATTTAAACTGATTTTATTTTTGATTAATGCTTTAATTAGTGAACAATTTTGGAGAATTTTTTCTGTGTAGGAGTCGGAGTCGTTCTTTAAAAATTTTAGCAGATGGAGTTTGAGTAAGAACTTTTTCTGGACGACTCCACAGCTATTCATATAACTTTAAATTTTGGTAAGGTTATTTAAGTTGCAATAGATTAATTGTATCTAAATACATACCAACATAATAAGATGGTTTATAAGCACAAATACTTTATTCCGAAAAGAAAATTGTGTGGGGGCTATGTGAAATTATGGACTTATTCTCACCATTTGTAAGATTTCTTTTGATAATTTAAAAGTTAGTACCAAATTACATAAAATTATCTTCAAAATAATCAACCAGCCAGCCGTCCGGACGGACATCGACTCACTTAAAGGTGGGTGTAGCTAGAACCTATATTTTTCAGTGTTGAATACATCAGCACAAACATATTCTCTTCACTATGTAAAATTTTAATTTCAAATTAAATGCTCAAATAATTATCGCTTCATTCATAAAACTGCTCGTTAATATTTAAATACAATCATTGGGTAATGGTTAAGCGTCATTGTTGCAGTATTTTCGGTTCTGCATTCCTATACGGATGACCAATTGGTGCAATACAAATATGCTTCTAATGAAATAAGTAATTCCAATACCAGGTTAATATCTTTTTTTACAATTATATATACTTCGTTGATATAAAATTTTATTCTGACTAATGCAATTTTCTTGTTTTTGTATGATTATCTTCTGGTTTAATATAATACAGTGAAACTTCGATATTACGAACTTCGTTATAACGAAAAACTCAATATAATGAATTTTTAGCTGAGTCTCTTGAAAAAACCTTTTTATTGCAAAGTTTTTCATACAAATATGCTCTATAGCTATAACGAAGAAATTCTGAGTTATAAAGCCTCTATACAGCGAAGTATTTTTTCAGAAGCCTCTATACAACGAAATTATAATTGCGAAATACATACCCTGTAGTCAGCGTAGAACAATATATGTTTATGTCACCACTCTGTTCAGTAGCGACAATTGCACCAAATAAAATGTCGACAAGTTTGCTTGGGCGAGTAGAGTTACGGTCAGTGTGACCATATTAGCTTTTTTCGAGCTAAATTTAGATTTATTTTTTTCTTTTTAGCTCGAGATATTTCATTTAGCTTTAAGCTTTTTTTCAGTTTTTTTCATCGATGCATTTAGCTTTTCCTGCACACAGAAAACAAATTGGTTGGAAAACGGTTGCAGTAATAAAATATTGATCAGGAAATATAATTTATTATTGCAACTATTAAAAATGTTTCTGTAATCATACGAGTTTAGGAAGATTGACTGATTAGGCCAAAGCCTCCGATCCTAGAGTTGGGGCTGCCAACACCGCTAGGCCGATTTAATACAGGTGAGTTTCAGTGACTAAATGTTATCAGTTGTCACCTATTTTCCTGAGACGCGTCGGCGTAAGCCTGCACTCAGGATACTCAGTTCTGTACGCCTTCTCACTTTTGCTGTCATCAGACGGGCGCCTGAATAACATTTCCAGGGAACACTTGGTCTAAGACCGGAAGTTGTGAGATGCTTGGAAATTTCAGACAAAGGAATCGCTTCTTGCTATCCCCAAGTGGATAGCAGACAGAAATCTTTCAACCTCTGTGAAAGACCCCGTGACGCCCTATGTTCTTCGTGAACTCTAACTGATTTTTAATACTAATGATTATTAAAGCGTAATTCTTACTGAAATATGAGTCCTTCAATTCTTTTATTAGTTATGATAACTAATTTTATTTAATACTAAAAATAAGTACGAATAGTGTCAATCACAACCAAATTTATTGAAGTGCAATACTGAATATTGGTTATTACAATTAATAATTTGCTTTTGTCAATAAATTTTATAATAATAGTGCTTATTCATTTATTTTAGCTAATTATTGATTGTTAGTATGGTTTCAATTCGTGTACAACAAATGAAATTATAATTATATGGTATTCACAACCAAAAAAAAGCTATATGTCCCAATTGTTTATTGTGAGTACTAAACTAATTATAAGCTGAATTTTCTGTCAAGAGTAAAAAACAAATTATTTAATAATATAAGTTTTAATATCATATTAAAAAAATATTTGGTCCGATCAACATCGTACATATGGGCTAACTCTCCAGCACGCTCTAAAGACTCCAATAGATCACTAGTCCCGTCAAAGTCTATATTCCACCTTCTAAGCTTATCCATCAAATCCATTTTGGCCTCGGAGGCTATAGATGCTATCGAGGGGTGAGTCATCTTATTACTCCTCTACCGGTGATTTTACCACTATATTCAGCTCCGGGGTACCTAGAAATTTGGGGGAGGATAGGCCACCTATTGCTTCCTGCTTCATTTGGATTTCTTAAAGGCACTGTGTTTCAAGCTCGTCATGTTCACCACTTATGAATTTAGCCCAATGCTTTCTCAATTCCTCAACACTGACCGCTTGGTCTAATTGGAACTCTTTTAGGTGCGGTAAGAATTCTTTCCGTTTAAGGGAGTAGGTCCCCGATGTTCTCAACATTGTCTGTGTTGGTCGGATAAATAATGTATATATTTATTTTAAAACACTAAATAATCACCCTTTTCGTGGTTGGCGAGTTAAAAATACGCTTGCGACTGACTGTTAGGTCATAGATTTGAAGAAGCAAGTTCACGTTCTCTTTAATCTATTACCAAAAGTTCGCCAAATACGATAAGGGGGAATAAATAAACGGTACATAAATAATAAATAAACACAAAAATGGGTAATAGTCTGGCCAGGCGCGGATCCAGCTTAAGCCTTGGGGGGGGGGGGCATTTTGTATGATACAAAAAAGTAAAAAATTTGTTTTTCAAAGTTTATTAAAAACAATATGTGTATTAGGGTAAGTACTTTTTGCAATTTTTGCGAATATCAAATTCTTCATCGCATAGCCGTATAGACCGTGAAAAAATATTAAGAAATGATGTATTACTTTTTCGCGATCGTGAAGAAAGTTTTCGCACCAAACGCGATAAAGTTTTGAATTTCAATTTTTCTCCTTACTATACAAAAATTAATATTTAATTACAAAATTTTAAATATTTAATTTCAAAAGATTTTGTTATTCGTGCTTAATTTCCAGTTTTTTTTCTTGATAAAAACACTTGAAATTTATTGTTGATGGGATAAGCTATTCCTATGCATTTCACTGGTTGCTTAGGCCAGATCATCAGGAAACTTCATCCATAAAGATTTTTGAAAAACTAAAGATATTAAACCACATAAAACTGTTAAACGTATAAGACTTATAGCAACAGTTTTACTTGTAACAATATCAAAGCTTTAACAAAACACATCAACAATAAAAAAGTTGGTTTATCTCATCTTAGCTTATCCCATCAACAATAAATTTCAAGTGTTTTTATCCAGAATAAAAACTGGGAATTAAGCACGAATAACAAAATCTTTTGAAATTAAAATTTTGTATTCCCAAAAATTGAAATTACTTTTTGATAATTACATGGCAACATTGGTGTCATTTAGATGTGTATATAAGTCGCTCTGTTTACTTTTTTAAATTCAATTGTTTTGTGATTCGCTGTAAAGCTAATAAACATATTTTTAACAACATATCCCTTTGTGCTGTCGGTGTCATTGGAGTGTGTGCATCTGGGAGTGCGGTTTTTGTGATAATCAAAGGATAAAATTGTACGTATTTTGTTACTTGTGACCTGTTCTTGTAGTGGATCGTATTTTTCTTTTCTGTGGATAACATTATGCATCTACTATCAGCTGATCTAATTTGTTCCATATATTTGTAATTACAACTCTAACTGGTTTGTGTATTTGCTATTTTAATCGCTAAGCGCCATCTATTGGATAGTAGGATTTTATACCCAACAAACAATTTTCTTTTAAAACAATTTTATTTTAAAATATATATAAACACTTATAAATTGGATCATATCATGGCGTGTATTATGAAAAAATGTCCCATTACCAACGATGAAGAGATGATGATTTCTTGTTGGTTATGTAATGGTCTTTGCCATATTAAATGCAGTGGTCTTTCCGGTCTTGTTGCTGGATCATTGTCGAAAGATAATGGACTTGCTTGGCGCTGTAATGATTGCAAGAAAATAAGCATTACATTCTATCGTTTTTTCCAATCAAATAAATCCCGTTTTTTGGAAATTCAAGAAGAAGCAAATAAACTTTTTGATAAAATATCACAATATGCTGAAATTTTTGATGATTTTAATGCTTTAGAATCTATAAAATCTCCTGTTCAAACATCACCGAAAAGGAAATCTGCAAGGTTAAACAATAAAGTAAAGTTTACTGAGCCTTCTTCTTTGCTATCTTTGCCTCAGAATACCGAACCCGCTTCTTCATCTGTTAATGATCGTGGGCCAACTCTTCTAAGCAAAACATCCGTTCCAACTAATACTGTCCCAATAAATCATCAAAATGCAACAAATCCTGTTAATTTGATAAATAGTGAAAATAACTGTGCTGCTATAAAAGATCTGAGAGTGATCCCACCAAAAAAACAAATCTTTGTATCTCGTTTTGCATCTGATACATCTGTTGACGACATTGATGCGTATATTAAATCTAAGATCGGCAAAAATTTTGATTTGAATGTTCATAAGTTTACTTACTCGCAAGCGCGGATTATCACATCATTTAAGCTTACTGTTCCATTTGAAATTTTTAACTCCATTCTCGACCCATCTTTTTGGCCTGAACATGTCTTAGTTCGAGAATATGAACAAAATATAAACCGGCGTCCAACGAATGTTGCTTATTTGCCGAAACAACAATTATTACATTCAAAAAACTAACTGATGCTCCCGACGATCAACTCATTATTATATACCAAAACGTACGTGGAATGAGGACTAAATGCTCCAAATTTTATGTCGATAGTTTTAATTTCAATCACCACATAATTTGTCTAACTGAGACTTGGCTAAATAATACTTTCTTAAATACCGAAATTGTTTGCAATAATTTTCATGTATTCCGGCGCGATAGAACTACAGTTACTACTGGCGGTGGAGTTTTAATAGCTGTCTTAAATACATTTCCTGCTGAAGAGCTAATATTAAACTTAGCAAGTAAAATTGAATTTATTGCAGTGGTAGTAAAAGTAAACAACATTAAAATATTTATTACATGTTCTTATATCCCACCTCAATCTGATATAATTACTTATCAACAACACATTTTGGCAATGGAACAAGTGGCTTCAAAAATCAGTTTGGGTGATCTCATGTTAGTCCTTGGCGATTTTAATATACCTCAGATTACCTGGCATTTCTCCACAGAAAGTAAAACTTACATTCCTAATCGTTCTGATAACATCAGTGATGATATATTCGGTAACATTACAAATTTATGTCTACATCAGATAAATGGCGTCTACAATATGTATGGTAAATTACTTGACCTGGTATTTGTTAATGAGCCTAAGGAATGTACAATAAATCGTGTTGATCCTATAACACTCCCAGAAGATCGTTACCACCCTACAATTGAAATTAGCTGCAACATTTTTAGTTGTCATCGTGTTCAAAATTTCCATAAAAAAGAAAAGGTGTTTTGTTTTAAAAGGGCAAATTACAACGACCTACATAACCTTTTAATTAACACAAATTGGATTCAATTGTTATCCATTCGCATTGGCGCACCAGAAACAATCGATAAAATGATTAATAATTTCTACAGTACAATAAAACAATATATGAATGAATGTATACCAAAATTTTCACTGAGCTCAAAATCAGGACCACCATGGGGTAATAAACAACTTTCTTCGTTAAAAAACTTAAAAAACAAGAATTACAGAATATATAAGAAATCTGGATCCCACTGCGATTACAGCAAGTATTCCGTCCTTCGTGCAAAATACAATTTGCTAAATGCTAAATTATATAACGATTATTTGATTAAAATAAAAAACAACTTAAAATACGATCCAAGATCATTCTATAAATTTGTAAATTCGAAAAGAAAGATCTCTGGTGCACCGAAGGTCATGAAATATATGGGTACTGAAACACACGATGAAAAGGAAATCAGTGATTTATTCGCCGACTTTTTTTCGTCCACATACTCTGATGCACATTGTGCTGAAAATGTCAATTATCCATTTAATATAGTTACTGGTCAAACTATTTCATTTTCACCAATAACCACACTTAATATTATCAATTGCTTAAAATCTTTTAAATATTCAAACTCAATGGGTCCTGATGGTATACCAAGCAGTATTTTAATCAACTGTATGGAAGCTTTAGCAATGCCGTTGTCAATTATTTTTAATATTTCTTTGAAAAATGGATATTTTCCAAAAATATGGAAAGAATCATATTTAATTCCTCTGTTCAAATCTGGAAATAAATCAAATATAATTAATTACAGAGGTATAGCCAAACTTAGCGCAATTCCAAAACTTTTTGAAAAATGCATTTTAGATTCATTGGTTCATCAAGTTTCACCGTTATTAACACCTTTTCAACACGGATTTCGTAAAGAATCATCAACTATGACAAATATTTTAGAACTGACAACTTTGGTAAATGAGGGATTCGTCAACAACCAGCATACCGACGTTATATATACCGACTTCAGTAAGGCATTTGATAAGGTAAATCACAACCTTCTTTTGAGAAAAATTGATATTATGGGTTTCGACAAAACTTATTTAAGCTGGCTAAGGTCATATCTTCTCGGCAGAATACAATGCGTAAAATTTGGGTTTTCAACTTCTAAACCTATATTGGTAAAATCCGGTGTTCCGCAAGGTAGTCACCTTGGCCCACTTTTGTTTCTGCTCTTCATCAACGACATGCCTGATATTATTAAACATTCACATATACTAATGTTCGCAGATGATGTAAAAATTTTTTTAAACTTCACGAACTCTTTAGACCATATTTATCTTCAAGGAGACTTGGATGCCTTTTATAATTGGTGTAAACATGACCTAATGGATTTAAACCTAATGAAATGTAAACATATGCGCTTTTCTAGAAAACGTAGTATTTTAAATAACTATAAACTCGGTGACTATAAAATCGAGATAGTTGACACAATTATGGATCTTGGCATCTTACTGGATGTAAAATTGGATTTTATTCAACACATAACAATGACTGTCAACAGGGCTCGTTGTACTCTGGCTTTTATTAAACGTTGGGCGAAGGAATTCCATGATACTTTCGTCACTAAACAACTTTACACATCTCTCGTTAGACATATCTTGGAATACGGCTCGATTGTATGGGATCCACATTATATGGTTCATAGTGATCATATTGAATCCATTCAAAAACAATTCTTGCTTTTTTGCCTGAGAGATACATATCGAGGATATGATAATCTCCCCTCATATTCTACAAGATTATCTTTAATACGTTTGCCAACACTGAAAAGTCGCAGAGTTATGCTAAATGTCTCATTTGTAATTAACTTAATAAATGGAAAAGTATGCTCGAATTTTTTATTAAGTAGTTTATCATTTAACATTCCACGACGTACGGTACGGTACTATAATCCCTTATTTATAAAAACTTTCCGAACTAACTATGCTATGGCAGACCCATTTAGAAAACTGTGTTGTTGCTTCAATGAAATGTTTGAATTTATTGATTTTTCTCTGGATTTAAATATTGTTAAACGTAATATTATACTTAAGTTAAATACTCATTTGTATTAGGCTGTAAGGATTTATCTATAGACCTAATTATATATATTAAATAAATAAATAAATAAATAAATAAATTTTAAATATTTTCTAATAATCCATTTGTAAGGAAGAAGGGCGCAAAAAAATCGCGACTCTATTTTGCGGTTTTTTTAATAAACTAAATTTTAATGGCAAATGATAGATGAGTTGTTTGGCGGATATATGAAACAGAGATATTTTTCAGCAGCATAGTAATATATGCGCGGAACGAGCTATTAAAGTTGCACAAGATATTTTTCCATTATGTAAATAAACTCGCACTTTAAACATAAAATTTATAATAGCTTTACATTTTTGTTATACAGTTGCTTATTTTATGTATTTATGCCTGTATTCATAAAAATATTTTAAATATAATAAAGGCTTGAAAACCAAATTTTCTATGAAAATTTTCCTTAATAAACGTTTATGAAATTTTCTAATCATTTATAAATATGGGGGCTAAAATATATAGCATATATAAACAATAAATGTACCATTTATGTATAATGTGTATGGAAATGAAAAAAAAAAAATTTTTTTTGAGGAGCGTTAGAAATTGCATTTGGTGCGGAAACTTGGCTAAAAAAATTATTTTCATTATCAATACTAAATAGCCCATCGCATGGTGGGATGAAGAAATTTTGTCCAAAAAAAGTCATTACCCTAATTAAAAAAACTCAACAAAAAGGTTAAAAAAAATATAAGATCAGTTCAATATACATTAATCTTTTTAAATAAGCAATTTATGATTTCCTTGTGAGGCAAATTTAGACAGTACAGTCTATCTTCTGTCATTGTTGATCCGAGCCATGTTTTTATTCGACGAAGGGTAGGAAATGGCTTCCCGCTCGTATCTTTACTGACGAGCATTGAAACGAACATTTGAAATATTTTTCTTATATTTGGGTAATATCTTCATCACAGTTTATTAAAGCATCTACAACGTTATCTAATAAATCAGGCTCAAGTTTAGATGTTAGTAGGTGTTTATCTCTTTTATCAAATATAATCAGCTCATCAGCTAGTTGTGGTTTTAACAGTTTTGTATCTGTATATGATTTGATTACACTTTGAGGTAGAAGCTTAGGTATGTTCAATACATTTAGGATATCTATTTGAAAAGGTGTTTTGAGATCTTCTAAAATAAATTCATTAAGAGGAATATAACCTAAAACTCGGTAGTAATCTTCAACATTTTGGGAGTGATTATTTCGTTCAAATCTTGTCTTTTCGATAAGAACCTAGAATTGAACGCAAATAACTTAAACTTTTTCAAAAACCGCTTTAAATTGTTCTTCGGCTTTATTTTTTATTTCTTCAAGGCACATGACTAAAATTTTGATAAGGCTTATACTATGTTCACACTTGGGTTCTTAAACGCGTTTAAGCAGCTCGAACGTGATTAAGCTCTAATCACTTCAAAATCGAGATGATTACCCATACATTGAAGTGATTTGTTAATCACTTCAAATCGACATGATTACAACTCAATCACTTCATAAACCACATAGAATCCACTGAACATACCTCAAATGTAGAATCGCCAACAACCGTGTACAACCGGCCAAGATTTCTGCTTAATGTTTTTTTTTTTTTTTCTTAAATAATTCATACATTTTCACAATTACATCATTAAAATTATTAAAATAATCTTCTGATAACCTTATAAAAGTGTTTTTATCCATTTTTAATACTTTAAAGAAATTTAAATTTGTTTGTTGTTTTTTTGTGTGTTTGTGTGTGTGTTTTTTGTTAATCATCTGTCATCTTAATCATCTCAAATGTAATGTGAACGGCTTTGATTAGCTAAATCAACATTTTGCTTAAACGCGTTTAAAACCCCAAATGGGAACATAGCATAAGTGGCTGTGTTACAATAGGTATCACACCTAAAATGTATATTCCGCAAATAATTCTAAAAGTACTAAGTGCGTTCCTTAATATAAAGGTAGAGATACTACCTCTCCACTCAGATATTTTTTCCAAAGCTTCTACTCTATGATGTACACTTGTTGCAAAGACGCATAATGAAGAGAGTTTGGCTCCCAAATACTTTGCTAAAACTGTTTTTCGCTTGGGGTGATTATATTTAAAAAATTTTGTCGCTTCCTTAACAAATGATACAACTTTTTGTATTAATGGCACTTTATTGCTTTTAGAAATTGAGTTGTTTGATTTATGGGAATAGCAAGGCGTTTGCTTCGCATTTGTCGCTTTTCGAGAAATTTTGAACAGCTCCATTTTCTGCTGACATCTCCTACACAATTTTTTAGGTCAAGACCAAAATTTGTCAAAGCTTTAAGAACTATTGATGATAGTGCCTTCGCATCAATTGACACATCAACGTCATCAATATCTTTAAAAGCCTCTTCAAATGCGTTTACAACAAAGCCAATAAATTCTTTCCTAAAAACTTTTTGTTGTATGTTGAAATATCTTTAAGATAAGCAAATCTGGCTTTTCCCCGACCATTGATGTTAACTTTTATTTTTTCATTACCTTGCGGACCACTTAAAATTACCTTTTTTGAGAAGAAATTACCGTACGCAAAGATGTTTTTTATCAAAACATTAATATGCTGTTTCCAAATGACAGGCGATTGATTGTGTAGTAAAATTTATATTAAAAGAAATGTGTTTTTAGAAAAATTTCAATGGAAAGTTTTGTGTTAAAATACATTTTCAACAAGAATTTTATTTTTTATGAATAAGGAAGTAAAATAATTTTGAATAAAATAGGTTCATATATGGGTAAATCCAAAGTGTTGAACGTGACAGCCGTACGCATCAAAAAATGCAATAACATTTTAAACAACAAATATTTTTACGGTCTCTTAACCCTTAAATTATAGCACTAAGAAATTACTGTTATCTATGCTAAAGTTTATGGAGGGTGCGATTTAAGGTCAAAGATAATGACAAAAGAAGTAGCAGTTCGAACGTGAAAAAAATAGAATTAGTTTTGTGGCCATGTATAAAAAGGCGTAACTAAGCGAAACCTGGCACAATTTTTTAGTCAAACTACTTTGAGAATTTTACGTAGCAATGTAACATTAAAATGTCTTTGGTTTGATTCCAAAATCTTCTGTATTTTCTTTTTTTAAGCCAAAATCTTGCTCGATACGTGACATTTTGAACGTGAAATTTTTTCCATAATAATTGAACTGAATAATGATTAAAACAAAATAAAAATTTACCGTTAATCCGAATAGCACATTGCTCTTTGAACTCTTCCTTAGATTACAGACCATGTAAGAAATTTTTTTGGAATAATCAGAAATTACGTTTGCACAACTTTGCAGTCTGATTGTTCATCTAAGTGAAAAAATTTGTGGGTAAATTTATAAAATTAGTAAAATCTAAATATTTCTCTATAATAATATCGTAAAATAATCAGCTTTTAATAACATTTAAATTTTCGGACACGGTGGACCTTTTGACGGATATGCCCATATGTATATTCATTCAACTCAAAATATTTTTATTTAATACGCTTAGCGTACATATTGCATTTGTTGCTCTAAAGAGAGTCAGCTCAAATTTTTCAATTTTTACTTTTTGCAAGAAATCGATGAACATTGGTCATATCTACGCACGGTAAAAATCTGATATCAAAAAATAAAATACTATTTCATATGTTTAATAATTGTTGATTTTTAATATTAAATTAATAATAAACAACAGTAATGTAATTTTTCTTATTTTGCACTTATCGGTTTTACGAAAAAATTTGCAGAAACATAATGAAAGTTCTTAATTTTTTGTTATAAAATTTATCTATTTTTAAACTGAAAATCACCTCGTAAAAGTTAAAATTATAAAACCTACTTATGTTAGTAGTAGTAGCAGTAATTCTTTATTTTTTTTTTTTTTTTTTTTTTTATAATTCATTACAAACATTTTTATTTTTATATTTATAATAAAAAATAAATAGGTAAATAAAAAAAAAAATAAAATAAAAGAAATTTACGTACGGCTTTGACATTGTCGTTAGTTAGTATATGTATACCAAAAATCAAAATTTCTTTAAATTACCGTTTTTTAAAAAAAATTACCTTGCTACCTTTTGCGGCCCAAAATTACCCTAAAAAAGGGTAATTACCGTACGGTTAACATCACTGTCCCCGACAAATCACTGCTTTCGTCAAAAATTATCGAATAGAATTTTGATTCATATAACACATACATACATACATATTGCATTTACTAAGGCTTATTAATAATTCAACCTCACGCATTAACAAGTCAATCGTTTAGTCTTTGGATATAGATGGCACCTGCTGGGATTGAATGTAGAGTAATAAGTAATTGAATTCGGTAAACTAGATGTTTCTTTGGAAATTCTAAATATATGGATACTTATTGAAAATCGTTAGAGATTCAATAAAAAAAATTCAAAAAATACGTATAGAAAATTTCGTCAAAGATTCAATAAAAAAAAAACAAAAAAACCCTAGCTGGGATTTCCAAAAATTTTTTACATTAAAAAAAATATTATTATTAGTAATTCTTGTATTATAGAAATTAACAAAAAATATTTTTAAAATTTACGGGGTGGAAATTTCCTTATTTCCCCCCCCCCCCCCTGAATCCGCGCCTGAGTCTGGCAGAGCAGAAGAAATCGCTGTTGCATTTTCGATTTATATACATAACAGTGCTGCGAGGGGAAGAATACAAAAGTTACGCTATTTTCAAAAAAACAAATAAGAATTTTTGTCAAAAGTTCCACTTCGAAAAATTTCTTGAATAAACAGTAAATTTATGTGATTTATAAGAATAAAAAACATACATATTTCTATTCTATATTTCAGTGATAATAGCAAGACCACAAATCAATTATTGAACAAAAGCAAAGCTTAGAGTTAGCGTTATGCCTATTGCATGAGAATTTAAAAATAAGGTTTAAGCAAACAGTACTTTTCGTTTATAGTCCCTACAGTATTTAGCCACTTTAGCGATATATATTATTTATATGTTTATATGTTTTTTCTGCCGTTATAAGTAAATTTAATATAAAGGATTTACGTGATAGTCCATTTAGAAATGAAAGCATATTTGCCACATACATACTTATTTCATCTATAAGTAGGTATCAAGAGCGGAAGTAAATCGAATTATGGGAGTAATAGTTACATTAGCACAACGTTCTACGTTCTTTTTAATTTTCGAAGACTCAAACCATTAAAAGAACTAAGAATTAAATCGTTTATTTTTTTTCATCATGAAAAAAATTAGTTTTTGGCTTAGGTATCAGGGAAAAATATCTTGTTTGGCCTTCTTATGAGTGTTGTCGAGGACGAAATATAGTCGTTTTTAAAAGTTGGTATTATGATTGACGCAAACGACATATGTACGGCGAACTTTTTACTTATGTGTTTTACATTGTCGTGATTTCGAATTTCAAACGGCTACGACTTCTATCACGACAACGACTTCCGTCAACTATTTTTTGAAAATTTCTGCTAGTAAAAATTTTACTAGTTAAGTTATGTTCATTATTAAATATTTGGCGTCCCTTGTTTTAATAAAAAAAATATTTACTTTTGCAAAACGTTTAGCTAGATCAAACATAACTATACAGTTTCTTAATTACAAGATAATTGTATATCTTCTTACATATAAAGTTAAGCAAATCAATAGAAATTGTTAAAAATTAAGCTAAAGTTTGATCAATTTACTGGTCAAGCTTTTTTTTGGACTTTTTTTCGTTTATTTATATAATTATTCTCAGCTTTAATTAAAAAAGCAATACTTAATCTATGAAAAATATCGAAATAATTAAAAGTTACTACAAGAAGATATAAAAAAAATTAGCTTTATTTTTGGCTTTAAATTTCCTTCTTTAGCTTTTTTAAGCTCTATTTCAAACATGATTTAGCTTTATATTTTTAAAAAATCTGGTCACACTGGTAACGGTACAGACAACAGTTCTAGTGCATTTCTAGGGACATTGTCAACGAAGTCGTCAATAGTTTGTTTTTGTTTTATGCTGAGCAGTCAATAGGTACAGAATGTTTTTTAACAGTTATTCTTTATTTCATTGTATCAAGTTCTTTTGTGGCAAAGACACGTGCGTGCTCTAAGTAAATTTGTGTTTTGTAAAATAAATTATAATTAATAACAAATTATATTTATTAAGAAAGGTTATAAAAATTATATAATAAACAATGAGTAAAAGAAATTTTAAAAGAGTAATTAATAAACAAAAGATTATATAAATATAAAAATAGAAGTGAATGTGAATAGGAAATCAGTGAATTTGAAATTGTAAAAACAGTGAAGATTTTGTAAATCAACATTGCGGGATAAACTAAGAAAGTGGTACATCGAAAAAGCTCCTTCTAGAAAAGCTTGGAGAAGCTGTTATCGATATTAAAGGAAGAAGGGGTAGATGTTCCACTGTCTAGCGAAACTTTGTTGGGCAAAAGAACACAGGTTTTAGTTAGAAGCATATCTCCTGGAAGCTACTGCCATATTGGTCTTGAAACTCTTCCACTTTTCAGAAGCTCGCGGGTCCAATTGTGGCAAATTCTTTGCAAAATCGTCAATGTGCAGGAGAATATAAATCCTTTTGCTGTAGGAATATACTTGGGGAGCACAAAACCTAGTTGCATCAAAGATTTTATGAAAGATTTTATTGAAGAAGTTATTTTATTAAAATAGCAACTTGTGTTAAAAGAAAAAACCATTAAATTTAAGTGTCGTTGCTTAACGTGTGATACACCGGCCAAAGCTTTTATTTGCGGCGTTCCTGGGCATACCTCAATGCATCGGTGCACGAAGTGCACTCAAGTTGCGAAAAAGTGAACAATGTACTGACATATAGTAGCGTTTCTGGCTCTTTGATTTCCGACATAGATTTTAGTTTAAGTATACTAACCATCATTCCCTAATTTTCAGAAATGAGAAAACTCCGCTTGGAGAACTAGGATTTGGTATGACATCTCAAACCCCATTAGATAGCATGCACCTTATCGACATTGGTGCCACGAAAAAAATGCTCATTCGAATAGTTCATAACAAAACCGAAGAAAAAACACAAAAAAAAAATATTTCGAAAATATCTTCTAATTTGGTAAAATTAAGAAAATTTATTCCGCAAGAGTTTCCAAGAAAACAGAGGTCTTTAGATGATTTGCACCATTGGAAATCAACTGAGTTTCACCAGTTCCTAGCTTATACGGGCATAATTGCCCTTTATAATAACGTACACGAAGATATTTTCTTCGAATTTTTAACTTTGCATTGCGCTAATCGATTGCTTAGTAATCCACGATACGTGCATACAAATATAAAACAAGCTAATGATTTGCTAAAACTATTTGTCGAGAATTTCTCTACCGTATTCGGGACAAACAGTGTTTCTTTTAATATCCATAATATGCTGCATTTGGCTTCTTGCGCAGAAACATATGGTCCTCTTAATTCGTTTTCTTCATACGACTTCGAAAACAAACTGCAGTTATTAAAAAAACACGTCGAAAACCATCATCGATCCTCCAACAGATTGTACGAAAGGAAAAGCACACAACGTATTTCAAAACTAAAAATGAAGAGATTAGGTACAGAAAAGATTTAATTGTTGGCTGCTTTATTTCTTGGGAAGAACCTATTAATATCTGTTCCGTTGAATCATTTATTATAATAAAAATTTAAAGCATACCTAATAAAAGAAGATGAAATTTATGTTGAAGGACGGCGGTTATTGGACTTAGATAGTTTTTACCAAGAACCCATAAATTCTTGTGAACTAGGTATATATAAAACAAATCTAGCTTTAGGCGAAAAAGAAAAGTTTTCAATAATAGACGTTCAGTTCAAATTTTTATGCCTGCCAATGAACTCTTATTTCATAATAATATCTATTTTACACTCCTGTCTTCCAGAAAAATGTCAAGCGAACCATCCAACTCTTCCAAAGGACAACTAAAATATTTTCCTCCCAAAAGTAAGTTTTAATTTGTTTTGATTTTGTTACTTACAATTAGTATGTACTTTAAAAGTAACGAAATTCAAGGTTCAAAAAGAGTTAGAACTTATAATTTAATTTCTTTTCTATTATGTTTTTTTAGCTAATCCAAATTGTGGCTGCTGTCAAGAAGTTTAAAAAAAACTTGACACGGTTCTTGAGATTTTGGCTGAGCATAAAGTTTTATTGGATCGCGTTCGTTCCCAAAACGCAGTCGTAGAAAATATGATGTTCATTTACAGAGGAAAAGCTAAAAGAGTTTGACGGTCTATTAGCAACGCAAGCAGATCCATATGTAAGTATTTTCTTTTCAGCATATGTACACAGAAAAAATTATTTTTCCAATTCAAACAAAAAATTTGTAGAATCAAACAATTTTTTGTCTGAAATCGGTCCTATAAACAAATTCGCATATTCAAACAATTTATATGCATTTTGTTTGTTGAAAAAAACACTGATTTTTTCAAACAAATAATTTAACTGAATCAAACAAAAAGTTTACTGAAATTCATATACTAAATTTCAAAATCAAAAAAAAGGTTTTTGCACAAGCAATGATGCGCACACAAGCTGGCACTCTATTAGAAGATGATGGCAGAGAGAGCAGAGCGGCCGGCTGGCTTTGAGACACATTTTTTTTGTTGGAATAATTTTTGAACGAAGTCTTTTTTTATACACACCATGTTTTTCGTCATCACTCACTGTTGCTGTATCCTTTCCTTTGCTAATGAAGAACAAATGTAACCCAAAAACGGCGACAGACCGACTCGATATGTTTTTCGTCATCATTATATTTTTGTATTTTATGTATTTAAGCAAACAGTTTGAAAAAATTGAATACGGGATTTTGGTTTTTTTAACCAACTTTGAAACCAACCAAAAATTTATTTTGTTTCTTATAATGTTGTTGTTGTTTCTGTTGTTTAAAAAGAGTGAAACGTTTTTTACCTGCTATTTTTTTTTTTTTTTTTTTTACTTCAAACCTCTTCATCTTTCTTACTGTTGTACTTTTCTAAAGTGTCCAAAAATAGACTGTATGTGTTTTTTGTTGTAGTTCTTATATTTCACATTAGAAAGTGTTGCTTACGATCAAATAAAAAAATGCAAAAAGACGACAACATTAAAAAGCGTTAAATATTTCATACAAAATTATGAAAACTTGAAACCAATAACGCGTGTATTATATTTTTGAATGGTTGTCAACATTTTCGTTGGTTAAATAAAAATCAAACAAAAATTTTAATTGAATCAGTAAAAAAATTTGTAGAAATTAAAAAATTTTGTTATTCGTGCTTAATTCCCAGTTTTTATTATTGATAAAACACTTGAAATTTATTGTTGATGGGATAAGCTATTCCTATGCATTTCACTGGTTGCTTAGGCCAGATCATCAGGAAACTTCATCCATAAAGGTTTTAGACAAACTAAAGATATTAAACCAAATAAAACTGTTAAACTTATAAGAATTATAGCAACAGTTCTACTTGTAACAATATCAAAGTTTAAACAAAACACATCAACAATAAACAACAGTGGGTTCATCTCATCTTACATTTCCCCACTACAATTAGTTGAAATTCTCTCAACATTAATTGTAGTTGTAAGTAGGTTAAGAAAAACAAAATGAAAAAAAAAAAAAAAAAAAAAAAAAACAACAACTTACAAAAGATGTTGTCAATTAAGTGTTTTTTAGGCCGTGCACTGCCTGTTTATTATCAAAAAGTAATTTCAATTTTTGGGAATACAAAATTTTTAATTTAAAAAGATTTTGTTATTCGTGCTTAATTCCCAGTTTTTATTATTGATAAAAACTCTTGAAATTTATTGTTGATGGGATAAGCTATTCCTATGCATTTCACTGGTTGCTTAGGCCAGATCATCAGGAAACTTCATCCATAAAGGTTTTAGACAAACTAAAGATATTAAACCAAATAAAACTGTTAAACGTATAAGAATTATAGCAACAGTTCTACTTGTAACAATATCAAAGTTTAAACAAAACACATCAACAATAAACAACAGTGGGTTCATCTCATCTTACATTTCCCCACTACAATTAGTTGAAATTCTCTCAACATTAATTGTAGTTGTAAGTAGGTTAAGAAAAACAAAATGAAAAAAAAAAAAAAAAAAAAAAAAAAACAACAACTTACAAAAGATGTTGTCAATTAAGTGTTTTTTAGGCCGTGCACTGCCTGTTTATTATCAAAAAGTAATTTCAATTTTTGGGAATACAAAATTTTTAATTTCAAAAGATTTTGTTATTCGTGCTTAATTCCCAGTTTTTATTATTGATAAAAACACTTGAAATTTATTGTTGATGGGATAAGCTATTCCTATGCATTTCACTGGTTGCTTAGGCCAGATCATCAGGATTCTTATACGTTTAACAGTTTTATTTGGTTTAATATCTTTAGTTTGTCTAAAACCTTTATGGATGAAGTTTCCTGATGATCTGGCCTAAGCAACCAGTGAAATGCATAGGAATAGCTTATCCCATCAACAATAAATTTCAAGTGTTTATATCAATAATAAAAACTGGGAATTAAGCACGAATAACAAAATCTTTTGAAATTAAAAATTTTGTATTCCCAAAAATTGAAATTACTTTTTGATAATAAACAGGCAGTGCACGGCCTAAAAAACACTTAATTGACAACATCTTTTGTAAGTTGTTGTTTTTTTTTTTTTTTTTCATTTTGTTTTTCTTAACCTACTTACAACTACAATTAATGTTGAGAGAATTTCAACTAATTGTAGTGGGGAAATGTAAGATGAGATGAACCCACTGTTGTTTATTGTTGATGTGTTTTGTTTAAACTTTGATATTGTTACAAGTAGAACTGTTGCTATAATTCTTATACGTTTAACAGTTTTATTTGGTTTAATATCTTTAGTTTGTCTAAAACCTTTATGGATGAAGTTTCCTGATGATCTGGCCTAAGCAACCAGTGAAATGCATAGGAATAGCTTATCCCATCAACAATAAATTTCAAGTGTTTTTATCAATAATAAAAACTGGGAATTAAGCACGAATAATAAAATCTTTTGAAATTAAAAATTTTGTATTCCCAAAAATTGAAATTACTTTTTGATAATAAACAGGCAGTGCACGGCCTAAAAAACACTTAATTGACAACATCTTTTGTAAGTTGTTGTTTTTTTTTTTTTTTTTTTTTTTTTTTTTTTTTTCATTTTGTTTTTCTTAACCTACTTACAACTACAATTAATGTTGAGAGAATTTCAACTAATTGTAGTGGGGAAATGTAAGATGAGATGAACCCACTGTTGTTTATTGTTGATGTGTTTTGTTTAAACTTTGATATTGTTACAAGTAGAACTGTTGCTATAATTCTTATACGTTTAACAGTTTTATTTGGTTTAGTATCTTTAGTTTGTCTAAAACCTTTATGGATGAAGTTTCCTGATGATCTGGCCTAAGCAACCAGTGAAATGCATAGGAATAGCTTATCCCATCAACAATAAATTTCAAGTGTTTTTATCAATAATAAAAACTGGGAATTAAGCACGAATAACAAAATCTTTTGAAATTAAAAATTTTGTATTCCCAAAAATTGAAATTACTTTTTGATAAGAAATTAAAAAAAATTTTCAAACAAGCGTTTGTTTGAAAATAATTCGGCAATAATTTTTTCTTCTATTCTTGTATTATAGAAATTAACAAAAAATATTTTTATAATTTACGGGGTGGAAATTTCCTTATTCCCCCCCCCCCCCCCCCTGAATCCGCGCCTGAGTCTGGCAGAGCAGAAGATATCGCTGTTGCATTTTCGATTTATATACATAACAGTGCTGCGAGGGGAAGAATACAAAAGTTACGCTATTTTCCAAAAAACAAATAAGAATTTTTGTCAAAAGTTACACGTCGAAAAATTTCTTGAATAAACAGTAAATTTATGTGATTTACAAGAATAAAAAACATACATATTTCTATTCTATATTTCAGTGATAATAGCAAGACCACAAATCAATTATTGAACAAAAGCAAAGCTTAGAGTTAGAGAATTTAAAAATAAGGTTTAAGCAAACAGTACTTTTCGTTTATAGTCCCTACAGTATTTAGCCACTTTAGCGATATATATTATTTATATGTTTATATGTTTTTTCTGCCGTTATAAGTAAATTTAATATAAAGGATTTACGTGATAGTCCATTTAGAAATGAAAGCATATTTGCCACATACTTATTTCATCTATAAGTAGGCATCAAGAGCGGAAGTAAATCGAATTATGGGAGTAATAGTTACATTAGCACAACGTTCTACGTTCTTTTTAATTTTCGAAGACTCAAACCATTAAAAGAACTAAGAATTAAATCGTTTATTTTTTTCATCATGAAAAAAATTAGTTTTTGGCTTAGGTATCAGGGAAAAATATCTTGATAGAATTTTCCAGTTCAGCAAACCTGTCAAAAATAAAAATTCCGGAATTTGATGGGAATATAAATGATTGGGCATCTTTCTATGATTTATATAAAAACCTTGTTCACGATTGCAGTCAGCTTTCTAAAGTAGAAAAGATGTACCGTCTTACTACATCACTTAAAGGCGAAGCAAAAAGGTTGGTTCAACATTTGAATATAACTTCAAATAATTATGAAGCAGCTCTAGAAATCCTTAAACAAAGGTATGAGAATCATAGACTGCTATTTACTAATCAGGTTGACATATTGCTGGATCAACCAATAGTGAATAGTGAATCATCATCAAGTCTTAAGCAACTTTTGGATACAACAAATAGTTGCATTTACGCACTCAAGGGGATGAAGTTGAAATTAGCTGATGCTGAACCATTTATAGCACGCATAATTATCAGAAAATTGGATAAAGAAGGATTGCGGCATTACGAACAGACTGTGAAGAAATCCAAAGAAATTCAAAGCCTTGAAGATGTAATGGAGTTTCTGGAACAACAGGTTCAAGCACTGGAAGCAGTTTCAAAAGGGCAGTTGAAAAAAGAATTAAAAATAACCCCTAAAAAAATGAGCAAATCATCAAATTCATTTCATTCAGTACAAAAATCATGCCTTCACTGCAATCTAAGCAACCACACCACACCGGAATGCAGAAAGTATTTAGCTTTGTCAACTGCGGAGAGACGAAAATTAGCATATGACAACAGATGGTGCTTCACCTGCATAGAACATAAAAAAACCAACAAATGGTGCTCAAGAAAAATAAAATGCTGTCATTGTGGAAAAGGACACCATAAAACTCTTCACACTAATGAAGAAAATAAAGAAAAAACTCACACATCATCAATCACCACGAAAGATTCTACTACAACATCTGTACTTTTAGCAACAGCACAAGTGAAAGTACAGGCAGCAAACGGGGAACACTTAATTTTGAGAGCATTAATTGATCAAGGTTCTCAAATAACCACATTATCAGAAGAAGCTTCTCAACTTTTATGTCTACCAAAAGCAAAATGCAAAACGGAAATTCATGGACTTGGAGGTGCAGTGGTGGGAGTATCAAGCTCAAAAGTAAAATTGATCTTAAGGCCAAGGTTTTTAAGCAACAACTTAGTGGAAACGGAAGCGCTTATATTGCCTCGTCTAATAGGAGCTCAACCGAGTCATTCATTTGAAAATGACATGAAGGAATGGAACAACTTTATTCTTGCTGATCCTTCCTTTAATGAATCGGATAGAATAGATATTGTAATTGGAGGCGATATAATTCCACATATAATTAAAGAAGGTGTAGAGAAAAAAAGAGGCATTTTGGCGCAATCAACAATTTTCGGGTGGATACTTTCGGGTGTAATTAAAAGAAAAACAAAATCTGAAAAGGTCGTGTCTGCTATTACCAACCTAGAACGTTTTTGGGAAATTGAAGAAATACCATCAGACGCCAATAATCAGGAAGAAGATGAATTCTGCCAAGAACTTTTTAAAACTACAACCAACATTGATGACTACAATCGAATAGTGGTTAATTTACCGATTAAAAAAGATGACAACGAACTTGGTGAGTCAAAAAAGCAGGCAGTAGCTAGATTGCATTCGATGGAGAAGAAATTTGATTCAAGCCCTAAATTAAAAGAAGAATACATACGTTTTATGGAAGAATATGAACGATTGGGTCACATGAAGTTAGCAGCTAATTCCAGTGGAAAATACTATCTTCCTCATCATGCAGTTATAAGGGAAAGCAGTTTAACAACAAAGCTCAGGGTAGTGTTCGATGCATCAGCCAAAACAACAAATGGCAAAAGTTTGAATGATATTATGTATACGGGTCCAAAATTACAAAAAGATATTTTTGATATCCTATTAAAATGGCGACAGTGGAAATATGTCATGATTGCAGATGTAGAGAAAATGTACAGACAAGTGAAAGTCGCAAACAAATTTCAACCATATCAACATATTCTTTGGCGGAAAAGCAAGGAGGAATCGATAAAGGAGTACAAACTTACAACAGTTACATATGGCACAGCTTCAGCTCCATTTTTAGCTGTAAGAGCTCTTTTTTATATTGCTGACAACACTATAAATGAAAAAATAAAAAAGATTATAAAAGAAGACTTTTACATGGATGATCTGATGACAGGTGCTGATACAATTACTGAATGCCAAACAATTCATCATAATATTCTATATCAATTAAAAATTTACGGATTCAATTTACGAAAGTGGTTGTCAAATAATAAGAAAATAACTGAAGGTGTTGGCAGTTTCACACAAAACGAGCTAATGCAGATCAAAGATGACGAATCAGTAAAAACTCTTGGGTTACAATGGGATCCATGCTTAGACATCTTTAAATTTAATATTAACTTTTCATCCGAAAATAAAATTACTAAAAGACATGTTCTACCCGAAGTAGCTAAGATTTTCGATCCTTCAGGCTGGATGTCACCAGTTACAGTTCTTGCAAAGCTGTTCATACAAAAATTGTGGTTGTTGCAGACAAAGTGGGACGAAGTAATATCCGATGATCTAAAGAAAGAATGGCAAGATTTCAAAACTAATATGCATTGTCTACAAGAAATTTTTGTGCCTAGATGGGTGCAGTTAACAACTACTTCTAAATATGAGGTGCATGGTTTTGCGGATGCATCAGAAAAAGCATATGCAGCTGTGATTTATATAAAAATCGAAAACAATGTGACACTTCTTACCGCAAAAACAAAAGTAAATCCTATGAAAAATAGGAAAACTTTGCCGAAATTAGAACTTTGTGCTGCACACCTTTTAGCAAAATTACTACAAAAGGTATCCAATATTATTGATGGGCAACAAACGATCTATGCTTGGAGTGACTCAACAATAACTCTATCATGGGTCAAAAATAAAACAAACAAAGATAAGTTTATTAGAAATCGGGTAGCAGAAATAAACAACATTATACCTAATGCGATATGGGAGCATGTAAGAAGCCAAGATAATCCAGCAGATGTTGCATCACGAGGAATATGCGCCACACAACTATTATTACACCCATTATGGTGGCATGGTCCAGCATGGCTGAAAAAATCATTAGCGTTTTGGCAAAATAAAGAAGAAACATCCGAACAAGTTCTGTTATTGTCTACTGCATCAGAAACTAGCAAAATTCTTAGAGATTTAATTAACAAATATTCGAATTACTCTAAACTTCAAAGAGTGGTTGCATTCATATTAAAGTTCATTAACAAATTGAAAGGCAAATCTAATAATTCACCATATCTTTTAGTAAAGGAATTAGAAGATGCTGAAAAACTAATAATACGATGTCATCAAGAATACGAATTTTTTCATGATATTAAAGATTTAAAGAAGTATAATACAGTCAATAAAAGCAGTAAAATAGCCAACCTGTTTCCTTTCATCGATAAGGATGGTCTACTTCGTGTCGGTGGTAGATTACAAAACGCTAATTTATCATTCAATCAACAGCATCCTGTCATCATGAAGAAATCACACTTGGTAAATGTTATAATCAATAAGTACCATAATATTACTCTGCATGGTGGTGGTCGTATAATGGAATCTACCTTGCGAAGAAAATATTGGATTATAAATATGAAAAATAATATTAAAAAATGTATACGGAACTGCACTAAATGCATTCGATTTGGTCAGGAAAGAGCTCAACAACTGATGGGATCTCTTCCAGAATCAAGGGTGACTATTGTAATGAACAGACAAAGATTCAGCTCGAAAAGCTGATTCTATCCTTTGGCTAATGGTGCTCTAGTAGAGAAAGGAGAACGAACGGGAGTCATTGATATTGCTAGCTATCAGCCGGGTGGGGGGATTCTTGTTCTTATCAATCTCTTTTGCCAAATAAGAAATCTTTCCGTTACATAAATATTATTATAGACTCCCTATATAATATACTGGACCGGGTGTTGATCGTATGTATAAAAGATGTAAATAAGACCCCAGTTATGATCAACGAAATGACGGAATAACTACAAAAAAATAACCTTTACAATTGAAACTTTTTATTCTCCTCTTGGTGTACATGAAGAGAGAAACGCCTCTTAACCCTCCCAACCTTTGATCTGAGCGGCGTAATAATTTCTGCTCAAATCCCACTATCATCTACCACATTTCGATCACATCAGTAAGAAAACTTAATAGATTTTAATAATCCATGATGCTAATAAAAAAACTAGCACAATTTATTTAATTTCATTTAGGCTTAAACCTAGAAAATTTGAATTATTATTACCCGCGAAAAGTAACTTAATCACCAAAGAAATCCATTTAAAATAACTCATGTAACTTAAAAAACACTATTAAAAAAAATAATAACAAATATCAAAATTTAAATATTTTCTTATCATTGACTTAGTGTCATATTATCAGATATGTACTTATAGGGTACAAAGAAGCAAAAACGTAGATCATTGTAAATTCAACTAAAGATACATAGGCATTTGATGCGAAACATGTTTCATTGTTAACAGAACTAAAGTGAATGATGATATACATTTGTCCTGCAACATGTTGCGGGTGATGATGTTGTTGCTTCTTTTTTTATATTTAAGAGTAATTAATATGTGAAATATTTATTTATAGAACAAATGTTATAAATTTGACTCACCAAGAAAAAAATGTTGATTAAACTAGCGGCTGAGGAGGCCTCTTCAAACGCTGGCAACATCATTGGTATAACTACGAATAATTACTCTTATATATGTTAACTACGTCTAGATTATGTCTGGGCATATGGGAGTTTCATATACATATATAGGTGTACTTAAATTTATGTATGCTAAATTTGTTTAAAAAAAAAATAATTTTAGTAATTAAACAAAAATGACTAAAATTAAACTTCAATGTGCAATATTTTATAGTTTAACATTTGTGCAATATAGGTTTAAGGCAATGTTAAAGAATTTTTAACATTTTTTTAATTTTTAACAGAATTTTACTTTACATGACACCAAAAAGTTTATTTAATAGAACACCAAAAAAAATATTTGATTCTGAATTAAGGACAATTTTGAAATTTGAAAATTTGGGATTTAATAAATAAGATTTTTCTTTTAGCACTTTGAAATTTAATTAAAGCTATTAAAATTAACGCAATAGTTACACAATTTGATACGTTTGTTGTTTTTATTATTCCGATGCATGTTGTAAAGTTGATGATGTCAAGATTTGTCACTCTTTTGTATTTTGGGTGCAAAAATGTATATCCTTAAGCTGAAGGACAAAGGATTCTTCTAATATTTTAGTTGTTCATTTTTTTATTTTTTTGTTGATGATGTATTAATTCTTTTTTCTAGGTTTCACTTTCTTATTTTTTTTTTTATTATATTTAATTAATACTTGATTAGCATCAACGTGGTTTTACCGCTACTGATGTTTCGTCAGAAGTTTGAAAGTTAAATGTTTTCTCTGCTTACTCAATTTGTTTATGCTTCTTCTGCTTTTGATTTGCCTTTTAGGTATTTTAATTGTTGCTGCGATTTATTGTTTCTTATTAAACAATTTATAAGAAATTAAACAATAGTTGTGGCGATTTTATTAAATGCACTTTAGGGTTTAATTGTGTGAAACAAACTTTGTTAAATACAAGGAAAAATCCCTAGTAAATGAAAACAATGTTTTTGAAGTTTTAGAAATTATATTTCTAAAAAAGATATTGAAATTTAAGTTTTTAAAATTTACCTTGACACAATTGTGCAAAAAAAAAAATTGTTGTAGAAAAAAAACGCAACTCCAAGTACAAATCTTAAAGATTTGGTTATGCTTTTACAGAAGGCGAAAATGATGCAGGTTAATTTAAAAATCTAACAAAAAGTTATAAGATTACTTTGGGGACATACAGAACATAATATTAAGCAAATCTTTTGCTTATTTTACATACCTTTTAACAGTCTTTTCTTTTGTCAACTAATTTGTTTTTGTTGCAAAACACGTTTATTGGAAGATATCCTTTTAAACAAAATTAAATTTTTTCTTTTTACTATTTTAATAACTGGTATGTGTTCTAACCAAATTCCGGATCAAAAAGAAATTCTAATTTGTATAAATCGTGAAAGGAAACCTCGTTTAGTCATTTCCTAAGCTCAAGCTCGGCGATTTAACGAAAATAGCATACGAAAAAACATGCGTTTTTATACATCGCTTCATAAGTGAAAAATGAGGTGCAACATGGTAATGCTTACCAAGAGGTTAATACAACGAAACACAGCAAATTTAATTACATTCATCAACATTATCAACAGCATTTATTAAATAAGGTTTACGTTAATTTCAAAATTTAAAAAACATAAAATAAATATCTAGTGATATATATATATATATATATATATATATATATATATATATATATATATATATATGTATGTAAATATAAATAATAAAATTATAAAAATGTTAAAAAGAAATACAATTACAAATCTCTGTTAATTTTTAATAAAAAAAAAAGAAAATAATACGTACACTACAAACCGCGTAATATTGACCCATTGGGTGACAATATTATGAGGAATCATATAAGGTTTAAGGTCGAAGATCTTTAGCATGATAAGTGCCAATGGTTTTACCCTCCAGATCTTCTAGAATATAATAGTTGTTACCTAACTTTTCTTTAACTTTTGCCTTAATAAATGATGGTGCTAATTTAGCATTAAATTTTTTCTCAAAATTGCTTTGAGCAAAATTTCTACGGAAAACAAATTGACCTAAGTTATAAGAAATTGGTCGAGCTCTCAAATTATATTGGTTTTTGTTCATCTCATACGCTTTAGCAATATTTGCCTGAAGAGTTTTACGAATAATTTGAAGCTGGTCATCTCTTTGCAGGTTGAATGATGGCTCGTCTAAAATTTTAAGTTTTCTAAGCAATGCGTACGAACTGGCATGGGTGATCATTTCTTGACCAAATACAGCATGGTACGGTGAACATTGTATTGCTTGATGAAAAGAATTTCTTAAGGCACAACTTATGAAACTTAGATTTTCGTCCCAAAGAGTTTGGTCTTTTTTTAAGTATGAACGTATTCCAGAGATTATTGACCTGTTAACCCTTTCGGAGGCGTTCGACTGCGGAGAATATAAGGCAGTATATGTGTGTTGTATGTCTAGGGAAGTGAGAAATGAATTCAATTCATTAGCTTTAAATTGTGAGCCATTATCACTCACTAATACTTCTGGCACACCATAAATATGAAAAATATGCTTTAGTAAAAATTCTTGAATAACAGAGGCCGTAAATTTTTTCAATGGGCATAACCAGTGGAATTTAGTCAAATGATCCAGAACAATAAGTATCCCAATATTTCCTTTTTTACTACGTGGATAGGGCCCTAATATATCAACGTATAATCGTTGAAATGGTCTTAACGTTATAGTTTGACTTCCCATATTAGGCTTGGTAATAAAATTAGGAGCTTTTGTTGTCTTACATGTTTCACATGCTTTTATGTATTTACGGACATCACGTACTAACCCTGGCCAATAAAATTTTCTTCGAATAAGCTCTAAAGTTTTTACCATCCCTCCGTGGGCTGCGATTGGAGAATCATGAAACCTGCTGATAAGTTTTAGCCGTAACTTTTCCGGTATCCATAATTTCCATGCCTCAGAGTCTTCAGTATCATCACCACTATAATGGCATGTTCTAATGTAAACAAAATTATCTATGACCTTTATGTCGGGAAATTTTATGGGGTTATCATTTATCTTTCGTTTTAAGTCTATATAATCATTATCGTTGAAATGAGTTGAGTTTAAATCTAACTCTGGTTCGATATATTCTAGACCTGCCACATCTGCATTAGGAATTCGGGACAGTGCATCCGGTACTACGTTATTTTTACCCTTTCTATGGCTAATAGTGAATCTAAAGCCTTGTAGTCTCCAAACCCACCTAGCTAAGCGACCTGTTAAATCTTGTTGTTTCATCAGCCAAACTAACGAAGAATGATCAGTTATAACCTCGAATTCTTGAAGCTCAAGGTAGCAACGAAATTTTTTTATAGCTTCAAGTGCGGCTAAACATTCTCTTTCAGTAACGCTATAATTACGTTGGGCAGTATTTAATTTCTTGGACATGAAGGCAATAGGTTTCTCTTCACCATTGTCATCATTCTGAACAAGCACAGCACCGATGCCGTAATCGCTGGCATCACAATGCAAGTAAAATTTTTTACTAAAGTCGGGGTTAGATAATACCGGGGCTGAGGTAAGAAGATTCTTAATTTTTTCAAAAGACTTTTGAGCCTCAGGTGTCCAACAAAATTTTCTTTTAGTTGACAAGACTTCTGTTATAGGGAAAACAATAGATGAAAAATTATTGATAAAGCGTCGGTACCAACCAGCTAAGCCTAGAAAGCCCCTAACCTGTTTTAGGTTCTTAGGAATTGGCCAATTGCTAATTGATTCTATTTTTTCTGGATCGGTTTTAATACCACCGTTTCCAATTATATAGCCAAGATAGTTGACTTCCGTAACACAAAATTTAGATTTAGAGATATTAAGCGTTAAGTTTGCTCTTTTAAATTGTTCGGCGATTTTTATGAGAACAGACAAATGGGTGCTGAAATCTTCAGTTACAATAATTAGATCATCTAAATAACCAAACACACAATGACGTAAATCTGGTGGTATTAACTGATCCATTAAACGACACATTGTAGCGGGAGCATTGCATAACCCGAAAGGCATAATCACAAATTGGTACAAAGGTCGACCTGGAACGGTAAAAGCAGTCAGGGGTTTAGCTTCATCGGTCAGTCCTATTTGCCAATACGCATCTTTTAAGTCCAATTTTGATATTAAATTAGCCTTAGGTAAACGTGAAAAAATCCCTTCTATATTCGGCAGGGGGTATGCATCCTTGATGGTTAGTTCATTGAGTTTCCGAGCATCAAGGCACAGGCGAACCTTATTCGGTTTTACAACCAGCCTCATTGGAGAACTCCAAGGAGAAGAAGAAGGCTCTATGACACCTAAAGACAACATTCTGTCTATCTCATCCGACATTAATTTTTCCACGGCTGGGGATACAGGGTAAAATCTTTGTTTTACTGGCTTTGAGTTATTAACATCAATTGAATGTTTTATTAAGCTGGTACGACCTAATCCCTGTTTTTCAAAATTAGGAAAAAACTCGATAATTACAGCAAGCTGCTGACGCTGGCTTGGTGTTAAGGGATATTCTAAATTAGAATTTTGAGCTTTTGAGTCATAAAAATTTTGAGGGCATTTATTAGATGTAACCGGATTACAATCAGACAGACAAGAAACATTTTGCGGACTTTCCTTTTCAGAAGTATATATAATACTTCCGAAGAGTTCTGGAGCTAAATTAAACAATTTCCAGAAATCTAATCCCAGTATAAGTTTTTGTGTTATAGTTGGTACAATTAAAATTTTCATTTTTCGAATTAGATTCTTAAAAGTAACATCAACATTTAAAAATCCTATAACTTTTTGCACTCTACCATCGGCAGTTTTTACACATGATTTGAGGGGAACAAATTCCTGAAATTTAGAAAAATCGTGAGAAGCTAACGCTGAACCAATACAGGAAATGTTTGCTCCAGTATCTAAAAGGCCTAATTCACTAAATGACAAAAATTGAACAGCAGCATAATATCGTTTATCATCTGGATTAGTAAAAATGGAAGATAAAATATATTTTGAAAAAGTTTTACGGTTTTTATAAAATTTGCGTATACGGAGAGTAGAACGTTTGGGTTTTCTCAATTTAGTAAAAGTTAATGCATCACATTCGAAAATTGCTTTACGTTTCTGTAAATAATTTTGTAATCTAATATGGTAAGGTATAATCGGAGGACAAAATTTATCAGTACTTTCATTTTGAGGCAAAATTTTAAATAAGTTTTCACTTGGTTTGGCAACGGTGTTAGTGTCATAACATTTAATATTTTTTAATTTTTGAGGATTTAAGGGCGATGGCGGGAAAAGTTTTGAACTGCTAAGTTTTTTGAAGGATTTAGTATTTTATTAGCACATTTTTTGCATTGGGGTTTGTAGGTATTTTTTTCACCACACCCATAGCAAAATATATTGCGTGTTTCTAGGCAATCTTCCCAGTAGTGTCCTGGTTGATCACAGTTCCAGCACTTTAAAGGAAGGTTGGACTGTTGAACAGCATCAATTAAAAATTTTGACGTTTTATCGCCTTCAACAAAATCTAATTCAGGGGAACCCTCGACTTCGGCCACTTGACGACGCATACCACTATTAGAATAAGATTTTTGCAACGTATTTTTACGAAAATAATCTTCTCCAAGCAAATGCTCTCTCATCTGAACTAGTTTCCGCAGATGAGCAATCGAATAAATTGGAACATACAATAACTCATGCCTTATTTCAGGACGAAGATTACGGGTCAAAATTTCTATCAAATCGGATTCGGGAATCGGGGTTTCTAGTCTATCCAGCATCGCAGAAATAGATTCATAAAATGATTCAAACGTTTCATTTGATTTCATCTTACGATTCCGAATTTCTTCTTGAATATCAAAGCTAGATTTGAATTCCTTGTACTGATATTTAAGCGCCACACAGAATTCATTCCAGTCAATTGTATTAACTTGTTTGTGATAGCGCCAGTACCAGTCACGAGCTTTACCGGCCAATAAAACGTGTAAGTTTTTACAAATAAGAGTAAAATCATTATTAAAGTTTTCACGGGTTAAACAACGAACACGATATAAAAACTCATCCACACTAATACCATTTGACGAACCGTCAAATTTTAGGTTCCAGTTCTGTATTATGGACGTGATTTTATCAGATCTAATGGCAATACTTTCATCAAAAGATGAATTACTACGAGAATTTATACGGTTATTTTCAACGTTATAATTTGGGTTTTCAGGTCTAGGCGGAGGAACTGAATATAAAATATTTGGATTTGAATTTTGTGGTGAAACATTTTGATTTTGAGCTTGAACTGATGAATGATTTGGATTCTGAACTGATGGGACTAAGTTTAAATTTTTGCAATAAACTTGAAACTGTATTTTCTATCATGTTATTGATATGTGAATAATCTATGTTCTGAGAAAAATGATTCCGATCAGATGTTTGAACTTGATGATTACCACGAACCTGAGGGGAATTATGAAAAGTAGTATTTGGTGGATTCCTTTGGGGAGTTAATAAAACAGGATGAGAATTACCATCAGGTAAAAAAGTTTGCGTATCATGGAATAAATTCCTAGCTTGACTTCTAGTGAAATGTTTTACATGAGCGTTTGCAGCACCACGTGGTCTACCGCGAGTGTTACATTTGGTTTTCTCTAGAGTCTGAGACTGAATAGAAATGTCAGTTCTTCTTAACTCTGATAGAGCACATGGACGTTTGCAATTTGGACATTCTGAAGAATTAGACAAATAAGTTTCTATACAAGAGCGATGAAATGCGTGGTTGCATTCCGAAATAAGCAAGCACTCCTCTCCTTCTGACATTTTTTCATTGCACACAAGGCAAATCTGCTCATTATTTTCTATAGGGGCAATATTAACAAGATCTGAAATTTGCGTAGGCGGAGGTGATCTTTCCATCATTATAAATATTAAAACAATAAAACGGGAAACGATAAAAAACCAATCGCGATTCAAAAAATTTAATAATAAAAAAAAATTTAAGCTAAGAGTTTTCTTTGTTAGGAGAACCTCGTTTAGTATCTCTTAACTATGCTAACCAAAGTTATGTAATTTCTGAAAATTATTATTTACAGAGAATAACAATTGTAACAAATAAAAAAAAACCAAATTTCATAAATATAACAAATTGTATGACAAAATTGGATTCCTTTGTAATTAGTTAAAATTGGTATGAAATTTAAAAGATTTTGTATACTTAAAAAAAAAAAAAAAATATATATAAATATATAATAGAACTAAAAATAACGAATAAAAATTTAAATTCAATTTTGAAACAAATTTTTTTCTCAAAATATAGGATTTCAATTGGGTAACCAAATAAGAAGTAGAAAAAATAAAGATTAACAAAAAAAAATATAAATTTGTGTTTATTCAAAAAAAAGTAGATCGAAGAAGTTATATTATTTTTTTAAGTTGCATTAATAAACTCTAAAAAAAAATCAAAAAAAAAATTTGTGGAAAAAATATTTGGTATAAACAAAAAACTTAGAAGCAACAAAAAAAAATAACAAAAATGTTAAGGTATTTACTTTTACAGTAACTTAATTACAAGTTTTCTTACTATTTTGATGTGAACTGAAATGGGTATATATTTATCGCGTTTTCAATTGTAAAAAAGGGATAAAAAGCAAAACAGGTCTATATAGTTTAAAAACAACCAATTATTTAACATTTTAAATTCCAACAAACCGACATACTTATTTTCACTTATAAAAACTAATATTATTGGACAATAAATCGCAGATAGCAAAAATATTGTAAATCCGAATAAATATCAAGATGTCAATACCTCAGTCGAAAATAAAATATATAAAAATTATGTTTATTAAACTTCCACGAATGCTATAAATTTTATATGAAATTCTATCTGTATAGAAAAAGGAATTTTATGAAATCTTTGGTTAATATATTCGAACTTTAAACCCCTCAAATAATTAAAAATCCAAAAGTTCATAAAATTTATTTATATATCAGACTTCACTTCATTTAAAACACATAGTATCATGAGTTAATGAAATCTAAAATAAAACAAAATGAAGAAAATAAGTTAGAGCCAAGGAAACTAAGTAACTTTAATGAAACTAAATCAAGTTTTCCTTTCGGCCCCACGTTGGGCGCCAATTTATGTAATGAACAGACAAAGATTCAGCTCGAAAAGCTGATTCTATCCTTTGGCTAATGGTGCTCTAGTAGAGAAAGGAGAACGAACGGGAGTCATTGATATTGCTAGCTATCAGCCGGGTGGGGGGATTCTTGTTCTTATCAATCTCTTTTGCCAAATAAGAAATCTTTCCGTTACATAAATATTATTATAGACTCCCTATATAATATACTGGACCGGGTGTTGATCGTATGTATAAAAGATGTAAATAAGACCCCAGTTATGATCAACGAAATGACGGAATAACTACAAAAAAATAACCTTTACAATTGAAACTTTTTATTCTCCTCTTGGTGTACATGAAGAGAGAAACGCCTCTTAACCCTCCCAACCTTTGATCTGAGCGGCGTAATAATTTCTGCTCAAATCCCACTATCATCTACCACATTTCGATCACATCAGTAAGAAAACTTAATAGATTTTAATAATCCATGATGCTAATAAAAAACTAGCACAATTTATTTAATTTCATTTAGGCTTAAACCTAGAAAATTTGAATTATTATTACCCGCGAAAAGTAACTTAATCACCAAAGAAATCGATTTAAAATAACTCATGTAACTTAAAAAACACTATTAAAAAAAATAATAACAAATATCAAAATTTAAATATTTTCTTATCATTGACTTAGTGTCATATTATCAGATATGTACTTATAGGGTACAAAGAAGCAAAAACGTAGATCATTGTAAATTCAACTAAAGATACATAGGCATTTGATGCGAAACATGTTTCATTGTTAACAGAACTAAAGTGAATGATCATATACATTTGTCCTGCAACATGTTGCGGGTGATGATGTTGTTGCTTCTTTTTTTATATTTAAGAGTAATTAATATGTGAAATATTTATTTATAGAACAAATGTTATAAATTTGACTCACCAAGAAAAAAATGTTGATTAAACTAGCGGCTGAGGAGGCCTCTTCAAACGCTGGCAACATCATTGGTATAACTACGAATAATTACTCTTATATATGTTAACTACGTCTAGATTATGTCTGGGCATATGGGAGTTTCATATATATAGGTGTACTTAAATTTATGTATGCTAAATTTGTTTAAAAAAAAAATAATTTTAGTAATTAAACAAAAATGACTAAAATTAAACTTCAATGTGCAATATTTTATAGTTTAACATTTGTGCAATATAGGTTTAAGGCAATGTTAAAGAATTTTTAACATTTTTTTAATTTTTAACAGAATTTTACTTTACATGACACCAAAAAGTTTATTTAATAGAACACCAAAAAAAATATTTGATTCTGAATTAAGGACAATTTTGAAATTTGAAAATTTGGGATTTAATAAATAAGATTTTTCTTTTAGCACTTTGAAATTTAATTAAAGCTATTAAAATTAACGCAATAGTTACACAATTTGATACGTTTGTTGTTTTTATTATTCCGATGCATGTTGTAAAGTTGATGATGTCAAGATTTGTCACTCTTTTGTATTTTGGGTGCAAAAATTTATATCCTTAAGCTGAAGGACAAAGGATTCTTCTAATATTTTAGTTGTTCATTTTTTTATTTTTTTGTTGATGATGTATTAATTCTTTTTTCTAGGTTTCACTTTCTTATTTTTTTTTTTATTTTATTTAATTAATACTTGATTAGCATCAACGTGGTTTTACCGCTACTGATGTTTCGTCAGAAGTTTGAAAGTTAAATGTTTTCTCTGCTTACTCAATTTGTTTATGCTTCTTCTGCTTTTGATTTGCCTTTTAGGTATTTTAATTGTTGCTGCGATTTATTGTTTCTTATTAAACAATTTATAAGAAATTAAACAATAGTTGTGGCGATTTTATTAAATGCACTTTAGGGTTTAATTGTGTGAAACAAACTTTGTTAAATACAAGGAAAAATCCCTAGTAAATGAAAACAATGTTTTTGAAGTTTTAGAAATTATATTTCTAAAAAAGATATTGAAATTTAAGTTTTTAAAATTTACCTTGACACAATTGTGCAAAAAAAAAAATTGTTGTAGAAAAAAAACGCAACTCCAAGTACAAATCTTAAAGATTTGGTTATGCTTTTACAGAAGGCGAAAATGATGCAGGTTAATTTAAAAATCTAACAAAAAGTTATAAGATTACTTTGGGGACATACAGAACATAATATTAAGCAAATCTTTTGCTTATTTTACATACCTTTTAACAGTCTTTTCTTTTGTCAACTAATTTGTTTTTGTTGCAAAACACGTTTATTGGAAGATATCCTTTTAAACAAAATTAAATTTTTTCTTTTTACTATTTTAATAACTGGTATGTGTTCTAACCAAATTCCGGATCAAAAAGAAATTCTAATTTGTATAAATCGTGAAAGGAAACCTCGTTTAGTCATTTCCTAAGCTCAAGCTCGGCGATTTAACGAAAATAGCATACGAAAAAACATGCGTTTTTATACATCGCTTCATAAGTGAAAAATGAGGTGCAACATGGTAATGCTTACCAAGAGGTTAATACAACGAAACACAGCAAATTTAATTACATTCATCAACATTATCAACAGCATTTATTAAATAAGGTTTACGTTAATTTCAAAATTTAAAAAACATAAAATAAATATCTAGTGATATATATATATATATATATATATATATATATATATATATATATATATATATATATATATATATATATATATATGTATGTAAATATAAATAATAAAATTATAAAAATGTTAAAAAGAAATACAATTACAAATCTCTGTTAATTTTTAATAAAAAAAAAGAAAATAATACGTACACTACAAACCGCGTAATATTGACCCATTGGGTGACAATATTATGAGGAATCATATAAGGTTTAAGGTCGAAGATCTTTAGCATGATAAGTGCCAATGGTTTTACCCTCCAGATCTTCTAGAATATAATAGTTGTTACCTAACTTTTCTTTAACTTTTGCCTTAATAAATGATGGTGCTAATTTAGCATTAAATTTTTTCTCAAAATTGCTTTGAGCAAAATTTCTACGGAAAACAAATTGACCTAAGTTATAAGAAATTGGTCGAGCTCTCAAATTATATTGGTTTTTGTTCATCTCATACGCTTTAGCAATATTTGCCTGAAGAGTTTTACGAATAATTTGAAGCTGGTCATCTCTTTGCAGGTTGAATGATGGCTCGTCTAAAATTTTAAGTTTTCTAAGCAATGCGTACGAACTGGCATGGGTGATCATTTCTTGACCAAATACAGCATGGTACGGTGAACATTGTATTGCTTGATGAAAAGAATTTCTTAAGGCACAACTTATGAAACTTAGATTTTCGTCCCAAAGAGTTTGGTCTTTTTTTAAGTATGAACGTATTCCAGAGATTATTGACCTGTTAACCCTTTCGGAGGCGTTCGACTGCGGAGAATATAAGGCAGTATATGTGTGTTGTATGTCTAGGGAAGTGAGAAATGAATTAAATTCATTAGCTTTAAATTGTGAGCCATTATCACTCACTAATACTTCTGGCACACCATAAATATGAAAAATATGCTTTAGTAAAAATTCTTGAATAACGGAGGCCGTAAATTTTTTCAATGGGCATAACCAGTGGAATTTAGTCAAATGATCCAGAACAATAAGTATCCCAATATTTCCTTTTTTACTACGTGGATAGGGCCCTAATATATCAACGTATAATCGTTGAAATGGTCTTAACGTTATAGTTTGACTTCCCATATTAGGCTTGGTAATAAAATTAGGAGCTTTTGTTGTCTTACATGTTTCACATGCTTTTATGTATTTACGGACATCACGCACTAACCCTGGCCAATAAAATTTTCTTCGAATAAGCTCTAAAGTTTTTACCATCCCTCCGTGGGCTGCGATTGGAGAATCATGAAACCTGCTGATAAGTTTTAGCCGTAACTTTTCCGGTATCCATAATTTCCATGCCTCAGAGTCTTCAGTATCATCACCACTATAATGGCATGTTCTAATGTAAACAAAATTATCTATGACCTTTATGTCGGGAAATTTTATGGGGTTATCATTTATCTTTCGTTTTAAGTCTATATAATCATTATCGTTGAAATGAGTTGAGTTTAAATCTAACTCTGGTTCGATATATTCTAGACCTGCCACATCTGCATTAGGAATTCGGGACAGTGCATCCGGTACTACGTTATTTTTACCCTTTCTATGGCTAATAGTGAATCTAAAGCCTTGTAGTCTCCAAACCCACCTAGCTAAGCGACCTGTTAAATCTTGTTGTTTCATCAGCCAAACTAACGAAGAATGATCAGTTATAACCTCGAATTCTTGAAGCTCAAGGTAGCAACGAAATTTTTTTATAGCTTCAAGTGCGGCTAAACATTCTCTTTCAGTAACGCTATAATTACGTTGGGCAGTATTTAATTTCTTGGACATGAAGGCAATAGGTTTCTCTTCACCATTGTCATCATTCTGAACAAGCACAGCACCGATGCCGTAATCGCTGGCATCACAATGCAAGTAAAATTTTTTACTAAAGTCGGGGTTAGATAATACCGGGGCTGAGGTAAGAAGATTCTTAATTTTTTCACAAGACTTTTGAGCCTCAGGTGTCCAACAAAATTTTCTTTTAGTTGACAAGACTTCTGTTATAGGGAAAACAATAGATGAAAAATTATTGATAAAGCGTCGGTACCAACCAGCTAAGCCTAGAAAGCCCCTAACCTGTTTTAGGTTCTTAGGAATTGGCCAATTGCTAATTGATTCTATTTTTTCTGGATCGGTTTTAATACCACCGTTTCCAATTATATAGCCAAGATAGTTGACTTCCGTAACACAAAATTTAGATTTAGAGATATTAAGCGTTAAGTTTGCTCTTTTAAATTGTTCGGCGATTTTTATGAGAACAGACAAATGGGTGCTGAAATCTTCAGTTACAATAATTAGATCATCTAAATAACCAAACACACAATGACGTAAATCTGGTGGTATTAACTGATCCATTAAACGACACATTGTAGCGGGAGCATTGCATAACCCGAAAGGCATAACCACAAATTGGTACAAAGGTCGACCTGGAACGGTAAAAGCAGTCAGGGGTTTAGCTTCATCGGTCAGTCCTATTTGCCAATACGCATCTTTTAAGTCCAATTTTGATATTAAATTAGCCTTAGGTAAACGTGAAAAAATCCCTTCTATATTCGGCAGGGGGTATGCATCCTTGATGGTTAGTTCATTGAGTTTCCGAGCATCAAGGCACAGGCGAACCTTATTCGGTTTTACAACCAGCCTCATTGGAGAACTCCAAGGAGAAGAAGAAGGCTCTATGACACCTAAAGACAACATTCTGTCTATCTCATCCGACATTAATTTTTCCACGGCTGGGGATACAGGGTAAAATCTTTGTTTTACTGGCTTTGAGTCATTAACATCAATTGAATGTTTTATTAAGCTGGTACGACCTAATCCCTGTTTTTCAAAATTAGGAAAAAACTCGATAATTACAGCAAGCTGCTGACGCTGGCTTGGTGTTAAGGGATATTCTAAATTAGAATTTTGAGCTTTTGAGTCATAAAAATTTTGAGGGCATTTATTAGATGTAACCGGATTACAATCAGACAGACAAGAAACATTTTGCGGACTTTCCTTTTCAGAAGTATATATAATACTTCCGAAGAGTTCTGGAGCTAAATTAAACAATTTCCAGAAATCTAATCCCAGTATAAGTTTTTGTGTTATAGTTGGTACAATTAAAATTTTCATTTTTCGAATAAGATTCTTAAAAGTAACATCAACATTTAAAAATCCTATAACTTTTTGCACTCTACCATCGGCAGTTTTTACACATGATTTGAGGGGAACAAATTCCTGAAATTTAGAAAAATCGTGAGAAGCTAACGCTGAACCAATACAGGAAATGTTTGCTCCAGTATCTAAAAGGCCTAATTCACTAAATGACAAAAATTGAACAGCAGCATAATATCGTTTATCATCTGGATTAGTAAAAATGGAAGATAAAATATATTTTGAAAAAGTTTTGCGGTTTTTATAAAATTTGCGTATACGGAGAGTAGAACGTTTGGGTTTTCTCAATTTAGTAAAAGTTAATGCATCACATTCGAAAATTGCTTTACGTTTCTGTAAATAATTTTGTAATCTAATATGGTAAGGTATCATCGGAGGACAAAATTTATCAGTACTTTCATTTTGAGGCAAAATTTTAAATAAGTTTTTACTTGGTTTGGCAACGGTGTTAGTGTCATAACATTTAATAGTTTTTAATTTTTGAGGATTTAAGGGCGATGGCGGGAAAAGTTTTGAACTGCTAAGTTTTTTGAAGGATTTAGTATTTTATTAGCACATTTTTTGCATTGGGGTTTGTAGGTATTTTTTTCACCACACCCATAGCAAAATATATTGCGTGTTTCTAGGCAATCTTCCCAGTAGTGTCCTGGTTGATCACAGTTCCAGCACTTTAAAGGAAGGTTGGACTGTTGAACAGCATCAATTAAAAATTTTGACGTTTTATCGCCTTCAACAAAATCTAATTCAGGGGAACCCTCGACTTCGGCCACTTGACGACGCATACCACTATTAGAATAAGATTTTTGCAACGTATTTTTACGAAAATAATCTTCTCCAAGCAAATGCTCTCTCATCTGAACTAGTTTCCGCAGATGAGCAATCGAATAAATTGGAACATACAATAACTCATGCCTTATTTCAGGACGAAGATTACGGGTCAAAATTTCTATCAAATCGGATTCGGGAATCGGGGTTTCTAGTCTATCCAGCATCGCAGAAATAGATTCATAAAATGATTCAAACGTTTATTTTTTATTTTATTTTTATTTATTTAATTGAATTGCTCCATACACAAGACTTACGAGTCTTATTTTGCAGTATGGAACTGAGAATATGTATAATTATAAATCATTTATTAATTAACAACTTAATATCTAATTACAGTTTAAAATATATAAAGCAAAATCAATTAAAATTAAACAATATTTAAATAATTTAATCATATGTACTTAAATCTCAAACAATAATGTTTCAAATTGTTATGTTGAAAACAGTTTAAAAATACTTTCTTTAAACTTTCGTGCGTTACTTAAAAGTTGAAAACTATGGGGTATAGAATTCCAGAGAGAAATTGAGAATATGTAGAAATGCCACTCCGAAATTAAACTTTTGTATCTAAACGATCTAATTCTTTTTCCCCTGCTTATATCTGAAATACAAAGTTTGCCGTACAGATGATCAGGTTTGTGGGTATATATTATCTTATGTAAAAAAATTAAAACTCTCATGCTCAGTATATTATCTAAAGAAAGGCCATATAACCGAGATGAAAACAAGGATATACTAGAACGCCTATTAAGTCCATACACGTAACGGACTATGTTATTAAATGCAACTTTTAATTTTGCTTTACTAATTGTATCACATTTAGCAAATAGCTCACAACCATATAATAAAATGGGCATCAGATAAGTTTTGGCAAGCAGTATTCTTATTTTTAGAGGTGTACAATGCTGGGTCCGCCAAAGAGTTCTAATCATAGAAAAGGTGCGACCACAAGCATAGTTAATGTGGTTCGACCACGTAAGAGTATCATTAAAAAATATTCCGAGATTCTTAGCAGATTTGACTATTTCAATTTGTTGGTTATTTATAAATATATTTGGAATAATATTCTGTTTGTTAAGTCGCCTCTGAATAACTATGCATTTAGATTTTTTAGGATTTATTTCCAAACCATTTGCCGTTGCCCACGTATAAATATGCTGAAGTTGCTGATTAATAGTGATAATACACTGGTCAATTAATGCATTTCTACAACTGGTATAAAGTTGAAGGTCATCCGCGTACATTCTAACATTACAATTTGTTAGGACGGCTGGGAGGTCATTAGAGTAAAGTGAGAATAGAAGTGGCCCAACAATGGACCCCTGTGGTACCCCTCTTGTTACAGGCAGTGCCCTGGACTTCTGGATTCCAGTTTCAACATACTGATATCTGTTACTCAAGTATGTTGACAATAAATGAATAGCGGTCGAAGAGAAGTTAAAAAAATTACTGAGCTTGTAGCAAAGAATGTTGTGATCCACGGTATCAAACGCTTTTGAATGATCCAAAAGTATTAAAAAAGTAGTCTCACCATCATCAAGTTTCTTTCTAATCTCCTCCGTAACATCAACTAAGGCTGTTATGCAGCTGTTGTTCTTTCTAAATCCAGATTGACGATCTGTTAGCAAGTTATTGTTATCCAAGAAACAGGTTATCTGGTTATGCATAACACGTTCAAATACTTTAGATAGAAATGGAAGAATGGCTATTGGTCTAAAATCGGAACCAGTTTTGGGTATTGGAACGATTTTAGCTATTTTCCAATTCGAGGGAAAGTAACTTGAGGTTAAAATTTTATTAAAGAAAAATGTGATTATCGGAAGAAGTTGAGGTAAAAGAATTTTCAGAAATTTTGGATTAATCCCGTCCGCTCCTATGGAGTTGGATTTTATAGACAAAAGGCTAGATAAAACATCACATTGGTCTACTGCAGCAAAAGAAAAAAAAGAGTCGGTATTGTTGTTCGAATGATAATTGTTATAATAATTTTGATCCGCCTGAACAATGGGGATATTTAAAACCTTTTTATTGATTGCATCGGCATCAATTGAACATGGTTCTCGGTTTGTAGATTTACCGATACCAACTTCGTGTATTGTTTGCCATGTTCTTTTGGAGCTAATAGCGAAAGAAAACTTTTCAGCATAAAAAACGGATTTGGCCGTTTTAATCATTTTATTTGTTTTTCTTTTAGCGGTCAGATAATCCTCATATAACGTTGTAGTCTTAAATCTTTTCCAACGTGCATACGCCAAATCTCTTTGCTTGATGTAACCCTTAATTTCCGAAGAAAACCATGGTTTTTGCTTATTACCAATAATTTTTGTCCTTATTGGCACAGTTAGATCGAACAGATAATTTAGGTTTTGCTCCAGAAAAGAAAGTTGGTCATCTATTGAATACAAGGAATACAAAATATTCCAATTGATTTTAAAAAATTCTTCCTCGAGTAATTTGAGATTAATGTTCTTGAAATCTCGAAAGGTAATTCTCTCAACCGGTATTACAAGTTGGAAATTGTAAGTCATGAAAATAAGATCATGTTTGGAGAAACATGACGCAGACAATTGATCATACAGTAGTAGATTATTTTCATTACTCACAAGAAAAAAATCTAAAAGCGTGTTATTAGTTGCAGTAAAGTGTGTAGGGTTCAAAGTATTAGGTGATGTTAAGCCAAGCGAGGCACAGTCATCAGAGAAACTACTATCTACAAGTAAGTTAGAATTAAAGTCTTCATTTGATTTCATCTTACGATTCCGAATTTCTTCTTGAATATCAAAGCTAGATTTGAATTCCTTGTACTGATATTTAAGCGCCACACAGAATTCATTCCAGTCAATTGTATTAACTTGTTTGTGATAGCGCCAGTACCAGTCACGAGCTTTACCGGCCAATAAAACGTGTAAGTTTTTACAAATAAGAGTAAAATCATTATTAAAGTTTTCACGGGTTAAACAACGAACACGATATAAAAACTCATCCACACTAATACCATTTGACGAACCGTCAAATTTTAGGTTCCAGTTCTGTATTATGGACGTGATTTTATCAGATCTAATGGCAATACTTTCATCAAAAGATGAATTACTACGAGAATTTATACGGTTATTTTCAACGTTATAATTTGGGTTTTCAGGTCTAGGCGGAGGAACTGAATATAAAATATTTGGATTTGAATTTTGTGGTGAAACATTTTGATTTTGAGCTTGAACTGATGAATGATTTGGATTCTGAACTGATGGGACTAAGTTTAAATTTTTGCAATAAACTTGAAACTGTATTTTCTATCATGTTATTGATATGTGAATAATCTATGTTCTGAGAAAAATGATTCCGATCAGATGTTTGAACTTGATGATTACCACGAACCTGAGGGGAATTATGAGAAGTAGTATTTGGTGGATTCCTTTGGGGAGTTAATAAAACAGGATGAGAATTACCATCAGGTAAAAAAGTTTGCGTATCATGAAATAAATTCCTAGCTTGACTTCTAGTGAAATGTTTTACATGAGCGTTTGCAGCACCACGTGGTCTACCGCGAGTGTTACATTTGGTTTTCTCTAGAGTCTGAGACTGAATAGAAATGTCAGTTCTTCTTAACTCTGATAGAGCACATGGACGTTTGCAATTTGGACATTCTGAAGAATTAGACAAATAAGTTTCTATACAAGAGCGATGAAATGCGTGGTTGCATTCCGAAATAAGCAAGCACTCCTCTCCTTCTGACATTTTTTCATTGCACACAAGGCAAATCTGCTCATTATTTTCTATAGGGGCAATATTAACAAGATCTGAAATTTGCGTAGGCGGAGGTGATCTTTCCATCATTATAAATATTAAAACAATAAAACGGGAAACGATAAAAAACCAATCGCGATTCAAAAAATTTAATAATAAAAAAAAAATTTAAGCTAAGAGTTTTCTTTGTTAGGAGAACCTCGTTTAGTATCTCTTAACTATGCTAACCAAAGTTATGTAATTTCTGAAAATTATTATTTACAGAGAATAACAATTGTAACAAATAAAAAAAAACCAAATTTCATAAATATAACAAATTGTATGACAAAATTGGATTCCTTTGTAATTAGTTAAAATTGGTATGAAATTTAAAAGATTTTGTATACTTAAAAAAAAAAAAAAAAATATATATAAATATATAATAGAACTAAAAATAACGAATAAAAATTTAAATTCAATTTTGAAACAAATTTTTTTCTCAAAATATAGGATTTCAATTGGGTAACCAAATAAGAAGTAGAAAAAATAAAGATTAACAAAAAAAAATATAAATTTGTGTTTATTCAAAAAAAAGTAGATCGAAGAAGTTATATTATTTTTTTAAGTTGCAATTAATAAACTCTAAAAAAAAATCAAAAAAAAAATTTGTGGAAAAAATATTTGGTATAAACAAAAAACTTAGAAGCAACAAAAAAAAAATAACAAAAATGTTAAGGTATTTACTTTTACAGTAACTTAATTACAAGTTTTCTTACTATTTTGATGTGAACTGAAATGGGTATATATTTATCGCGTTTTCAATTGTAAAAAAGGGATAAAAAGCAAAACAGGTCTATATAGTTTAAAAACAACCAATTATTTAACATTTTAAATTCCAACAAACCGACATACTTATTTTCACTTATAAAAACTAATATTATTGGACAATAAATCGCAGATAGCAAAAATATTGTAAATCCGAATAAATATCAGGATGTCAATACCTCAGTCGAAAATAAAATATATAAAAATTATGTTTATTAAACTTCCACGAATGCTATAAATTTTATATGAAATTCTATCTGTATAGAAAAAGGAATTTTATGAAATCTTTGGTTAATATATTCGAACTTTAAACCCCTCAAATAATTAAAAATCCAAAAGTTCATAAAATTTATTTATATATCAGACTTCACTTCATTTAAAACACATAGTATCATGAGTTAATGAAATCTAAAATAAAACAAAATGAAGAAAATAAGTTAGAGCCAAGGAAACTAAGTAACTTTAATGAAACTAAATCAAGTTTTCCTTTCGGCCCCACGTTGGGCGCCAATTTATGTAATGAACAGACAAAGATTCAGCTCGAAAAGCTGATTCTATCCTTTGGCTAATGGTGCTCTAGTAGAGAAAGGAGAACGAACGGGAGTCATTGATATTGCTAGCTATCAGCCGGGTGGGGGGATTCTTGTTCTTATCAATCTCTTTTGCCAAATAAGAAATCTTTCCGTTACATAAATATTATTATAGACTCCCTATATAATATACTGGACCGGGTGTTGATCGTATGTATAAAAGATGTAAATAAGACCCCAGTTATGATCAACGAAATGACGGAATAACTACAAAAAAATAACCTTTACAATTGAAACTTTTTATTCTCCTCTTGGTGTACATGAAGAGAGAAACGCCTCTTAACCCTCCCAACCTTTGATCTGAGCGGCGTAATAATTTCTGCTCAAATCCCACTATCATCTACCACATTTCGATCACATCAGTAAGAAAACTTAATAGATTTTAATAATCCATGATGCTAATAAAAAACTAGCACAATTTATTTAATTTCATTTAGGCTTAAACCTAGAAAATTTGAATTATTATTACCCGCGAAAAGTAACTTAATCACCAAAGAAATCGATTTAAAATAACTCATGTAACTTAAAAAACACTATTAAAAAAAATAATAACAAATATCAAAATTTAAATATTTTCTTATCATTGACTTAGTGTCATATTATCAGATATGTACTTATAGGGTACAAAGAAGCAAAAACGTAGATCATTGTAAATTCAACTAAAGATACATAGGCATTTGATGCGAAACATGTTTCATTGTTAACAGAACTAAAGTGAATGATCATATACATTTGTCCTGCAACATGTTGCGGGTGATGATGTTGTTGCTTCTTTTTTTATATTTAAGAGTAATTAATATGTGAAATATTTATTTATAGAACAAATGTTATAAATTTGACTCACCAAGAAAAAAATGTTGATTAAACTAGCGGCTGAGGAGGCCTCTTCAAACGCTGGCAACATCATTGGTATAACTACGAATAATTACTCTTATATATGTTAACTACGTCTAGATTATGTCTGGGCATATGGGAGTTTCATATATATAGGTGTACTTAAATTTATGTATGCTAAATTTGTTTAAAAAAAAAATAATTTTAGTAATTAAACAAAAATGACTAAAATTAAACTTCAATGTGCAATATTTTATAGTTTAACATTTGTGCAATATAGGTTTAAGGCAATGTTAAAGAATTTTTAACATTTTTTTAATTTTTAACAGAATTTTACTTTACATGACACCAAAAAGTTTATTTAATAGAACACCAAAAAAAAATATTTGATTCTGAATTAAGGACAATTTTGAAATTTGAAAATTTGGGATTTAATAAATAAGATTTTTCTTTTAGCACTTTGAAATTTAATTAAAGCTATTAAAATTAACGCAATAGTTACACAATTTGATACGTTTGTTGTTTTTATTATTCCGATGCATGTTGTAAAGTTGATGATGTCAAGATTTGTCACTCTTTTGTATTTTGGGTGCAAAAATTTATATCCTTAAGCTGAAGGACAAAGGATTCTTCTAATATTTTAGTTGTTCATTTTTTTATTTTTTTGTTGATGATGTATTAATTCTTTTTTCTAGGTTTCACTTTCTTATTTTTTTTTTTATTTTATTTAATTAATACTTGATTAGCATCAACGTGGTTTTACCGCTACTGATGTTTCGTCAGAAGTTTGAAAGTTAAATGTTTTCTCTGCTTACTCAATTTGTTTATGCTTCTTCTGCTTTTGATTTGCCTTTTAGGTATTTTAATTGTTGCTGCGATTTATTGTTTCTTATTAAACAATTTATAAGAAATTAAACAATAGTTGTGGCGATTTTATTAAATGCACTTTAGGGTTTAATTGTGTGAAACAAACATTGTTAAATACAAGGAAAAATCCCTAGTAAATGAAAACAATGTTTTTGAAGTTTTAGAAATTATATTTCTAAAAAAGATATTGAAATTTAAGTTTTTAAAATTTACCTTGACACAATTGTGCAAAAAAAAAAATTGTTGTAGAAAAAAAACGCAACTCCAAGTACAAATCTTAAAGATTTGGTTATGCTTTTACAGAAGGCGAAAATGATGCAGGTTAATTTAAAAATCTAACAAAAAGTTATAAGATTACTTTGGGGACATACAGAACATAATATTAAGCAAATCTTTTGCTTATTTTACATACCTTTTAACAGTCTTTTCTTTTGTCAACTAATTTGTTTTTGTTGCAAAACACGTTTATTGGAAGATATCCTTTTAAACAAAATTAAATTTTTTCTTTTTACTATTTTAATAACTGGTATGTGTTCTAACCAAATTCCGGATCAAAAAGAAATTCTAATTTGTATAAATCGTGAAAGGAAACCTCGTTTAGTCATTTCCTAAGCTCAAGCTCGGCGATTTAACGAAAATAGCATACGAAAAAACATGCGTTTTTATACATCGCTTCATAAGTGAAAAATGAGGTGCAACATGGTAATGCTTACCAAGAGGTTAATACAACGAAACACAGCAAATTTAATTACATTCATCAACATTATCAACAGCATTTATTAAATAAGGTTTACGTTAATTTCAAAATTTAAAAAACATAAAATAAATATCTAGTGATATATATATATATATATATATATATATATATATATATATGTATGTAAATATAAATAATAAAATTATAAAAATGTTAAAAAGAAATACAATTACAAATCTCTGTTAATTTTTAATAAAAAAAAAGAAAATAATACGTACACTACAAACCGCGTAATATTGACCCATTGGGTGACAATATTATGAGGAATCATATAAGGTTTAAGGTCGAAGATCTTTAGCATGATAAGTGCCAATGGTTTTACCCTCCAGATCTTCTAGAATATAATAGTTGTTACCTAACTTTTCTTTAACTTTTGCCTTAATAAATGATGGTGCTAATTTAGCATTAAATTTTTTCTCAAAATTGCTTTGAGCAAAATTTCTACGGAAAACAAATTGACCTAAGTTATAAGAAATTGGTCGAGCTCTCAAATTATATTGGTTTTTGTTCATCTCATACGCTTTAGCAATATTTGCCTGAAGAGTTTTACGAATAATTTGAAGCTGGTCATCTCTTTGCAGGTTGAATGATGGCTCGTCTAAAATTTTAAGTTTTCTAAGCAATGCGTACGAACTGGCATGGGTGATCATTTCTTGACCAAATACAGCATGGTACGGTGAACATTGTATTGCTTGATGAAAAGAATTTCTTAAGGCACAACTTATGAAACTTAGATTTTCGTCCCAAAGAGTTTGGTCTTTTTTTAAGTATGAACGTATTCCAGAGATTATTGACCTGTTAACCCTTTCGGAGGCGTTCGACTGCGGAGAATATAAGGCAGTATATGTGTGTTGTATGTCTAGGGAAGTGAGAAATGAATTAAATTCATTAGCTTTAAATTGTGAGCCATTATCACTCACTAATACTTCTGGCACACCATAAATATGAAAAATATGCTTTAGTAAAAATTCTTGAATAACAGAGGCCGTAAATTTTTTCAATGGGCATAACCAGTGGAATTTAGTCAAATGATCCAGAACAATAAGTATCCCAATATTTCCTTTTTTACTACGTGGATAGGGCCCTAATATATCAACGTATAATCGTTGAAATGGTCTTAACGTTATAGTTTGACTTCCCATATTAGGCTTGGTAATAAAATTAGGAGCTTTTGTTGTCTTACATGTTTCACATGCTTTTATGTATTTACGGACATCACGTACTAACCCTGGCCAATAAAATTTTCTTCGAATAAGCTCTAAAGTTTTTACCATCCCTCCGTGGGCTGCGATTGGAGAATCATGAAACCTGCTGATAAGTTTTAGCCGTAACTTTTCCGGTATCCATAATTTCCATGCCTCAGAGTCTTCAGTATCATCACCACTATAATGGCATGTTCTAATGTAAACAAAATTATCTATGACCTTTATGTCGGGAAATTTTATGGGGTTATCATTTATCTTTCGTTTTAAGTCTATATAATCATTATCGTTGAAATGAGTTGAGTTTAAATCTAACTCTGGTTCGATATATTCTAGACCTGCCACATCTGCATTAGGAATTCGGGACAGTGCATCCGGTACTACGTTATTTTTACCCTTTCTATGGCTAATAGTGAATCTAAAGCCTTGTAGTCTCCAAACCCACCTAGCTAAGCGACCTGTTAAATCTTGTTGTTTCATCAGCCAAACTAACGAAGAATGATCAGTTATAACCTCGAATTCTTGAAGCTCAAGGTAGCAACGAAATGTTTTTATAGCTTCAAGTGCGGCTAAACATTCTCTTTCAGTAACGCTATAATTACGTTGGGCAGTATTTAATTTCTTGGACATGAAGGCAATAGGTTTCTCTTCACCATTGTCATCATTCTGAACAAGCACAGCACCGATGCCGTAATCGCTGGCATCACAATGCAAGTAAAATTTTTTACTAAAGTCGGGGTTAGATAATACCGGGGCTGAGGTAAGAAGATTCTTAATTTTTTCAAAAGACTTTTGAGCCTCAGGTGTCCAACAAAATTTTCTTTTAGTTGACAAGACTTCTGTTATAGGGAAAACAATAGATGAAAAATTATTGATAAAGCGTCGGTACCAACCAGCTAAGCCTAGAAAGCCCCTAACCTGTTTTAGGTTCTTAGGAATTGGCCAATTGCTAATTGATTCTATTTTTTCTGGATCGGTTTTAATACCACCGTTTCCAATTATATAGCCAAGATAGTTGACTTCCGTAACACAAAATTTAGATTTAGAGATATTAAGCGTTAAGTTTGCTTTTTTAAATTGTTCGGCGATTTTTATGAGAACAGACAAATGGGTGCTGAAATCTTCAGTTACAATAATAAGATCGTCCAAATAACCAAACACACAATGACGTAAATCTGGGGGTATTAACTGATCCATTAAACGACACATTGTAGCGGGAGCATTGCATAACCCGAAAGGCATAACCACAAATTGGTACAAAGGTCGACCTGGAACGGTAAAAGCAGTCAGGGGTTTAGCTTCATCGGTCAGTCCTATTTGCCAATACGCATCTTTTAAGTCCAATTTTGATATTAAATTAGCCTTAGGTAAACGTGAAAAAATCCCTTCTATATTCGGCAGGGGGTATGCATCCTTGATGGTTAGTTCAAAAAAAAACTCGATAATTACAGCAAGCTGCTGACGCTGGCTTGGTGTTAAGGGATATTCTAAATTAGAATTTTGAGCTTTTGAGTCATAAAAATTTTGAGGGCATTTATTAGATGTAACCGGATTACAATCAGACAGACAAGAAACATTTTGCGGACTTTCCTTTTCAGAAGTATATATAATACTTCCGAAGAGTTCTGGAGCTAAATTAAACAATTTCCAGAAATCTAATCCCAGTATAAGTTTTTGTGTTATAGTTGGTACAATTAAAATTTTCATTTTTCGAATTAGATTCTTAAAAGTAACATCGACATTTAAAAATCCTATAACTTTTTGCACTCTACCATCGGCAGTTTTTACACATGATTTGAGGGGAACAAATTCCTGAAATTTAGAAAAATCGTGAGAAGCTAACGCTGAACCAATACAGGAAATGTTTGCTCCAGTATCTAAAAGGCCTAATTCACTAAATGACAAAAATTGAACAGCAGCATAATATCGTTTATCATCTGGATTAGTAAAAATGGAAGATAAAATATATTTTGAAAAAGTTTTACGGTTTTTATAAAATTTGCGTATACGGAGAGTAGAACGTTTGGGTTTTCTCAATTTAGTAAAAGTTAATGCATCACATTCGAAAATTGCTTTACGTTTCTGTAAATAATTTTGTAATCTAATATGGTAAGGTATAATCGGAGGACAAAATTTATCAGTACTTTCATTTTGAGGCAAAATTTTAAATAAGTTTTCACTTGGTTTGGCAACGGTGTTAGTGTCATAACATTTAATATTTTTTAATTTTTGAGGATTTAAGGGCGATGGCGGGAAAAGTTTTGAACTGCTAAGTTTTTTGAAGGATTTAGTATTTTATTAGCACATTTTTTGCATTGGGGTTTGTAGGTATTTTTTTCACCACACCCATAGCAAAATATATTGCGTGTTTCTAGGCAATCTTCCCAGTAGTGTCCTGGTTGATCACAGTTCCAGCACTTTAAAGGAAGGTTGGACTGTTGAACAGCATCAATTAAAAATTTTGACGTTTTATCGCCTTCAACAAAATCTAATTCAGGGGAACCCTCGACTTCGGCCACTTGACGACGCATACCACTATTAGAATAAGATTTTTGCAACGTATTTTTACGAAAATAATCTTCTCCAAGCAAATGCTCTCTCATCTGAACTAGTTTCCGCAGATGAGCAATCGAATAAATTGGAACATACAATAACTCATGCCTTATTTCAGGACGAAGATTACGGGTCAAAATTTCTATCAAATCGGATTCGGGAATCGGGGTTTCTAGTCTATCCAGCATCGCAGAAATAGATTCATAAAATGATTCAAACGTTTCATTTGATTTCATCTTACGATTCCGAATTTCTTCTTGAATATCAAAGCTAGATTTGAATTCCTTGTACTGATATTTAAGCGCCACACAGAATTCATTCCAGTCAATTGTATTAACTTGTTTGTGATAGCGCCAGTACCAGTCACGAGCTTTACCGGCCAATAAAACGTGTAAGTTTTTACAAATAAGAGTAAAATCATTATTAAAGTTTTCACGGGTTAAACAACGAACACGATATAAAAACTCATCCACACTAATACCATTTGACGAACCGTCAAATTTTAGGTTCCAGTTCTGTATTATGGACGTGATTTTATCAGATCTAATGGCAATACTTTCATCAAAAGATGAATTACTACGAGAATTTATACGGTTATTTTCAACGTTATAATTTGGGTTTTCAGGTCTAGGCGGAGGAACTGAATATAAAATATTTGGATTTGAATTTTGTGGTGAAACATTTTGATTTTGAGCTTGAACTGATGAATGATTTGGATTCTGAACTGATGGGACTAAGTTTAAATTTTGCAATAAACGTGAAACTGTATTTTCTATCATGTTATTGATATGTGAATAATCTATGTTCTGAGAAAAATGATTCCGATCAGATGTTTGAACTTGATGATTACCACGAACCTGAGGGGAATTATGAAAAGTAATGTTTGGTGGATTCCTTTGGGGAGTTAATAAAACAGGATGAGAATTACCATCAGGTAAAAAAGTTTGCGTATCATGGAATAAATTCCTAGCTTGACTTCTAGTGAAATGTTTTACATGAGCGTTTGCAGCACCACGTGGTCTACCGCGAGTGTTACATTTGGTTTTCTCTAGAGTCTGAGACTGAATAGAAATGTCAGTTCTTCTTAACTCTGATAGAGCACATGGACGTTTGCAATTTGGACATTCTGAAGAATTAGACAAATAAGTTTCTATACAAGAGCGATGAAATGCGTGGTTGCATTCCGAAAAAAGCAAGCACTCCTCTCCTTCTGACATTTTTTCATTGCACACAAGGGAAATCTGCTCATTATTTTCTATAGGGGCAATATGAACAAGATCTGAAATTTGCGTAGGCGGAGGTGATCTTTCCATCATTATAAATATTAAAACAATAAAACGGGAAACGATAAAAAACCAATCGCGATTCAAAAAATTTTATAATAAAAAAAAAATTTAAGCTAAGAGTTTTCTTTGTTAGGAGAACCTCGTTTAGTATCTCTTAACTATGCTAACCAAAGTTATGTAATTTCTGAAAATTATTATTTACAGAGAATAACAATTGTAACAAATAAAAAAAAACCAAATTTCATAAATATAACAAATTGTATGACAAAATTGGATTCCTTTGTAATTAGTTAAAATTGGTATGAAATTTAAAAGATTTTGTATACTTAAAAAAAAAAAAAAATATATAAATATATAATAGAACTAAAAATAACGAATAAAAATTTAAATTCAATTTTGAAACAAATTTTTTCTCAAAATATAGGATTTCAATTGGGTAACCAAATAAGAAGTAGAAAAAATAAAGATTAACAAAAAAAAATATAAATTTGTGTTTATTCAAAAAAAAGTAGATCGAAGAAGTTATATTATTTTTTTAAGTTGCAATTAATAAACTCTAAAAAAAAATCAAAAAAAAAATTTGTGGAAAAAATATTTGGTATAAACAAAAAACTTAGAAGCAACAAAAAAAAAATAACAAAAATGTTAAGGTATTTACTTTTACAGTAACTTAATTACAAGTTTTCTTACTATTTTGATGTGAACTGAAATGGGTATATATTTATCGCGTTTTCAATTGTAAAAAAGGGATAAAAAGCAAAACAGGTCTATATAGTTTAAAAACAACCAATTATTTAACATTTTAAATTCCAACAAACCGACATACTTATTTTCACTTATAAAAACTAATATTATTGGACAATAAATCGCAGATAGCAAAAATATTGTAAATCCGAATAAATATCAGGATGTCAATACCTCAGTCGAAAATAAAATATATAAAAATTATGTTTATTAAACTTCCACGAATGCTATAAATTTTATATGAAATTCTATCTGTATAGAAAAAGGAATTTTATGAAATCTTTGGTTAATATATTCGAACTTTAAACCCCTCAAATAATTAAAAATCCAAAAGTTCATAAAATTTATTTATATATCAGACTTCACTTCATTTAAAACACATAGTATCATGAGTTAATGAAATCTAAAATAAAACAAAATGAAGAAAATAAGTTAGAGCCAAGGAAACTAAGTAACTTTAATGAAACTAAATCAAGTTTTCCTTTCGGCCCCACGTTGGGCGCCAATTTATGTAATGAACAGACAAAGATTCAGCTCGAAAAGCTGATTCTATCCTTTGGCTAATGGTGCTCTAGTAGAGAAAGGAGAACGAACGGGAGTCATTGATATTGCTAGCTATCAGCCGGGTGGGGGGATTCTTGTTCTTATCAATCTCTTTTGCCAAATAAGAAATCTTTCCGTTACATAAATATTATTATAGACTCCCTATATAATATACTGGACCGGGTGTTGATCGTATGTATAAAAGATGTAAATAAGACCCCAGTTATGATCAACGAAATGACGGAATAACTACAAAAAAATAACCTTTACAATTGAAACTTTTTATTCTCCTCTTGGTGTACATGAAGAGGGAAACGCCTCTTAACCCTCCCAACCTTTGATCTGAGCGGCGTAATAATTTCTGCTCAAATCCCACTATCATCTACCACATTTCGATCACATCAGTAAGAAAACTTAATAGATTTTAATAATCCATGATGCTAATAAAAAACTAGCACAATTTATTTAATTTCATTTAGGCTTAAACCTAGAAAATTTGAATTATTATTACCCGCGAAAAGTAACTTAATCACCAAAGAAATCGATTTAAAATAACTCATGTAACTTAAAAAACACTATTAAAAAAAATAATAACAAATATCAAAATTTAAATATTTTCTTATCATTGACTTGTCATATTATCAGATATGTACTTATAGGGTACAAAGAAGCAAAAACGTAGATCATTGTAAATTCAACTAAAGATACATAGGCATTTGATGCGAAACATGTTTCATTGTTAACAGAACTAAAGTGAATGATCATATACATTTGTCCTGCAACATGTTGCGGGTGATGATGTTGTTGCTTCTTTTTTTATATTTAAGAGTAATTAATATGTGAAATATTTATTTATAGAACAAATGTTATAAATTTGACTCACCAAGAAAAAAATGTTGATTAAACTAGCGGCTGAGGAGGCCTCTTCAAACGCTGGCAACATCATTGGTATAACTACGAATAATTACTCTTATATATGTTAACTACGCCTAGATTATGTCTGGGCATATGGGAGTTTCATATATATAGGTGTACTTAAATTTATGTATGCTAAATTTGTTTAAAAAAAAAATAATTTTAGTAATTAAACAAAAATGACTAAAATTAAACTTCAATGTGCAATATTTTATAGTTTAACATTTGTGCAATATAGGTTTAAGGCAATGTTAAAGAATTTTTAACATTTTTTTAATTTTTAACAGAATTTTACTTTACATGACACCAAAAAGTTTATTTAATAGAACACCAAAAAAAATATTTGATTCTGAATTAAGGACAATTTTGAAATTTGAAAATTTGGGATTTAATAAATAAGATTTTTCTTTTAGCACTTTGAAATTTAATTAAAGCTATTAAAATTAACGCAATAGTTACACAATTTGATACGTTTGTTGTTTTTATTATTCCGATGCATGTTGTAAAGTTGATGATGTCAAGATTTGTCACTCTTTTGTATTTTGGGTGCAAAAATTTATATCCTTAAGCTGAAGGACAAAGGATTCTTCTAATATTTTAGTTGTTCATTTTTTTATTTTTTTGTTGATGATGTATTAATTCTTTTTTCTAGGTTTCACTTTCTTTTTTTTTTTTTTTTATTTTATTTAATTAATACTTGATTAGCATCAACGTGGTTTTACCGCTACTGATGTTTCGTCAGAAGTTTGAAAGTTAAATGTTTTCTCTGCTTACTCAATTTGCTTATGCTTCTTCTGCTTTTGATTTGCCTTTTAGGTATTTTAATTGTTGCTGCGATTTATTGTTTCTTATTAAACAATTTATAAGAAATTAAACAATAGTTGTGGCGATTTTATTAAATGCACTTTAGGGTTTAATTGTGTGAAACAAACTTTGTTAAATACAAGGAAAAATCCCTAGTAAATGAAAACAATGTTTTTGAAGTTTTAGAAATTATATTTCTAAAAAAGATATTGAAATTTAAGTTTTTAAAATTTACCTTGACACAATTGTGCAAAAAAAAAATTGTTGTAGAAAAAAAACGCAACTCCAAGTACAAATCTTAAAGATTTGGTTATGCTTTTACAGAAGGCGAAAATGATGCAGGTTAATTTAAAAATCTAACAAAAAGTTATAAGATTACTTTGGGGACATACAGAACATAATATTAAGCAAATCTTTTGCTTATTTTACATACCTTTTAACAGTCTTTTCTTTTGTCAACTAATTTGTTTTTGTTGCAAAACACGTTTATTGGAAGATATCCTTTTAAACAAAATTAAATTTTTTCTTTTTACTATTTTAATAACTGGTATGTGTTCTAACCAAATTCCGGATCAAAAAGAAATTCTAATTTGTATAAATCGTGAAAGGAAACCTCGTTTAGTCATTTCCTAAGCTCAAGCTCGGCGATTTAACGAAAATAGCATACGAAAAAACATGCGTTTTTATACATCGCTTCATAAGTGAAAAATGAGGTGCAACATGGTAATGCTTACCAAGAGGTTAATACAACGAAACACAGCAAATTTAATTACATTCATCAACATTATCAACAGCATTTATTAAATAAGGTTTACGTTAATTTCAAAATTTAAAAAACATAAAATAAATATCTAGTGATATATATATATATATATATATATATATATATATATATATATATATATATATATATATATATATATATATATATGTATGTAAATATAAATAATAAAATTATAAAAATGTTAAAAAGAAATACAATTACAAATCTCTGTTAATTTTTAATAAAAAAAAAGAAAATAATACGTACACTACAAACCGCGTAATATTGACCCATTGGGTGACAATATTATGAGGAATCATATAAGGTTTAAGGTCGAAGATCTTTAGCATGATAAGTGCCAATGGTTTTACCCTCCAGATCTTCTAGAATATAATAGTTGTTACCTAACTTTTCTTTAACTTTTGCCTTAATAAATGATGGTGCTAATTTAGCATTAAATTTTTTCTCAAAATTGCTTTGAGCAAAATTTCTACGGAAAACAAATTGACCTAAGTTATAAGAAATTGGTCGAGCTCTCAAATTATATTGGTTTTTGTTCATCTCATACGCTTTAGCAATATTTGCCTGAAGAGTTTTACGAATAATTTGAAGCTGGTCATCTCTTTGCAGGTTGAATGATGGCTCGTCTAAAATTTTAAGTTTTCTAAGCAATGCGTACGAACTGGCATGGGTGATCATTTCTTGACCAAATACAGCATGGTACGGTGAACATTGTATTGCTTGATGAAAAGAATTTCTTAAGGCACAACTTATGAAACTTAGATTTTCGTCCCAAAGAGTTTGGTCTTTTTTTAAGTATGAACGTATTCCAGAGATTATTGACCTGTTAACCCTTTCGGAGGCGTTCGACTGCGGAGAATATAAGGCAGTATATGTGTGTTGTATGTCTAGGGAAGTGAGAAATGAATTAAATTCATTAGCTTTAAATTGTGAGCCATTATCACTCACTAATACTTCTGGCACACCATAAATATGAAAAATATGCTTTAGTAAAAATTCTTGAATAACAGAGGCCGTAAATTTTTTCAATGGGCATAACCAGTGGAATTTAGTCAAATGATCCAGAACAATAAGTATCCCAATATTTCCTTTTTTACTACGTGGATAGGGCCCTAATATATCAACGTATAATCGTTGAAATGGTCTTAACGTTATAGTTTGACTTCCCATATTAGGCTTGGTAATAAAATTAGGAGCTTTTGTTGTCTTACATGTTTCACATGCTTTTATGTATTTACGGACATCACGTACTAACCCTGGCCAATAAAATTTTCTTCGAATAAGCTCTAAAGTTTTTACCATCCCTCCGTGGGCTGCGATTGGAGAATCATGAAACCTGCTGATAAGTTTTAGCCGTAACTTTTCCGGTATCCATAATTTCCATGCCTCAGAGTCTTCAGTATCATCACCACTATAATGGCATGTTCTAATGTAAACAAAATTATCTATGACCTTTATGTCGGGAAATTTTATGGGGTTATCATTTATCTTTCGTTTTAAGTCTATATAATCATTATCGTTGAAATGAGTTGAGTTTAAATCTAACTCTGGTTCGATATATTCTAGACCTGCCACATCTGCATTAGGAATTCGGGACAGTGCATCCGGTACTACGTTATTTTTACCCTTTCTATGGCTAATAGTGAATCTAAAGCCTTGTAGTCTCCAAACCCACCTAGCTAAGCGACCTGTTAAATCTTGTTGTTTCATCAGCCAAACTAACGAAGAATGATCAGTTATAACCTCGAATTCTTGAAGCTCAAAGTAGCAACGAAATGTTTTTATAGCTTCAAGTGCGGCTAAACATTCTCTTTCAGTAACGCTATAATTACGTTGGGCAGTATTTAATTTCTTGGACATGAAGGCAATAGGTTTCTCTTCACCATTGTCATCATTCTGAACAAGCACAGCACCGATGCCGTAATCGCTGGCATCACAATGCAAGTAAAATTTTTTACTAAAGTCGGGGTTAGATAATACCGGGGCTGAGGTAAGAAGATTCTTAATTTTTTCAAAAGACTTTTGAGCCTCAGGTGTCCAACAAAATTTTCTTTTAGTTGACAAGACTTCTGTTATAGGGAAAACAATAGATGAAAAATTATTGATAAAGCGTCGGTACCAACCAGCTAAGCCTAGAAAGCCCCTAACCTGTTTTAGGTTCTTAGGAATTGGCCAATTGCTAATTGATTCTATTTTTTCTGGATCGGTTTTAATACCACCGTTTCCAATTATATAGCCAAGATAGTTGACTTCCGTAACACAAAATTTAGATTTAGAGATATTAAGCGTTAAGTTTGCTTTTTTAAATTGTTCGGCGATTTTTATGAGAACAGACAAATGGGTGCTGAAATCTTCAGTTACAATAATAAGATCGTCCAAATAACCAAACACACAATGACGTAAATCTGGGGGTATTAACTGATCCATTAAACGACACATTGTAGCGGGAGCATTGCATAACCCGAAAGGCATAACCACAAATTGGTACAAAGGTCGACCTGGAACGGTAAAAGCAGTCAGGGGTTTAGCTTCATCGGTCAGTCCTATTTGCCAATACGCATCTTTTAAGTCCAATTTTGATATTAAATTAGCCTTAGGTAAACGTGAAAAAATCCCTTCTATATTCGGCAGGGGGTATGCATCCTTGATGGTTAGTTCAAAAAAAAACTCGATAATTACAGCAAGCTGCTGACGCTGGCTTGGTGTTAAGGGATATTCTAAATTAGAATTTTGAGCTTTTGAGTCATAAAAATTTTGAGGGCATTTATTAGATGTAACCGGATTACAATCAGACAGACAAGAAACATTTTGCGGACTTTCCTTTTCAGAAGTATATATAATACTTCCGAAGAGTTCTGGAGCTAAATTAAACAATTTCCAGAAATCTAATCCCAGTATAAGTTTTTGTGTTATAGTTGGTACAATTAAAATTTTCATTTTTCGAATTAGATTCTTAAAAGTAACATCGACATTTAAAAATCCTATAACTTTTTGCACTCTACCATCGGCAGTTTTTACACATGATTTGAGGGGAACAAATTCCTGAAATTTAGAAAAATCGTGAGAAGCTAACGCTGAACCAATACAGGAAATGTTTGCTCCAGTATCTAAAAGGCCTAATTCACTAAATGACAAAAATTGAACAGCAGCATAATATCGTTTATCATCTGGATTAGTAAAAATGGAAGATAAAATATATTTTGAAAAAGTTTTACGGTTTTTATAAAATTTGCGTATACGGAGAGTAGAACGTTTGGGTTTTCTCAATTTAGTAAAAGTTAATGCATCACATTCGAAAATTGCTTTACGTTTCTGTAAATAATTTTGTAATCTAATATGGTAAGGTATCATCGGAGGACAAAATTTATCAGTACTTTCATTTTGAGGCAAAATTTTAAATAAGTTTTTACTTGGTTTGGCAACGGTGTTAGTGTCATAACATTTAATATTTTTTAATTTTTGAGGATTTAAGGGCGATGGCGGGAAAAGTTTTGAACTGCTAAGTTTTTTGAAGGATTTAGTATTTTATTAGCACATTTTTTGCATTGGGGTTTGTAGGTATTTTTTTCACCACACCCATAGCAAAATATATTGCGTGTTTCTAGGCAATCTTCCCAGTAGTGTCCTGGTTGATCACAGTTCCAGCACTTTAAAGGAAGGTTGGACTGTTGAACAGCATCAATTAAAAATTTTGACGTTTTATCGCCTTCAACAAAATCTAATTCAGGGGAACCCTCGACTTCGGCCACTTGACGACGCATACCACTATTAGAATAAGATTTTTGCAACGTATTTTTACGAAAATAATCTTCTCCAAGCAAATGCTCTCTCATCTGAACTAGTTTCCGCAGATGAGCAATCGAATAAATTGGAACATACAATAACTCATGCCTTATTTCAGGACGAAGATTACGGGTCAAAATTTCTATCAAATCGGATTCGGGAATCGGGGTTTCTAGTCTATCCAGCATCGCAGAAATAGATTCATAAAATGATTCAAACGTTTCATTTGATTTCATCTTACGATTCCGAATTTCTTCTTGAATATCAAAGCTAGATTTGAATTCCTTGTACTGATATTTAAGCGCCACACAGAATTCATTCCAGTCAATTGTATTAACTTGTTTGTGATAGCGCCAGTACCAGTCACGAGCTTTACCGGCCAATAAAACGTGTAAGTTTTTACAAATAAGAGTAAAATCATTATTAAAGTTTTCACGGGTTAAACAACGAACACGATATAAAAACTCATCCACACTAATACCATTTGACGAACCGTCAAATTTTAGGTTCCAGTTCTGTATTATGGACGTGATTTTATCAGATCTAATGGCAATACTTTCATCAAAAGATGAATTACTACGAGAATTTATACGGTTATTTTCAACGTTATAATTTGGGTTTTCAGGTCTAGGCGGAGGAACTGAATATAAAATATTTGGATTTGAATTTTGTGGTGAAACATTTTGATTTTGAGCTTGAACTGATGAATGATTTGGATTCTGAACTGATGGGACTAAGTTTAAATTTTGCAATAAACGTGAAACTGTATTTTCTATCATGTTATTGATATGTGAATAATCTATGTTCTGAGAAAAATGATTCCGATCAGATGTTTGAACTTGATGATTACCACGAACCTGAGGGGAATTATGAAAAGTAATGTTTGGTGGATTCCTTTGGGGAGTTAATAAAACAGGATGAGAATTACCATCAGGTAAAAAAGTTTGCGTATCATGGAATAAATTCCTAGCTTGACTTCTAGTGAAATGTTTTACATGAGCGTTTGCAGCACCACGTGGTCTACCGCGAGTGTTACATTTGGTTTTCTCTAGAGTCTGAGACTGAATAGAAATGTCAGTTCTTCTTAACTCTGATAGAGCACATGGACGTTTGCAATTTGGACATTCTGAAGAATTAGACAAATAAGTTTCTATACAAGAGCGATGAAATGCGTGGTTGCATTCCGAAAAAAGCAAGCACTCCTCTCCTTCTGACATTTTTTCATTGCACACAAGGGAAATCTGCTCATTATTTTCTATAGGGGCAATATGAACAAGATCTGAAATTTGCGTAGGCGGAGGTGATCTTTCCATCATTATAAATATTAAAACAATAAAACGGGAAACGATAAAAAACCAATCGCGATTCAAAAAATTTTATAATAAAAAAAAAATTTAAGCTAAGAGTTTTCTTTGTTAGGAGAACCTCGTTTAGTATCTCTTAACTATGCTAACCAAAGTTATGTAATTTCTGAAAATTATTATTTACAGAGAATAACAATTGTAACAAATAAAAAAAAACCAAATTTCATAAATATAACAAATTGTATGACAAAATTGGATTCCTTTGTAATTAGTTAAAATTGGTATGAAATTTAAAAGATTTTGTATACTTAAAAAAAAAAAAAAATATATAAATATATAATAGAACTAAAAATAACGAATAAAAATTTAAATTCAATTTTGAAACAAATTTTTTCTCAAAATATAGGATTTCAATTGGGTAACCAAATAAGAAGTAGAAAAAATAAAGATTAACAAAAAAAAATATAAATTTGTGTTTATTCAAAAAAAAGTAGATCGAAGAAGTTATATTATTTTTTTAAGTTGCAATTAATAAACTCTAAAAAAAAATCAAAAAAAAAATTTGTGGAAAAAATATTTGGTATAAACAAAAAACTTAGAAGCAACAAAAAAAAAATAACAAAAATGTTAAGGTATTTACTTTTACAGTAACTTAATTACAAGTTTTCTTACTATTTTGATGTGAACTGAAATGGGTATATATTTATCGCGTTTTCAATTGTAAAAAAGGGATAAAAAGCAAAACAGGTCTATATAGTTTAAAAACAACCAATTATTTAACATTTTAAATTCCAACAAACCGACATACTTATTTTCACTTATAAAAACTAATATTATTGGACAATAAATCGCAGATAGCAAAAATATTGTAAATCCGAATAAATATCAGGATGTCAATACCTCAGTCGAAAATAAAATATATACAAATTATGTTTATTAAACTTCCACGAATGCTATAAATTTTATATGAAATTCTATCTGTATAGAAAAAGGAATTTTATGAAATCTTTGGTTAATATATTCGAACTTTAAACCCCTCAAATAATTAAAAATCCAAAAGTTCATAAAATTTATTTATATATCAGACTTCACTTCATTTAAAACACATAGTATCATGAGTTAATGAAATCTAAAATAAAACAAAATGAAGAAAATAAGTTAGAGCCAAGGAAACTAAGTAACTTTAATGAAACTAAATCAAGTTTTCCTTTCGGCCCCACGTTGGGCGCCAATTTATGTAATGAACAGACAAAGATTCAGCTCGAAAAGCTGATTCTATCCTTTGGCTAATGGTGCTCTAGTAGAGAAAGGAGAACGAACGGGAGTCATTGATATTGCTAGCTATCAGCCGGGTGGGGGGATTCTTGTTCTTATCAATCTCTTTTGCCAAATAAGAAATCTTTCCGTTACATAAATATTATTATAGACTCCCTATATAATATACTGGACCGGGTGTTGATCGTATGTATAAAAGATGTAAATAAGACCCCAGTTATGATCAACGAAATGACGGAATAACTACAAAAAAATAACCTTTACAATTGAAACTTTTTATTCTCCTCTTGGTGTACATGAAGAGGGAAACGCCTCTTAACCCTCCCAACCTTTGATCTGAGCGGCGTAATAATTTCTGCTCAAATCCCACTATCATCTACCACATTTCGATCACATCAGTAAGAAAACTTAATAGATTTTAATAATCCATGATGCTAATAAAAAACTAGCACAATTTATTTAATTTCATTTAGGCTTAAACCTAGAAAATTTGAATTATTATTACCCGCGAAAAGTAACTTAATCACCAAAGAAATCGATTTAAAATAACTCATGTAACTTAAAAAACACTATTAAAAAAAATAATAACAAATATCAAAATTTAAATATTTTCTTATCATTGACTTAGTGTCATATTATCAGATATGTACTTATAGGGTACAAAGAAGCAAAAACGTAGATCATTGTAAATTCAACTAAAGATACATAGGCATTTGATGCGAAACATGTTTCATTGTTAACAGAACTAAAGTGAATGATCATATACATTTGTCCTGCAACATGTTGCGGGTGATGATGTTGTTGCTTCTTTTTTTATATTTAAGAGTAATTAATATGTGAAATATTTATTTATAGAACAAATGTTATAAATTTGACTCACCAAGAAAAAAATGTTGATTAAACTAGCGGCTGAGGAGGCCTCTTCAAACACTGGCAACATCATTGGTATAACTACGAATAATTACTCTTATATATGTTAACTACGTCTAGATTATGTCTGGGCATATGGGAGTTTCATATATATAGGTGTACTTAAATTTATGTATGCTAAATTTGTTTAAAAAAAAAATAATTTTAGTAATTAAACAAAAATGACTAAAACTAAACTTCAATGTGCAATATTTTATAGTTTAACATTTGTGCAATATAGGTTTAAGGCAATGTTAAAGAATTTTTAACATTTTTTTAATTTTTAACAGAATTTTACTTTACATGACACCAAAAAGTTTATTTAATAGAACACCAAAAAAAATATTTGATTCTGAATTAAGGACAATTTTGAAATTTGAAAATTTGGGATTTAATAAATAAGATTTTTCTTTTAGCACTTTGAAATTTAATTAAAGTTATTAAAATTAACGCAATAGTTACACAATTTGATACGTTTGTTGTTTTTATTATTCCGATGCATGTTGTAAAGTTGATGATGTCAAGATTTGTCGCTCTTTTGTATTTTTGGTGCAAAAATGTCTATCCTTAAGCTGAAGGACAAAGGATTCTTCTAATATTTTAGTTGTTCACTTTTTATTTTTTTGTTGATGATGTATTAATTCTTTTTTCTAGGTTTCAATTTCTTAATTTTGTTTTTTTTTTTATTTTTATTTAATTAATACTTGATTAGCATCAACGTGGTTTTACCGCTACTGATGTTTCGTCAGAAGTTTGAAAGTTAAATGTTTTCTCTGCTTACTCAATTTGTTTATGCTTCTTCTGCTTTTGATTTGCCTTTTAGGTATTTTAATTGTTGCTGCGATTTATTGTTTCTTATTAAACAATTTATAAGAAATAAAACAATAGTTGTGGCGATTTTATTAAATGCACTTTAGGGTTTAATTATGTGAAACAAAATTTGTTAAATACAAGGAAAAATCCCTAGTAAATGAAAACAATGTTTTTGAAGTTTTAGAAATTATATTTCTAAAAAAGATATTGAAATTTAAGTTTTTAAAATTTACCTTGACACAATTGTGCAAAAAAAAATTTATTGTAGAAAAAAAACGCAACTCCAAGTACAAATCTTAAAGATTTGGTTATGCTTTTACAGAAGGCGAAAATGATGCAGGTTAATTTAAAAATCTAACAAAAAGTTATTAGATTACTTTGGGGACATACAGAATATAATATTAAGCAAATCTTTTGCTTGTTTTACATACCTTTTAACAGTCTTTTCTTTTGTCAACTAATTTGTTTTTGTTGCAAAACACTTTTATTGGAAGATATCCTTTTAAACAAATTTAAATTTTTTCTTTTTACTATTTTAATAACTGGTATGTGTTCTAACCAAATTCCGGATCAAAAAGAAATTCTAATTTGTATAAATCGTGAAAGGAAACCTCGTTTAGTAATTTTCTAAGCTCAAGCTCGGCGATTTAACGAAAATAGCATACGAAAAAACATGCGTTTTTATGCATCGCTTCATAAGTGAAAAATGAGGTGCAACATGGTAATGCTTACCAAGAGGTTAATACAACGAAACACAGCAAATTTAATTACATTCATCAACATTATCAACAGCATTTATTAAATAAGGTTTACGTTAATTTCAAAATTTAAAAAACATAAAATAAATATCTAGTGATATATATATATATATGTATGTAAATATAAATAATAAAATTATAAAAATGTTAAAAAGAAATACAATTACAAATCTCTGTTAATTTTTAATAAAAAAAAGAAAATAATAATTTTAAAATCGTACACCATTTAAATACGTTGGAATCGACTATGCCGGTCCTATTCAAATGAAATACTCAAAAGGCAGAGGGCAAAGGTCCTACAAGGGCTACATTGCTGTATTTGTGTGTATGGCAACAAAAGCAATTCATCTGGAAGCAGTGAGTGAACTTACTTCAGAAGCATTTTTAGCCGCTTTAAAACGATTCTTTTCAAGACGAGGCGTCTGTTCTGATATTTATTCGGATAACGGAACAAACTTCGTTGGAGCTTCTAGAAAATTAGATAAAGATTTTATTAAAGCCATTCAACATAACAAAACAATAAGTCCAATCCTGACTTCTCAAAAAATCCAGTGGCATTTTATTCCCCCGGCAGCCCCTCACTTTGGAGGGATATGGGAAGCTGGCGTAAAATCTGTAAAATTTCATTTGAAAAGAACAATTGGTGAATCAAAACTTACCTATGAAGAGATGAGTACCTTACTGGTACAGATAGAAGCAATATTGAATTCACGACCCCTAGTTAGTTTGAATGGTAATGATCCAGAAAACATCGATGCATTAACTCCAGCCCATTTTCTTATTGGAAGGCCTATCAACCAATATCCAGAACATTTTGAGGATAACCCTATTACCTCACTGAATAGGTGGAAACTAATTCAAAAATTAAGAAAAGAATTTTGGAATCGATGGAGGGATGAATAAATGGAAGTTTCCGTCAGAAAATTTAAAAGAAGGATCTATAGTTTTAATTAAAGATGAAAATACACAGCCAGCTAGTTGGCCATTGGCAAGGGTTTCTGAGGTTCATGGCGGAAAGGATGGTAAAGTAAGGGTAGTCACCTTAAAGACTAAAAACACTTCATTTAAAAGACCAATAAATAAGTTATGTCCTTTAATAAATGCTGAAAATAAAGAAGTTATATTGCCGCCAATGACTTGTTGTTTAGCAAAAATAGAAAAACCCGAAATTAAAAAACTAAGCATGTTCCAAGTCATATTTATTTTAATAATGTTAACGGTTCCCGTCAAAGCTTTGCCAGTAAACAAATCAGTCTCAATAAAAGAGCTTTCAAAAAATACCGCTATTTATTTAGACAACGTTGGACAGCTAAACTCAGTAAATTCAAAATGGAATCTAGTGGTGTACTATGATCTGAATTTATACTATGATGAGGTTGAAAGAATTGGAAAACTTGTAGTGAAGGTAAATAAAGAAAGTCAGAAATTAAATGTTTAAAAGAGTCATGCGAGATGGTTACGATTGCTATGCAAAAAAGATACAACCATCTTGTTCAAAACAACAATCTTCTAATGAAAAACCCGAGAAATAAGAGAGCTCCTTTTGAGTTTATTGGATCTATTTATAAAATTTTATTTGGAATGATGGATGCAGACGACCACAAAATAATGGAGGACAACTTAAAAAACATATTTGCAAATCAGCAGAACCTCAACAAGTTGATTGAACAGCAAACTTCGCTCATTGATTCAACGGCAAATATAATGAAGAAAACTACCGAAGATGTTAATCTCAATTTTAAAAAAATGTACGATCAGCTGATGTTATTTCGCGAAGAAGTGACAAATGAAGTAGTCACAAAAACTAACATTATTTTTTACGGTCATAATAACTCAATTAAATTTAATGATTGATGAATGCAACAAAATACAATCATCTGTAATAAATCTGCTAATCGATGTCAACCATGGCCATATTAATACAAATTTGTTGACACCGTCACAACTAAAAAAGGAGTTAATGGAAATTGAAAAACTACTTCCAAAAAAGTTGGCTCTTCCAGGTCAGGCCAGTAGGACGGAGTTAACAGAAGTCTACCATGATATGAAGGCCAGAGGAACTATTGTTGACGAAAGACTGGTAGTTCAAGTAGAAATTCCTCTGATAGAAGAACACAGCTCTGAGGTGTATAAAATTATTAAACTGCCAGTTGAGATAGGAGCAAACATAGTGATGCCAAAGATAAAAGAGGATTTTATCGTATATAACTTCGCGTCTAATATGTTTTATTTGATGTCACAAGCCCAATTAAATAAATGCAGGAAAAATCTTCAAGGGCAATTTAATTGCATAGGCAACATACCATGGAGGCCAGCTATTGAAAGATCATGTGAAGTTTCAGCATTAAAGCAATCTCGCCATGCCGAATGCTCTTTTGAGGCAGTTATAAGAAAAGGCGTTTGGGAGCAACTTACCACAGAGAATCAATGGATTTTTTCTCTATTTGATAACCACCCAGCGGGAAAATGGAATTAATAGGAATCGAGAAAGTAATACATATCTTGTATGATATTTGATTCCAGAATTCATTATTCTTAACACAGACCATGTCCTAGGATTGTAATAAATTATTTTAATATATCCTGCGAATGAATTAAATAATTCATTCTTTGGAATAAATTATATTATTCAAAAGTCTTATAATTAAAGTCTTCTCCAATGCCGTTTGGAATACATTTTTTAATACCTGTTTACTTTAAATAACTTTGACCCACAGACATATAATTTGTGCTTTGACCGTACGCTTTCAAACACAAACTGCCACTAAAATAAAAATTATAAGTAGGCGACATAAAGGCAGCAAAAAAATAACGGATTTTTATTAAGGAAATATGCATGCAAAGCAAAAACACGAATAATTGTTACTAACAGAAACAATACATTCCTTGTTCTGCAAATGTGGGAATATACGTGGTAATCAGTGCTTAAATTTTGTGTCTGATGAAATTACCTTCTCGATTCCAATGAATGCATTATTATTCTTTCGAAAATAATGCATTATTTTGTTTAATTATTTATGTAATCAATTCCTCATTTTCCCGCTGGGCATATTCTTGCGGTGGATTGTGGAGAGGGTGAGCGTAATTGGATTACACTGTCATTGAAGGGAATTTTAATGTTACCACTTTGGCCTTCTTATGAGTGTTGTCGAGGACGAAATATAGTCGTTTTTAAAAGTTGGTATTATGATTGACGCAAACGACATATGTACGGCGAACTTTTTACTTATGTGTTTTACATTGTCGTGATTTCGAATTTCAAACGGCTACGACTTCTATCACGACAACGACTTCCGTCAACTATTTTTTGAAAATTTCTGCTAGTAAAAATTTTACTAGTTAAGTTATGTTCATTATTAAATATTTGGCGTCCCTTGTTTTAATAAAAAAAATATTTACTTTTGCAAAACGTTTAGCTAGATCAAACATAACTATACAGTTTCTTAATTACAAGATAATTGTATATCTTCTTACATATAAAGTTAAGCAAATCAATAGAAATTGTTAAAAATTAAGCTAAAGTTTGATCAATTTACTGGTCAAGCTTTTTTTTGGACTTTTTTTCGTTTATTTATATAATTATTCTCAGCTTTAATTAAAAAAGCAATACTTAATCTATGAAAAATATCGAAATAATTAAAAGTTACTACAAGAAGATATAAAAAAAATTAGCTTTATTTTTGGCTTTAAATTTCCTTCTTTAGCTTTTTTAAGCTCTATTTCAAACATGATTTAGCTTTATATTTTTAAAAAATCTGGTCACACTGGTAACGGTACAGACAACAGTTCTAGTGCATTTCTAGGGACATTGTCAACGAAGTCAATAGTTTGTTTTTGTTTTATGCTGAGCAGTCAATAGGTACAGAATGTTTTTTAACAGTTATTCTTTATTTCATTGTATCAAGTTCTTTTGTGGCAAAGACACGTGCGTGCTCTAAGTAAATTTGTGTTTTGTAAAATAAATTATAATTAATAACAAATTATATTTATTAAGAAAGGTTATAAAAATTATATAATAAACAATGAGTAAAAGAAATTTTAAAAGAGTAATTAATAAACAAAAGATTATATAAATATAAAAATAGAAGTGAATGTGAATAGGAAATCAGTGAATTTGAAATTGTAAAAACAGTGAAGATTTTGTAAATCAACATTGCGGGATAAACTAAGAAAGTGGTACATCGAAAAAGCTCCTTCTAGAAAAGCTTGGAGAAGCTGTTATCGATATTAAAGGAAGAAGGGGTAGATGTTCCACTGTCTAGCGAAACTTTGTTGGGCAAAAGAACACAGGTTTTAGTTAGAAGCATATCTCCTGGAAGCTACTGCCATATTGGTCTTGAAACTCTTCCACTTTTCAGAAGCTCGCGGGTCCAATTGTGGCAAATTCTTTGCAAAATCGTCAATGTGCAGGAGAATATAAATCCTTTTGCTGTAGGAATATACTTGGGGAGCACAAAACCTAGTTGCATCAAAGATTTTATGAAAGATTTTATTGAAGAAGTTATTTTATTAAAATAGCAACTTGTGTTAAAAGAAAAAACCATTAAATTTAAGTGTCGTTGCTTAACGTGTGATACGCCGGCCAAAGCTTTTATTTGCGGCGTTCCTGGGCATACCTCAATGCATCGGTGCACGAAGTGCACTCAAGTTGCGAAAAAGTGAACAATGTACTGACATATAGTAGCGTTTCTGGCTCTTTGATTTCCGACATAGATTTTAGTTTAAGTATACTAACCATCATTCCCTAATTTTCAAAAATGAGAAAACTCCGCTTGGAGAACTAGGATTTGGTATGACATCTCAAACCCCATTAGATAGCATGCACCTTATCGACATTGGTGCCACGAAAAAAATGCTCATTCGAATAGTTCATAACAAAACCGAAGAAAAAACACAAAAAAAAAATATTTCGAAAATATCTTCTAATTTGGTAAAATTAAGAAAATTTATTCCGCAAGAGTTTCCAAGAAAACAGAGGTCTTTAGATGATTTGCACCATTGGAAATCAACTGAGTTTCACCAGTTCCTAGCTTATACGGGCATAATTGCCCTTTATAATAACGTACACGAAGATATTTTCTTCGAATTTTTAACTTTGCATTGCGCTAATCGATTGCTTAGTAATCCACGATACGTGCATACAAATATAAAACAAGCTAATGATTTGCTAAAATTATTTGTCGAGAATTTCTCTACCGTATTCGGGACAAACAGTGTTTCTTTTAATATCCATAATATGCTGCATTTGGCTTCTTGCGCAGAAACATATGGTCCTCTTAATTCGTTTTCTTCATACGACTTCGAAAACAAACTGCAGTTATTAAAAAAACACGTCGAAAACCATCATCGATCCTCCAACAGATTGTACGAAAGGAAAAGCACACAACGTATTTCAAAACTAAAAATGAAGAGATTAGGTACAGAAAAGATTTAATTGTTGGCTGCTTTATTTCTTGGGAAGAACCTATTAATATCTGTTCCGTTGAATCATTTATTATAATAAAAATTTAAAGCATACCTAATAAAAGAAGATGAAATTTATGTTGAAGGACGGCGGTTATTGGACTTAGATAGTTTTTACCAAGAACCCATAAATTCTTGTGAACTAGGTATATATAAAACAAATCTAGCTTTAGGCGAAAAAGAAAAGTTTTCAATAATAGACGTTCAGTTCAAATTTTTATGCCTGCCAATGAACTCTTATTTCATAATAATATCTATTTTACACTCCTGTCTTCCAGAAAAATGTCAAGCGAACCATCCAACTCTTCCAAAGAACAACTAAAATATTTTCCTCCCAAAAGTAAGTTTTAATTTGTTTTGATTTTGTTACTTACAATTAGTATGTACTTTAAAAGTAACGAAATTCAAGGTTTAAAAAGAGTTAGAACTTATAATTTAATTTCTTTTCTATTATGTTTTTTTAGCTAATCCAAATTGTGGCTGCTGTCAAGAAGTTTAAAAAAAACTTGACACGGTTCTTGAGATTTTGGCTGAGCATAAAGTTTTATTGGATCGCGTTCGATGTTCATTTACAGAGGAAAAGCTAAAAGAGTTTGACGGTCTATTAGCAACGCAAGCAGATCCATATGTAAGTATTTTCTTTTCAGCATATGTACACAGAAAAAATTATTTTTCCAATTCTACAAAAAATTTGTAGAATCAAACAATTTTTTGTCTGAAATCGGTCCTATAAACAAATTCGCATATTCAAACAATTTATTTGCATTTTGTTTATTGAAAAAAACACTGATTTTTTCAAACAAATAATTTAACTGAATCAAACAAAAAGTTTACTGAAATTCATATACTAAATTTCAAAATCAAAAAAAAGATTTTTGCACAAGCAATGATGCGCACACAAGCTGGCACTCTATTAGAAGATGATGGCAGAGAGAGCAGAGCGGCCGGCTGGCTTTGAGACACATTTTTTTTTGTTGGAATAATTTTTGAACGAAGTCTTTTTTTATACACACCATGTTTTTCGTCATCACTCACTGTTGCTGTATCCTTTCCTTTGCTAATGAAGAACAAATGTAACCCAAAAACTGCGACAGACCGACTCGATATGTTTTTCGTCATCATTATATTTTTGTATTTTATGTATTTAAGCAAACAGTTTGAAAAAATTGAATACGGGATTTTGGTTTTTTTTAACCAACTTTGAAACCAACCAAAAATTTATTTTGTTTCTTATAATGTTGTTGTTGTTTCTGTTGTTTAAAAAGAGTGAAACGTTTTTTACCTGCTATTTTTTTTTTTTTTTTTTTTACTTCAAACCTCTTCATCTTTCTTACTGTTGTACTTTTATAAAGTGTCCAAAAATAGACTGTATGTGTTTTTTGTTGTAGTTCTTATATTTCACATTAGAAAGTGTTGCTTACGATCAAATAAAAAAATGCAAAAAGACGACAACATTAAAAAGCGTTAAATATTTCATACAAAATTATGAAAACTTGAAACCAATAACGCGTGTATTATATTTTTGAATGGTTGTCAACATTTTCGTTGGTTAAATAAAAATCAAACAAAAATTTTAATTGAATCAGTAAAAAAATTTGTAGAAATTAAAAAAAATTTTCAAACAAGCGTTTGTTTGAAAATAATTCGCAATAATTTTTTCTGTGTATGTATTATTTCAAATTATCAATTAAGAAATTCATGAATTTAATTATTTTTGCAGATCCGACAAATGAAAAATCTTATCTGCGGCAACGCCGAACGTAATTTGCATCTAATATTTGGTCAAAATATTGTTTTATATTATAATGTTGACGGAACTTTTGGGAAAAAAGGACTACGGGATTTTGGCAATGTGCTTCTAGCTATTATAGGTAAAAAAATTATATGTAATATTTTTTTGAAAAAAAAGTTAATAAAATATTTTTAATAAATCACTAGATGTTATATCGTCATTCAATAAGTCTCCAGATAAGACTTTACGAGCAGCTTTTCAACGCCAAAAGAAAAAATATTTCAAACAAAACAGCCGAAACACTTATAAGGGCAAGGTTCAAAATGACGAAAATGCTAATGTACCATAATTTTTTCTTTGCTAAAAATACAAAGTAAACAATAATAAGTTGTTCTATGTAAAAAATATTTTATTAATGATTAAAAACCAAATAATCAAGATTCCTAGCAAAAAAGTCTACATCTTCAGCCAGTTACATCATCGTCAGCTTTTATCGACATTTTTTATCCTCCATATAACAACATACATGGTTACAACAGTAGTTACAAAATTTATAGGAAACCAACCGAAGCCAAGTTAAAAAAAAATCAAATTACACAAAACAAAATAAGAACATTTAAAAAAAAATTTTTTAAGAAACGCTTTTCTTAAAAAAGAACATTTAAAAAAAATTTTGCCCTCCCCCTAGATTTTATCCTGGCTACGCCCATGTATTCGTGTATTGTCATCGGGAATATGTATGCCTGCAAAGTTTCATCCATTTGCATTGAGTAAAAGGCGGTCAAAAAAGCATTTTACGAAAAAAAAATTTTTTGCCACCCCGCCTCCCCCCTAGATTTTATCCCGGCTACGCCCATGTATTCGTGTATTGTCATCGGGAATATGTATGCCTGCACAGTTTCATCCATTTGCATTGAGTATAAGGCGGTTAAATTAACGTTACAAGATTTGATTTTCCGAAGTGAAGCTAAAGAAAAGGTTTTAATAATAAAAAGACTGTGTAGGCATAATAGTTCTAATCAGGGTTGCCGTTTAAAAACTTTTTATCCGACCAAAATTGTCTACAAAACCTACCAAAATCCTTTGGAACCGACCAATTTTTTATATATTTAAAAACCAATATGGGCACTTCCACAGAATCGTCTCGTTGCGCCAACAAATATTTAAGTTTGTATTTTAGACCATGTTGTTCAAATTCTCTCTTTTACTAAATTGCGCTTTACACCAAAATACAAAAAAAAATATATAAAATATTTTTTTATAAACAAGTTAAAAAGCTTGGTGACGTAACGTGACAAGAAGTAGACTTTTCGATAAAAAAAATACCCATATACTTATCCACTTAATCAACAAGAGGGTATTAACTCAAAATTTTAATCTACAAGAATAGAAAAATCTTGTTAAATGATATACCTTAAAAATTTTAATTATTACAAAATTATTATTATTAAAATATACTTATTCATAGTGTTCTGCAAAATATTGCATCGCCAAGATCGAAGAATCGCGTGGATTCGCGAGTTTTTGTAGGTACTTCGACTCCGACTCCGGTACAAAAAACTTAACTCCATAGCCCTGAGAAATTCTTTTAGTTCAGAAAAAGAACTGTAAATATTACGACAAAGAACCTCAATATCATTTTGGCATAATTTTACATGCGTAACTTAAACAAAGGTGAAGAGAGTGAAACGTGCACCTTATGTAAAATAAATAAACTTCATTGCTAAGTAACGTTTATAGCCCACTTATCTTACCAGCTATGACGTTATCGCCGTTTGTTACCAATCCGATCAATATTTTTAAAGGAATATTGTCTGTTGATAAAAAATTTGTTTTAAAAGAAAAAAAATTGAGACAACGCGCCATCTGACTTGGTTAGCTCGAATTAGGGTACACAACTATCTTTTATTGAACTAATTCCGTCCAACAATACAATTCGTCTTTGCTACATTCGTAGTTTCATCAGCAATCAAAAATAATCTTCTGTTTTTTTTAATATTTTCACTTGCCTGCTTTGCGATAAAGGCAGCTGCTTCAACAGACTTTCCTACCACATTTAATAAGTTTTGCTATGGTTAAATCTAGGCAACACTCATCCAAACTAAGGCTGGAAATGAGTCCCAATTTACACTAGGGAAATTTCTTGCCGGACATTTTTTGAATTCTCTTTTAATCTTACCTGAAGCGCTTACATATGAAACATTAGAAGTCAGACAGAGATTAATACTTGTATATAAACTACGAAAAGTAAGAAAGAGAAATGAAAAAATGCCCAGTACAGATAATCATGTACTACACACTCTACCTTTTTGACCCCTCGCCATCAAACTTCGTCTGTCCGGCAAGAAATTTCCCTAGTGTCCCTTGGGACTTAGTCTATTAGCAAAAATGGGAAATTTTGTTTGTTTTTGTATATGTACATATGTATAACATAAATTGAATATTTTGTAAATTAAAAATAATAGAAGGTTTAGCCAGCCTCGAAGAAAATGAGCATATACTTAGTTATATGTACCTGTGTATTTTATTAATAATTGAAAAACAAAAAAACACTGTGTAAAACAGGATTTTAATTTTTTTGTGAATTACAAAAGGCTAAACGCCGGATGTAGGAAATATCGCCCAAAGAAAAATCGCCAAAAAAAAAAATGAAAAATCGCCCAAAAAAATTGCATGTAAAATTGGGCCTGATTTCATATGAAAAATGGCCCAAAATTTTTGGGCTATTTATCGTTATTGTTGGGTGATTTTTCGTTTTTTAAATTTGTTGTATGAAAAATGGCCCAAAAAAAATGGGCTATTTTTAAAATTCTACCATAATCTTACTCTTATTTCTATGGTATAACAATTACTGGCTTCGCTAACTAAAGCTTCTCTGTATCGCCGGCCTTCGGCCGGGCGCAAGGATTTTCTCCTCTATGGTATAACAAACACCGGCTTCGCTAACTAAAGCTTCTCTGTATCGCCGGCCTTCGGCCGGGCGCAAGGATTTTCTCCTCTATGGTATAACAAACACCGGCTTCGCTAACTAAAGCTTCTCTGCGTAGTCGGCCTTGTTCGGAAACAAGGCAGTTTTCCGTAGCTTTACTTAGCGAAACCGGTTTTTGTTAGACCATAAAGGAGAAAATCCTTGCGCCCGGCTGAAGGCCGGCTATACAGAGAAGGTTTAGTTAGCGAAGCCGGTCTTTGTTATACCATAGAGGAGAAAATCCTTGTGCCCGGCCGAAGGCCGGCTACACAGAGAAGCTTTAGTTAGCGAAGCCAGTATTTGTTATACCATAGAAGATGAAATCCTTATTTTGGATATATATATATTTAATATATACACCCGGAGTAAAAGCTATAAAAATATTTTATCCATATTATGTTTAATTTAACCAAATCATTGTCACCGACAACCATATTATGGTTAAATAAGTGTCTTTAAAAAAATCGCTTGAAATTTTAACGGTATTTTAAAAAAAAATGTACAGGTTACTTAGCGACGCCAGCCACACAAATAAATTGGTTAAAATATAAAAAATTTCTCAGTGCCCATTGCACAGAAAATATTCCGCTTAGTACACCGGAGAATGTGGATCTCTCTCTTGTTAACTTTGACAGTTATCTTAAACTAGCTGTTCAACACTCCAGCGTTACCCCCAAAAATAATAAAATATGTTCTTCAGATGTCGAGCGGCTCTTGACTGAAAAAAGGAGAGTTCGAAGAGAGTGGCAACTTTACAGATCCCCGCAACTTAAGATTTTATTAAAAGAATGCACAAAAAGGCTAAGAAAGTTACTACAGAATCAGAAAACGGCTTCTCTAGAAAAATATCTTAAGGAACTTGATGCAACTCCACAATCTGACTACTCATTATGGCGTGCAGCTAGAAATCTAAAAAGGCCAGTTATATCTAAGCCACCATTAAGAAACTTGAATGGTAGTTGGGCAAGAAATGATAATGAAAAAGGAAACCTGTTTGTAAATCATTTGAAAAACGTATTTACACCAAATATATCTCACAATATTGCGGTCGAGTTACCACCTGTTGATGCTAGAGCAGCTATTCCCCTCAGATTTGAGATAAGAGAAATCGAGAAGGCTATTTGTGACTTAAACACTAAGAAAGCACCTGGTATTGATAAAATCAGTAATAAAATGCTTTTGGAGCTACCTCGCATAGCAAAGAAAATTATTCTTTTTATTTTTAATGCTATTTTACGCCTTGAATACTATCCTGAAAAATGGAAGGTTTCCTTAGTTACCATGATACCAAAGCCAGGTAAAGATCATACAAAAGTTGAGTTTTAAAGACCTATTAGCTTATTATCAAATATGTCAAAGCTGTTTGAGAAATTATTAGTTTCAAAATTAACACCAATTTTAAGTGAAAATAGATGTATTCCAAACCATCAGTTCGGATTTAGAAGAAAACACAGCACAATCGAGCAGACTCATCGAATAGTAAATGTCATAAGAAAAGCATTTGAAGAAAAGAAATATTGCTCAGCACTCTTCATCGATGTTTCGCAAGCTTTTGACAAAGTCTGGCATGAAGGCTTATTACACAAATTGAAGCAAAATTTACCAGCAAACACACACAAGCTGCTAGAAAGCTACTTAGTCGGTCGTCAATTTATTATTAAAGAAGGAAATTTCTTAAGTTCACCTCAGCCCATTGCCGCTGGAGTCCCACAAGGCAGCATCCTGGGCCTACTATTATACTTAATTTATACTTCGGACATGCCAACAAGCAACTACAAACAAACTTCAACATTTGCAGACGATACAGCTTTTCTAAGCGTCCACGAAAATCGTTATGAAGCATCGCGTTACTTACAGCATCATATATTTCAACTAGAAATATGGTTAAGACAATGGAGGATAATGGTCAATGAGCAAAAATGTGTACATATAACATTCACTTTGCGCCGGGAATCTTGCCCCCCTATTACAATCAATAATCAAATAATTCCTCAACATTCGCATGTTAAATATCTCGGTATACATCTGGATCGGCGATTAACGTGGAAATGCCATATAGAGGCAAAATTAACTCAAATGAAACTAAAAGCCATTCAAATTCATTGGCTTATTGGAAGAAATTCTGTCCTTAGTCTCGATTGCAAGCTTCTACTTTACAACTCTATCTTAAAGCCTATCTGGTGCTACGGTATTCAACTATGGGGCACTGCCTCGGCCTCTAATATCGACAAAATTCAAAGGCGCCAAAATAAACTTCTTCGAATAATCACAGCCGCTCCCTGGTATGTTAAAAACTCAAACATTCATAAGGATCTCAATGTGCCATTAGTGAAATCTATGATTACAAAATATGCAATAAAATATTTAAAAAGGCTTGAACAACACCCAAATCCACTAGCTCGAAATATTTTAAATCATGGCGGCCACACTCGCTTAAGAAGAAGAGACACTGCCCAATTAGATGAGCGATAAACACCTATAAAAGTGAACATAACCCGTGATGAAGGAAATTTTGTCTGGCACTGGCAGGAGATAAAATAACGTATTAGGTTAAGATTTGATTAATTATTGTTAGTTCATATTTAATATATGAAGATTCAATAAAAAAAATAATGACAAAAAAAAAACATTTTTGATTATAAGTTAAGTTGCGGACGTTGCAAAGTGTCATAACGTCCTCGTCTTCGATGGACATTATGACACTTTAAAAGTGTCCAAGGACACTACGACACTGGACATTATGGCATGTCACCTAAATTTATATGAATAATAAACACTTTTTTGCAAATTTAATAATATTTTTTTTTTTTTTTTTTTTTGGGGAAAAATTCGTTTTTGCTTTTTGGGTCATTTTTCATTTTCTTTTTGGGCCCTTTTTCGTTTTTTTTGGGCAAAATTTCATATTTACCTTTTTGGGTCATTTTTCATGTTCGCTTGGGCGATTCTTCATTTGGGCGATTTTTCATTTTTTTTTTTTGGCCATTTTTCTTTGGGCGATATTTCCTACAGCCTAAACGCCTTGAGGAAAATTAGTATATGCTTAGAAATACTTATGTACCTGTGTTTGTTATACCCTTCACCACAGGTGGAAAAGGGCATATATTAGTTTGTCATTCCGTTTGTAATTTCTACAATATTGATCTTAGACCCTATAAAGTATATATATTCTGGGTCCTTATGAGGAGAGAAGTTGATTTAACGATATCCGTCCGACTTTCCGCCTTACGTTTGATATGTGTTTTCCGGAGACTCCAGACATGATAGCGGCTAGGTTGTTTTACATTTATGTCACATATAGTCCACCATTTCTTGCCATTGAAATTCAGCCAGATCGGTCCAACAATGGCTGAGATATGACCAAAAACCCACGACTGCCTCTAATATTTCCAAAAAATCCCTTTTGGTTGTTGTATTTTTATTACTTTTGTCTGTATATCTGGAGAATGGCAAGAGCCAAAGTTTTCAAATAAGGTACAAACATTTAGGTTATAAATACACACCATCCAACAAAATGTGGGCTGGATTGGAGAAGTGGGCGCGGTACCTCCCATACAAAAAGTATTAAAATTGTATATAACCTGAATTTTTGACTGTAACAAGACCTATGGTTATGCCTTATATATCAAAAGATCGGAAATTTTTAATAGAAAATATTTTCTGAAAAACTCGGGAAAATCGGTTCAGATACGAAAAAGTTATGACCAAAATATAATTTTTTTTTTAAAATACCCATTTTCGGGAACCGTAGATCTTCCAGAGTCCAAGTCTCATAACCAAAATAACTGGCAAATTTCTTCTTTAACACGTCGGTATATAAATCTGTCAAATCGGTTAAGAAATAGCAGAGTCATGACCAAAATGCTGAAATCCGAAAAATTACTCTTTTTTATAATTAAGTTTGTTTTTTTATGCCCTTCACCGAAGGTCCTACACCCTATAAAGTATATATATTCTGGGTCCTTATAAAAAGCGAAGTTCAAATCCGGTTGTCGTCTCTTCTTCCAACCCTTCGCATTTGTTTAGGTAATATGTACTAGCATAATGCCCAATATGATTTTCGTTATCACCCTTCTTTATTATTTCATAGTTAATCGGTATACGTAAATGTTGGCTAAGGACCAATATTTTAAGGTGTTACAGACATCAACACAAACGCATAGTACCCTCTCCACTATTGTGGTGGTGGTATAAATATTGTATTGTTGTGGTAGTAACGGTTGCTTAATGTAACCTATTTCTCAAATTACTTTTAACGATGTTTACTTGGCTAAACACCCTCTCTACTTCTACATTAGACCATGGAAGTGAGAGCAACTTTATAGTCAATTCTGAAACTTCTAAAACAATTTTGTTACTGCCTGCATCCCTTTATTGAAATACTTGCAACCAGAAAGAAACAGGGATGTTTGTTTGATCGATTTTATAAATTTAATAGTGGAATACTGTTCCTTTTTTTTGAAAATTGTTTCAGCGTCATAGTTTATAGCGATTTTCCACATTTGTAAAAGTTGTGATTTAAATTAAAGGCGTTTTCATTGTTCAAAATGTTTATTTTACTTTTTTAAATTTTTATAATAAAATAAAAATTATTCTATAAATTATGTATTTTATTCGACCTTTATTATTGATATGTATATAATCTGGTAACTCTTAAGTTCTATTAGTTTTAAGTAATTGTCATTCTTTTTCATATTAATAAAGTTAGTCTAAGATCAACCATTAACGTGTTTCATTGTTCGCTCTACGTTCGCTTTTACAAATGAGTAGGTGAGTTGCAAAACTCGTTCGTTACAAAATTAAAAATACAAGATGACAATTTATTCAAACTGTTCCTTTAGAGCTTTATGAGAAGAAATGTACTAATTGTATCAACGCATGACCTCTTCCATGTTATTCCAAGAACATGGTTTAATACAATTAGTATTTTTCTTCTCGCAAAGCGCCAAATGAACTGTTGGAATAAATTGTCTTCTTGTATTTTAAATTTTGTAACGAACGAGTTTTGCAACTCACCTACTCAAATATTACATTGGCGACGAGGAAAAAGTGTATAAAAAAAATATTATGGCAAATGAAGCTGCAGCCGGTGAAGTTAAAGAAGTTAAAATGACTTCAGAAACAACAATGTTTGTTGGATCTATTGAGCCTTATACGATAGGAGAAGACTTCGCTTTATATGCAAGACGTCTTAACCACCTGTTGACGCTGAATAGATTTGTGTCAAATAGTGCAAGAATATCAGTTCTGGTCAGTTTAGGTGGTCCCGAATTGTACAAAGTGTTAACGTCGATAATTGCACCAAAGAAAGAAACAGATACTGGCATATTGTATGAGGAGTTAATTGAAAAATTAACAGCACATTTACGGCCAAAGAAAAACATAATTGCAGAGTGCTTTAAATTTTTTAAACGTAATCAACGGCAAGATGAAACGCTGCACGAATATATCGTTGAACTAAAGCAAATGGCACAGGACTGTGAATTTGGGTTGTTTCAAGACAAGGCCCTTTTAATACAATTTGTTTGTGGAATTGAATCAAAAAAAATCCAGGCTCGATTGCTGAATGAGCCAGATTTGAAATCTTTTGAAAAAGCAACTCTTATTGCATCATCTATGGAAATTACTGGAAAACAGCTAGAAATAATGAAACACGGTGAATCCAATGTAAATGCAATAACAACAAGCAACAAAAATCAGAACAGTTATCATCATATATCACGCTATAATCAGCAGCAGAGAAGCAGAATCAAGCAGCGGAGCCAAAGTCGCAGTTATAGTTCGGGCAGATATCATACCAATCAAACGCAACAACAGCAAAGAAAAAGAAACGTGGTTTGCTATGCATGTGGAGTATATGGGCATATGAAAAAACATTGTCGCTCAAATCAAGGAGAGAGAAATAAAATTAATAGTATGGTAAGAGTTCAATCGAATGTAGAGGAAGGTAATGTTAGTGATTTGAGATATCTTAATAATTGTACGGTGGATAAGACGAATGCGCTAAGAATAAAAGCAAAAGTAAATAAGGAAGAAATTGAATTTGAAATTGATACAGGGGCTTGCGAAAGTGTCGTGAATAAAAATATTTTAGATAAGAAGTTTAAAAGTTGTAAATTATTAGCATATGACCGGAAAATGAAATTAATCTCAGGAAAAGCTTTAAATACCTTTGGCAAAATAAAGGTAGATGTGGTAGTAAATGGTAGAATGTATAATTTAGAATTGACTATTTTAGATACGTATGAAGATTTTGTACCTTTGCTTGGTAGAAGTTGGTTAGATGTTTTATTTCCCACATGGAGATATTTTTTTTCCTCGAGTAGTTCAACTGATGCGGGGTTGCATAGTTTGATGGATGTTGATGGTAAATATGATGAGGTGTTTAAAAAATCAAATAACGCGGTTATTAAAGATTTTAAAGCAGAGATAGTTTTGAAGGAAAATTCAGTTCCCATATTTTGTAAACCAAGTGTTGTGCCTTACGGATTAAAATCAAAAGTTGAAGATGAAATAAGGCGGTTATGTGATGAGGGAATTTTAATACCAGTAACCAGAAGTAAATGGGCCAGTCCATTGGTCATAGTAAATAAAGGCAACGGGTCAATAAGATTATGCGTTAACTGTAAACGTACTATAAATAAATATGTCGAGAGCGAACACATTCCTATCCCACGAATAGATGACATTTTTGCTAATATGGCAGGCTGGAGGAAATTTTGCAAATTAGATTTAATGGGAGCGTATTTGCAAGTCGAGGTAGGTAAAAATTCTAGGGAATTGTTAACGATTAATACGCATGTTGGGTTGTTTCAATATAAAAGATTGATTTTTGGGTTGAAAACTGCGCCTCAAATATTCAATGGCATAATATGTGAAATTCTAAAAGGCTTGGATAAAGTTCATGTATATTTTGATGATATATTAATTGGTGGTTCGGATCTTGAGGAATGCAAAACGAAATTGTATTGTGTATTAGACAGACTAAAGGAATATAATGTGCGAATAAATAAGGATAAATGTATTTTTTTTGCGGATGAGTTGCATTATTTGGGCTATCATATCAGTAAAGATGGCACAAGGCCTAGTAGGGAAAAAATAGAAGCAATTTTAGAGGCACTAGAGCCGCAAAATAGGGCGCAGTTAGCATCTTACTTAGGGATGATAAATTTTTATCATAAATTTATTCCAAATTTTTCAGGCGAACTCGCATGTTTGTACAGGTTGAAAAGCAACAACTGTAAGGGGCAATGGAGTGAGGAACATACAATAGGGTTTGAGAAAACCAAAAGACTTTTAGCTAATATCGAGACATTGACCCATTATGATCCGACAAAACCCATTATAATTTCATGTGACGCCAGTCCTTATGGCGTAGGAGGTGTTTTATCTCATTTAATTAATGGAATAGAGAAACCGGTTATGTTTGTGTCTAGTACTTTGTCAGAGGCAGAAAGGAATTATTCGCAATTACATAGGGAGGCCTTAGCAATAATTTTTTCGGTTAGAAAGTTTCATAAATATATATACGGATTGAAATTTACGATTCACTCGGATCACCAACCGTTAAGAGCAATTTTTGGTAACAAGAACGACCTATCAGCAGTAGCAGCAAGTAGAATTCAAAGGTGGTCCATATTTTTATCAATGTATGATTTTGAAATTAAATACAAAAAAGGTACAGATATGAAACATGCTGATGGACTTTCACGGTTACCTCTGAACAGATCGACGGATGTTGAAACAGAAAGCATTAACAACGTATGTTTTAGTTCAATGCCTATTAAATTAGATGATATTGCTATAGAGATCCAGAATGATAAAGTATTATCGGAAGTTTACAAAGGCATTTTAGGGCGATGGTCAGAACAAATTAATGACGAAGTGAGGCCGTTTTATTTGAAGAAAGACTCCCTGAGTACCGAAGAAAAATGTTTGTTTTATGGAAATCGCGTAGTAATTCCGGAAAAATTAAGGAATCACGTATTAAATTTGCTGCACGAAGAGCATATAGGGATTGTTCGAATGAAAGCGTTGGCTAGGTCGTACGTGTGGTGGCCGGGTATAGATCGAGATATAGAGTCATTCGTTAATGGTTGCAACGCTTGTCAGATATGTCAAAGGGAAAATAAACCGGTGTTAACAACTTGGAAAGAGGCAAGTTATCCATTTGAGCGTATTCATGTGGATTTTTGCAAAATCGCAGATAGAACACTATTTGTTAAATTCGATGTGTATTCAAAGTGGATTGATGTAATTACAATGAAAAAAACTGATGCAAGTCAGGTATGTCAGGAATTGAGAAAAATTTTTATAAATTTTGGTTTGCCTAAATATATAGTTAGCGACAATGGTCCTCCTTTTAGTTCTGGGGCGTTTATTAGATTTTGTGAAAATAATGGCATAACAGTTTTAAAATCTCCTTCGTATCATCCACAATCGAATGGCAGCGCCGAAAGGGCTGTTCAGACTGTAAAACAGTCTTTGAAAAAGGACTTAATAGATTTTAAGACAAAACACACACCATGGGAATTAAAATTGTATAATTTTCTACTGAAATATAGAAATACACCATCGACAGTAACTAAAGACACTCCATCAAAAATGTTGTTTAAATTTAAACCGCGCACATTACTAGACGTAATGGTATCTAGAAAGAAGGAGGAAAATGGTAAAATGAATAACGATAATCAGACTTGTACCAAGCAAGATCAAAAGAAAAACAATAGTGATCTAGAAAGTTGTAACGGAAATAAAAACAAATTTAAAATAAGAACATTTTGTGAAAAGGAAAATGTTTTATATAGAAATGTATTTTCAAATTATGTTAAATGGATACCTGGGAAAATAATAAAGAAATTAAGTAATTTGAGATATATTATTTTGGTAAATGATATTCAAAAACATGCCCACGTAAATCAAATAAGAAAATCGAATGAAAAAATTGTGAAATTTAAAAACGTAATTATTGTAAATGGTAAACCTCGCGTAAAAGAACAAGAATATGATAAAATAAAACGAAGTCCTTATTTAACTAGAAGTAGAGTAAAAGTATTAAAACAAGAGGCATTAACGTGTTTCATTGTTCGCTCTACGTTCGCTTTTACAAATATTACATATTATTTAAAATTTTAATAAACTTTTGAGCCTAAGGTCTTTTTTTATAAAAAACTTTTAACTTTTATTTAAAATCCAATATTTCGGCACTTCCTTGAGTGCCTTCTTCAGGGTTATTTTTTTCTTTCCTTATTTTATAAATTATTTAACACAAATGTAACAATAAATGACAAATTAAAAAATTTTTTCTAATTCAAAAACAAAATAAAATATTTTTCAAATCAAACTTGATCTATTACAATATAAATAAACTTTTAACTTCCGTTTCTATTTTTATAAATTAACACCCAATTTTCATGATGATTTTTTCCCCTATTTTTGAAACATGTCTTTTTTAGTTTGATAGCGAGCGGGGGAGAAAAGTAAGCAGGGTAGAAAAAAAGACATGAATCGTATTTTCTGTGTTTTTTCTGACATTCCTCTTTGCATTTAATTTTGTTTTTTAATTTATGTTGTATTTTTATTTCGAAATTACAATTGCTTATTAAAATATAAAAAAATAAACAAATTATAATAATATAAGGAAAATAAAAAAAAACAAACAAAATAAGAAACATTGTGAAAATTTAACATGTCTTTGGAAGTTTCTTTAAAAAAGAACTACAAAAAAGACATGTCTTTTAAATCATCGTGAAAATCAGGTGTAAGTGTCTATAATTTTGTGCTACATTTTCAGTGTCTGACTTGAAATTAATTCTAGAAATTGACGGAACCTTTATAATTTGTAACATTTCTAACATAAATCTACGTTTATAATTATTTTCTGTATTTAAAACAGTTGTATTTTCAAAATCTGGATAATGGTTTAGATTAGCACAATGAGTTGATAAAGCTGTTTTTTGTGATGAAATATTTCTATATTTTTGATCTGATTTATGTCCTGCTATCCTGGTTTTTAGTTTATTTTTTGTTGTACCTATATATACTTTATTACACTGTCCACTATCATTACCCTTACATGGTATTTTATAAACTATATTTGACATTTCCATCCTCTTTACTTTGTCTTTCATTTTACTAAATAGTTTACCTACTGTGTTAAAAGATTTATGAGCTATTTTGTATATTTTGCTATCATATATATTTGATTTTTCTAATCTTTCTGAAAATTTTGGTATATATGTTACCGACTTAAAAATCCTCTGTTCTGTAATACTATTTCGGTTATTTAATCTACAATTATTATGTTGTATTAATAAATCTGTACCCATGTTCTGTAACTTTAGTGAGAACTTCTTGCATCGAAAAGATGTGAAACAAAATATTCCGTCGTTTCTCGAAAAGTGAGAAAAATGTGTGTCTGTAACTCATGTCGAAAACTATGAAAAGAGATTACGTCGTTACGTTATAAATGTCATAATATTGCACTCGAAGCCGATGTGACATTGCAGACGTTCAGAACGCCAGTAACACACATCGTTGACGGCGACCAAAATTTACTAAAATTGATAATTGTTCAACGACGGCGGCGAAAATACAAACGTCGGCTATACCAAATTGCGTAAAGAGCGACTTTAATGTTTGTTGTTTGCAAACGAGCTTTGAAGACATTCGTATATTTTATTAAAATTTTAAAAGCAAAATAATAAAACAATGAAAAATGTGCCAAGAACAAAATATTATTATTATTCTTTGCATTTTTAATGGTTTTTAGTGTTAAAATTTTTTCTCGCCCCATTTTTAATCGTGAGTTTATTTGACAGTTCAAAGCGGGAACTTTTCTCACCAAAACGTTGCAGACACACTTTTTCTGTAAATTGGCGAGTAATTTCCTTACGTGACAGCTTGTACTCGCCAAAAAAAGTTACAGACACAGTTAAGTGAGAAAAACAGCTGTTTGTTACAATTTATGGCATTTTTGTTTAATTTCACACATTTCAATCGAAAACTTTCTCGACGCGAGAGTTACAGAACATGGGCACTGTTATTAATTGTTTAGGAAAGCTATTATCAGTTAAAATACCTGAAATCTTCCTTTTATTATCTCTATGAAATTCTGAATCACTTATTTTTAGAACTCTTTCTATAAAATTTTTAGCTGTATTAATAATTATTCTCTTTGGATGTTTCGAGAAATAATTAATAATTCTGCCAGAAGATGTTGGTTTTTGATACCAATCTATTAATATCTTATTTCCTCTTCTAATTATCAAGGTGTCTAAATATGATATTCTTGAATTATATTCCCTTTCAATTGTAAATTTAATGTCTGAATGAAAAGAGTTAAAAATATCTAACATTTGCTCTATTCCTGATTCAGAAATTATACCAAATAAGTCATCAACATATTTTGTTAAGATCTTCGGTTTTATAATTAATTTTTCCATATCTGCTACAATTGGAGAAGCTGGCGAACCCATAGGAAGTCCTTTCATTTGATTATATATATGATTATTTAATTGAAAATATCTACTATCTATTATACAAAATTTAAGAATACGTAAGAATAAGTCCTTCTCCATATTCGTATGTTCCCTTATTATATTCCATTTTTCCTCTACTATATTTATAGCTAAGTCTATTGGAATGCTAGGAAACAATGAAACTACATCAAGAGAAATTAACCTCTCATTATTATCTAATGTAATATTCCTAATTCTGTCCTTAAATTTAAGAGAATCTTTAACATTATATTTTGAATTTTCAGTAATTTTATTAAGAATTCCTGTTATATATATACATAGTTCATATGATGGAGAATTTATCATTGAACATATTTGCCTTAATGGAAAATTCATTTTATGAATTTTTGGAAGACCGTATAGCCTAGGTGCTATTGCTGTATTAGTTTTAAGTTTATTCCTTTCTGCGATTGTAATTGTATCATTATTAAAAAGTTCCTGAACTAAACTATTATTTATCTTTTCTAGTTTGCTAGTAGGGTCCGTATCCAATCTCTTATAATTTGAATCATCCCTCACAATATCATTATTTCTTAACTCATAATCAACTCTATTCATTGCAACAGTTGTGTTCCCTTTGTCTGCATTTAAGATAAATATGTCCCTATTAGATCTCAAAAATCTATCTGTTTCCTTTACTTTGTCCAATATAAACTTATCCCTATTCGTTAGTCTCATTTTATTAATGTGGTTGTCTATATTTGTAGTCAGTTTTGTTCTCGCTATTTCCTGTTCCTCTTTTTCCCTAAGTGTCTGTACTAAATCCTCTCCTTCAGTTATAATTTTCAAAACTGGAAAATGTTTCCTTTCCGTCGGTAGCATGTGCTTATGACCTAAAGCCTAGTACTCTGTTCAAATTTGTGAAAAATGTTGGGCAACATTTATTATTTCACACGAAAATTTTGACATGTATCGATGTTATCTGTCATGCGAGTTTGTACAATTTTCCGATTTTATTCCTGCAAAGTATGCGACATTGTTTTGCGTATGTAAATAAACCCCACATGTATTTTACTAAAAATAATTTTTTTTAATAAAAAAGAAAGTAAATATGGATAAAAAACTGTTACCGGTTGTGTTATATTAACTTTTTATTTCTTATTAATTAACCAGTTCATCCATTTTTGCTTTTGATTAAAATTCCACGTGAAATAAGTGCAGCTTACTTTATTTCGCAGTTGTAAAAAAATGTTGCCAGAAACATTTCTGAACTTTTTCACAAAATGAACAGAGTACAACTCTTTCAACATTATTTCATAGATATTCCGCATAAGTTTTTTTCATATGCGTTTTGACAGCATTTCACGTAAAATGTTGAACAGAGTACCAGGCTCAATGAGAGAACCCATTGTGCATCAATTGGTATATTTATGTTAGATATGTTAACAAACCATTTATTATTACATTTTATACCTAGTTCCCCTCTTTGTAAATTAACAAGATCTTGAAATTTCTGTCTATGTCTATACTTGATCTTCTCATTTAAATTTCTCGCTAATTTATCTTCATATTCTAAGAAACTTGCATATTCCACCTCACCAAAACAATTCTGTAGCTGGTCTTCTATTATCCTACATTCCTTCTTTACTTCTTTTAGTTGCTCATGCTTATACCTTATTCTTATATTTAAAATCTTGTTTTGAAGTTCTTGAACATAATTTGATGTTTTTTGTCGGTATGACGGCAAATTATCATTTTCATGAAAAAGTTTAGAAACGTTTTTAGTAGCATTCTTAATAAATTTTGGAATAATACCTGCATTGCGACACCGAATTAAAAAAGTAATAGTTGCCTTTATTTTTATTAATTTATCCCTTATCGTTTTATACCTATTCATGTATCTTCTGATTCTTTGGTTGTTTTTAAATGAATGGAAATTGATTGTAGACGTGCTCATCTTTATATGTATAAATTATGTATTTTATTCGACCTTTATTATTTAAAATTTTAATAAACTTTTGAGCCTAAGGTCTTTTTTTATAAAAAACTTTTAACTTTTATTTAAAATCCAATATTTCGGCACTTCCTTGAGTGCCTTCTTCAGGGTTATTTTTTTCTTTCCTTATTTTATAAATTATTTAACACAAATGTAACAATAAATGACAAATTAAAAACTAATTCTCTAATAAAATATCTTAAGGAACTTAATGCAACTCCACAATTAGGCTACTCGTTATGGTGTGCAGCTAGAAATCTAAAAAGGCCAGTTATATCTAAGCCACCATTAAGAAATTTGAATGGTAGTTAGGCAAGAAACGATATTGAAAAAGGAAATCTATTTGTTAGTCACTTGAAAAATGTATTTAAATCAAATATATCTCACGATATTGCGGTCGAGCTACCACCTTTTGCTACTAGAGCAGCTATTCTCCTCAGATTTGAGATAAGAGAAATCGAAAAGGCTATTTGTGACTTAAACACTAAGAAGGCACCTGGAATTGATAAGATCAGTAATAAAAGCTTTAAGAGCTTTGTACCTCGCATAGCAAAGAAAATTATTCTTTTTATTTTTAATGCTATCATGATACCAAAGCCAGCAAAGATCATACAAAAGTTGAGTCATATAGGCCTATTAGCTTATTATCAAATATGTCAAAGCTGTTTGAGAAATTATTAGTTTCACAATTAACACCGATTTTAAGTGAAAATAGATGAATTCCAAACCATCAATTCGGATTTAGAAGAAAACACAGCATGTCATAAGAAAAGCATTTGTAGAAAAAAGATATTGCTCAGCGTTCTTCATCGATGTTTCGCAAGCTTTTAATAAAGTTTGGCATGAAAGCTTATTACATAAATTGAAGCAATATTTACCAGCAAACACACACAAGCTATTAGAAAGCCACTTAGTCGGTCGCTAATTTAGGTCCACGCAAGAAGACCGCATGCCTAAACAATGCAAAAGTTCTAACGTAGGGTGCTTGCCAACAAGCCAAAATAGATTTGCTGTACTCTCCATTCCTGACGACGAAGAAGCAGAATCAGCTAATTTAGCAGTAATTAAAGAAGCCAAACCTCCACCCATCTACCTGCGAGAGCAAATATCTAATACTATAGTAAACATGTTGTCCGAACTTGTGGGCAAAAATAATTTTTATGTCGTTTCAATACGACGAGGACAAATCCAAGAGACCAAGATCCAAACCCATACTGAAATGAACTTTCGTATCATCTCAAAACACCTCGATGCAGCAAAGAAAAGTTACTATACGTATCAGCTTAAAAGTGCTAAGGTTTTGACTGTCGTTATAAAAGGTATATATAGTTCCGTTCCCACAGCGGAAATAAGATCTGCCTTAGAGTTGGAAGGGTATGAGGTGAGATCAGTTCACAATATTTTGAACAGGAACAAAGTTCCTCAACCAATGCACCGTATCGAGATAGCTTTCGATTCATCGCTCCTAAAATCAAAAAATTCGGTTCATCCTATTTACAACTTGAGATACCTCCTAAGTAGGAGAATAACAGTAGAGGAGCCATTAAAACGCAAGGGTCACACTCAGAGCACCAATTGTCAGGAATACGGGCATATAAAATCGTATTGCAAGCTACCTCACGTATGTGTGGTTTGTGGTGACGCTCATAAAACTTCGGAATGCAATCACTCCAGAGTTGACCCAAAGGTAAGGAAATGCAGTAACTGCGGTGAAAATCACACAGCCAACTATAGGGGTTGTAGAGTATTCTTGCACTTAAAAGAACCTGAGCAAATCCAAAAATATGCGCACTCCCAATATTGTCCACCTTATGCGTCTAGCTTTCCCGCGGGCTCTTATGATAACTCTATACAAACCAACAATCAAAACTACTCATATGCCCAAGTCCTGAGAGAAAACTCCCACGGACATAATCCTGCGAAAGTAGCTAACGCAAACCAACCTTCATACGCTAATGTTCTTAAGGAATCTCTACAAATACCTTCTGCAGACATATCCGGCTCAATTGAAAATCTAGTTCAAATTATGAATAACTTCATGGCCATCATGTAGAACATGTTTCAGGAAATGATGCGAAACCAAAACATGCTGCTGCAAGTTCTACTCAACAAAAAATGAACCAGTTAGAAATATGTTTCTGAAACGCAAACGGGCTCTCCCAACATAAACACGAAGTAGCACATTTTCTTCAAATGCACGAAATCGACGTGTTTCTCGTCTCTGAAACCCACTTTACTCTAAAAAACTACTTTATGGTAAATGGGTACCTCACTTACGACACAAAACATCCGAGCGGACGGGCTTGTGGTGGCACAGCCATAATTGTTCACAAACCAGTCAGACAATTTCCAATGCCGGAGTACAAGGAAGATTGTATCCAGGCAACATGTATAAATCTAACAGATTTTAAAATCACGTTGTCATCCGTATATTGTCCCCCTAGACATAAAATTGCACAGGATATATTTCTAATCTTCTTCTCCACATTGGGACAAATATTCATTGCAGCAGGCGTCTACAACGCTAAGCATACGTATTTTGGCTCCAGACTTATAAGTCCTAGAGGTAACCAGCTATATAACACCGTCACTGCTAAAAATCTGATGTCGTATCGAGTGGAGAACCTACCTATTGGCCCACTGACTTCAACAAGCTACCAGACCTTAGCGACTTTGCCGTTATTAAAAACATCAAGCGCGATCAATTACTAATTAGTTCCCCACACGATTTATCGTCTGATCATTCACCTTCAATCCTTATTCTAAAAGGCAAATTTGATAACGCAGCTGAAAACTTTATTTCCTATCCAAACAAAAACACAAATTGGTTGAAGTATAAAATGTATGTGAGCTCTCATCTATCTCAGAGCATTTCCCTAAAAAATTCATCTGATATCCAAACAGCTGTCGACCGACTTACGGATACCTTGGATTCTGCTGCAAAAAATGCAACCCCAATCAAACGTTCAATAAAGCGTGGTCCGCAATTCACATCTGTGGATATAAAGACCCTTGTCAGGGAAAAAAGGAAGTTGAGAAGACAATGTCAAAATAATCGTTCCCCAACCATCAAGGCCCAACGGCGGTTATGCCAGGCAACTCTACGCTACAAACTGAGACAGAAACACAACTCTGAAGTAGAAGGCTATCTAAACAGCCTAGATGCCACAAAAAACTCCAATTACAGCTTATGGAAGGCTGTAAGACATATGCAATGCCCTATAACCCACGAATCTCCACTAAGACTGGAAAACCGAACCTGGGCCAAAAACACAAATCAAAAAATTAATGCCTTTGCAAGCCACTTAGAGATATTTTTCACGCCCCATGATGCTGATTCTTGTTCCTGTCGTCCAATTATTCCTGATACAGTTAACGATCCAATAAAATTTAAATTAACCCAAGTAAAATTAGCTATAGAAAATGTTTGTTAAAAAATCTCCCGGCCCTGACCGCATCACATGCTCAATGATAAAAAGCTTACCTACGTCTGCTTCAAGGATCTTGCTGCTCATATTTAATGCGATATTACGAGTTGGCTACTTCCCATCCTCTTGGAAGACCTCTACAATTGTTATGATTCCTAAGCCAGGAAAAGACGCTAGTCAAATTACGTCGTACAGACCAATCAGCCTACTATCAATATTATCAAAGCTATTCTAAAAAATATTCCTTTTAAGTATAACTGCCTATCTTACCGAACACACAATTATTCCGGATCATCAGTTCGGATTCCGAGCAAGGCATGGTACAATCGAACAAGTGCATGGAATTGTTACCCAAATTGGATCAGCGTTTGAGAAAAAGCAATACTGCTCAGACATTTCCCAAGCATTTGACAAAGTTTGGCATGATTGGCTACTCATCAAAATAACACGAATGCTTCCTCAAAACACTCACAAGCTTCTGGAGAGCTATCTAACAGGCAGAACATTCATAGTATGGTCGCAAGATAAATACTCCCCCCTCAAGAAAATTACTGCTGGTGTATCCCAAGGCAGCATATTAGGGCCGTTACTGTATATAATATATACAGCTGATATGCCAACAAGCCCGAGCACACATACTTCTACGTTTGCAGACGACACAGCATTTATTAGTGTTAATCAGGACCCAAAAGTTGCATCGCAGCATTCACAGTCCCACATCAAAGAACTGGCTAGAAAAATGGAAAATAAATGTTAACCCGGCTAAATGTGCTCACTTAACTTTCACGCTCAGAAGACAAAAGTGCCCTCCTGTTAAAATAAATAATATCACTGTTCCGGTAGAAAGCCATGTTAAATACTTGGGAATTCATATAGATAGACGCCTGACCTGGTCTCGTCATATTGAAGCGAAAATAACGGCTATGAAACTTAAAGCAGCTCAACTACATTGGCTAATCGGTCGAAACTCAAACTTACCCTTAGACAACAAAGTTCTCTTATACAAGTCTATCATAAAACCAATATTGACATATGGTATCCAATTATGGGGTACTGCATGCTACAAAGCTACAAAGAAGACAGTCTAGGATATTACGGCAAATTGTCTGCGCCCCATGCTATATGCGTAATGACAATATCCACAGAGATCTTAGCATCGCTACCATCCAGGAAGAAATTAAAATGTATTCAGTCAAATACATACATAGATACACTAATGGTCCATCCCAACTACCTCGCTCGGGATCTGATAAAGTTCGAAGGTCACCGGAGGCTGAAAAGACCCGACACTTTGAGCCAAGCAGGCTTTTTTGACACCTGAATGCAATTAATTAGCGGTTACATAGGTAACGGCTAACAAACACAAATAAGAATTAGGATTAAGCTTTGAATACATATTGTAATTTTCGACAAGAAAGATTCGATAAAAAAAAAAGTTAATTTATTATTAAAAAAGGAAATCTCTAAAGTTCACCTCAGCCAATTGGGGCTGGAGTCCCACAAGGCAGCATCCTGGACCCTCTATTATACTTAATTTATACTTCGGACATGCCAACAAACAACTACACCCAAACTTCAAAATTTGCAGACGATACAGATGTTCTAAGCGTTATGAAGCATCTCGTTACTCACGGCATCATATATTTTATCTAGAAATATGGTTAAGACAATGGAGGATAATGGTCAATGAGCAAAAATACGTACATATAACATTCACCCCTATTACAATGAATAATCAAAAAATTCCTCAACATTCGCATGTTAAATATCTCGGTATACATCTGGATCGGCGATTTACGTGGAAATGCCATATAGAGGCAAAATTAACTCAAATGAAACTTAAAGCCATTCAAATTCATTGGCTTATTGGAAGAAATTCTGTCCTTAGTCTCGATTACAAATTTCTACTTTACTATTCTATCTTAAAGACTATTTGGTGTTACGGTATTCAACTATGGGGCACTGCCTTGGCGTCTAATATCGAAAAAAATTCAAAGGCGCCAAAATAAACTTCTGGTATGTTAAAAACTCAAACATTCATAAGGATCTCAATGTGCCATTAGTAAAAATATTTAAAAAGGCTTGAACAACACCCAAATTCACTAGCTCGAAATATTTTAAATCATGGCGGCCACACTCGCTTAAGAAGAAGAGACACTGCAGCACTTACCCAGTTACATGAGCGATAAACACCTACATATATATGTGAACAGAACCCGTGATGAAGAACATTTTGTCTGGCATTGGCAGGACATAAAATAAAGTATTCGGATAAGATTTGATTAATTATTGTTAGTTCATATTTAGTATATGAAAATTCAATAAATAAATATTGAAAAAAACATCTTAATAAAAGTTTTGATACAAATAAATTATGATTACAGCAAGGCGAATTCATCCCAGGTAATCTCGGTACTACAACAAGTACAACTCGTACAAAAACCACAAGCAATTTGTTTTTGTAAAATCATTGTACAATGTCAAAAACGGAAATAAAACAAAACAGAAACAAAGATAATAAAAGAGAATAAACAAAATTTTGACATCCAACAGTGATATTAGCTAATATCAACAGGGCTTTTAAGACCACCTGTAATAAATTCGCCTTGGATTACAGAAAAATAAAAAAGAAAACTAATGTCAAATATTAGTATTTTTTGATATTTATTGAAATATTAGGGAATTATTCTGTTAGTGCGATTATGTCGACAAAATTTAAGTGGGTTGAAACATATTAAATATAACTATGAATTGGAATTTCACTTGGCCTTTACCCATTTCCGGCCGCGAAACATGAAAGTAGTCCGATTTCAATAAAATTTGTTCTTATCTAATTTGGGGCACCTGAATTCAAAAGAGTTGACAAAATTCAGCCTTCAGAACCCAGTATTCGCAATCGCGAACGTTGGCCGCTATTCAACATTAATTTTTTTTGCGTTGGAAGTTGAAAAAAATTTTGGTTTTAATATTTATGCTATTTTTAAGTTTCTTTATGAATATTGTTACTTTACTGCCTTTAAATAACGTTTTGGTTTATTTCCTTTAAATTAAATCGTTTCGAGTTCGTTAATTGCAATTCAAATAAAACTTAATAAAACACAACACTTTAAACACAATTTACACAACTTTATTTAGTACTTAGCCACTTCAATAATTGTCATTTATTATTGCGACTTCTATTAATGATTTGAACACTTAAACGTTTAAAGTAAAACTCATTTGGCAACGTTATTTCGCAAGTATTTATACTCAATAACATTTATCCAGAAAGCTCTCGAATGTTTCCGGTATGTTCGAGCTTTTACTATTTGATGTTAACGAATAATACATCTGTTAAGTTATGAATTTTAAACTTAACATCTACACACAGAAAAAAATACCCATGTAAAATAAACCTGGAAAAATGTTGATTGAGAATCATGTTAAATTTCAGAAAAATTATGCCCTTTACTTAAATTTATCATTATTTCATATTAATTTTAAATAAAAAATATAAAAATAACCTTAAATTACGTTTATTTAATATTATTCACTGTTAAAAAAATAAAAAATATTAAAATATAAATAAATCTGGATTCAATATTGAACCCATAAAAACCTGTTTTGTATTAAAATCAAAAGTTTATCTTGTTAAATTAACATGCATACCTACTTAATTATGTACATTTTTTATTTTCACTTTTAAAATATGTTATAAAAAGAAGACAATTCCCGTATTCTTTTAATTAAAATTGTTTATTTAAATAGTACATCAAGTTTTCAAAGTAGAGGGATGACCATATCGGGCGATTCTGCTGATGCTTCTGTTAACAAAGGAGAATACAAAATAAGTGAAACATGTGTTACAGGGTTTTGAATTATTCTTACATAAATGCAAATGTTGTCTGAAGCTTCTTCACACTGTTAAAATACACTCAAACCCATTTGATTCTACATGAAATTCACGTTGTTTCAACGTGATTCCGATTGTTATTTCAATATAAATTACATTTTGCTCTAACTTTACTGCAATGTTAAATTAACATGAATTATAGTTATATCAAAAGAAAAAAATGTTGTTCGCAGTTATTGTAAAATCAGGTTGAATTAACATGAAACCCGTATGAAGCAAAATCACCACCGAAAAAATTTAAATCAACCTTGTTTTCGACGTTTTTAACTTGATTTTTTTCTGTGTGTACTATGTTATAACTAACGCCATCTAAGGTCGCATCATTATCAGGGCTGTGCTGGAAATCGAAAACGCAAAACTCTAGAATTTAAAAAGTCGTATTTTAATAAGATTTCTGTAATTAAAGAATATAATGGCAAATATTATACAAACATTTCTCTATTAAACAGAATTTTATAACAGAACTTATAAAATTTGGATTAAAAGTGTATTAAAGACAACTTCCAAATTCTTGCAATTTACGTTTTCCATTTCCAGCACACCCCTGTATAGCTTTTTTAACGGACTTTTTAACATTGAATTACTTTTATCTAGAACATACTGCACATTGGGGTTGAAGTATGCATAATTTTGTATAACAATTTTTAATTACAATGTAAACTATAAAATTACTTATGAATACTAATTCTTAACTAATAATTGCAACTAATTCTTAACTAAAGTTACTTTCGTAACAATATGTTTGTTGAATATAAAAAATATTATAGTTTTTGTATTTTATAAAAACAATACTTTTATGTGACGTTTCAACACGTTTTGGATGTAAATATACATTGCATTTTTGCAGATTCTTCTTTTTGGCTTTCTAAAGGCTCAGTTAGGCAAACGTTGCTGTACCCGTAATGTACCGCACCGTACTGTAAGCACGTTGTTGCACTTATAGAACGTTTAAAAACGTGTCATATGTTTTCCCATTCATAAACAATAAGCAATAGTATACATAAAACAAAACACACAGTGATGGGAATCAAAAATGTTAAAATGGTGACCGTTGTGCAAAAAAGGTACCTCGTGCTTTAAATGGTATTCAAACAGTATTTTGTGTATGTAAATAATGTTAATAGTTTAATATTCATATTATAGATCAGTGATAACCAAGCCTCAAACTAAGAAAGCCCGAACGCACGCACATTAAGATATTATGTGCTTATGTGCGGTCGCAGAGACTGATGATAGTCTGATGTTTTGAAACGAACAAAGTTGTAATATACTTACATGTGAATTGCCGACCGTGTCTGTGTGAAAAATACGATTATTGACTGGCTCGCGAGTCTATGGAGTGGTTATCACTGTTATAGATTTACAATAAATAAATTTGTATTTTAGCATATATAAATTTTTAGCATACATATATTGTAAATGTGCATACACCAAACAAGATTTTGATTCCATTTAAAGTCTTTTATATGTTTCCCATTTTCATTGGATGTGTATATGCATTTCTTTATTTTAAACATCTAAACATATGTATATTTGGAAATATGTTGTATAGTAAGTTGTTTTGTCGCAATTTCATAGATATACTGAAAAAAGTACCAAAAAAAAGAGCAAAATTACCCGCATTCAATGTAACATACAAGCCGCCCACCACTGCAACATATTTCAATAATGCTTTCATAAATTTAAATTTTCATTATGACAATAAAAATGTCATTATAGTAATGAAACAAAAACTTTCAATCAACTTTTTTATTGTTATTATGGACAATTTAATCTCATATTTACGCTCTTAATTGAGTAAAAAACATAGTTTTTTTCATGCAAAAACTACACTGCCCCAGTAGACAAGCTGATAGTGAGCTAGCCTATCAGCACCGAGGTTGCGCGATCGAATCCCACCAGAGACAGAAAAAAAATAAAATAAGAACAAATAGAAAAAAAAAATAAAATAAGAAAAAATAATTGAAAAAAAATAATAAAAAAAAATTTTTTTAAAAGTCATTACATGTTTGTTGTAACTTTGGTTACATCGGAGTTATAAGTTATTTAAGTCCCTATTTGTAAGCGAATGTGGTAATGAGTTCTTTAACTCCCTATTTGTAAGCGAGGGTGGTAAGTACTTGCCTCCAATGACATCACCGTGTTAAAATAATGAGTTAAAATGCCAATGTATAAGTAGTGAAGAGTCGTTATATTAGCTTTTTAACTCATTACTTTGCAATGAAAGTTTTTGCTGGGACGATTGTTCTTACTTGACAACTGCGAAAACAGCTGTTATGGTAGCTTTTTCATTTGTTTGGAAGATCTTGTTGGTATGTTCATTAAAAACGAAAAATTTTTTCATATACCCAGCAAAAACTTACATTGCAAAGTAATGAGTTAAAAAGCTAATATAACGATTCTTCACTACTTATACATTGGCATTTTAACTCATTATTTTAACACGGTGATGTCATTGGAGGCAAGTACTTACCACCCTCGCTTACAAATAGGTAGTTAAAGAAGTCATTACCACATTCGCTTACAAATAGGGACTTAAATAACTTATAACTCCGATGTAACCAAAATTACAACTAACATGTAATGACTTTAAAAAAATTTTTTTTTTTATTATTTTTTTCAATTATTTTTTTTTCTATTTTTTCTTATTTTATTTTTTTTTTTATATTTTTAATTAGGCTTAAGTTCATGAAATTTAATTTTTATTAAATTATTTTTATGAAGAAAGGAATTTTACAACATGAAAATTAATCAAAATTATTATTGATAATCTTTCATTCTTGACGTGGCTCGGCCTCGAACCCTGGCCGGCAGGTTACCATGACATGTTTCGATCGCAACCACTCGATCTCCTCAGATGGATTTGCCGTCTTACACTCGCAGCCATCGACGACTGCTGACGTCACTAGTCAAACATCAATCCTTAAACCAAATTGTATTTTAACATTTGGTAGATCGAAATTTGCTTTCCTGAATGATTATCCATTTTAATTGATTTTACATGTTTTTTCCTTTACTTCTGTTTTTTTTATTTTTTTTTTTTTTTTTTATTTTATTTTTTTCTATTTTTTCTAATTTTAGTTTTCATTTTTTTTTCTGTCTCTGGTGGGATTCCATCGCGCAACCTCGGTGCTGATAGGCTAGCTCACTATCATCTTGTCTACTGGGGCAGTGTAGTTTTTGCATGAAAAAAACTATGTTTTTTACTCAATTAAGAGCGTAAATATGAGATTAAATTGTCCATAATAACAATAAAAACGTTGATTGAAAGTGGATTAAAAGTTTTTGTTTCATTACTATAATGACATTTTTATTGTCATAATGAAAATTTAAATTTATGAAAGCATTATTGAAATATGTTGCTTTTATAAAAAAAAATTGATTTCATAAATTTAATGGCATATTACATTAGCTGTATGAAATAATTAAATCTTAAATTTTTTGATTAACAATTAAACATTTTTTTAAGGAAACTATAATTTTGCATTAATTTATGAATATAGTTATGTTTGTATATTGTTTTTTTATGTTCCCAATTAAAATTTTTTGTTTAACTTGGACAAACTTAAGTTTTCATATATCCAATGAAAATTTTTAACGTAATTACGAAATCCAATGAAGCGATTTTAACGAAAATACTTCATTATAACTATGAAAATTTTCATTCACCCAAGGAAATTTTTTTTATTAAAGTGATTCATTAAATATATGAAGCATTTTTCTTTCAGTGTAATGAAAAAAAAAAAAAAATTGTAAGAATGAATATTTAAAACCAATTTGTATTAGATTTGAAAAAAATTAAACCGTAGATGCATTTTATTATGAATGAATTATACATTTCGTTAATCAACTCATACACAAGTACTTAGGTATCAGATTATATGTCAGCCATTATTTAGCTACTTCTATGTAATGCAGATGGTATGAAGTAGTCATTGAAAAGTAAGTTATTCAGTAATGGCAAGTCATTACCAAGTTTTTGCTTGGTAGGTACCTACTATACATATTTTTGTTGAATAGTATTATTTAAAACATTTTAAGAAAAATTTATGAAATTCCAAAAATTAACAGTCTGTTCAACAATTTCGAATGTTAACGTTTGCATATAAATTTTTGATGAAATAATAAAATTTAAATTATATTATTTAAATATCAGTAACTACATTCTGTAACTTTATTATTTTAACTACCGATATCGTTTAGTAAAGAGAAATCTCGGCTACTTTAACAAATTTTTTTATTTTCGTTTTCAAGTTAACAAATAATTTTCTTTAAGAAATATCAACGAGAAATATCCATAAAAGAAATAATATAGTTTTATTAAATATCTTTAATAAAATATTCGCACTGAACAGCTACATAGTACATATAGCAAAAATTAAAATGCATAATAAATAAATACATATTTATCTTCATTACTTACTAAAGGAAAAACAAAAACGTAAAATTTATTAAAAAAAAGGCAAATATTGGCGCGTATTGTGTTGTTTGATTGCCGCTGTAGTGAACGGTTTGACATAAAACTGATATTTCAGGACAAAGTTTTTTTTTTATTTTTTTTATCAAAACCATCTATTTCTTTACATGACAGTTTTATTTCTCTAGAAAAGTAAGAACAAATAACCAAAGGAACTCAATTCTACATATATTTCCTGTTGTCATAATTAAATTACATTATAAAATGTCCAGATACAATCACTGTTGTTTTAAATTTTTTTTTGACGTAAAGCAGGCACGAACATATCTTAGGTGATAGAAAAGCTTTTCTTTCAAAACTTTTGTTATTTAGTCATGTTTATAAAAGTACTCAAGCAACATTCGCTAGCAACATGTTCTTAAGATAGGTAAGGTAGACACTACTGCTAAAACATGTTAAATTCTAAGTATTCGGAAAACAATTAATAATTACATCCATTTAATGGTCAATGTAACTTTTAAATAAATTATTTAAAATGCTAGCTAACAAAAAGGAAATCACTGCTCTTCATAAATGTAATTTATGTCAGGATATTTTTATCAGGTTGCTAGACATGGTTATTTTGCGTCCGTCATTGCCATCTCTAAATAGTAAATAAAGCTTGATCATGTAAATGCATTTTAACAAACCGCCAATTTTATTATTTTTTTATACGTATTTTACTTTGCCCTCATTCTTGTACGAGCTTTGATCTTATGGCAAATAGCCATGCTCGATCACTTTAATTGACATCGTCATCGAGCGTAAATCATAATTATTAAAGAAAAATAGAATTATCTGCTTTTAAAAATCAAAGTGTAAAAGAGTTAAAGTAAAAGTGATTAACATTTTTTCTGTTCTTAAAATCCTAATAAAAAAAAAATATTGGTGATATAATTGAAACTGAGACAAATCATTTCGAAGTAACAGCGAAAGTTACCCAAACGTATTCTGAGAACCAACCTTCTCCATCCCAAAACCTTGGTTAAAGACCCACGAGGTCGGCGCCAAGCGTCCGTGTTACGCTGGAAAGGTAACTATTCAAAATCTCGTGATCAATATTATACCCTAATATTTAATTAAAAAATCCACACTCTAACAATAGGTTTCCGTACCAAACCACGTAACACTGAACCTCATTAATTAAAAAAAAAAAAAAAAAAATTCAGAACTAATAGCCGGGAAATCAACCAAATTTTCCAATTAGGGTGGAAAGACTCCCACCGCAGGATTGTGACCAACGTAATTCAGGTTGTTACACATATCAAACGGGATTTTACATCAGTTTTTTGGTTACATGTTATATTTGTTCTCTTTATCTGTGCTTCAATTTATTTTTTTTGTTTTTTTGTTGTGTTCAAAACACACATCATAATCCCGATAATGTAATGATAAAGTCCATTTGATTTTTTTACAATATTAATGCTCTCACAGTTTTATAGCAGTAGCTAAATTTTTTTAAGATGAATAGCGTAGTTACTTAGTCTTAGTATAATGAAATTGTTAAGATACATACATACAATGAAATTTAATGTAATGAATATGCTATTTTCATTTTTGGTAATCGATTTATACCTATGTTTTTTTTTCCTTTTCCTAGAAAGTTTATAGGTAAGCATGTTAAGTTTAGTCATAATTATATAAATAAATACTGAAATTAACAAAATGTCTGAATAAATTAACGTAAAGTGTTTTCTTAGGTTGATGAAGAGTTAGGTGTAGTTCTTAATGGGGTCCTTAACGAATATTATGGTCATTAGGACATAGAGATTGGGAGGGTTTTGAGACTAGCCTATGCATAACATCTTATAGTGCTTCGAATAGGGTAGAGTAAGTAAAATGTGGTTTTTGTGTTTAGATACATGACTATAACAAGGCTTCAGTTGATAACTTATAGTCATTTTGGTCCACTTAAATCCTTATTATTAGATCGTTTAAAAAAAAAAATAGGGAGTTTATAACAACAAACTTCTGTATACAAACCGGATTTTGTTAAAGGGAGGACCGAACCTGCCCGCCCGACTGTTAGCTAGCTCTTCAATGGCTCCCGCAGTCCTCTCTTGACAATTTCTAAGCACACTGTGTTTTTAAGTAGACTCAGTAGTCTTCAAATTTAATTTGTTTGTGTTCATTACACCGCACAAGAAGACAATAAATATTGGTGCATTTTTGTTATTTTTATGGACGCGCGGTTGCATAGTGAACATTCACACGATTGCCGCACCAGGGTTGCATTTGATTGCTAAAAGTAAGCACAATATTGTCCTCGATTGGTACAAGAGCCAATTGGTTGTGCAGTCACACGATTGCTGTATTAAAAAGTATGAAAATTGGTGCATTGCGGCAATCGTGTGATCCCAGCTTTATTCTATTTTATTATAATACACGAAAGTATTATCGAAAAATGGTGTCTTTTTAAATTAAATTTAGTGTAATTCCTTTGTGGAAAATTAGTAAAAAAATAAACATCCATTTTATTTTTATTTGCTTGTGACAAAAATAATGATAAATTTTGAACGGCTGAGCCGGCGTTTAGGCAAGAAAAGCTGTGAAACAAATACAGAAACGAATTAAACTTTATGGACAGGAAAATATGGTTTTTATTTATGTAGATACATATATTTCAATATTAACGTTTAAATGAAAAAGGTTTCTTGTTAGATCAAAAAGGAAGGCTGATAATGAATCTGCAAGCAAACCCGCCAGGTGGTGGAAAAAGGGTATGACACAACCAATGAAAAAAGTTCAGAATCTGAAGATACCCTTGATACCGGAAAATTGTGAAAATCCCACATGTTCTTCTAAGAGACGCTTTGTTCCCCGATTTTATTCTAAAGAATGGGAGTTGCAGTACAAATGGCTTAAGCAAGATGAGGCAACAAAGCGGCTTTTTTGCCTTCTAGTTAATCAAAAAATCACCTTCATCGAGATGCAGGAAGAAAAAAGCTGAGTGAATTTTTGCCCAATAGATATACAAACTTCCGAAAGAAATATTAAAAATAAATCAAAAATATATCTGAGGACCAAGGTGCAAGTTTAAATGTGCAAGTTAGTGAATAATACGCCAGCTAACAATGTTCCAATGCTTAATAAAATGTTTTTTCGTCTTTATTTTGTAATCTAAAGTGGATCTCATAAATCACAAAGATTTTACTTTTTATTTGAAGTGTGATAGTGTAGAAGCAAAATGTAATGAAAAAAAATTTATCTTTGATTTTTTGACAATCAGACCAAAAATCATTTCATTTTGTAAGACCAAAAGTCTTAAGACTTGTGTGATAGTGTAAAACAGCCTTTAATTGCAGCCGTACTAAGTCGAAGGAAACTGCACAGTTTCTCGGATGCGAAGGTCAGCTCTCTATAGTCTCTTAAATGCAAAAGAAACAGTTTAGCCTCGTTATCGACGAGACAACTGACATTTCCACTAATAAGTTTCTGGTAATGGTAGTGAGATAATTTAACATCTGCAATGCTGTGCTAGAAGCACTGTATAGTTATAATATTCCACTATTAATTTTCATCGGGCTTGCTACTGACAACGAATCTGTTATTGTCGGAAGAATTAATGGTGTGTCCGTTTATTAACCCTAGAAAGATAACGGTTTTTTTTTGTACTGAAAAGATAACGACACGTCTGAAAGACGTATGCTTGTTTCTATCCTTTAAAGGAAAATAACAAAATAACCGAAAATAACATTGATCAATTTTATTGTTGAAAACATTTATTTATTCCATTTCTTTTAAAAAAATATAATTTTTAAACAAAAAATTATAATAAAAATAAAATTCAATTAGCATTATCAAAAATTAAAGAGTTTATATAAAGTGAAATGTGTAGTGTTTGTGGAATGTTAGTGGTTTTCCCTATAGCCCTTGGTTTTTTTAGTAGCTGTCAGGGTTTCAGCTGATTTACAAGGCGTTCAAAGGAACTGCCGAATTATTTTTGAGGCTCTCAATTAAAACAAAAGGCAGGAAGTTGCCGATTTAGTATTGTAATTTCAAGTCTGCTTTATTTTGGATTTACAAGCACTTATATACTATAAATGAGTTTTTAACTTAGCGTTTCTTACTTATTCTGCTTATCGATAAAGTTCTAGTTGTCTTTGTCGATATTATAGACATATAAATAATTACTCTGATTACAATTATTGTGACCAATAGGAATATTTGTGATTACACTCATTCCTATTGGCCACTCAACAAGGCGAATTAACTACAGGTGGTGTCGGAACGACAACAAGTACAACATTGCAAAAACAACAGGGGTTTTTATTGTTGCTTTGGAAGCCCGAAATGTCAAAAATTTGAATTCGCCGTGATGCAAACCAAAACAAAAGTTTAAAATTTGTAAACAAAAATAAGTCAACGAAAACAAAATTAAATAAAAAAATATAAAATATAAATAAAGAAAAGTGTTGTGAAATATAAAAATAGTATAAATTAAAAAAAATAAAACAAAGATCATTTAGGTAAAAGCAAAATAAAATAAATTAAAGAAATATTAAATAAAAACGTGTTTTTCTAGTATCATTAATACAGCTAGCTAGCACTGCAGCCTATGCCTCCACAATAACCGCTACTGCTGCAACCAGCATAACCGCCGATGAAGCCAATATAAAGAAAGTGCCATTAAAATTTTTTAAACAGCCTTTCCGCCACTGCAACGGATGTTATAGCCTTTACAAATGTACTGTTTTCACAACACAAGTTATTGAAAACATATAGGCTTTTTTCATAAACGCAGTATTGCAAAGCATCATAAAAAACAAATGTGTTTAAAAGGCATTACAAATTAAAACAATGCACAAATTTCGCAACCATTGTGCAGTGAATACAATTACCATACTATAATGAACTCAAAGCATTGTCTACAGAAAAGTTGTGGAGTTTATGAAGCTATTCCATTTACTGTTGCATTGCAATACTGCGTTTATGATATCAGCCATAATTTATTTGTTTTGTTTCGAAATATCCATTATAAACAAATAAAAAAGTATAGTCGGTCAAGCAGAGATTGTGCCTTATTTGGGTCCCATTGGCAATCATGGAGCCGGCATAACAAAATTTTATTATGAAGTTATCGCCAATAAAGTAAAATATGTTGACTTCTCCTTATATTATTATTTGTTAAGAAAAGAAATAAAAATAATTTTATTTTTAATAAAAAAAAATTTTAACTAATAAGGTAATAAGCAGCGTTTAAAAAGCTGCAGTTGAGATAGTAAAAGTCATAAGATTGTGCTGTAACTTCGACATCTTCATTTGTCATTGGACAAAATAAACTGTTGCCTTTACTTCTGATTCATTAAATGAAAACAGTCGCAGTGAAGGCAAAAGCAAAAAACGAGATGTTGTACACAACAAAGAACATCGGCAGTCAACATGTTCGGAAGTGTTTGGTTTGCCCGACTGAAACTTTTAAAAAATCCCGTAGTTAACGAAGATGGGACGTTGCGTTTGTGTTTTTGTTTTCCATATTTTTTTTAAATAATACATGCGTACATAAATACATAAATATGTACATACATATTTATTTATTTTTAAGCTTAACAAATCTTTTTAATTTTTTGAAATGAAATAAAACTGTAAATAACATTATCGCTTTCATATACATACAATGAGCACAAAGTCCCATCTTCGTTAACTTCGGGATTTATTAAAAGTTTCAGTCTGTCAAACCAAACACTTTCGAACATGTCGGCTGCCGATGTTCTTTGTTGTGTGCAACTTTTCGTTTTTTGCTTTTGCCTTCACTGCGACTGTTTTCATTTAATGAATCAGAAGTAAAAGCAACGGTTTATTTTTGTCTAATGAAAAATCAGAAAGTGGAAGAAAAAGCAATTTTTTGATTTTGACTGCAGCTTTTTAAACCCTGGTAATAAGAATTACATGTTTTCTTACTTCTTTTACGTAAAAAAATATTAAACAAGAAAAAGTTATGAGTTAAATTCAAAAAAATTAAATTTTATGACTATGAATTGCTTAAGCAAAGTGCGAAACAGATTTTGGTAATGTTTGACATTAAGTAAGCTTTTGCATATTATAGTTGGGCCTTTAAGCTTTATTGTTATTACATACTTTTAATTTTCTCTAACAAAATTTTTTAGTTTTTTCTTAAAGCATTCTTAAGTTTTAGGGTTGAGTTGTAATGACGTGTTGTTTTTTTTATTCATCTCTAAATAGATGTTCTGATGTTTAACTGCTATTGCGTCTACGATTTTCGAGAATTGTTGGGTCTTGTTCTAATGTTTCCTTATAAAAAATATATAAATGTTCACTTGGCAGTAACTATTTGGTTTTATCTATGCCGTGTAAGTTCCAAAACAATATTAAAAGCTCACGTAACGCAACTATGGCAATATTTGCAACATTTGATTAACCACCTAAAAACCAGATTAAAGTTAGATATTTAAATTAAAAATAATCTATGATAGAATTTTGGTGAAAAAAAGATGTGGGTTTTTTTCAAGTTAAATGTTAAGATTTCAATTGGAATACTCACTGTTTTTAAAAATTAATTTTTAGGAACTTTGAGTATCCCATTTTTCCCTGCTTATCCTTTTGTATTTTTAATCGTTTATTTAAATGTCGTACTCGAAAATAAATTCGGCACTTAAAAAAAACGCTTTTATTTCTTCCGGAAGCTCAACTAGCTCACTATTTTGTACCAGACGCTGACGAAGATTTGGCCTATTAGAAATTTCAATCCCATTTATTTTGTAGAAGATAACTTCAAGGGCTTTTATTTTGTCCAAAAACAAAGGCGTTGGTTTTTTAAGATAGCCTTTAGATACCTGATCGACCCAGGTATATGTGTTTTCATGACATTGATACTCCTGAAGGTTAAGCTTACGAATGATGTATCCGGATATGTATTCCAACGCATCCTCTTCAAGAGCACCTATGTCATGAAAATGCGATACATCTAGGTCGCCTAGGTCATCGGCTTGGGCATTTTCATCGTCTCTCTGTCAGGAGTTGTATTTCACTTTGCACGTGAACTTCTTGTTGTGCAAAAGTGTTGGTGTTTGTGTTGTTTGAGCTTGAGTTGTTGAGCCACTCGGTAGTGTCACAACCAACGTTTCCCCGGCCACTCAGATGTTCCGTATTGCGTGCTGAAAAGATAATATGTATATCAAATTAACTAGAAAGGTAAAAATATAAAATTTTACCTAATATGTACTTTCGAATTCTATATCTAAATTCTTTTGGAGTCGGGTGGTCATTAAGACCACCTTTGCTCCTAATTGCACCAAAAAAATGTTCCAGTACATCTTGGTTTAGACGATTAGTACAAATATAAGTCATATTGTACCTTTCTTTAACATATTGAAGAAGCATAACCAAGGCGTTGTTTGAAGAGATTATGCCCTTTTGAAATTGTTCCAACGACTTTCTGTTTGGAACGATTGGAGACGACATTAGCTGGTTCATTTTTTTTAAAGTTTCTCTTTGTTTTTCCAAAGCAATGCCAAATGGCTCCTAAGTAGAAACTTTAATAATATAATATTAAAAAAATTAATTATTTTGAATTTACCTTTCCAGGATAATTAAACGTTTTTAAACAGTTGTGAACATCGAACCAGTCGTTGACTAATTGCACAAAATTTGCGGTGTCAGCAGCATTGTGCATTTCCATTCCTAGAGCAAAGCATCTTCTGATGGCGTTCGCTGTTGTATTTGAAAACAACTGAGCAGCTGTTTTCACCTTTTGTCTACCTACAAATTATGAAGCTTTGCATGCCCTCTTTCACCACAATGGGTGGTGGAGGGTATATTTGCCAAACAAATATACCCACGACATGAAATATGACATATAGACCCACTCCTGAAATATTCCACTTGTTGTAAAGGAAATTTTATTTACCTGCTCCTTTTACTTTTATGTGTTCCTCGCTCAACTTAAATGTGATTGAGACGTCCCCAGTGGACGTATGCTTTAACAAAGCACCAATAGTAATTGGGCTTACTATATTGCTGTTAAACAACAATCCCGTATCAAGAAAATGGTTCCTTATTAATTTAAGTAAATGAGGTGCATCAGCAAATGTGAAAATCTTTTCTGTGGAATTGGTGGGGTTGGGAAACCATGGCTTATCTGAAAAAAGCAAAGGGTTTGTAATATAAACATAATTAAGGGCTTAACTAAAATTAAAGCCTTAAAAACGAATCATAAAACTAAATCTTATTTGGACCGATGCTTTTAAAATTAAATTTAGTAATTATTGAACGTTTCATTTAATTAAATCTTAAATAAATTAAATTAAATCTTTAAGTAGATTTACCAGTATTTAATATTTGATCTGAACAGATTATTAAATTAAATGTTAATATTAAATAATAATCCAAATCTTAAATTAAATTAAAGGAAATAAGCAGGGTTTAAAAAGCTGCAGTCAAAATCAAAAAATTGCTTTTTCTTCCACTTTCTGATTTTTCATTAGACAAAAACAAACCGTTGCTTTTACTTCTGATTCATTAAATGAAAACAGTCGCAGTGAAGGCAAAAGCAAAAAACGAAAAGTTGAACACAACAAAGAACATCGGCAGCCGACATGTTCGAAAGTGTTTGGTTTGACAGACTGAAACTTTTAATAAATACCGAGGTTAACGAAGATGGGACGTTGTGTTCATTGTATGTATATGAAAGCGATAATGTTATTTAAAGTTTTATTTAATTTCAAAAAATTAAAAAGATTTGTTAAGCTTTAAAATAAATAAATATGTATGTACATATTTATGCATTTATGTACGCATGTATTATTTAAAAAAAATATGGAAACAAAAACACAAATGCAACGTCCCATCTTCGTTAACTACGGGATTTTTTAAAAGTTTCAGTCGGTCAAACAAAACACTTCCGAACATGTTGACTGCCGATGTTCTTTGTTGTGCACAACATTTCGTTTTTTGCTTTTGCCTTCACTGCGACTGTTTTCATTCAATGAATCAGAAGTAAAGTCAACGGTCTATTTTTGTCCAATGACAAATGAAGATGTCGAAGTTACAGCACAATCTTATGACTTTTACTATCTCAACTGCAGCTTTTTAAACGCTGGAAATTAGTTCACGTTTTCTTTTATATATTACTAAATAATCGTAGGCATATTTTAAATACGCCAAACAGATAAGGGGAATAACTTTGGTTGTGAAGTTCATAGATTAACTTACAACTTGTGGAAAAGCGTAACAAAATTAAAATATCGATTATTATCTAACTTAAACCAGAACTGTAATGCTAACCCTTAACGATTACTTTTATTTACCAAGTTTAGAGATAAAAGCACAAATTTTTATTTATACCCATTTGTGCATTTATGTGAGAGCAAAGTAAAAAATACTTTAACCGATGTTAAAATGATTCGTCCTAGACACAAGCAGCAAATATAAGAAATGACAAATATTAAATTTGAGTTTAGGAAATGATTAATTTCAAAAATTAAAACTTACCTAGAGAACTATTTAATTCTTTTCTCAATTTACGATTGGTAGGCCCCATGTCGCATACTATTGCGACTACTGGAAACCCTACCTTTTGAAGCTCAGCAATTTTGTTATACAAAAGAGCAACAGTCATTTGGCAGTCATAATTATAATTACGTAGACCTCGTGCCATGACGACTTAGACGTACTTTATTGGCTTCTTAACAGTATCGCACACTTCGTCATACTCAAAGGCTTCCATTACCTTCATCTCGTCAAAGGCCAATACGCAAATTTTGTCTTCTGGCTCTAAATCTGTGATTTCGCCCATTAAATCAATAGCTGTTTTTAATATGCCTTCTCTTAAATCGATTTTTCGACACCAACGCTGCAGTGTTGAGACATGAGGTAATGGAAACCCTTTCTTGTATAAATGGTTGTAAGCCCTGGGTCCAGACGCATGCAACAATATTGCACTTGATATGTCGGCCCATTTAAATTTAATGGTCCCACCAGAAGACATAAGTTTGCGAATTTGCCCATCTGTAAATATGGTCCGCATTGCCTTAACTGCTAAATTTGCTTTCGCCAACTCACATTTCAATTCTTTTATTTCTGCTTCTAGTTGGCGGACTTTTGAATAATTTTGTTTTTCATATTTTGAGTTCAGTTCAATTGGCCTAGAATCGTATGAATAAAAATTCTCTTTCAGCTAAAACATACCAGTTTTACAAGTTACTTACTCAGTCTGTGTTTGTTTTTCTGAAAATTTTTCAGAAGAATCCATCTCATTTTCCATGCAAAAGTTCAGAAAATTTTGGCCGGTGAGAAATTCGGCATCGCTATTGGTTTGGTTCATCTCAAGCGCTGGTTGCGTGTAAAGAGCCATTGTATAATTACCCAATAAAAACTGTGCTCCAAAAGGAGCAGGTTTTGTGTATGAATTCATACCACATATCGCTTCAAACCTGCTGATGGGATGCCTGATTTTTGTATGGGGTGTTCCCGGTTTGGAGGACTATTTTCTGCTGACAATAAGCGCTTATTTTAACATGCAAACAAAGCACTCCTAAAGGGCTTTTTAGGGGCTTACTATATAAACATATTCATTAATGTTTTGCTTTTACTTTTGTTTAAATGCCTTTTCCAGCTATTTTCGCATATTTTTATTTTTTTTCGTTTTGCAACCTTCTTCGTTGTCAGCACTTAAATAGCAGCTTTTTTGTATATTTTATTCTATATCATATACTGCTTTATAAAAGCTCTTTTATTGAAGCGCTCGATTATGCGCTTTTTCTCTGAAGTGCTTCAAAAAACCCAAATTTTTTTTACTGGGTAAGGTTTGTTTCCTCCATGGCAAGCACTGCTTGTTCAGCAGTTTCTATGCTCATACCTGGAGCGTTGATTATAGGCATTCTGAATTATAAACACTATTTACCTTAATTTAATTGACTTAGTATAAGATAGTAATATTCAGTCAATTAAATTAAGCAAAATTTAATGGCAGGCTCCTCCTTCACAAAATTAATATGCATATAAATACAATTAAATTACTATTAACTTAAAATAATACTTGCATTGGAATAGCATTTGGCAATAACAAAACACTTCTAGAGGTTTTGACGATACTTGAAGATGCAAAATGGTCCATGCAAACTACTGCTTGCCGGGAGAAATTCAAGTTGCAAATATTGCTCCACTTAAGCCTGCGATCATCATTCGGAACACGGAAAAATCTTCCACTTCCAGCTTTTTGTTTTTTTTTTTTGCAAATTGAGCAACTCTTCATTTTTTAATTTTACTTTTTTTGTCTTTTTTTAGTTTTTTGTTTAACACTTTTTAGTTTTTTTGCACTCTTTTTAATTTAAATGGTTTTTTCACTTTTTTGTTTTCTAATTATATGAAAAACTTTCAAACTTTCTAACGGCCTGCTATTTCAATATAAACAAGAAATATAAAGAATTAATAACAATACAAAATGGTTAGCTCGAACTGTCAAAATCAGATGGCCTTTCGACACCACCTGTAGTTGAATTCGCCTTGCCACTCAATTTACAATTCTTACGCTGGGTCTCCACGTAGCAATTTTTATTGCTAAATACAAGCAATAACGTCGGCAGAACAATGACACAACAATGGAGCAATGATTGCTGATTATATTGCTGGAGAACACTTGTTATTGCTTTGCCATAAATTTGCAATTTTCACCTCGAGTAGTTGTATAAAATTTTTTGGCTGCATTTATAACAAATGTTTTATGTTGTGTTTTGAAGTGATTGTTAAATTTTCTTTTTTAAATTAATTAATTTAATTAATAAAATAATTAATTGTAATTGTCGTAGCTGTGTTTTGCATTGCTTTTTTGTTTATTTGCGTATGAAAAAAACCTAAAACTTGTATTGTTCTATTGAAAAAATAAAAATATACAAAAAAAACAAATTCGTCGTTTGCTTTTGTTGATATTGACGTTTATTTAAAAATATAATATATAAAAACTTTTTCTGTATTTTGTTGAAGTATTTTTCACTTGCTTTTTTAATAAATAAACACACTAATAAATAACCAACCGTACAGAGAAATGAAATGTCAGATAAATTACAACTGATTTGACAGCAGATTGCTAAGCAATAATTGCTCAAGCAATAAGAAGAGCAATCATTGCGCAATGGATTGCCACTCATGGCAATACGCGGTCTATACGTCGCAAATTTTATGGAGCAATCAAATTTGACGTTTACCGCAATAAATATTGCTACGTGGAGACCCGGGGTTATTGAGTAGAATTCTTTGTTTGTGTTAATCATATTCATACCCCAATTAACTTGCATTCCAATCGATGTGTGTCGATTAGTAAGTGCCAATTCACACGTTACAAGTCTTATTGATCAGCTTGCTATCTTATAGGCGAGAGAGAGTGGGAGAGACACGTTTCTTTTCCTCTCGTCACTCTCGTTATAAAGCTTCGTACAGACGATGGTCAGATCTTACAATATTGGTAAGCAGCGTTGCTTAAATTGCATTAAAATTGGCTAAAATGTCTTACAACTGTGTGAACATTGTAAGCTCATTTGTATTTGCAGATGTGCAAAATTAATGCATCTGACAATGGATCATTGTCAGAAAAATTTTGCTGTTGGCAACGCCTGCTTACAATATTGTAAGATCTGACCATCGTCTGTACGAAGCTTAAAGTAGCAAGCTGATCAATAAGACTTGCAACGTGTGAATTGGGACTTAATGCCGTTATTTGATCTTGCATATTTACCCTACTCTATTTAGGTTGGTATGTATAGATTTAAGAGTATTTTAAGGGTATGCGGTGGCAACTTATGAGGTACACTACAAAAGGACTTCACTTCGGTTCTAAAAACTTAAATAAATATGTTCTTTGTACTTTGTGTAGATAATGTTATCTGTATTAACATATATAAACAAAAAATAATAATTTGAATAACGTTATGTGCAAGATTTACAAATTTATGTTTTGTGGTCGCCACATACAGGTGTACCGCAATTGACACATACCATTTTGGATATAAGTTTAATTTCTGATGGACAGAAGCCACCGTATTAGCTCTTTTTTGATTCACGCTGTTATCCACTACAACCTCAATCATAGGTTACTGCATCTGGTAAAATTTGTTCAATGTTGTCGATCAAAGTTTTCGATAAAATAGGAATTTCTAGACTTAAAATTTAACAATTTATGGAAATTTCGGCACTGGTCCATTGAACAATTTCCGAAATTATTTCGGTAGTAAAAAATATCAAAGCATAAAATTGGGTCGTACAGTGATTCGCATTCCCGAGTTGGTCCTCTTGCCCTACGAGCTATATTCATAGAAGAAACTCGGCCCTCACTTTGACCCTTCGATGTAGCCCACTTACTTTAACTTCTTAAAGTGGGTGGAGATATCGTAATAACGCAGCTATCGGAAAAAGTACCAAAATGTTCAGGTTCTTGAGGATTTTCCTGAATTGGTGGTATATTCTCGTCAGACTCAAGGATATCAGAAGCATTTCTTCCACATCACTTTGAAGACTAGCCTCCAATAATTCATATTCATTGCAAAATAGGTAAATTTCTGCGTCGTCCAAGCCGTGCTTACATCACATTTTGAAAACAATACCTTAAAATTCAACCAAAACACAAAGTTATCTTCGCTACAAAAGTAACACTAAAGATAACGATACATCTCTCAGACATACATATGTTGTGTTTGTGTTTATTTCTCAAAACATACCTAACTAACAACATAAAAACTGCCACCACCAACTAGGTGCTGCTAACAACTGAGATAATTGAACGTGAGAAAGTTGTATGTTAACAAAGGTGAAAGTAAGAGCACAAAATTGAAAAAGCGTACGTCTCGCAAACGTACCTTATCTTTCTAGGGTAAAAAAAGAAAATTCCCCACTTATTCCTTGAAGACGTCGAGGAGTTAGCCAAGAATATTTTCAACTTTTTTACAAGTTCAAACAAGCAAGTTGACTTCAAAGAATTGCAAAGTATTTTTGAAGCGCCAGAACACAATCTTTTAAGGCTTTCGGACACTAGATGGCTATCTTCCGAATCGGTCGGAAATAGAATCTTAGAACAATGCACTGTACTACAGCATTATTTCATTCTGGCACAATTTAAAGAAAAATCTGCAAAAAAGTTGGATAAAATTCGTTTAATTCAAAATGGGCTGTCGTTCACAAATCGCAATTATTTAAAATTGTTAGTGTATATTTTAGGTATAATGAATAAGTTTAACAAATGCTTTCAGAGCGAGTCATCTCAAATAATTTACCTTATATCATTTACAAGGGAGATTTTACTAAAATTTTTCAAAATTTTCTGCAGAAAGAATGTATATTGGCAACAAGGCTAGAAAATTTAAATTATAGAGATATATTAAATATTAAAGATATTGTAAGTATGTATATACGCCATGAAGCTGAAGTTGCAATACAGTCTGAAAATATGTCTAATATTGAATGCATAGCAATCAAACAATATATTTAAAAATTTTACCAAAAACTCTGTGACGAAATATTATATTTTAAGCTTTTTAAAACCAATTTTTGTTTACCTCTAACGAAGAAGTTAACTATATTGATCTCACATCTGAATTAAAAAATGTTATAAATGACCCTGAGGAATTTAAGTTGTTAGAAAGTAAATCCAATGAAAATCATACAAATACATTTTTGAAATCACAAATGCTAAACATTTTTGGCGTACAGTAGGAAGCTTAAAAAATGCTTTAAATGAGCCATTGTACCTTAATTTATACAAATTGGCAGCGCATGTCTTAACTCTTCCGCACAGCAGTGGGTGTGCAGAAAGTATTTTTTTTAAATTTGGATTAATGAAAAATAAATTAACCAAAAGTAGAAACTTGTGAGTCCATGCCATCAGCTCTTAAGGTAGAAGTACATAACACGAGTTAGTGCGCGCGCGCTCTGTCGTCTTCTGTCAAAAAAAGTTAAACTAGTGTATTTTCATAGAACAAGCTACATGCAAAATATTTTGACGCGTTTGCGCCAGAAAGTTGGTTAACTTTGAACTTTTTAACGCGTTGTGTATTTTTGACAAGTAATCAGCTGACAATAAAAAGAATAATTTAACAAATTTGTGAATCATGAAAGAAAAACTTATTTAAGAGCTTAAAAAACATACAATATTTATAAAAAAAGAATAAATTCAATAAAATAACAAAATCTTGATAAACTTTCGAACCCGTTTTTAATGCACATATAAGTAAAACAAATAAAAACAGCTGGCAGGAATGGCTTTTGTAACGCGTGTTGTGTAACTTGCAATTTTTTACGCGCTAAAGTTTTTAAACGCACGATACTCGTCGACGAACTAACGCGTGTTATGTACTTCCACCTTTAAGGCCCAAATACATTGATCATTGGCATTGTGGAAGTATTAGTGGGAATATGTTTGTATGTGTCACACCGACGATGCTGGATGGAAAATCAACCCTACAAGAAGACTACCTGTTGACCAATATATTGGTTAAAGTTTATATTAGTTTATTAAGAGCAAAATGAAAAAACAAACCGAAACTCTTGTGTACATGTGATTTTGCCTCTCTTTCTAACTAATGAATTCCACTCGACTACGGAACATATATCTGTACTGCTTATTCTGCTGCTTTTTATTAGTCAATGATAACCAAAATTGTGGTTAATGCTGACTAGTTAGTCATAACGTAAATATTGGTTAGCACTAACTAGTTATTTATAACGTAAAAATTGGTTAATACTAACCTTTATAAAAAATACCTTTTTTTAATTTTAATTTTTAATTAAATATTTTTATTAAAAAAAATTAAATGGAATTTCATTAATACATTACAGTCAGTAAAGTAAATACCACGTACCATTATTTCTGTGGCTGCTCTTTGAGGTTCCACTTCTTGCATGAGTCTGGAAATGTAGGTAAACAAAAGTATTTCCAATCAATTAATCGTAGATCTTAAAAAGACATTTTATTTTGTTAACAATTTGTGGCAAAAAATTATATACATACTTGAAAAGCCATCAGGATTTTGAATAATTCTTTTTGTACCTTTATTATCATCACCAAATCTTAAACGATTATCCTGGCCAAAGCCACCACCCGAATGACCGCTACCTGTTGAATGAGCACTCCTTTCAAAAAGACCTTTTCGCACTTGACCTCTGTTGTTTCCTGATAATCCAGCACAACGTTCTCTGAAGCCGCCATCAATACGCCCTCCTTTATTACTAGCATTCTGATTACAGCTTTTTTTCGGTGTCACTTTTTTATAGTAAGTCACAAATTATAAATTTAATTAAATTGATTTTGTTCTTTAATACCAATCGCAAATATTAAATTTAAGAAATTCACAAATTTTTACACGCGTATTACAAAAATGTATTAAAATATTGGCATTATTTGCGAAATGTAGTTCCAACACAATGCAATGCATTAGTAGGGGTCATCCCCTGAGTGCTGGTCCTAACAGTAAAAAAAAAAATGTACCATTCTAACATATATGTAAGAGTGGAACAACTAATCTAAAATTGTTGCAAGTGTGTTAGTAATTTTTTTAGTTTTGGTTATGCATTTCTTGTAGGGAAATAATTTAGATATGACGGCGAATATTACGTCAAGCACACGTACACGATGAATTCGCCGGCTGGACAAGCATTTGACAAGTGTATTTGGGCCTTTAATCTGCTAGATACCGAAATAGAAGGTTGGATGCCAAGTAATGAACTTTTGCGAAAACACAGAGACGAAGTTACAAAAAAACAAGTAAGAGTGCTATATTCGGCTATGCTGAATCTTTTATACCCTTCACCATGATGAGATAAGAACAAACAGTTATATACATAAATAACGTTCTTTAGATAGGTATAAATAATTATTAATTGAGCCACGCCAACTTTTCATTTCGTCATGCCGAAGAATATAAAAAAAACAAAAAATTTATATATGTATGTACCTAAGACCGTTTCCTCTTTTGCCAAAGTTAATGTTTGAAATTCGTTTTATAATCTTAAAATCGTTTTTTAGAACATATTTATTTTATTTATTTATTTTATTTTTTATTTATTTTCTTTTCGATGCCCCATACACAAGACTTAAGTCTTATATTGCAGTATGGAACTGAGCTTACATAAATACAATGAATCAGATAACAAAACTGTATTATATATTATTAAGTAATTAAAAAATTAAAATAGGATTAATTATAATTTAGTTTTATATGACAATCTTAGCAAAAGTCAATATAAAGCATGCAAAAATATAAATATAAATTCAACGTGAAAAATGGCAAAAAATATATTTCCTGTATTGTCGTGCGTTACTAATGGTCTGTAATCTATAGGGAATTACGTTCCAGAGACTGATGGCATGAATAAAGAATTGATACTTGGAGATCAGAGTTTGATAAGCAAATGCAATAATTCGTTTACCTCTGGGAAGCGTTGAAAAACATAGACGCTCATAAAGATGCTCCGGTTGATGTGTATATATAATTTTATGCATGAACAGCAAAATGCGCACCTTTAAATAATTATCAAAGCTAATGCCATAGAGCAATGTTGAGTAAGGGGAGATATGATCAGATCTTCTAAGGCCATATATATACCGAATAATGTTATTAAAGGTCACATTTAGTTTTCTTTTACTTTTATTATTACAACTGGCAAATAGTTCACAGCCATACAATAAAATCGGTATTAGGTAAGATTTAGCAAGGAGAGTTCTAATTTTAATTGGAGTACAATACTGAGTTTGCCAGAGATTTCTTAACATTGAATACGTTCGACCACATACAAAATTAACGTGGTTAGACCAGGTGAGAGTGTTGTTAAAATATACACCAAGATTTTTGACCGAGTTTACAATATCAATGGACTGGTTGTTTATGGACAATATAGGATTAAAATCAAGTTTCAATAACCTCTTTTTAATAATTAACGCTTTCGACTTAATAGGATTTATTGCCAGACCATTAGCAGTAGCCCAATCATAAACACGACCTAACTCCTGGTTTAGTGTCCTCACACATTCATCAACCGCAGTATTGTTGCAACTAATGTAAAGCTGGACGTCGTCAGCATACAATCTAACCCTGCAGTATTCGAGTTTACTCTGAAGATCATTTACGTATAATGAAAAGAGAAGAGGACCTAAGATCGAGCCTTGCGGAACACCCCGGATTAATGGTAATGTGGTCGAAACGGAGGAAGGTGTTTCAACATATTGACATCTGTCAGTTAGATATGAATTTATTAAGCATGTGGCAGTTGATGCGAATCCAAACATATTTTTAAGCTTATAACACAAAATGCTGTGGTCAACCGTGTCAAATGCCCTGGAATGATCCGAAGAACTAAAAATGTAACATTACCGCATTCTACCTGTTGTCTTATGTCCTCAGCAACATCCACAAGAGCCGTAACACAGCTGTGATTTTCATGGAAACCAGATTGACGACCAGTCAGCATATTATTTGTTTGTCAACCGTGTCAAATGCCCTGGAATGACCCGAAGAACTAAAAATGTAACATTACCGCATTCTACCTGTTGTCTTATGTCCTCAGCAACATCCACAAGAGCCGTAACACAGCTGTGATTTTCACGGAAACCAGATTGAAGACCAGTCAGCATATTATTTGTTTCAATATATTGTGAGATTTGTTTATGAATTAATCTTTCAAAAACTTTAGATAAAAATGGCAAGATTGCTATTGGCCTGTAATCAGAATTGGATTTTGGTATAGGAATAATCTTTGCCAGTTTCCATATTTTTGGATACTGGTTGGTGGTAAAAATCTTATTAAAAACAAAAGTTATAAAAGGAAGAAGTTTAAGAATGAGGATCTTCAAAAACCTAGGATCAATTCCGTCCACACCAACTGCATTAGATTTTATTGATAATAAACTGGATAAGACGTCAGACGGCCCAACATTAGAAAAATAGAAATGATTGTGTGCACTGTCATTAGCGAGGTTATAGTAAGCAGCAGATGGAGCCACATATGGGATATTTAAAAACTGGTTATTTAGGACGTTAGCGTCGATAGTACAGGACCCTTGCCTACAAGCCTTACCAATACCAATTTCACGAATTGCTTGCCAAGTTTTTTTCGACCCTATGGCAGCGGAAAACTTTGAAGCATAGTAGTCAAATTTTGCTTTCTTAATTAATCTGTTCGTAATTTTACGTGTTATTCGATATTCTGCATGCAATTCTGCGGTTTTAAAACGTTTCCACCGAGCATATGAGGAATCTCTGCGACTAATCTTTTGTTTTATGTCCTGAGTGAACCAGGGCTTATTATGTCTGTTTACATTCTTTGTTCTTAAAGGAACCACAAGATCATATAAATAGTTTACGTTGTGTTGTAGAAAAGAGAGCTGATCATCAACTGATATCAGGTTATATAGCACGCTCCAATCAATTCTGAGAAATTCTTCCTCTAATCTTACAAACTCAATGTTCTGAAAGTCACGGTATCTAACAAGTTGCTGTGGCACATTGAACTGTAAATTATACGTCATGAAAATTAGGTCATGGTGTGAGAAACAAGAGGCAAACAGTTGATCATAAAGCAACACCTTCGAAATATCCGCAACAAAGAAGAGATCAAGAAGTGTATTATTTGTACTTGTATAATGCGTAGCTATATTTGTGTTTGGTGAATTAAGACCAAGTGTAAGCATATTGTCAGTCAGATAAGGGTTCACTAAAATATTTGAATTGAAATCCCCTGTAATGATAACGTCTTCGTATAAGACTGTATATGTTTCAAGGGTGTTCATAAAGTTCTCCATACAAATGCGATTATTAGGTCTATACACACAACCTAAAAGCAGTTTCCTTCCCTCCAAGCCTACTTCCAGAAAAAGATATTCTACAAGATTTCCAGAATTTTCGGCACCAGTAACCACAACATTATCCGTAGAAGAACTGAGAACTCTAATTGCAATAAGAACTCTAATTGCAATCCCTTTTTTCGCATAAACTGCCACACCTCCGTACCCATTTCTATCTACTCTCCTAATATTGTATCCTTGCAGAGAAATTGACAGATCATTGAACTCAGGTTTAAGCCATGTCTCAGATACACATATCAAATCAACGCCAGAGTGCTCGAAAATAAACCTAAACTCTTCAATTTTTGGTCTTAAGCTCTGTGCGTTGATGTGACAGATCTTAATACCACTCCTTTGAGCGCCTAAAATTTTTATCATCGTCCCAATTCCGTCCCTAGAACGAACCCTATTATTATTTAAGTTGTTCATTAACATTAACAATTAAAAAAGAAGAAGTAACGCACGAGGAGTATATTATATTCTCATTTCCAAATAGTATATAAATGATATTACTAAAATTGGTAACATAATTAACAAACCAGTAATTATATATAGCTAAAATAATTGACAACGAGGAGGTGCTATAGGAATTGAAAAACATGTAGCAAGGCAAAGACAAGAGATAAAAGAAAATTATGAATGTAATATTAGGAGTAGTTATTATCAGAGACGTTCGGATATTCGCCGGCAGCAAGTGATATGTCAGGAGCTCGAAATAAATTGTTAAGATGTTCCAACTCATCAATATGTATCGCCTGATCATTAGCAGATATTTTGACATAAACCAAGCCACGTATTGTAAAAGCACTATATATGCGATGTTCCTTTTTAAGGCGAGTAGCAGCACGTAGAATCTTGAAATTTGTAGACGTAAGGTTTTCATTGACATAAAACTTATTGTCAGAATTTTCACCAATATCTCTCAACGTAAAGAAAAACCGTGGATTAGTTTTACGCCAATTAGATAAGGTTTTCAAAAAATAGTTTTTGTCATATGGGGACCAAAACTTTACAATTATTACCGCATCTCGCGAGTCTGTTTTTGTTTGTTGTTATGATTTTGTAGCCGATAAATCGTTTTAATTGCAGGAACCGTTGTATTAATAGTATTGCAGATTTGATCAAAAATGTTTAATAAATTTTCATTGGGCTTATAGGGAATTTCATTTAATCTTAGTTCACTGGCAACGTTCACATTTTCTTGTTGTTTAACTTTATATTTTAAAGCGTTTATTTCATCTTGCATAACTTTTATGTTAACCGCAACTGTTTCCAATTTTTCAACTCTTTCGGTAACACTATGCAGTTCATTTTGAATACTCTTAAAGATTTTATTTATCTCACTTAGCAGACGATCTTCACCAAGGTATATTTATAGCAGGTAGTCTCGGAAAGCCAGCTGGTTATTTTTTATTTGCTTGTTTTGCGATACAAACTGTCAAATGTTGTATAGTAAACAAGTAAACAAAGTTTTTTGTCTCTTTTCAGTCGCTTTGCTATTTGACAGTTCGTACCACAAAACAACAATAAAAAGCCCTGTTGTTTGTTTTATTGTACAATTGTTGTAATCTCGCGGCTACCTGCTACAAATATACCTTGATCTTCACACTCGCGAAACATTGTTTGTATGGATGTTTGTAATTGTTGTGTTAACTTTTCAAAACGTTTATCTATAGTTTGCATGAGCTTGAGCGGAGAGTAAAGGTCCAACCACAATATGCTTAAGTTGGCTTAAGCGGATGAGCGAATACATGTAAATTATATGCGGCAAACCATATTGAACTTAAGGAAACTTTTTGCTAAGTTTAATGAAACTGTCATTTGCTTAAGCAAGGTGCGAATCTAATCGCACATTCCGTACGGAATCAAATGTTTTTTTATTTTGTTTTTGTTTTCTAAATACATTTGAGAGGCTTTTTTTTAATTTTTGACAGTAGGTTAAGCAAGACTATGCATATTATGGTTGAGCCTTAAACATTATTTAAATGAAGAGATTCTGCGTTTGAACGACTACGAGTAATCGGTGTATTCTCAGTTAAAGGTGTTTGGGTAATTTCTCTTAGACGGCTTGGTAGAGGAACTTCTGTTGAATTATCCGTAGTATTTGATGTCTGTTGTAGCTTTCTTTGCTTATGTTGTTTGTAACTTTTTTTGTTATTGTTTTGACTTCTAAGCTTAGAACAATACATTGAAGTCTGAAATCACACTGTTAATTATAAATGTTTTTTTTAAATTTTATTTCGTTGTGTATTTGTTATTATTTTAAGTATTATGTTATTATATTCGGCTAATTTTAAAAGGTGTTTGTAAGCAGTGATGTTAACTTTTATTTTTTTATTACCTTGCGGACCTCTTAAAATTACCTTTTTGAGAAAAAATTACCGTACGCAAAGATTTTTTTTATAAAAACATTAATATGCTGTTTCCAAATGACAGGCGATTGATTGTGTAGTAAAATTTATATTAAAAGCAATAGGTCCATCGCCTGTTTAATGTGTTTTAGAAAGTTTTGTGTTAAAATACATTTTTAAGAAAAATTTTATTTTTTATTAATAAGGAAGTAAAATAACTTTGAATAAAATAGGTACATATATGGGTAAATCCAAAGTGTTGAACGTGACAGTCGTACGCATCAAAAATGCAATAACATTTTAAACAACAAATATTTTTACGTTCTCTTAACCCTTAAATTATAGCACTAAGAAAGTACTGTTATCTATGCTAAAGTTTATGGAGGGCGCGATTTTAGGTCAAAGATAATGACAAAAGAAGTAGTGGTTCGAACGTGAAAAAAATAGAAGTAGTAGCGAAACCTGGCACAATTTTTTTAGTCAAACTACTTTGAGAATTTTACGTAGCAATGTTACATTAAAATGTCTTTGGTTTGATTCCAAAATCTTCTGTATTTTCTTTTTTTTTAAGCCAAAATCTGGGTCGATACGTGACATTTTGAACGTGAAATTCCATAATAACTGAACTGAATAATGATTAAGGCCCCTATTACGGTTTACAACTCAACTCGGTTGAGTTGTAATTTCTTAATTTTTGTATTATGGTTTACAACTTTGCCAAATTGCGGTGAACAAAAACATAACAAAAATTACAACTAATCACAACCAGTTGTATTTATTACAACTCAACTGAGTAACCGTAATAGGGGCCAAAACAAAATAAAAATTTACCGTTAATCCGAATAGCATATTGCTCTTCCTTAGATTACAGACCATGTAAGAAAATTTTTTTGGAATAATTTGTATCAAATATCACCTCTTTTAAGAAATATAAATATTAAAGAAAACATACAATTAAACATTATCACATATAAGAAATTACATTTGCACAACTTTGCAGTCTGATTGTTCATCTAAGTGAAAAAATTTATGGGTAAATTTATAAAATTAGTAAAATCTAAATATTTCTCTATAATAATATCGTAAAATAATCAGCTTTTAATAACTTTTAAATTTTCGGACACGGTGGACCTTTTGACGGATATGCCCATATGTATATTCATTCAACTCAAAATAATTTTATTTAATACGCTTAGCGTACATAATGCACTTGTTGCTCTAAAGAGAGTCAGCTCAAATTTTTCAATTTTTTACTTTTTGCAAGAAATCGATGAACAGTGGTCATATCTACGCTAGTTAAAAATCTGATATCAAAAAATAAAACACTATGGCCCAGAACAGACGGTGAAACGCAACTGCAACTTCTAGTGATTTTCGAGTTTCATTTAAGTTTATGCCATAGACTCCTTTGTGGGACCACACACGACGCGACCATTTTGAGACCGGTTTGAAATGCATTGGAAATCAGTTGCATTGAAACCGGCGTGCAGGAAACTCGTGTTTGCGTTTTATCTGTTCTCAAAGAAAATCGAAATGATTGTGATAATTTCTTTACATTCGGGTTCAATTTAGGTTGCAGGGTGTGTGGAAAACGATTGAAACTGGTTTCAAAACAATAATTTTTAAAGGGTTTCGTCGCAGTTGCGTTTTACCGTCTGTTCTGGGCCTATTTCATCTATTTTTTATGTTTAAGAATTGTTGATTTTTAATATAAAATTAATAATAAACAAGAGTAATTGAATTTTTCTTATTTTGCACTTATCGGTTTTACGAAAAAAATTTGCAGAAACATAATTAAAGTTCTTAATTTTTTGTTATAAAATTTATCTATTTTTAAACTGAAAATCACCTCGCAAAAGTTAAAATGTAAAATACTTATGTAAGTACCTATATGTATACAAAAAATCCAAATTTCTTTAAATTACCGTATTTTAAAAAAAAATTACCTTGCTACCTTTTGCGGCTCAAAATTACCCTAAAAAAGGGTAATTACCGTACGGTTAACATCACTGTTTGTAAGTATGTAATAGAGGTCTGCTTTGAACAATTCACTTGTTTGCCTTTATTCAAAGTGCACAACATTTACTCAAATATTAAACATTCAAAAATGTAAGAAAAGAGTAAACCATATATTAAAATAAGAGAGAATGAATTGAATAAAATACTTGTTTACTGTAAATGAATTTGAGAGTCATTCATAAATAACAAAACAGTGGAATGACCCGTTAGAGAGAGCAAGTTTACAAAAAATATTCGAATAATTTTTGAATTATTGAATGTCCATACATTTATTTGAATACATTGACATAATACGTGTGTAAGCTTGTGGCTTCTTTTATTTGTAAGAGTTAAGCTTACACATACATACGTAATGTGTAGGTACAGAAAATTTACATTCAAATAATATATATATATTTCACTCATTTGACTTAAATTGACTGAATTGAATGAGTTTTTATTCGTTTTGTCTTTAGTTATTCTTTCATTTGTTTCTTTATTATTGGGTGTTCGACACATTGTAGTTGAAAAACAAATGAGTGTGTTGAAATTGGTTTTTTTTTATTCTTGCAGACCTCTAGTATGTAATAAACTGTTGGATGTTAAAAACAGGTTTTAGTAAATGTATGGAAGGTGTTGTTGTGTTTGTTGTCTCTTTTAATTCTTTTTTTTTTGTATACGTATATTATTTTTATAAAGCACAGTAGAAATTGCAAATAAAACAGAAATTATTTCTGAAATGTTTTTATTAAAAACTGCACTTTTAAAGCTATTTTTTTATTTTTTTTTATTTTTGGAATTATGTTGTAATTTGTTTTTATTTTTATGTAATTCAAAGTTTATAATTTGCTTTAGTTAAATAGTTTTTTAAGAAAAATTCTGGAGCAAAATAAAATGCGACTATTCCTTCCAAATACAATTATTTTTTGAACATAAAAAAATTAAATAAAAAAAATGAAAAAAAATTTCTTTTGGGATTCGAACTGGCAATATCATCAGTCTCAGGAGAGAACTTAACAACTCGGCTACGACTGCTTTTACTGAAGAAGCGTTAAATTAAAATATATTGAGTCTATGAGTTTGTTTCTTTATTTGAGCGGCATATCATAATCAGGAATTAATGTGTATGTGTATGCGTAAAGTTAAACACATTACAAATAATATCCACCACTTGTAGTGAAGGGTATAAAAAAAAACACATTACCAACACTGTATTACCATAGCCACTGTATGATCGTAGAAACCAAAATTGAAATATTTTGTATGGTATGTTTATGTTGTTTTGGTAATACAGTTTTGATATGGTAATGTCACGTCTAATTGGACCTTTAAAGGAAAAAATTTGAGGCAGTCGTGGGTTTTTACTCATATCTGAGCCATTTGTAGACCGATCTTGCTGAATTTCAATAATAAACAATTCCGGACCATATGTGACATAAATGCATAATAACCTGGCCCCCATCATATATGGGGTCTTCGGAAAATCCATTTCAACGGACAGACGGACATCGTTAAATCAACTTCGGTCCTCATAAGGACCCAGAATATATATACTGTATAGGCTCTAACATCAATATTCTAGATATTACAAACGGAATGACAAACTTATATATACCCTTTTCACCACCTGTGGTGAAGGGTATAATAAAACGCCAAATTTTTATATTAAAGTAATCAAGGCGAATTCAACAAGGTAAACTCTTTAGAACATCTGTTCGTCAGCTGTATTATCCGAGATGTCAATAAATTGTATTTTTTAATTATTTTTGTTTTTCATTTAAACAAAATTGTGATTGTGTTAATTTGTGAAATTTTATGACAAAAAAATTAATTGTGGCTTAATTCAGTTAACCAACGCAGTTCCAAGTAAAAAAAACAAACGGGAATAGAAAATGAAAAAATAGCAAGAAAAAATAAAATGGCACAATTCTCGGAAACGCTTAGTTTCCGAGTCATGGATCTCTTAAGTCTTTGCGGTTTCCCACTACATATCTGAACGTATATAGCTAATATTGGTATAATTTAAGAGCTTTTATTTGAAAATTCTTAATCCATAAAGGAGCGGCGATGAGTTTGCGAAAATATTATAGTAAGCATATCAATTGCTATGCGAAGAACCTTTATTTTCCAAAGTCGGTGTTTGTTATACCATAGATGAGAAAATCCTTGCGCCCAACCGAAGGCCGGCTATGTGGAGAAGGTTTATTAAGCGAAGGTGGGGTGTATTTGATTAAATTTTTGATTCCTAGTGCACTTCCGTGACGTTTTGATATAAATTTTTGTAAAAACTGTATTAGGAGGTAAAGAGTTAAAAAGTTTACAATAAATTTTACATTTTCAGAAAGATCTGTTAAAAAGCTTTCAAAAGACACTAATAATGGCCACAAACCTTTACAAATGTAGTGGAAAATCGCAAATTCATATGAAAACTTCAGAAGTCAATTACTCTGAAACTATGCGTTTTGTAGAATTTTAACATGAAATTTGTTCTTCTTATTTTTCAATTTTCTATTCCTCTATGTCCTTTTTTGTTGGAGCTGCGTTGGTAAGCTACATGTGTTTCTAATTTGTATGCATATGCTGGGTCCTTGAGCAATTTTTAGTCTATTTAGCCATGTCCGACTGTTCAAAACACTTTCACTTTCGAAAAAACTCTAAATAAAAGAACAATATTGGTGTAAAATTCTTTCCACTTCTCCTAAGCATTTCTGAATTGAACTCCAACACAATTGGTTTAGTTGGAAACGAGTCAAAAAACCCAATTTGAAACATCGTGCCTTAAAAATTTATACACACTTTGATTAAAAAAAACTAATATAAATGCATGGCAGAATGCACCCTTAACATTAAATCTTCAAAAACACAGAATACATTAAATTTTGTTTAGATCGGTTCATAAACACACAACTTTAAATATAAAAAAATCAATAAAAAATTGTATTGTTTACTTTTTATTCACACTTTTTGTAAACAACTATTTTGACAACTCGGATATGTTACACTAACAAAATGCCTGTTATTTTTGTTAGAGTTGGAATTGTTGTAGCGACGAGTTTACCTTGTTGAATTCGCCTTGAAAGTAATTAAATGTAAAATTAATACACAAAAGTGTATTTAAACACATTTTTAATGAATTATTTCTCATTTATTTACATATATTGTTTGAATTGTTAATTCCTTTTTGTTTTGTTATTTGTGTTTTGGTTTAATAAAAATGTTAAGAAAAAATTTGAGACTTTAATATGTGCAACTTTTTGTTTTAAAACCGACTTTTTGTGCAACTTTTTCAAAATTCTCAACGGTAGCCCTGGTCACAGCTTCAATTTATTTATTTCATTGACTGCCCTATGCTACAAGATTAAATCTTATAATTAATTTTTGGACGATTTATGCATATGACTTGCTGAATGAAATCCCTCTAAAATATGTGGTGTAGAAAAACCATGTATAGGGAAAGTGCTCCATTAGTCGGCAATTTAATACCATGTTCACACGGACAGCAATATTCGTGTTTCGCATTTTTATTCCTGTTTCGCGCCCCAAACATGATTGAAACGGCTTGTTTCCCCATACAAAATTTTGGGAGCGAAACAGGTCCTTTAATTTTGAAACAGGCTGCGAAACAGGAAAAAGGTACTATCATCTCCAATTTTGATAACATTTATCGTTAGTTTATCTGAACTAACTCTCAAAAAAATCAAAACAAAGAAAAAAACAAAATAAAAATTGATGTTTAATAAAATAAAGTGATAATTATAACATAATAATATTTAAAAAGTATTATGCTAAGTTCACACTTGGGTTTTTAAACGCGTTTAAGCAAAATGTTGATTTAGCTAATCAAAGCCGTTCACATTACATTTGAGATGATTAAGATGACAGATGATTAAGAAAAAAAACACATAAAAAAACAACAAACTAATTTATATTTCTTTAAAGTATTAAAAATGGATAAAAACACTTTTATAAAGTTATCAGAAAATTATTTTAATCATTTTAATGATGAAATTGTGAAAATTTATGAATTATTTAAGGAAAAAAATAAAAACATTAAGCAGAAATCTTGGCCGGTTGTACACGACCATGTTGGCGATTCTACATTTAAGGTATGTTCAGTGGATTCTATGTGATTTATGAAGTGATTAAGTTGTAATCATGTCAATTTGAAGTGATTAACAAATCACTTCAATGTATGGGTAATCATCTCGATTTTGAAGTGATTAGAGCTTAATCACGTTCGAGCTGCTTAAACGCGTTTAAGAACCCAAGTGTGAACATAGTATTAAATAATATACATATGTTTACGTTTTATTTATTTTTTTTATCTGTTTTAAAAAAAAATCACACTAACAACACAAAAAAAATGTCAAAATGAAACAAGAACGAATCGTATGAACAGCATGTTTGGCAAACTAGATTCAAAGAGCGAAACGAGTGGTTTATAACGTCGTATGAACATAGCATTTGGCTTTACTTTCTTTTTTGAACTCTCAATTTGCCTTATGTACAGTAGCTATTGGATATATAAGTACTGATTATAATTCATTAATCTGTTTTCTCTTAGATAATTCCACTCAAATTTTAGTATTTTATGTTTAAATTGACAAATTTTGAATTTCTGTAAAAATAGAGCATGTTTGCCTATATTCGGCACAAATTTTCCACTTTTCAGCATGTTTTGTTTCTATTGCCGGCATTTCATATTGAATGGTAAAAAAACAAAAATACATAAAAATATAATTAAAGCTTTTATTTTTTACAAATTAAATATTATACTTTTCCAGATATTTAATATAACCCTTCAGGTACATGAAATCAAATCATATTCAATAAAACAAAGCATAAATTAAAGAAATAACATTAACCACTGAGGGCACGTAACACACACAACGTTTTTCAGAGCATCATCTTCAGCATCAGAGTCCAACTCCTCAGCTCAAGCACTGCATATTTGTTTCCGTTTCAATTTTTTAAGTTTGGCAGGCTTGCTTCCTTTTTATTTTTTCTTCTTTTCAAGTTCAAGTTTCCGCTCTTTAACGGCTTCCGCTTTAGCTTTCTTTCCATTTTCCTTCGACTTAATATGCTCTCTCCATGCGAGGGCAGAAATAGCATTGGGAGCCTTTGTTTTTATTTGAGTGGGCCATGAGGGCTTTGGAAAATGAAGATGGATTGCAAAAGATGGTGACACCGAAGATTCAGGGTTTTCCAATACTGTTGAACCTGTGAAATTAAGATTGAAGGAGTAACAAACACTATCATATAGATGCCTTACGCTGGGTCTCCACGTAGCAATTTTTATTGCCAAGTACAAGCAATAACGTCGGCAGAACAATGACAGAACAATGGAGCAATGATTGCTGATTATATTGCTGGAGAACACTTGTTATTGCTTTGCCATAAATTTGCAATTTTCACCTCGAGTAGTTGTATAAAGTTTTGTGGCTGTATTTATAACAAATGTTTTATGTTGTGATTGTTAAATTTTCTTTTTTAAATTAATTAATTAAATTAATAAAATAATTAATTGTAATTGTCGTAGCTGTGTTTTGTATTGCTTTTTTGTTTATTTGCGTATGAAAAAAACCTAAAACTTGTATTGTTCTATTGAGAAAATAAAAATATACAAAAAAAAAACAAATATGTCGTTTGCTTTTGTTAATATTGACGTTTATTTAAAAATATAATATATAAAATCTTTTTCCGTATTTTGTTGAAGTATTTTTTCACTTGCTTTTTTAATAAATAAACACACTAATAAATAACCAACAGTACAGAGAAATGAAATGTCAGATAAATTACAACTGATTTGACAGCAGATTGCTAAGCAATAATTGCTCAAGCAATAAGAAGAGCAATCATTGCGCAATGGATTGCCACTCATGGCAATATGCGGTCTATACGTCGCAAATTTAATGGAGCAATCAAATTTGACGTTTGCCGCAATAAATATTGCTACGTGGAGACCCGGCGTTAAAAAATGAAATATTTTTGTAAATATTGCCTGTGGGGGAAGAGCTGATACTATTACACAAAATATTTTTTACAATCGTGCTACAAATTGAAGAATTAGGCGAGGCACAGTCGGCAGTCACTTCACATATAGGAGATGAATAAGTTAAAGATTTAATTGAAGCGCGTGTTTTTTCTTGTATTCTTGAGGTTGGGGTTGTAGGATAATCATTATAAATAGTCGACGTTGGTGATGTTGTTTGTCTACCTTCCATTTCTAAAACTCCTTCGTCATTAATAATATATGTGCCAGGCTGTATTGTAACATCGTCAAGAATTTCTACATTTTGAACGTTTTCACCATTCTTTAACCACGAATCTCGTTAAAAAATATATTTGAGTCAATTCCCAGCTAACTTAGAACTTATAAGATTGATAATGGCTTTGTCATAATCTTTTTCATTTACTCCTTTGATGTTTTCTTTATGATGACTTACCAATTCTTCCAAATGGTTTCTAACACATTCGGTAAAATCAACAATTTTGGCGTTAAATGGATAAAGTCCGCATTTACGAAAACCGTTTTTAATACCAGTTTCCATATTAAGGTCAGAAATAATCGTATTGAGAAGTGGGCAAAACAATCAGCTCTAAGGGCATATTTAGAAGGGTTAGAGCCAACAAAGTCCACGGATCATAGTCTTTGGAAAGCCACCAAAAGAATTAATAACCCGATAAAATGTGAGAATGCTATTCGTTTTAGTGAAGGCAAATGGGCTAGGTCCAATAAAGACAAAGCTGAAGTTTTTGCCGATCACCTCGAAAGAGTGTTTACGCCTAATATTTCCGACTCAGACATAACCTTACCAGCTATTAAAGACCGTGTTGTGTCTCCAATGAAAATTCGTTTCTCGTCCTTAACTTCAGAAATCAAAAAAATCAAAACAAATAAATCCACTGGCATGGACAAAATTTCTGGAAAAATGATTCGTGAACTACCAACATCTGCCCTAAGGCTAATTTTATTCATTTTCAATTCCATCCTGCGAACTGGGTTCTACCCTAAATCATGGAAAATATCAGAAATAATTATGATACCTAAGCCAGGAAGGACGCCAAGTGTCAAGTGTCATCTTATCGTCCGATAAGCTTACTTTTAATTTTATCAAAGCTCTTTGAGAAAGAATTTTTAAATGCATTGACCCCATATTTAAACGACCGCCACATCATTCCAGTCCATCAGTTTGGATTCCGAAAGGATCATAGCACCATAGGACAGGTTCATCGCATAGTTACTCTTATTAGAAAAGGCTTTGAGGACAAACACTATTGCTCATCACTCTTCATAGACATTTCTCAAGCCTTTGACAAAGTCTGGCACCACGGGCTTTTATATAAAATAGGGTCCTTGTTACCCCAAAATACCCATAACTTACTGCGAAATTATTTATTAGATCGCTCGTTTGTAGTAAAATATAAATACTATGTCTCAGACTCAAGAAGAATCGCAGCAGGAGTTCCCCAAGGCTTGGTCCTCTCATGTATATACTTTACACCTCTGATATGCCCACAAGTAATCTGATACACACGTCAACTTTTGCTGGCGACACAGCGTTTATAAGCGTACATAAAAATCCAGTAACTGCTTCCAGTTGTCTGCAGACTTATATTAAAGAACTCGAAAAATGGCTTAACAAAATAAGGAAAATAAGAGTAAATCCAACAAAGTGTGCACATGTCACTTTCACCTTGAGAAAGGGCGACTGTCCCAAACTTAAGATTAATAACATCGAAATCCCTCAACAAAATCATATAAAATATCTTGGTATCCACCACGATCTCGCCTTACCTGGTCTCAACATATTGAATCCAAATCCACACAGCTCAAACTTAAAACACTACAGCTTCAGTGGCTTATTTGCTCTCATTCTGCTCTCAACCTAAACTACAAGGTTCTACACTACAAAGCTATTATTAAGCCAATATGGACCTATGGTATCCAACTATGGGGAACAGCTTCTGCTTCCAATATAGAGAAATTACAAAGACGACAAAATAAAATATTGCGACAAATTACTGGTGACCCGTGGTATATTAGAAACGCAAATATTCATAAGGACCTCAACATTCCATTTGTTCGCGAGGAAATAAAAACCTTTTGCTCCAAATATGCACGAAAACCGGCAACTCATCCGAATCCTCTTGCACAGGATCTACTATTTTATAATGGACATACTCGCCTCAAGAGGGTCGACACGTTGGCCCTCGCGCAAATGCGTGGAAGATGAAACTTTACGAAACAAAAATGGAGTTTCTATTGCAACGGCAATAGACCCAGAAATTATTAATTAATTTAAGATTTTAATACTTATTGTTATTTTCTTATTATAGAAAGATTCAATAAATAAATTGAAAGTTGAAAAAAAAAACGACTAATAGTTCAAATGTTAGAAAGGATAAACTCACTGTTTATTGCAGAGTTCGTATTTGCTCATGAGTGTACTCATGTGCATATGCGCATGAGCATAAAATACAAGCGCACGCATGCACTCTCATTAGAAGCCATGTTTGTTTTTTATCTTCATTTTAAACAATGTTGCCAGAAATGCAGTTCATCGTGTAAAATATTATAATGAAATAGTTGTTAGTCAAAAATTAAGGTATTTGGTTATATTGGTAATTCCTACATAAATTTAATAAATAATTTTATGTTACATTTGTCTTCTATTTATGAAATTTTAATTTATGACGTACAAAATATGAAAGTAATATACATACCAATTTAAATAATAAATATTTTCAATAGTAGGCATGAAAAAACTGGAATTGATATGTAACTTGTATAATCGGTTGTTGCTTATATGGAAATTATTTAACCATTCTTGTAAAAAACACATGCAATAACTGTGTAAAAAGGTAACGGAATTTTTTGGCTTTATGGTTTTGTAAACATTTTATTAGAACACTTAAAGCAGGTAGACTATTTTGTCTAAAAATACATGACAATTTTAACATACAAAAACAAAAATATACATACATTTTTTTGTTGCCATTCTTTATTTGAAGGAAATTACAAAAAAACTTAACCTTCAAATAATATTTTATGATCAGTAAAAATTTTGGAATACATAATTTTGTTGTTGCATTAGATAATATATGTGCATTGGTCAAAGGGTTATGGAAATTTCCAACTTTTCTTATAAAAAAGACACATGCAATAACCAGAGTTCGGAATTCACTATTCACTCATTGTCACGAATAAAAAATTTCATACACTGTTGTATGCTTTTTTATTCGTGTTTAAAAACACAAAAAAAAACGTTTGCTATATTAGTTCTTGTATAAAAGTAGTTTCATTGTTTTTTGTTTTTACAAAACACATGAGATAATAAGAGAGATTTTTCTTTTTTTATATTTGTACATGTGAGAATTGTTTTTTTTTAAACTTCTTTTCTTCGTCTTGCATTCACACATACTTCCAAATATTCGCTTGGTATTTACATCATACCCTGCAAACAATTTCGATCGAAAAATAATCTAAATAGTTTCCCCATTTATCAAAAATCTATCGCTTCTGCTATTCAATTCTTATTGATGTAGTGACATCGTTCGGGAAGAAGTGTCCCACTATGGTAATATTTCCATTAAGAATCTACTTAGTGACTATATTTTATGACGAATTAGAGCGCTTTGATAGTTGAATATCTATTGGATTTAGTAGTATCGCTTTTGGCTCTAAAAAGTACTCTTTTGAAGTTAATTTTTTCTTATTGTTCTTAATTATAAAGAGTGGGCCATTTTGCTGTTTATCTTTCTTTGTTTTTGTTAGACGAGTCTGAGTAAAATAAAAAACAACTGAGCTGAAACTTTTACAACTAATTAAAAATCTACAGTACATTTTACAATTGTTATGACCAATTTCAACAATTCTTTTTAAATATACATAGTTTTTCATATAATTTTGTTTATTTGGATTTGAAAAACATATTTTAACATAAATTGATATGAAAATAAATTGGTGAAATTGGCCATTAATATTTTAAAGTTAAAAACCTAATGTGGACAAATTTTTTTTAAAGAAATTTACAGAAAGTCGCAAATTTGTTCAAACACTAACCTTATAAAAGTTTTATCATATAATAACTAGCATTTATTTTTAAAGCTTTGCAAAAATTATTTTATAAAGTTTTGTTTCACTAATTTTCAATAGAAAAATTTTAACACTAATTTTTAACAAATATTATTAAAGTCGTATTGAATAAACAAACAGTGCAAGTGAGTGAGTTTGGGCTGTTTTGTGCACTCATTTAATAATTTTGTGTACTAGAACGTGCGGGAACTTTTGGATCCAGCAGGGTCTTTCGGAACAATATAACAATTTAATTTTTAAATATTTAAAATTTTACTTTATTTTACAGCTTTATACTATTTCACACTCACGCACCACCCATCATAATGCAATTTAAGTAAAAACTGCCATAACTTAGGCAAATTGCTTTTGTATTTGGTATTCACTTTTTAACTGCAAATCGTTGCGAAGAAGTCAAAATTTCATGGGCAATGTTAATTTTTGCTGTTGTTGCAATTTAATAACTGTTACAATTATCTGAACAACTTTTTAAAGTGAAGAAAAAGTATAATTTTAGAACTCATTATTCGATTCTAACGTATTTTGTTGTTGCTAAATTCCGCAAAATCTACTGTTTAGCTACCAAATGTGACGAAGTAGTTCAAATTTCGTTGATAATCGAAAATTACTCTGCCAATTGCTTGGAGGGATAATCTCTGTTGTGTTTTGCTGTATTCGTGTTTAAAAACTCAAAAAATCTCTTGCTGTATTTGTTCTTGTATTTGTATTGTTTTTTGTTTCTACTAAAAACATGAGATAATAAGATCAAGATTGTTTGAATTTTACATTGAAAAAAAAAACAAATTATAAGCAATTAGTGTTTTTTTATTTCTTTCTTTTTAGGGAAAATTTGGGGAAAACAATTTTTTAAGTAAAACTATTGCACGTAAAAAAAACAAAAAAAAAAAAATATTATATGTAATTTATTTTATATTTTTTTTATTAAAGCTTTAAAAGCACATAACGCAACACTTTTAAAATAAATATGTAATTCATTAAAAAAGTTTAAATTAAATATTAACATTTGTAAATAAATTTAGATAAAAAAAATCAAAATCAAATTTGCACTGTTGTCATATTTTCAAATGTTTATTTTCTTTATGTATAAAAGCAACATGAATAAACCACGCGTAAAAAAAACAATTTTATCATGTACAAAGTAAGGCTACAAATACTATTAAATGAAAACAAAGGAAGCAAGAGATTTTTGTGTTTTAAAACAAGAATAAAGCAAAACACAACGATTAGCCTATCATTATCCACATACGCGCATATGTACAAACTGGAAAATAAAAAACAATTTTATGCATGTGCTAAAAAATAAAAAAAATTCTTAGCTATTCATTTTACAGTACGAAAATAAAAGAAAAAATTTTGCAAGCACTATTCATGTAAGTTTATCATGTATGTTGGATTTTTAGTATGCATACTTGAATATTTTCGAACCCTGGCAATAACTGTGTAAAAATGTAACGGAATTTTGTGGTTTTATGGTTTTTTACTAGAACATTCAAAACAGGTAGACTATTTTGTATTTTGTCTAAAAATACATGACAATTTTTACATACAAAAACAAAAATATACATGAATTTTGTTGTTGCCATTCTTTGTTTGAAAGAATTACACATTACAAATGTGAAAATAATTTTTATAAAGTTTTGAAAAGCGCTAATAAAATTGATTGCTAAGAATGTGAGAAACAATTAAGTAGAACCAATTCCTTCAACATTAAAGGGCATTATAAACTCATCCACAAAAAAGACATTACGCAAAATGCAAATGAAAGTGATGATGTAGGTGCACCAACAAAAAAACGGAAAATTGAAGAGGTCGTAAAAATTAATATTAACAAGAGCGTATTTTTTAAATGTTGTGTGGGCCTAGTAACAGTTAAAAATTTACCTTTTCGGATTTTCAATGATAGCGAATTTTTCAAAGTTTTAATCTCGCCGTACGAGAAGAAATTTGAAACAAACCTAAATTCAAGGAATATTGTTGTTTTAGACAACCAATTATAAGTTATATGGCTAATTATTTAAAAAAATTTTTAATGATTAAAAAGAATCTGTTCAGGTGCAAACGCAGATATTCACATTAATTATTTATTAAATAATTGCAACTAGTTGTTTTTTTGTTTAAAACAACAAATTACACTATGGAACATTTTTGGGATTATTGTCTGGGGGGTGAGAAATTCCAAGTCAGGGTGATGGTACTAGGTCAGTATAGTAAAACCCTCAAAGGGTTTGGCATTAGTATGTGTCAGTTTTTTTTTATGACATTTAAAATTTTTTCCTTATCTTGATGTTTTTTTGTTTAACATAACTCGAGAACCACTTGTCCGATTTTGCTAAAACAAACTCAAAAAGATTTAGAATTACAATTTCTTTAATCCGTTCATATAACGTTTTTCTTTATAATCAACAGTTTTGCCGGTAAAAATAAATTTGTGGAGAATAAAAAAAATAAAAAAATAAAAATAAAAAGAATTATAATTATAATTGATAAGTGCAAAAAAATGTTGCACTGGATGTATGCAGCAGATTTTATCACAAACCTGCACTGCAATTTTTGTGACTTTTTTTAAGCGATCGGTGAAAATCGTCGGACTTTTGTTTGTTATTTGAAAGAATACACCCACATTCAGTGATGCCAACAGTAGGGGATTTCCCCTTTTCTAGGGATTTTTTTCGGATCATTTTTATCATCAATCGGATCTTAATAACTTCTTTTTATGGTGTAATCATAATATCATGGAGCTGAATCTTGTGAAATGCAAAAGCATGCGTTTTTATAGAAATAACTGTATTGCTGTTAATTATGCTTTTGGTGGTCATCAACTGGAGTTGGTTGATTCGTTTCTTGATATTGGAGTCTTACTGGATCCTAAATTAAACTTTGTTTCTCATATTACATTAACTGTTAATAAAGCTCGAGGCGTTCTTGACTTTATTAAGCGCTGGGTTAAAAATTCACCGATCCATACATAACGAAGCAACTTTACGTATCACTCGTTAGACCAATCTTAGAATATGGGTCAATCATTTGGGATCCATTTTACAACATTCACAATTCTCGTATTGAATCGGTCCAAAAACAATTTTTATTATTCTGTTTACGTGATCTTCATTGGAGTTACTCGACAAACTTTCCTTCCTATGCTAGAAGACTGGCATTAATAAAATTACCATCGCTTAAAAGTCGTACAATGTTAAATGTTTCTTTTATGGTTAATCTTATTAATGGTAATGTTTGTTGTGATTTTCTGTAGAGTCTGCTAAATTTAATATACCTTGTCGCAATACGCGTCATTATAATCTGCTTTTTGTTAAATTTTTTTAGAGAAAATTACGCTATTGCAGATCCTTTTTCGAGGTTATGTAGACAATTTAATTCTATGTCACAATTTGTTGATTTTTCTTATTGTTTTTCTTTATTCGTAAATTTTTATGTACTACATATATTCTGTAAATTTGTAGTATATTTTAAAATGCATATTGTTATTCATTAATTTTAAGTCAATATTGTTATTAGTCAGTTAGGATAATATCCATTGATTAAATAAATAAATATGCCCTAAAATAAAAAATTGTGTCCTCTTTTCCCTACGGTTGATATCTTCCGAAAAAAAATCCCTAGAAAAGGGGAAATCCCCTACTGTTGGCATCACTGAATGTGGGTTTGTGATAAAATCTGCTGCATACATCCAGGCTTGAACATTTTTTTGCACTTATCAATTATAATTCTCCACAAATTTATTTTTACCGGCAAAACTGTTGATTATAAAGAAAAACGTTATATGAACGGATTAAAGAAATTGTAATTCTAAATTTTTTTGAGTTTGTTTTAGCAAAATCGGACAAGTGGTTCTCGAGTTATGTTAAACAAAAAAACATCAAGATAAGGAAAAAATTTAAAATGTCATAAAAAAAAACTGACACATACGAACGCCAAGCCCTTTGAGGGTTTTACTATACTGACCTAGTACCATCACCCTGACTTGGAATTTCTCACCCCCCCAGATTGGCTGTTGTACTGTGTTATTGTTCAAATATATAAAAAAAAAAAAATAGAATAAACAAATCATAATAATAGTGATGTTAATAAAATAGATAGATAAAGATATAGCTATGGGTACAACAACAAGAGCGCATGCTATTATAATATGAAGTCAAACCTAAGCAAAGTTTGCCACAACACAATCGCATTTCCCCTTATTTAAATATAACTTTTTATGCAAAAAATTTATATAACAATTATTTTTTTATTTAGCAGCTGCTTTGCAAATTTTTTTTATAAAAATTCAGCAGATTTTGCGCATAGAAGCTAGCTTTCCCTCAACAATAAATTTCAGTGTATTTATCAAATATGAAAAATTGGGAATTTAGCACGTCATACAAAAATCTTAATAATATTTTTAGCATATTTTTTGTAAAAATTTAGCATATTTTTATAAAATTTTAAAGTTTTATTTTTAATCTTAGCAGATTTTAAGCATATTTTCTTCATTTAACGATTTAGCAAATTTTTTTTTGAAGTTTTGGCATATTTTCATCTAAAAGTTATGGCAGAACTGTTTTTAAGAATATAAAAAAAAAAATCCTAACAAGTATTTAAATTTTAAAACATCGTTTAGGAATTTTTGTCACATCAAAAATTTAATTTGGCAACGCTGATAATAACATCAATAAATTGTATGCCTGTGTGCATGCATTGGGCATTGATGCGTTGCATATTCCATACGCCACTCACGAAATGTGCAACAACAAAATGCACATACACATGAGTGCGTAAGAGACAAATATAAAATATCGCTCTAACGCATGTGCATGCGCTCGTTTTTATGTGAGTGTCTTTTTGGCTCATGTGCAAGAGTGTGCGCAAATGAGAACTCTGATTTCATAGCACAATTGTGCTAGCCAGTGTAACCGTCGGATATTTTAAAAAAGTACCAAAAAAAGGGGATATCTTCAAAAAAAGTGGCACCATTTTTTGAGGTTTCATTAATCAGAAGGTCGCTCGAGAAGTAATTTTTATAAAATATTTACTTTAATGTTTTGGTAATTCAAAAACGTTAAACTTGTTTTCTGCCAAACATGTTTTTTTGGATTATGACATTGTTGCAGCAAATAGAAGATATTAATGTAATGTGTTTTATATATCCATTTATGAATAAATTTCTTGTATTTTTCCTTCTGAATACATTTTCTTTGATTTATTAAAGACATTGTATTGCACAGGTACATTTAAAAACTTTTAAGAAATTTATTTGACCATTCCAACAGATTTTTGGAATGCTTTGGCCAAATATGAGCACAGTTTTCTCCCATCACGTCACATTTATCGGATACACCCATAACTGTAATTTCGGAAGATGATTTGTACCACAATTAATAACAAAATCCACAGTTTTATAATTTTATCCTACAGTCAACGTAAAAAGTTGTTGGCCCAGGCCCACGATGTCGACAAGAACTTTTCTTTCGTATATTTGTATTGAAAACAAAAACAAATTTTAGTTTTTTATAAATATGCAAAAGAAGTGTTCTAAGCTATAATCGGATAATAACAAGAAATCCTATGACAAAAAAACGAAAACATCACTTTTTCGAATACTTCATATTTAATCAGTTCCGCACTTTAATACAAATAAATGTCAAAAGTTACCGAGAATCCTAGGGTTAAGAAGCGTTTGGTTTGAAAATTCTACATTCCATGTTTATGATAATTTTTAAACAAAGTACTTAAAAATATCTTTTAAAAAGTATACCAACATTATTTTAATAAAAATTGCATTCGGAATATATTTAGGAAAATCTATATTTTTCCATGAGCTTTTTTTAAATGCAATTTTCTCAAAATGCCTTCGATATAGCAAGGGTATCAAAATATATAATATTAAATTAAGAACCCTTAAGATTTCATATGATGTATGAGCTTCATGGCTCCCAAACCAAAATTTTTTTGCCCAAAATCTGTACATCTCTAATATTAAGCTTCGTACAGACGATGGTCAGATCTTACAATATTGTAAGCAGGCGTTGCCAACAGCAAAATTTTTCTGACAATGGTCCATTGTCAGATGCATTAATTTTGCACATCTGCAAATACAAATAAGCTTACAATGTTCACACAGTTGTAAGACATTTTAGCCAATTTTAATGCAATTTAAGCAACGCTGCTTACCAATATTGTAAGATCTGACCATCGTCTGTACGAAGCTTTAGAATAAAATTACTTTCGATGAAACTTTATTATATAGATGGACTTTTTTACGTTCTTATTTATTATAAATTAAATTCATTTAAAATGAATTTTTTTGGAAAATATAACTAAAAACACAATTTTAAACCTACAATCTAATTTTGTATAAATACCTTAAATACGTTTTTCATTCGAAATAGTTTCCATAATAAAAAGTAGTTTCTTTTAAAAAATTAATAATTTTTACCTTTTTTGCCCTTGTTATAAAAAATTTTAAGATTTTTCTCTTCAAAATAAGATTTTTTGTTTGCCAAAAGAAGATTTTCCTTCCAAATCTTCTGGCAACGCTAAACACAAGTAACTTTTGACATTCCTCTCTCTAACTTGAGCGTTACACGATCAAGTTTTGCCTATCAAGTTTTAATACACTCACACTTTTTTACCAATATACTCATACTTTTAAAAATTGATACCAACTTGGCTTTAAAATTCTCTTGCCAGTGAGTGTTTTAACGAAACCAGTTTCTGTATGTGCCCAAAAAACTGGAACTTCTTAAGGTTTTCGCAATGTCTACAGTATACAGAGAGGAAATAAAAAGGAAACCGTCACAGGAAAATCAGAGACAGGATGGATGGTTACTGAGTAATATAATATAATAATTCAATGAAAATTAAATTTGATGAAATTAAGCCTGAGTAAAAATATTGAAAATTTGGATTAATAAATATATTTTTTATTGATCGTATGCTTATAATGCTAGACTTTACGAATTTATTATATAGTTTTATTATTTTATTTTACATGCAAGTCATCGAATATGTAGTCCTTAATTTTGCACATTGCTTTTTTTGCATCTACACACACATTTAATTCAAACTTGATTCATTCAATTCAGAACATATCATTCGCATTAGTTTTACCTTTTGGAACTTAATACATAAACTTTTTTGTTCTTTTTTTGTTCACAAATAATTTTTTTCAACAATATTCCCAAAATGAACAACCGCGAATCTATGATGCTTTTTTAGTGTTTTGCATGCCCAGAAATAATGATGCAGTTTAGAACAAAAGTGTGCAAAACCAATAGACAACAAGCTGATATAAAACCTAATTGTTGTATGTTGTACAAACTTTAAGTTGCAAATCTTTATTTCTCAAAATACAAAATCTTAATTTGAGAAAAAAATCTTCAAATCTTATTTTGTTCAAAAAATCTTGAAAAATAAGATTAAATCTTAATTCTGGCAACGCTACTTGTGTTTTTGACGTCTCGACCAACGAAAGCAACAAATAAAACACAATGTTGTGTTTACATCAATTCGCCTTGACATATATGTATATTCGCTTGCAGTAACGATAGTGTGGTTCTGTAATTTTTCTTAACGATAGTAAACAGCTGTATTTTTGTAGCATCTCTGCACTGTTGCCAATTTGACGGATTTACCGCGATTCTAGCGGTTTTTACGTGACCATCGAGGTAAACTTTCCATTTTGACGGTAAGCGGGAATTCTAGCGGTTTTTTAATATCATTAGAAAATAAAATTTTTATCTCAAAATAAGAGATTTAAAATATTTGTTTTCAATTAAAGTAATTAAGTGATAAGAAAAAAAAATTTTTTTTGTGGAAATTAAATTTGTTTCCGCAATTTTTTTTATAAATTGTCTTATTAGGAAGTTATATTGAAATGTATTAACATAACTGCCTGATTATACCAGTGTTATCAACTTTTATTGATCATAATATAATCTATAGTCAAAACTAAAATTAAAAGGGTGTTGTCTACATCAAATCAATGTTTATACATATTAAAGCACTTAAGCAACCAAAAATGAAAATTTAGTACATTTAAACAAAACCTTGTAAATTAATTTTTTGAATCCCAAGAAAAACTTTGATAGCTAATATGCATGTGGTAGTCAGTGATGTTAGATGTTTTTTTCGAATTATCGTCAAAATTTGAAAAAAAAATCGTCATAATCGTCATTAGTTCTGAAAAAAATCGTCAAAAAATCGTCATATAAAAAATTGTTTTTTTATCAACACGGAAAATGATTAAGTATAAAATTATACAAAACCACAATATAGAATTTTTAATACTTAAGACGATTTGGTGGGGCTTTGATATTGCTCTCCGGAGATTTTCGTCAAACACTTTCTGTAATCCCCAAATCTTCTGCTGCGGATGAACTTAACGCGTGCCTGTAATCGTCGTCTTTGTGGAGGCATGTCCAGAAGTTGCAATTGACCACAAACATGAGAGTCGCGTTGCAGAACGACCCATCGGCTCCTTAATTCTCGGGACAACTGCTGGAGCTTGGCAACGGCCAAATTCCTGTTGATCTTTCGAATGGATTGATATCGTTCCCCGAAAATTTTTGTGAATTCACATCGTCATCAGCAAAGTGTTCCCTGGCATTGCACAAAATTACAAAAATCTCGATTGGATTCGTGAACGGGCAATACTAGCAGCGAAAAATAAGGACGTCGATAGCTTAAACTTAATAATTCAAAGTCAAGTCGCAGGACAAATGCATACGTACAAATCTGTTGACTGCGTGACCGACGAAAATGAACCGACCAGCTACCCGTCGGAATTTTTGAACTCGCTTGATGTACCAGGAACTCCGCCGCATAATTTACAGCTGAAGGTGGTATCGATCATAATCATGTTACGGAATCTCAATCCTCCAAAAATGTGCAACGGTACGCGGTTTTCCGTCAAAAAGCTAATGAACAATGTGATTCAGGCGACAATCATCAAGGGCAAATTCAAAGGAGAGGAAGTCCTTATCCCACGAATTCCCATTATTCCAACTGACCTTCCATTCCAATTCAAGCAGATTCAGTTCCCCGTTCGATTGGCAGTTGCAATGACAATCAATAAATCGCAAAGCCAATAACTAGAAGTTTGTGGGATTAATCTCGAATTTCCCTGTTTTCCGCACGGTCAGTTGTTCGTTGCATGTTCGCGAGTTGGGAAACCATCTTCGTTATTTGTTTTTGCGCCGGAAAACAAATCGAAAAACATTGTTTATCAAATCGCTCTCTACTGATTCCATTCAAATAAATCACATTGAAAATTTATATATTTGTGTTGTATTATTACTCTAAAGTTTGTCTGAAGGCTTGAAATTGGGACGAGGCAAAGTACGTCGGGTCCACTAGTGTAAATATATATTTGCCTCTACACACTTATACAAACTAAGAAAAAACTTTACTTGCCAGATTGAAGTGTTATAAAATTGATGCCAGACTAAAGTTTAAAATAAATTTATTGACGGGATTAAATCGTCAAAACCTAAGTGACTCTACATTAAAAATCGTCAATCGTCATTTTGGTAAATTCATCGAAAAAAATCGTCAAAATGACGTAAAATCGTCACATCTAACATCCCTGGTGGTAGTGTAAATAAAACTGGACTGGCAAAATAAAGTAAAGAAATTGTTTTTGTTTTTTCTTTACCCACTTACAACTACACTTAGAGTTGACAAAAAATCAACCAATTGTGGTCGGGATTGTAAGAAAACATAAACTCACTGTTTATTGTTGTTGTTTTTGTTTAAGCTTTGATATTGTTACAAGCAAAGCAGGGGTTTTATTTGTATAATATCTTTAATTTTTCTAAAATCTTTGGATAAAGTTTTCTGACGATCTGGCCTAAGCAACCAGTGAAATGCGCATAGGAATAGCTTATCCCTTCAACAATAAATTCAGTTTATCAAAAGTATGAAAAGGGAATTTAGCACATTTAAACGAAAGCTTGTAAATTAAGTTTTTGAATCCCAAGAAAAACTTTGATGAAAAGTATTTTATGTTATCCCTCGGATCAAACTTCTACACGGTTGTCAAACCTAACGCCAAACAACGTACTGTAATTCGAGAATTCAAGAAATACTGTTTGTGATTCTTTATAAAACAACAAGAAAGCGCCTTTGCCTGTGTTTATATAAGTTTGCTGCTAAGTATAAACAAGCTTGCAACTTTATATGCCAAAATTCTTCTATATCTTTATTTCAGTTAACAGTAAAAAGAATTTGGAGGAATCTAAGCGAAGCCTTCGGTGCGAAACAAAATTATCTATTCATTTGATAGGATTGTAAATAGTTTTCAAGCACGATATTTAACATAATGTTTGATATAATGGCCAGCAAAAACTTTTAAAAATTATAAACGTTATAAAGCAGTAGTGGCCATGTTATCCATATATACATATGTATGTATATCCAAACTTTTTGAATTAATGTCCCTCAAAAAGTAAATGTAAGTATATGTATATCATATATAAAATAGTGTAAAATTTTCAATCGATTGTCTCGCATTTAGGGTCTTCTTTTCTTTTACGAATTTTTTTAAATCTTACTACACGGTCTAATGCTTGTATAAACAAAAATTTTTTAAATTTAATAAATGTTTATAGAACAAATTTAAAATGAAAATTATCCCTAATAAACATTTGTTAAATTTAATAATCGTTTATGAATACGGGGGTTAAATTTTTAGCATCAATACCAAAACTAGAGTAAGTGCACTTAACTCTAATGCCTGTATAGATTTCAAGCAATACAAATCCCTGAATTTTATATGAATACCAATATTTTTTACGTTCGCGAACCAAGAGTCAATAAAATTAAAAACCTTACGATATAATTTTAATTGAAAGACACACTTTTAAAAAAGCACCCTATATCTAGATTTGTATAAACATTTCACATAGTATTTCGATTTTAGCGATATTTTTAAAACATTTAAATCTAAATAATAAATTTAGCGGTTTCTAGCGGTTTTTGAAGTGCGATTTGACGGGAAGTCTTCTAAAAAAGTTGGCAACAATGCATCTCTGTCTACAAAATGTTAAACAAAACGAAAAGCTCAAAAGAGAATATTTTTTCATTCAAAATGCATGGAAAAAGCTCTGGCTAGACTCAAGGCCCATTGAAAAGGTCTGCGCCAGAAGCCTGATGATCATTGTTTTCGTTCTTTTGAGCTTTCAAAAGTTGTTTACATACCAGAGATCAGCAATGAGTACTGAAAAAGTGAGTAGAGCTAAATCATGACTCATAAATTCTTGTACTTATACGCACTCATACTTATTCCAATGTGATTCAAACTCATATTAGTTGCGTTCGAGAACACAAAAGTTTTTACTATTTTTTACAAAACTTTACTGCATTTTACGAAATTGCGTTCGAGTACACAAAGTGCAGTAAATGAGAACATAAATTGAGAGCGAAAAGTGACAGTTCTTGTCTGAGTATATAAAAATTTTTACTGCAGAAATTTTTGCAATAAAATTTAGTAAATCAAACAATAAATAATTCACACTCCATAATATGGCTAAAAACTCTTTATCCGTTGCCGAATAGTTTCTTTTGTGGTTATTTGATGTCCTGAATGCAAAACATATTGGGTGTCCTTCTTGCGATAAGACAGCACCAATTGCGTAGTTAGATGCATCAGTGGTTAGAGTAAATTTCTTTTCAAAATTTGGGTATCTAAGAATTGGGTGTGATATAATTAAGATTTTAAATTTTTCGAATGCTTTGGAATACGTTGGGTCTTTAATATTTATCTTTACACCTTTTTTCAAATATTTTGTTATTGGCTGTGCTACTTTGGCATAGTCCCTTACAAATTTTCTGTAATAACCCGTTAGCCCTAAAAAACTTTTTATCTGTCTTTCAGTTTTAGGAATCTCTAGCTCTTTAATAACTTTAATTTTCTCCGGATTTGGCTTAAGTCCTTCACTTGTCAGAACGTGTCCCAAAAACTGGGTGTATTTCTTCATAAAATTGCATTTGTCAATTTGTATTTTTAAGTTAGTCTGTTTCAGTACTTTAAATATGTCCGTTAGTCTGTTTCAGTACTTTAAATATGTCCGTTATAGCCCTCACATGTTCTTTTAGTGAAGTACTAAAAATGAGGATATCGTCAAGGTATACTACGCAAGTCCTATTTATGTAATCCCTTAGTGTCTCGTTCATTAATCGCTGAAAGGTCGCCGGTGCGTTCTTCAGTCCGAATGGCATTCGTATGAACTCGTAGAGTCCCTGTGGTGTTACGAAGGCAGTTTTCTCTCTATCCTGTTCTTCGATCAATATTTGATGATATCCCTTTGCTAAGTCTATCGTTGTAAAATATTGAGCCCGTCCTTGTTTGTCTAAAATTGAATCTATATTCGGAAGTGGAAATTTATCGTCTATGGTTACTTCGTTGAGTTTTCTATAGTCAACTACAATTCTACATTTTTTCTGACCTGAGTTGTCAGTCTTTTTGGGTACTACTATTAAAGAACTCGAATACCTGGAGTTACTTTTTCTAATTATTCCCTGCTCTTCCATTTCTTTAATTTGTCTTCGTACCTTTTCCTCGTGTTGTGGAGGGTATCTGTATAATTTAGAATTTATCTGCTCATTCGTTGTCGTCTTAATTACATGTTTTATGTCCGTTGTACTTGTTAACTGATCACCCTCTTTAAAAAATAAATTCTTAAATCTTTTCAAAATATTCGTTATTTCCCTATGTTCTTCCGTATTCAAATGGTCCAGTTGAATTCTATCCCATTCGAATTCACTGCCTTCCAGTGTACAAATTTCAATGTCCCTATATGAATTTACTAAAAATCTGCTAATTTTACTATTAAATGATATGTATCCATCTATCAAATTTATTATGGTGTAAAAACCGTTCATCAAATCAGACCCGATTATAAAACTATATTTTCGTCCCTTCAATTCATTCAATTTCCATCTAACCTTTGAATTGATAGGTAAATTTAACTCATTAGGTACATCAGTTAGCACCTCATATCTAATTACATCTTTCCCGGTTATTGTACTAAACTCATTTGGTTCCCTTAATAAAATATTCTCAAAGTTATTTATCTTCTTATCGATCAAACTTATTTTCGCTCCTGTATCTATTAATGCAATGTATTTCTTTCTATTAATTGTAATTTCTATTGTGGGTAGACAGTCCGATGAGGTTCCCGTAAAAACTGATCCTGGCTTTGTCTGAATTGACCTACGTTACACTGACATAGGTTTGGCTCAGAGTGTCCCGCCAACTGATTATTATATATCTCCTCACGGTCCTGTTCTATCGATCCGTTTTGGCCCTGTCAAGGTTGATTCCAGCTGGTTCGGCTGAAATTTGGCCTTAGGTTCCCCGACCTAGTGGATCCTTGGAAATTTCCCTTATTATCAAAATGCCCATGGCATATTTCCACATTATCTACTTCCATTCGTTCGATTCGGTCTTGCCTGGGTTGATTCCAGCGATATTGGCCGTAATTTGGCCTAGGATTTCCTACCTGAGCGAACTTCGGGAAATTATTGTTCAACATATTATTATCCATGTTATTCTGGACTCTATATCGTCCAGAGTTATTAACATTATTGTTCTTAGTATTATCATTTTCTAGTCTATAATTCCGTCTTAAGTCATTCCGTTCTAAATAATTCTGTTGGTTATATCCCTGATTAAAGTTACTATTATAGTTCGTCCGTTGATTATAGTTGTGTCCATTCTGTGTCCGATTTTGTCTAAATGTTATGTTCTTTCTATATTCTGGTCGAATACAACTATCCTCAAATCTTCTTCAAGTCATTATATATTCCCTAAATCGCGTTCGTCGTAGATTTTATCTAGCAATGTTCCCTGAGTCATTTCTTTAGTCGTGTTAACTAGTAAACTTTCTTTGTTAGTCAAATCGATACAATGGTCACCACTATAATAATTAATTAATTCGTCAGACTTATATTTAATATTTTGGATTTCTATTGCTAATTCACTTACATTATTTACCCGCAGATTGTTTATTCTTTTGTATTTGGTCGATACCTTATCTTTAGGACCTTCTTTATTAGTTCCCAGTTGTCCGGCTGTTGAATGTTTATTACGGTGTTCTTTGCTTCTCCTTGAATGTTCCTATAACAAAATAGCTTTTATGACTTCCCTTTTTAAGTCATCACGGTTGATTGTTGAGAGAAAGTATTCGGAATTGCTTATAAAAGAATTTATGGTGATTTCGTTCGTTCCAGTAAATACCGGTTAATGGGATACGTTCTTGAATATTGTATTTGTTCCCTGGTTGTCTTTGATTTGTCCGAATTTTGCTTTATTATTATCTTTTTTTTGTGGTGTTGGCTTTATTAGCTTTCACTGCACTTATTGTTTTTTTTTTTTTTTTTTTTCAAGTTTTTATTTGTGGTGTCCACTTTTATTAGTTTTCACTGCACAATTATTTCCTAAAAGTTTTTATTTGTGGTGTTCACTTTTATTAGTTTTCACTGCACAATTATTTTCTAAATGTTTTTATTTGTGGTGTTCACTTTTATTAGTTTTCACTGCACAATTATTTTTTAAAACGTATGTTCGAATCACTGGATCCTTTTCACTGAACTTGGATCCTACCGACTGCGCCACTTTAATAATCAAGACCGACGTTTGAGTTTTTTAAAAAAGATTTTATTGGTTGACTTCTAAAACAAGACTAACCCCCATATTCATAAAAAATATTTAAATTTTATTGAAGGTTTATTGAACACATTTTCATAGGAAATTCGTTCAATAAACCTCCAATAAAATACAAATATTTTTTATGAATATGGGGGTAACTCTTTAACTTTACAATTCTTAATATTTAACTTAATTATTATATTGTGATATTGCGAAATCAATAAGTTTATTTCAAAATTACTAAGTGTCATCATTAATATTGATTTTGCAATTCTGTTTATTTATTTTGACCTATTTTATGTTTATTTCAAAATTATTAATTGTCATCATTAATGTTAAAAATGTTTAGTTTACAAATTGATTTCGCAATTCTGTTTATTTATTTTGACCTATTTTATTTAAAAAGTCGTCGAACTTGTCTAGAGTTCGTCGGCTTTCTTTATTAATATCTAGATATGTAACTCGCGTGACCCACATTTTCCCATGACAGTGCGTGACAAAAAATTTATAGACCTCAAGAGGGAGGGAGACTTCCAAATATCGAATAAAAAAAATGAATAGTGATACATCCTTAATAAATTTTATGTATGTATTTAACTTAAGGGCATAATAAACCACACAAATGGCTTGGCAAGCATGTCAAAATTTTAGGTTTGTACAAATATTTTGCGTTGTTAATTGGAGTGTTTGCTTGTTTTTACAAACATTTGAATCAATGTTTGTAGAAATAAAATGAAAAATTATCAATAACAATTTTAATTAATTTTCATGCTGTAAAATTCCTTTCTTCATACAAATAATTTAGTGAAAAAATTAAATTTGATGAACTTAAGCCTGATTAAATATATTAAAATTTGGATTAAAAAACCATAAATAGTTCGACAAAAATAACCACAATACTAATTATTGTTAAAGCTAAGGCACGAGCTCCATGTGTACATTTGTCCTTCAAGTTGTGCTGAAAGAGGCCAACCAGAAAAAGAAAGACAAAATGTAAAAAACAAAAATGTACTTTGGACTTAAAGGAAAATTCTTGACAAAAAGTACGAAAACACAGAAGTAAGGAAGAACATGTAAAATCAATTAAAATGGATAATCTTTCAAAAAAATTTGGTTTAAGGTTTGATGTTTGACTATTGACGTCAGCAGTCATCGATGGCTGCGAGTGAAGAGATCAATTGGTTAAGATCGAAACATGTCAGGGTAACCAGCCGCCTGGGTTCGAATCTCAGGCCAGCCGCCTGTGTTCGAATCTCAGGTCAGTCAAGAATGAAAAATTATCAATAACAATTTTAAATAATTTTCATGTTGTAAAATTCTTTTCTTCATAAAAATAATTTAATGAAAAAATTAAATTTGATGAACTAAAGCCTGATTAAAAATATTAAAATTTGGATTAAAAAACCATAAATAGTTCGACAAAAATAACCACAATACTAACCACAATGAAATATTAAAACTTTAAAATATTTGGCAGACATGTTGGATATTTATCAAACTTTTTGTGGCGTCTAATGCTAAATGTATTCATTTCAGCGAAAACTTTGCAGAGTGAAGACGTTGGAAAAGAAGCATTAAGGCTCAGTTAGGCGAACGTTGCTGTACCGTATCTGTACTGTATCAATCAGCTGTTCGCTTTTTGTTATATGAAAACCAATACAAAAGCTTACCGAAATGCAATCTACCGTAGTTGCAACGTACCAATCTGTATAAAATAGAATTTCATGCCGTTGTTACGTGACATTTGTAAGACATTGATGGGCGGCTTGTATGTTACATTGAATGCGGGTATTCTTGCTCTTTTTTTTTTGGTACTTTTTTCAGTATAGCTATGGAACTGCGACAAAACAACTTACAATACAACATTTTTCCATATATACAAATTTTCATATGCTAAGAAGTACAAAATAATCAAATGCATATACGCATATGTACAATGGAAATGAGAAATACATATGAGTCGTTCAGTGTATAAAGGGAATGAGTCCATTTTTGGCGTTTTTGAGATTAAGCGTGGATACACTTCCTTTTATGACTAACTATGTATGGTAAAAATTTTGTTGTCAAATTTCAACGGTAACCCCCTTTTAAAGACAAAACATTTTTTTGTACGAAACACAAAATTGGTTTTTTCAGTGGAAAAAGGGAATAAGTCCACGCTTGCATTTATATTGCATTAATCACTTGTTAACTTTGCTTTCTATGAGTTTCAAAACAATGCTTGTTTGGCAAGACACTGAGGGCTCAAGAGGCTCGCAAGATATCGCATCTTGTTTGGTAAAATACATAAAAATGTTTGCTGATACGCACGATCGAATTGTTTTGTGTTCAACATGCAAAATAAAGGAACAGTTTCGAGTGGTTAAATTACCAGTTTTGATTTTTTTCTCTACAAAATCTTTGGAAAATAACGTTTACAATCGCAAAACCAACACCGCGGTAAAACCGGTAAACTGGATCCAAATGAGATGAATCAAACAATATAATACAATATAAAAATAATATCGATAAAAATTTTGGATTTGAAAATATAAACATAAGAAAGAAAGGTAAAGTAATGTTATTGAATAGCGTGAGTCAAAGTCTACTGTATCCTGAAATAAGAGCTATAAAAAAAGAAAAGAAACAGAATATAATTGATGTATTAAAATAAATCCCTCCCGTGTACCATACTTTCTATAAAAACTTGAAAACAGTATCAAGTCAGGAAGATTATTCTGAAGAAGACATATTATTTTGTTAAATTTGTTATATATATACTTACGATTCATTTAAAAAGAAGACATTTTTTTAGTTAATTTTTGTTTTAAAAAGAAGAAATGTTTTATGTTATTTTTTTAACTTCATTAAAAATAAAACTGAGCGAATGCACTGAACTAAAAAATTAGCTGCAGCCTTTTTTTGCCAAATTATAAAAAATGTACTCTTTCCAAAATATACTAATTCAATTTAAGCCAGTGTTCGAAAATAAACACTAAATATCATTTTTTTAATGTTCGGTTCGGTAGATTTGTGGAAAACACAAACACTAAAAGTGTTTGTGGAAAACACAAACACTAAAAGTGTTTGTGTAGAAATCATTAAAAAAAATAACGTTTCCCTGTTAGTCATCTTTCGAACACAAAAATATTACTGTTTTTTATCAAACTCAACAGAATGTGTGAACATTTAATTCCGTTCGGTTTTGTTTTGAAAATCCACAAACTTCAATGTGTTCGGTTCGGCTCGGTAATGTTCGTCCCTTTTGGCTGGTAAAAAAAATAATTTTACAAAAACAAAATACACACACGAAAAAAACATTATAGAACATTTAAATATAATGTTTGTCTACAGTATCACTACAATTGTTCTGTTTTTTAACGAAGAACCGAACATTATATAATGTTCGGTTCTTTCTTGAAAATAGTTACGAACGGTATTAAGGGTTGTGTATGTCTACACAATCACTAAACGTTAAATAATGTACTGTTTATTTTCGAACACTGATTTAAACACTACGCGAGGTAAGCCAATATTTAGATCGATATTTTTTCTTTTTATTTCCGAACGAATGCTCAAAGTCAAAACATAATTAATTTGAATTTTTACGATATCGATTTTAACCACAAAAAACTCGGTGGACTTATTCCCTTTTTCCACTGAAACTCTTATCAACAAAAATGTATTTGTATCATATTAACAGGTTTTGTGAACACATACACTAACATACTAACATTATATATTTACAAATTGTAAAAGAAGCCCTAATAATTAATTTTGCAATTTTAGCTTTGAGTTTTGTTGTAACAACTAGTTTTAAGGTCAACGTCAACTGTTCGGTCGTTTTTCTCCATTTCAAATTTTTGGACTCATTCCCTTTATCCACTGAACGACTCATATATAAAAGGCTTTGAATGGTATTAAAACAGTGGTCATCACAAAGAGAGACAGTTAAAAATGTGTATGTAGTGGTGAATGCAAAGAGAGGAAAATAAATTTACTCGTTTGAGACATTTACTTTATGTTTTGTTCTTGTTTTTTAAAATTATGGCCTTTTACAATTGTTTAGTTAACCTTCGTGTTATGTGTGTGTGAAATTCACGAAAAGTGCTCAGCCCCCGGGGGCATAGCGTGATGATCGTTGTATTAAAACCTTGTTTGGTGTATGCAAATATGTATATGTATGCTAAAAATATATATGTATACTAAAATACTAATTTGTTTATTGTAAATCTATAAAATAAATATTTATTTATTCACGTTTTTTACATACACAAAATACTTTTTTAATAACATTTAAATCACTTGGTACTTTTTTTCAGGGTTTAAAAGCACCCATCAGCTGGCTGCTTTTTATTTTTGCTTTTGCCACTGCTTTTGAAATTTTTAATTTTTTTTCCAATAGCCAATGTTTTGTTTTTCGTTTGTGCAAAAAAGCAAATCTCCTATTTTGAATATTTTTATTTTCTGACAACTGCTTTTTTACCAGCCAGCGACAAAAATGGACAACCACATAAAAAGCAAAAGCTAAAAAAAATTATTTCGCCTTTTGCTTTTTTACTTTTTCCTGAAAGAAGAGCTAGTTAAAAAAGACAAACAAAAAAAAAATAAAAAATCTAAAATTCAAAGAACAAAAATTCTTCTCTGGCTGGTAATAACAAAAAGCCGCTGAAGTGTGTGTTAAAAGCAGTCTAAGCAGAGCTATTACACTGAACCAAAAGTGATAGGTAAATAGCGCAAAATAGCATGTAGATTTGAAGAAAAGTAGGTCATTATACAACTAACAAAATTTTCCGTCTATTTAACACACATTTTTTAGTCAAATTTAAAATTTTAGTAAGATAGTAAATATGAAGAAATTTTGTGAATATTAATAATATCAATCGTTACTATGCATGGCGTTAAATTGACGAAAATTAAGTTAAATTAAATAAAAAAATTTGTCAAAATAACGAATAATAATCTTCATATATAAAATATTTCTTCATTTCAACTACCCTTTTTTTATTCAATTCAACAAAATGTTGTTAATTTTGAAAGCGTTTTCAAACCCCAGTAGAAAATATTTAAAAAGTATTCTATGTATTAATTAATATAATTTTGTAATCATGAGTATCAAAATAATCAACTGCCTATTTCACTAAATGCAAAACAAATCTTTCCTCGCACAACTAAATGTAAAACAAAAACAAATTATCAAAAATTTATTTTTGTTTCAAATGTATTTGTTCGAAAGAAAGCGTTCTTTCGACATTGTAAAATTTTCAGTAAATGTATTAAATTGAACTATTATTATACAAAATTGTATTAAATAATAGACCTGTTTGTGTAAGGCGTTGGCATAAAAGCCTAAGTTATTTTTTATAGTAGACTAAATAACACGGTGTTATCTTAACCTATTACAAAAAACAAACACAGGCATTTATGCCAAAGCCTTACACAATCAGGCCCAATATATACACACGTATAGTATACAGTATCTTTATAAAAACTCTATTCTCTTCTTGTACAAAAATATCATGAAATAAAACAAACAACGTGTAAGAGGAAAATCTTAGCGCTATTTATTACATAAAAATTAATACAAACTAACAATTGTACATTCATTTCTTTTTATAATTAAATAAAATAATAAAATTAATCTTACCCTGCAATTCGGTTCGATTGGAAACCGTGAGATTTAAGAATACTTATGTGGCTAATAGTAACGATTTATAAGTCTTTTTTTAATTTTATTTATTATTTAAAGTGTAAAATATTTTGTACCATTATTAATTTTAAATCGACTTGATTTTATAATAGGAACAAATATAAGATTTTGAAAAATATAAATACATACATTGTAATAGTACGTTTTTAAATTAAATGAAATTCATCTGTTAATATATTTAATAAATATTAAATAAAAATTTTTAATTAATTGTTTTTAATTTTGTGTATACAAAATATGCTATTGTGTTAATGACCAATAAACAATAAAAGTCAACTTAATTTATAAAATTTTTCAATTAAAGTGCAATTTAATATGTTGGAATTCCTTGCAACATGCTATTTAAGGTTTGATATTAGAGAATTTATTTGTGGACTACTATAATCAGAACTTGTTTCAATTTTATAAAAATATTTTTGAATGAAAGACCAAACTAATATCGATTCTTTCGGATATTCTAAATTAAATGTAAAAAATATTTTAAAGCATATATCTATAGCATTAACTGCAGAATGCATTCTATATTTTATGCCCTCAAAGTACACTATTATTTCTTGGGGCTCTAAAATAGAACCTGATACTAACATCGTTGGTTGGATTTGCGTTTTTGCTTCCTGCCTTTTCAATAACTCTTCCTCGCAGGCTGCAACAGTGCTTCCATCAATAATAAAACTCTTTTGTGAGTCGCGTATAGAGTATCTAGTGCATAGTTTTTTTCCATTTACTTCATGGACAATTTTTGACGAAGGCACTAAAATGCTATGAAGCAGGTAAAAGATTCCAATGCATGAACCATCTGAAAAGACAAATATTATTGCATTATTTAATGGTAAAAAAATTAGTAAATGTTTAACAAATCTTACTTTCTGTTATATTAATCATTTTTTCCATGCTTTGCAATAAGAGTTTGCTGGCTTGGTCTTTGATGCGATCATGAAACTCAGAAATAATTTTAGTAGCGAACGGTTCAAATCCATTATGAAAACTTTCGGCATTTGGGTATAAATGCTTAAAGTCCATATCGATCTACAAAGTTGTAAATAAATACATATATTAAAATATTTATTAAAACAAGCAATCTAATAAAACATCGCACCAGTTGAAATCCTAATGGCTTTTTGTACTGCACCCATTTACTTAATATATCAGATGTACATTTAGCCTTCACCACTTCGTTTAGTCTATAGTTTTTTGATGCAGCCCAATGCTTTTCAACTTCTGCCCAAGAACAGTTATCGTTTAATATTGCTTCAATACTATCATCGATATCTTCTTCTGGAAGCTCTAATAAAAACTTTATATATAAAAATCAATAACTATACAAACTGCATTTATACAGCTCTTACTTAGATTTAAATCTCGTTTTTTACCGCTCGAGGATGATTTATTTGAATATGATCTTTTTTGGAGAGCACCATTGTTTTTTAGTTTTCGGACCAGGTTAAAGTACTTATCATAAAGTTTTCCTTGTGGCTTCTTACCAGGTTGCTTTAAGTAGTAATATCCGTATAAATATATTAACTTTTTAATTTTTTTACAAAAACACAAATTCATATTGTTACCAAAAATTCAGTCTGGAAGACTTGTACTACATTTTCTGCTATGTTTTCAACCAAGTTTACAGTCATACGAATATCATTTTGTATCATGTAAGTTGTTATAAGCTCTACAATAAGTATTCGCATTCCTTCATTTAATTTTAAATTGTTTTTATAGTAATCCAAAACCAATCGTCCTTGAGATGATGTTAATAGTTGTTTAATTATATTTTCTCTTATTTTTTGTAATATTTTTATTTTTTTATATAAGTCTTAAAATACACACTAAATATAAAACACTTTAAAATTATGCATATACTTATTTATCTTTATTTTTTAAAAACTTCTTTGTATTTATGTTTATTGTTATTTATATTTAATTATAATTTTTTTATTTATATGTATTTATTTTTATTTTTTTACATTAGTCTTAAAATACGCACTAAATTTGTACACCACACAAAAGTAATTGATATTAACAGCAATCACTTAAGAGAAAATAACTGCTTTTGATTTGCATATTTTTATCACAATGAATAAATTTCTTCAAATCTACACTATTTTAGTACATATGAATAAATTTATTCAAAACGAAGAATTTTTTTCAATAAGACTAACATAGCCCTGTTTATTTTAATAAAGTTTCTTCATTTCTACGTTATTTTCTTCAATATGAATAAATTTCTTCACATTTAAGAATTTTATTCAATTCGACTAAAAAATAATTGTAAAAGCTTAAGAATTTTCTTCAATTCAACATGCTATTAAGTAGTTTTAAAATATATGTACATATACACATAAAGGTATGTATGTACAAATATATTACCAAAAAACGCTCTTGTTCTTCATCTTCTTAACTTAACAATATATTGTCACGTTAACAGACAAATTATTCAATTTAACATCCTTAAAGGTTGTTTATTTGAATAAATTTTTTTGTTGTTTTTACTAAAGTCGATTACGAAAACTTACTACCCATTTAACAATATATATGTAAATATGACAAAATTTTTGGGTATATTTTAAGAAATTTTATTCAAACCAACATGTAAATCTAAATTTAATTTTATACTAAAAATTAATGTTTTTTTAACTAAAAAATATTCAATTAGAAGAATTTTTATGTAGATTTGAATAAAAACCCTGCTGATTCAACTATTATTTTCTTTAATAAATTACGAACCATTTTATTCATTATTACCTACGAGATTTTTTTCTGTGTAGCTCTACAAAAAGGCAGATTACAACGAAAAAATACTGATCAGTGTACAAGCAACATGGTTTTTTTCATGGTGGTGAGGAAAAATAAATTTTTGCCTTTCTTCAGTAATGTTGTAGTAATGTTGTTGTTGCTCGACAGTTTGCATGACTATAGCACGAAATGTGTGTGTGTGTATTTTGGTTTTTTTTAAATATTTTTAGTAAAGGCAACCAGCCAAAGTTGGATTTTTTATTGTATAGAAACAAAAAACAAATTCTTGTTGTATTTGTTTTGCATGAAAAATATCACTTGTCTTCGTCGATCATGTGCCTTTCAGCAACCTTTGCGCTGCTTTTATCTTCTATTTTACGGCTATTAGCATGCAGTGGTTCTTGATTTGGCGGCTGTTTGACAGAATCTTTTTGTTTCATTCTCTTTCCTAAATATTTTCTCCTACAACAGAAAAGTTATTGCCGTTGCTTTTTGAGTTCCATTAAATAAGAAATTTTTGCTATTGTCAAAAAAAGCAATAGTTGGAAAAAGCAGTGTCCATTAAAAGGTTACTTTTCAAAAACAGTGTGTTTATTTTGCTGCTGCTTTTGAAGTGTGGGCTTTTTTAGCAGTGGAACTTGTCGGCTTTTTATTTTAGATTTTTTTTTTAATAGGAAAAAGGCGAAATTTTGCTGCTTTTGCTAATATGGCGATAGCATTTTAAACCCTGCTTTTTTTGCGCAGCGACCACCATTTAAACATGTTTGGTTCCCATCACTGTGTGTATTGTTTCATGTATACCCTGCAAATAATAGGACCAGTCCAAACACGCGTGTTAAGAGTAGTCCACAAGGGACCAGGACTAGTCCAAAACTAACCCAAACGTATGGAAAAAACCTGGTCTATTTAACATTACGATGTCCTAGGAGAGGACCATATACCCCACCTTTGGACCACTAAGGAGTAGTTTTAAAACTACTCCATGGTATACTCAAGAGGATTAGTTTTGAAGTCGTTTTAAAACGAAAGCATGTCGTTAAAAAACGAAGTCATGTCGTCTCACTACAAACACTTTTTAACAATGACATGGTCCATGCTTGCATTACATCGGACCAGTCCATGGAGTAGTCTATTTTATCAAAATGGATCAGGTGGTCCAATTTTATTTGCAGGGTACTATTGCTTTTTTTTTCTTCATTATTTATTTATTGAATCTTCATATATTAAATATGAACTAACAATAATTAATCAAATCTTAACCTAATACGTTATTTTTTGTCCTGCCAGTGCCAGACAAAAATTTTCTTCATCGCGGGTTCTGATAGCGAGTGTGGCCGCTATCATTTAAAATATTTCCTGCTAGTGGGTTCGGGTGCAATTCGAGCCTTTTTAAGTATTTTACGACATATTTCGTAATCATAGTTTTAACTAATGGAACATTAGGATCCTTGTGAATATTTGAGTTTTTAACATACCAAGGGGCAGCTGTGATATTTCGAATTAGTTTATTTTGGCGCCTTTGAATTTTTTCGATATTAGAGGCCGAGGCAGTGCCCCATAACTGAATACCATAGCACCAAATTGGCTTTAAGATGGAGTTGTAAAGAAGAAGTTTGCAGTCGAGACTAAGGACAGAGTTTCTTCCAATAAGCCAATGAATTTGGATGGCTTTTAGTTTAATTTGAGTTAATTTTGCCACTATATGGCTTTTCCACGTTAAACGGCGATCTAGATGAATACCGAGGTATTTTACATGCGAATTTTGAGGTATTATTTGATTATTGATTTTAATAGGGGGCATGATTCCCGACGCAAGGTGAATGTTATATGTACGCATTTTTGCTCATTGACCTCTATCCTCCATTGCTTTAACCAAAGTTCGAGTTGAAATATATGATCCTGTAGGTATCGAGATGCTTCTTGACGGTTTTCGTGCACGCTCAAAAAAGCTGTATCATCAGCAAATGTTGAAGTTTGTGTGTAGTTGTTTGTTGGCATATCCGAGGTTTATATTAAGTATAAAAGTGGGCCCAGGATGCTTCCCTGAGGGACTCCAGCGTCAATTTGCTGAGGAGAGCTTAAATAATCACCTTCTTTAATAATAAATTTTCGACCGACTAAGTAGCTTTCCAACAGCTTGTGTGTGTTTACTGGTAAGTTGAGCTTCAATTTATGTAATAAGCCTTCATGCCAGACTTTATCAAAAGCTTGAGAAACATCGATGAAGAGAGCGGAACAATATTTTTTTTCTTCAAAGGCTTTTCTTATTGCGTGTTCTCTTCTAAAGCCGAATTGGTGGTTAGGAATACATCTGTTTTCATTTATAATTGGGGTTAATTTTGACGCTAACAGCTTCTCAAACAGCTTTGATATATTAGAAAGTAAGCTTATAGGCCTATATGACTCAACTTTTGTGTGATCCTTTCCAGGTTTAGGTATCATGGTGACTAAGGAGACCTTCCACTTTTGAGGATAGTATTCAAGGCGTAAAATAGCATTAAAAATTAAAAGAATAATTTTCTTTGCTATGCTGGGTAGCTGCAAAAGCATTTTGTTGCTGATCTTATAAAAACCAGGAGCCTTCTTGGGGTTTAAATCACAAATAGCTTTTTCGATTTCTCTTATCTCAAATCTTAGCGGAACAGCTGCTCTAGCAGCAACAGGTGGTAACTCGACCGCAATATCGTGAGATATATTTGGGGTAAATACGTTTTTTAAATGATTGACAAACAGATTTCCTTTTTCAACATCATTTCTTGCCCAACTTCCATTCAAGTTTCTTAATGGTGGTTTAGAGACAACTGGCCTTTTGAGATCTAGCTGCACGCCATAATGAGTAGTTTGATTGTGGGGTTGCATCAAGTTCCTCAAGATATTTTTCCAGAGAAGCCGTTTTCTTAGTCTGCAGTAACTTTCTTAGTCTTTTTGTACACTCTTTAAGTATGTTCTTAAGTTCTTAAGGGATCTGTGCAATTGCCACTCTCTTCGAGCTCTCCTTTTTTCAGACAAAAGATGCTCGACATCTGTGGAATATATTTTAATAGTTTTTGTTTTTTTGGGGGCAATATTGGAATGTTGAACAGCTAGTTTCAGAAAACTGTCAAAATTGTCAATAGAGCGATCTACATAATCCGGTGTACTGAGCGCAATATTTTCTGTGCAATTGGTACTGAGATATTTTTTATATTTTAACCAATTAATTTGCGTAGCTGTCGTCGGAGGTACAATTCTATTGGGGTTCATTATAGTAACAATTGTAGGTGTGTGGTCGGAAGATAAATCTAGGGAGGCTTCAACACGAATCGTTTCTATGGGAATGTTTTTAACCACGCCGAAATCGATGACATCTGGAATTTTTTGATGATCAGTGGGCCAATATGTTGGTTGTCCGCTCGCTACCACATTTAAATCCATTTTAGAAATTGTGTTAAATAAAACACGACCCTTTGGTGTTATAAGTCGCGACCCCCAGAAGGTATGTTTAGCGTTATAATCGCCAGCGGCTAGGAAACACGGTCCTAATGATTTAAAATATTTATAATATTGGTCCTCCGATAATGAAAATCTAGGCGGGGAGTATAACGATGAAATTACTAGGTTTCTATTTAATTCCTCAACGCAAATGTTCGTTGCTTGGAGATAATCTTCACGATGATCACACATTAGGTAGTGTTTGACTCGGGTTTTTATTAAAATGGCAGAACCTCCACAAGCTCTTTCTCAAGGGTCCTTGGTATCATATAGTATATAACCATTTATATTAAACGTATTTCTTGAGGTCAAATGAGTTTCAGAAATCATCATGACGTCAATTGTTTTATTTTTAAGAAAGTATTCTAATTCATTTTTATGTTGGCGGATGCCGTTTGCGTTCCAAAAACAAATTTTTAAACAGTTCATGGTTTGTTAAGTACAGCTTGCAATAACATCAATTGCATTCTAAGCATTTCCTGCATCATATTACCCATTGTGTTCGTAAAATTATTTACTGTTTGCACTAATGTTTCCATGGTTTTTTCAAAACGACTTAAATTAGAAACCGGAGTTTCATCATTACTTGGCGAGGCACCTTGCATAGGCTGATGGTTTGATTTTAGGACGTTAGCGTAAGAGGTTCTGTTATTACTAGGCTGGGGGCTTGAATTGCATTTGTGTTTACTTGATTTGCGACCTGTATTTGAGGGGTATTTGTTTTCGGTCCAACCGTCTGCTTGACGATATTATATACAGGGCATCCTCTATAATTGGCAGTGTGATTACCGTCACAGTTGCTACATTTTTTTACGTTGGGGTCGGTTTTAGACTTATCGCAAGGAACTGTACCGTGTAGTGCACCACATACTACGCAGACAGGGGGTAAGTAGCAGTATGCCTTGGTATGTCCAAATTCTTGGCAGTTTAAGCACTGAACAGGTCCATTTTTTTTGTGCGGCTCTTCAATTGTGATTTTTCTGTATAGCATATATTTCACACTATAAATGGGATGCGTTTCGTTTTTTTTTTAACTTAATGTCGCCGGGCTCTAATTCCACTCGAAAAAGTGGTTGTGGATTTTTGTCCCTATTTCTAATATTTACCACATGTTTTATCTTGAAGCCTTTTTCTTCCAAGAAAGTTTTAATTTCCTCTGGGTCTACGCATGAATCAATTCCCTTAATCACCACCTGGAGACCTTTACTGCTCCTGAGTTGGTATGTGTAAAAACTTTTTTTAAGTGCCTCAAATTTGCTTATTATTTTGCGAAAGCAATTTTCATGATTTACTTGAATTTTAGTTTCATTTATACTACCTCGCTTTATTGCAGCAACATAAAAAGAATTTTCACCAATCAACGAAATTAAACTCTTTATTAGATCATTTGAGTTATGCTCTCTAAGATATATCGGGGGCGGCTTGGACGATTTTATGACGTTTGGTGCTTCAGAGGATTCATCCTCCAGAATTGCAAAGCGATTTTGGGAATTTATTTTATCAAAAGATGGCACTTTTGAGGCCGAAGCAACTGCTGCAGAGGTAGGGCTGCGTTCCCGTTTAAGCACTGTTATTTACCTGTCCATACCAACTTGTACTGTAGGCTTTTGACGGCTTTTTGCAGGGGGGTTTTCCATTGCATTTGTGTTTAAGTTCATGGTATCATTTCCCACTAAATTTGTTTTTGACGTCAGGCTTTTTGTTTATGTATGGAAAAAACATATGCCACGTTTTTAAATGTTCTATAAGTGTACCAACGTGCTTACAGTACGGTGCGGTACATTACAGGAACAGCAACGTTCGCCTAACTGGGCCTTTAAAATAATTTAAATAGTCAACTCGATTTTTGTAGCCGTATTGCTTGCCACAAAACAGCTCGTTGTTTCAATCACTTTTTACTTTTAATTTTTTACCTTTATTTTATATTTTTTCTCCTTTTAAAGCAAAAAGCAACAAAATTGCCGCAGCACTATCGGCGCACAGAGGGTTAGAATAGCCTGTTTTCTTGGATTAATTAAAAAAAAAAATTTAAGTATAGTCAAAATTGTTTGTACCCGGTATATAAAATTCTGCATCACAAAGTGCTCTGGTGTTTTTGTAGTGAAACTTCAGTCAAACTTTATAGAAATTTTTGTGCAAAAAAGGCTGAAAAAAGTGAAAACTTTGCCGTTGAAAATTTTATTTATTTTAAAACGTATTGCAAAAGTTAACAATTTTTCAAAGGAACCATCAAGTTCAGGTTATTTTGCAAATACTTCGTTAACATTTGTGTATCAAATTGTATGTGGACGTGTTTTAGATTTAGTTATTTATATTGGAAATGCTAAAAAATTAGCATTTTTATATTTTAAATGGATATATAGTTATTATTTGTCCACATTCGTGTCATAATTTTTAGTTTATACTAAAGAGGACATAAATCTCTATTATATTGCAAAATTTTACGCTGCCTTTTAGAAGCTAGGCATTGTTTAAAACAAGTGTTGCAGCAGTAAAATTAGCTGTCGAAGTTGGACTAGGCTGTTTACTCTCGAGGACCTCATGAACTGTAGACGGTCAAATAGATAAAAAAAAAGGTTTTTTAATTTCAGATAGTCTTCGAAGCTAACGTTGATCACACGACAGGAGTATTGAGATACATGATAAAAATTTTTTAGACTAGAAATATAGCGTACAATATTATTAAATGTCGTTTTAAGTCTCATGAAGTCTTTTAAGTTACATCCAGAAAATATCTCCGATGCATAAAGAAGTGTAGGTAGAAGATAAGTTTTTGCCAGCAAAAGTCTTACTTTGGGTGGTGCAGTCCACAAATTCCGCAGCATACTGTACACTCTACCACATGCCTGGGTAATGTGGTCAGACCAGGTAAGTGTGCTGTTAAAGACAAGTCCAAGATTTCTGACCGTGTTTACTACTTCAATTTTAGTATCTCCCAGAATTACGTTATTTTCAACATCAATATTAACAGATTTTTTGGTGATAATAACACATTTTGATTTTTTAGGATTAAGGCGTAATCCATTAGCCGATGCCCAGAGAAAAATTTGGTTTAAATAGTAATTTAGTTCATTTACTTTAGAGCTAATACAATACTTGGAACTTTTCAGGTAAATTTGAATATCATCCGCGTACATTTGAACTTTTGAATATTTAATTTGTTTTGGTATATCATTGGAGTAAATTGAATATAATAGTGGTCCAAGTATCGAGCCTTGAGGGACACCTCAAGAGGTATAAAATGTGAAATTATACTCAAATATACTTAGAAAACATTTTTTTTACTTATTTTAATGGTATTAACTGAAAAATAAAGAAAAATTATCCGAACATAGCTTCCCTGACTTGATCCAAGAAAACATGCTATTCTCACCTACTGTGCGGCGCACAGTGTCGTGTTTTCATATAACGAGCGGCCATAAATAGAAGACGTTATTGTAAAGAGTTGAAATTTGGCACAAATGTTTTAATTGATAAAAGATAACAAAATTTAAAATTTCTAAATTTTCGGAGCAAGGATTCATGTCCTTCCCATATATCCTGAAAATAAAAAATGTCATAAAAGATAGACAAAGAGTTCAAACTACATGAAATTTCGTATAGTTATTGGACTTGATACACCAAATTTGATTGACCAAATTTTATCCAAATCGGAACATGGACACGCCTAGCTGAAAAATGTCCTTTTTCATAAAATTCAAAACAGTAATAAAATAAAAATGTATTTGTTTCTTTTTCCACTTTAGTCTTAAATTTCTTTTCCAAAAAATTAATTATTTTGGGCTGCTCTGTAAGAATTATGTTTGTTTGTCAAATATTGAAAATTCTCTAATTTGTACCTTTGATGACACTGAAAAAATGAAAAAAGTTACAATTTCGCAACGTTTCGCAAATGTCACATACTTTTTTATAATATAAATACTTGAATTAATATTATACTAAATTATAAAAAAAGGAGTTTTTATAGTTTTCTTTTAATTGCCAGGTTAACTTGCAAGTTGTAAATAATTATTACTTTCTTTTGTTCACATTCAGAACAACGGTAAAACACATACATATGATAGCTAAATGGATAAAAAAGTGCCTTACCATATTTTAGTAATATCACACTATAATATAAATGCAAATATTGCCGGCTTTATCGACAATTTATATCATATTAACCCTTTAGCATATTCGCACTATTTTAAATTTTTCTTTGCATGCTGCACATTCACCTAAAACATTCAAATTTGATTAGCTCTAACTTTAGTATATATTAACATATTTTAAAACTTATTTTTGATTATTGTTATTTGAAATCTATTTAATAAAACTGCATCAATCAAATTCTAAAATTATAAAAAATATTATTTTCATATAGAGAAAAATCCAATTATGGAAATTAAAAAAATGGCTAATGGCATTTAATAAAAGACACTTTTACTAATAAGCGTAAACAGATCCCCATTTGCACTCTAATAGTATATCATTTTTTAAATCAAAATTATGTAAATCCAAAATACTTTTTGCAGTTATATTTAAAATGCTTTGGAGGGGAACTTCTGCGGATTTTTCTGTAGCAACAATATCATCAGGTATAAAATTTTTCTTTGCATTAGCAATACAGTAATATGACGGAAAACAATTTTTATGAACGGAATTTACAACAGACCTCATCATTTTATATTGTCGATATGAAAGGTTCATATCAATGTATAAAGCCAAAGCTTTTTCTACAGAAATTGTTTTTTCTATACAGGGATCAACCTTCGTTGCTGCTTTCTTAATTGCCTCCGCAGAGTTGTCTGAAATTAATTTTTGTACCTTTCTTCTTTTTGACTTGCTCGCAGCATTCACAATACAGTAACTAATTTAAAAAAATACAAACATCACTCAAATTTACTCCGTGTATTGGCAAATCGGTATTTAGCCAGTCACCGAACTCACACTCGAACCGGTCCCTTTTTCGGTTGCAATCGGACCACATCCGCTTTAATTTTGAATTTAAATTACATATCGTTGGTCTCATATAGAAAGGCCCTAACTCACATAAATGCAACTTTACAGTAGAAGGCAAAAACATAATAGAAATTGTATGTATCTTAATGTAAAATGGCTTCTTCAATTGCTTGTTAAACTGATATTTTTGATGCTATTGAATTAAATTTTTGTGACGAGGTGTATTTGTGGGAAATGTATTGGAATCACTAAAAAACTCAATTTCGAAAAAAATCGAGTTAGGGCCTTTCTACATGAGACCGACGATATATATTTTTCGAACGTCTTTCGCTTCCAAAGATTTCCCTATTCGAGCTCCCACAATTCCTAATAATTTTTAACTACATTTTTGTTTTCCTTTAACTCAGTCCAAGAATTAAAAAAGTCTCGCATTTTCATTTGAATCGACACTAAAAAAATAAGAATTATTTAAATTGGCGCACTTAAGCGCAGCTAAATTTTTATTTTTATAAATTAACATACTTTTTGTTATAAAATGAAACAAAAATTATCCCGGTAATACTTGAAAATTATTTTTTATTCACTATTATATGTTTGCTTATCACAACAAGTTTTGTATTGTTTTATTAATATCATTCTAATAATGATGCATACACTGTTATCGACATATGTAATTAAAAATACCGTTTATATACTTAAAACATAATACAACAACTAATCTAGTACAAATTTTTTTTATTTGCCAACTAAATTCAATTATTTAACCCTATGAAGTACATGCTCATTTTTATTCCTTTTTTATACAAAATTGCAGTTATTTCAAACCACAATTTTGAAGAGCCATATCTTTAGAAAAAATTATTATTTCAATCTAATTTTTTTTACGCTTATTAGTAAAAGTGTCTTTTATTAAATGCCATTAGCCATTTTTCTAATTTCCATAATTGGATTTTTCTATTTATGGCCACGCTCACAACACTGTGCGGCGCCTGCATTCATTTAAAAGAAAAGAAAAATAAAGAATTAATGTTTCTACGGAGTATATTTGTGTTGTTTATTGGCAAATACCAAACGGAAACAAGGTGTGTGTTTGCCAAGCATTTTGTGTGGTTTTATGCCCTTTAACAATTTTAACAAATAGAATCTGGGAAATAACCCAACCAATTGTAGGGGGATGTAAGAAAAGATAAACTCACTGTTTATTGATGGTTTTTTTTGTTTAAGCTTTGATATTGTTACAAGTAAGACTTATACCGTATTCATATATACCTTTTTTATTGAGTCAATATTCGGTTAATTGACATAATTATCTTTCTGTTCACATATACACAATTTAGCTAACTAAATTTATATTACTACTACATACTAAAGGTCTGCATGACTACATTTAAAAGGCATATGAATACATTCATTTGTTTTTTAAGTAGGTAAAGTTACCCTGCAAATAAAATTGGACCACCTGACCCATTTTGATAAAATGGACTACTCCATGGACTAGTCCGATGTAATGCAAGCATGGACCATGCCATTGTTAAAAAGTGTTTGTAGTGAGACGACATGTCTTCGTTTTTTAACGACATGCTTTCGTGTTTAAACGACTTCAAAACTAATCCTCTTGAGTATACCATGGAGTAGTTTTAAAACTTCTCCTTACTGGTCCAAAGGTGGGTTATATACCACGGAGTAGTTTTAAAACTACTCCTTAGTGGTCCAAAGGTGGGTTATATGGTCCTCTCCTAGGACATCGTAATGTTAAATAGACCAGGTTTTTTCCATACGTTTGGGTTACTTGTGGACTAGTCGTGGTCCCTTGTGGACTACTCTTTACACGCGTGTTTGGACTGGTCCTATTATTTGCAGGGTAAATACAACAAACGATTTAAGTACGCAGTGCTTTACATTTTATGTTAAAAAAAACAAATGAATGAACACACAAGGCGAAAGAGAAAAGAAAACAACTGTATTTAAACAGAAAAAAATACTACCACATTCAAATAAAACAGACATAATAAAATGTGTATAAGTTTCGAATATAATATTATTTGAATGTTTTACTCATTACATGAATACATTAATATTATTACTAGTAACTTTTGTTATGGAAATCGAAAACGTAAAACGCAAGAATTTTAAAGTCCTTTTTAATATAATTTTAATCCAATTTTTATTATTTTTGTTCCAAATTCTGTTTAATAGAGATATATTTGTAATGAGAAGAAACATAAGTACTAATTTTACTATGTAGTATTTCTTGCACACAGTCTAACTGTTACCATATACTTGCGTGTGTTTGCATTTGCAACTTGAGTAAATAAATATTCAAAGAAAAAGAGTGAATATAATGTGTGCCTTTGTTATGATAAAGTAAAACACAGACTACACTCTCTTTTATATTTTAACTCTTAAACTCTGTAAACCACTCTTTAACTATTTAAATATTTAAATGCTTGTGTGTTATAAACAAATGAATGTATTCTTGCAGCTCTTTACTGTATAAGAAAATGTAAACAACTTTTGACATCTTTAAGGAATAAACATCTGGTTTTTGCGCAGACCAAATGGATGGGCCTTTTCTTGTTGTAATTTCAATTGCCAAATGTCAAAACACTGTTTAGTAAGTTGTGTTTTGCTTAATAAACATACTCAATTTTACTAAATTTTACTCAATATTTACATATAACAATTTCGTATTAATTGAGCAATAACTTAATTGCAATCTTGTATGGATAATTGAGCTCAATAATGGCATTTATTGCGTAAAACTCAATTAAGGTGCATATTTGAACACGGTATTAGAGTGTTTATAATTCTTATTCGCTTTAGGGTTTTATTTGTTTAATATTTTTGGCTTTTCTAAAATCTTTGGAAAAGGTTTCCTGATGAGCTGGCCTTAGCAACCAGTGAAATGCGCATGGAGGCTAGCTTTCCCTCAACGATAAATTTCAGTGTATTTATCAAATATGAAAAATTGGGAATTTAGCACGTCATACGGATATCGTATTGATAATAAACTTTGTATTCTCGAAAATAACTTTGATAATATAATTGCATGTGCCCGTGCATAAAACTGAATTGGCAAATTGGTTTTTTTTGTTGTTTTCTTACTACCCGTCTCCACCATCCATCAACTTGGTAAGAACAGCATGTCGCACATGAATTCTACTCGTGTAGACTGGTCATGTTCATGTTTCGTCCATGTGCTGCCATCGTTGCCTAAACATTCGTCTTAGCATTCATGTGCGACATGATGTTGGCCATACAATGCATTTTCTGTATACAACCAAACGCACAACAACAAAAATTGTGGTCAATCAGAACATGAACATCAACTCGTATTCGCCACATGCAAGAACATGATCAAATTAATACCGTTGCTCTGCCGGCGTTATGGCCATGTCATCTTCTAATCAAAAGCGCATGGAGACATGGGGTTACGAAGACAACAGAATGAAGCAGTTTGTTTTTTAATTTTGTTTTTTCTTTTAACCCACTTGCAACTACAATTCGAGTCGGAAAGAACTCAATCAATTATAGGGGGATGTAAGAAAAGATAAACTCACTGTTTATTGTTGGTGTTTTGTTTAAGCTTTGATATTGTTACAAGTAAGACTTAGAGTGTTTGTATTTCTTATTAGCTTTAGGGTTTTATTTGTTTAATATTTTTGGCTTTTCTAAAATTCTTGGAAGAGGTTTCCAGATGAGCTGGCCTTAGCAACCAGTGAAATGCGCATGGATGCTAGCTTTCTCTCAACGATACATTTCAGTGTATTTATCAAATATGAAAAATTGGGAATTTAGCACGTCATACGGATATCGTATTGATAAAGAATCTGAGAATTTTTTTTCCATAAGTTACTTATTTGTAATAGCTACCTAATCAGCATTCAATTTATTTTTCTTATAATTAGAAATAATTCTCAAATTATAAATAGGTAGAAATAATTTAGAATTTTATAAAATTATATCTTGAATTATAGGTAGTTCTAGTATTTAAAATTTTTAATGTGCATTTGATAAGACAAAAAAATTAAATGTTTGATTATAAAAATCTAAACAAATAGAAGAAACAAATTTCAAACTGTTTTTTTTTTAAGATCAAGGTCGTTCTTTGTGGAGCAACAAACACATAAACGACGATAACAACAGCAGCAGCAGCAAGAATTGTTTATTTAAAAATAACACATTCTTTGATTTCGTATAGAAAATAAAAAAAATAAATAAAATTAACAAAAGAAAAAATTCAATAACAGCATTTGTTAAAAAATAAACAAGATACATACACATATTCTCGACTTAAATAGATGAGAAAGTGTACATTCCCATACAAACACACACGTATGTATACAAAACGAGTCAAGAAATTCAGCAACTTCCCAGCGGGAAAACTCAGAAGACCTTCTTACTTCAGGCCTTTTTAAAGGCCTGCTTAAAAAATGTTTTGATTTAATGACTATTCTTACGTAACTGCTAAAGAATGCCTTATAGAAGGCCTCGGCTCTTTGGTATAAAAGAAGCGAGAAAAGTAGGAGTAACATTTTTTGTTTTGTTTTTTTGCACAAGCAAAAGCAAAAGAGTTCAGATCCCTTTACAAAAACAAAGTAACATATGTTGTAAATCATTTTAGTTGAAGTTGAAAAGAGAAAGAGTAAATTTTTTTTTTTTTTTGTTTTTTCGCCAAAGCGAAACAATTCAGATCCCGTTATAAAAACAAAGTAACAAAGTAGGTGCATATTTAAATACAAAATAAAAACAATAATGTAAATTATTTTAGTTGAGTTTTGTTCATTAAGCCTAGTACTCTGTTCAAATTTGTGAAAAATATTGAGCAACATTGATTATTCCACACGAAAATTTTGGCATTTATCAATGTTGCCAATCTTGCGAGTTTGTACAATTTGACGTTTTTATTCCTTCAAAGTATGCTACATTGTTTCGTGTATGTAAACAAACGCCACATGTATTTTACTAAAATTATTTTTTTTAATAAAAAAAAAGTAAATATGGTTAAAAAAACTGTTACCGGTTGTGTTATTTTAATTTTTTATTTCTTTTATAATATTAAGTTCATACTTTTTTGCTTTTGCTTAAAATTCCACGTGAAATAAAGGCAGCTTACATTATTTCGCAGTTGTAAAAAAAATGTTGCCAGAAACATTTCGGAACTTTTTCACAAAATAAACAGAGTACAACTCCATCAACATTATTTCATAGATATTCCGCACAAGTTTTTTTCATATGCATTTTGACAGCATTTCACGTGAAATGTTGAACAGAGTACCAGGCTTTAAGGAAGATAGGTACTTGTGCTTAAAAGCTTTTTTTATTATATACATACTTTTATTTACAATCTATTTTACAATATTTAGCAAATTTGATTATTTCAATAAACAAATAGGTATCACATTTGTTATTAAACATAAATAAGTTTAGTAAAATATATAAACATACGTTTGTAAAATAGGTATACATACTTATATAAAAAGTTAAGTGTTAATTTTCTATATTGGAGATCTGATATGTACATAAAACCTATTCAGTCTTCTAATTTCATTTGTAAGGAAATATTCCTTAATGTTTTAGACTGATAGCCCTTCAATATGACCTTTAATGCATTTGTAGAAAGATGGTCTGAAAGTCCTTTTAAGAGCCATTAATTGACCTTTTACCATACCTTTCTTAAAAACCCTTCAATATAACCTTTTTGCTAAGGCCTTTTGACAGTCATTCTCTTAAAAGCCTTATAAAAGCCATTTATTTGAAGGCCTTTAAGAAGCTCTGGGGAAGAAAGGAAAGCGGAAGGCCTTCTCCGCAATGACAACGCGTGTAAAAAAGATATGAGTATGGAATGGAGCGAGAAGGGCTTGTTTATCCAAAAGTAGGGGAACAGAGGCCTTCTGCAAGGCCTCCGTACTCCTTCTTTTTCCCGCTGGGTTGTTCTTATCACTTTCTACGTACTCGTACTACATACAAAGAGCACTGGACCCTGTCCAGTCCGGTCCGCTTATGGTCTATGTGTTCGCAAAAGCAAAAAAGATTTATGCATTGCTTTGTTGTTGAGAAATGTGTTAAACTTGATTTGCAAAAAAAAAAAAAACCAAAATACAAAAACAAATTAAAAAAATATTGAATACAGCCATGTTGAAAATTGTACGTACACTCTTATAAATGTACTCACACACATTATGTATTACGTTCATCGTTTTTTGTAGGTTCGAATACACTACTATCTGTTAAATCGAATATCAATCGAGCTTTTGTTTTACGAAAATATAATACAGATGTATATACATATAATAAATAATAAGTATTGTGGTTATTTTGTTGAACTGTTTATGGTTTTTAGGTTCATCAAATTTAATTTTCATTTAATAATTTTTAAACAAAAGCCAAGAGAGATACGACAATATTTTCATCCCATAGGTATAAAATTCCGCCTTTTTTTTTAACCATCAGTTTTAACGTATTTAAAAAAAACGGAATTTTATATGAGATGAAAAATATTGTCGTTCGACAAAATCCTTAATAAAAACTTTATTTTTCATCCGATTTTTTTCAAATTGCGCTTAAAACGTTGGTAATCAAATATACTATTTGGTTAAAATATAAAACATTCCAGATATTTAACATAACGTAGAAAAAAAAACGAAATAAAAATGAAAAATTTTGAAAAAAACCTAAAAAATAGGCAAATTTCGAACTTTGAGGTGCCATAACTCAGCCAATTCTTATCAGATAAAAATTTTTAGCATATCGACGGAAAAGGCATTCCATTACCTTTCCAATATGCCATTTATCTCGATCGGACTTTTCGGTTGGGCTCCACAAGGGTTTGAGTGGGACCATACACCGAAAAACACAAAAGTACCGTTATCTAAAAAACTATACTTTTGAAAAAAAAAATTACAGCGTTTTTCGTGTTCAGGAGGTCAAAATTAACTTATCTAGGCACGTGGCGTTCTTGGTAATTTTTGGCTGTAAACCAGTGTTATAAGCACAAAGACTTTTTTTTAATAATAAACAGTAAAAGACGATGATAAAAGGGCTGCCAGATGTTTGAACCTATCAACCAGGACACATGCAAAAAATGGATAAAAAATTATACCAACAGAAAAGTTTTTTTTTTAATATACAGTAGAATCCCGATAATTCGTAATAGCAAGGGACGGGCTATTTCTTACGAATTATAGGGGGTTTCGATTTAGCGTGGTTTCGATTTAATGGGGTTAAAACAAAATAAATACGAATAATCGGGGTTTTTCAATTTATTTACTAAAACGATAAAAAAAACATAAAAAACAATTGTTAAAAATAAAATATACAGAAATTATTCATGTATCAAACTGATCGAAGTGATCTTAAGAAAATAAAACCCCTACAAAAGCAAAAACCCGCGCAAAAATAAAATAGTGGTAAACAAAAAATCATTCTTTCCATGTTTCTGTTGTTTTTATTACGAATTATAAGTGGTAGTTAGCAAGCAATTACGATTTATAAGAGGTAAAGAAGATTTTATTTGAAAAAAATTACGAATTAGCGAGGGGACCAAAATGTATGGAAATTTTACGAATTAACAAGACTTTTTTAAGGGACCGGCAGTTTATTACCAATTATCGGGAATTACGATTTAACGGGGGTACGAATTATCGGGATTTGACTGTATATGTATGTAGTATATCGCACCCTAAATACTAAAGGGTCACAACTCGAAATTTTTCAAAAATTACTTTTTTTCATAAATTAATTCTCATAAGGCATAGCAAAACTTTCTTCAAATTGGACTTTTTTCATTAAGGAACTAAATTTTTTTTTTTAAATATTAAGGTTATTCACGTCACAAGTTGCACCCTTGCAAAAAAGCAAAAGTGCAAAAACATAACAACAACCACAAAGACAATTATTTACGCCCAACTAATTGTCTGTGTGGTTGTTGTTATATTTGTGCATTTTTGCTTTTTTGCAAGGGTGCAACTTGTGACGTGAATACCCTTATAAGCACCATTTTTACATAAATTGTTTTTTGGCTCTCCTGAAATTTTAAGAATTTTGAGTTGTTACAGTTTAGTATTTAGGGTGCGATATGTAAAAACCATCCAGTTCTTATTTTTAAATCCAACAATATATAAAAAAAAAAAAAATTTACGTGTACGTCATGAACATAAAAACGATGAGAAATAATAAAAAGTTGAGCTTAAAATGTTCTAAACTAAAAGAATTTTCAGAAGATTGCACTTTTTCTAGAACTGCATTTCGGTCTTTGATACAGCTATAAAACAGGCATCATGTCATATTAAAATCAAACTTACATTGAATAATACTCTCCAGTGTTTCAGTCTTCAACGAGTTTCTTTCTTTAGTCCATTGAGCAGACTAAGTACTCAACTTGAAAAAAATCAAACTCTTTTGATTATTCTTCAACCAACTCGACAACTGTCAAACTCTTCAATTGACTAATACCCTTTGTACACTTGCATACATTTCGGAGGAACGCATGGAAGATGTTGAAAAAGTGAAATACGAGTTCACACTTGAAACATCTAACATTTACCATTAACAAAAAATGTCACCATTTCTGAAAAAAAAACTTTTATTTTTTTTAAATACTTTTTTTCTACAAAAGTAACAACATTTTAAGAGATAACACCAAAATGTATTTCTAATCCATTTTGTTTAATAATTTAAGCAAAATTAAGCAAAATAAGGCTTGCAAAAAAGGAAAAACTTAAGAAATGGTAACGCTGCTTTCAAAGCAACTGCCATTTTGTCAGTGATGCCACAATAATAACAGAATTTATTGCCATTTTTCTAGTGATTACACTAAAATAATCGAAAAATGTAAAAGGGAACAAAATGAGATAGTAACATTCTGTAAAAATGTTGATTTTTAGCCCTATGGGAAAATTCCAACATTTTCGCAAATTGATGTTAAATGTTAAATGTTGACAAGTGTGAAAAGGCTATAAGCCATACACGCTTTGATTTAGACAACGACCAACTCAGTTGACAATTGAATTTAAACGTGTATGGGCTGCCTTAGAGAAAGCAATTTGTTATCGGTTTTCGATTACTTATAAAAGTTGTTTACACGGTATAACTTTTTACAGCCACTAGTTGAAACAAAATTTGAAAGAGGATTGACTATCATCTAATATTATTGACAGCTTTTACCAGCTTTACACCAGATAACAGTTGAATTTAATTAAAGTTCTTTATACAGTTACCTTATGTTAGCAGTGTTATAACAGAAATCTTAACCTTTGTTAACAACTAAAGCAAAAAACAAATTTGTTTGTCTTGACCTGTACAAAAAACCAGGACAAATTAATAGTGGACCAGGACACCAGGACAAGTAGTCTAAAACCAGGACAATCCTGGAAAACCAGGACGTATGGCAGGCCTATGATAATCAACATTTTATTTTTTCATCCTGGTAGACCATTCTGGGGAAAGGCCCATATATACTTGACATATTCTGTGCAAAATTTTACAAAATATGATGTTTGTTTCCGACATTTGAAAACAGCACATTTATAAAGTAACGACCGTTACCTTTTTAACAGTCAAAAAAAGTATTGAAATTATATTTATTATGAATTCTTTCGGTTGCTATCGTTGTTTGAACTTTCGTTAGTTCAAAATGGGGCAATCCTCGTGGCATGTTTGGGTAGGTTGGAATTTTATTTAAAAAAATCTCCGAAAATCGGTAACGTCTGTTACTTTGGAAACACCCATATATAAAAATAAGTTGTTCTATGTTCTTGATTTAATAACTCGAGAACCACTCAACCGATTTTCAAACGAGTACATGCGAGGTCTACTTTCACTGATTACACAGTAGCACATTTTATAACTTCATAATCTTGAACCAATAGAGACCCCCAAAATCTTAAAGCTTATGATGGTAGTAGAAAAACCCTTGGTGGGTTTTGCATTATAAGCTAAGGTTTTTTTTTTATTCATGTTTGAAGTTTTTGACTGGGGGTGTATTTTAGTACAATTTTCAAAAACATGTACTGATTCTTAAGTCTATATCTCGTGAACAATTCGAGTTATCGCTTGTCTCTCTTCGGCAAATTTTAAGCTCTTCATCAGATCTAAAAATTTTACCATAAGATAAAATCGAAAAAAACAACATGTTACGAAACGGTCGGGAACATGTTTTCAGATAATGAGACTACACTGAAAGAATTTTCTTCGCAATACCAATGAATTTTGACATTAATCCCATGAAAAATTGCATTAAAAAGGAACCTATGCAGCGCCTTGTTGGATCGATGAAACCTGTTTCATTAAAAGGATTTAATGAAACATTACATTAGATCTATGAATATTATTCATTGGATGAATACTTTAAATAAAGTTAAAAAATATTTTTTTTAATTATTATTTTTTTTAATAATTTTTTTTTTTATCTTTTCTTTTTTTATTTTACTTTATTTTATTTTTAATTTTTTTTTCTGTCTGGCCGGATTCGATCGCACAACCTCGGTGCTGATAGACTAGCTCGCTACCAGCTAGTCTACCGGGGCAGTGTAGTTTTCGTATTAAAAAACTATGTTTTTTACTCAACTAAGAGCGTAAATATGAGATTAAATTGTCCATAATAACAATAACAACGTTGATTGAAAGTGGATTGAAAGTTTTTGTTTCATTACTATAATGACATTTTTATTGTCATAATGAAAATTTAAATTTATGAAGGCAATTATTAAAATATGTTGCTTTTATAAAAAATTTTTTTGATTTCATAAATTTAATGGCATACATGTAACATTCCATGTATGAAATTATTAAATCTTACATTTTTTAATTAACAATTAAACATTTTTTTAAGGAAACTATAATTTTGTATTAATTTATGAATTTAGTTATGTTTGTATATTGTTTTTTTATGTTCCCAATTAAAATTTTTTGTTTAACTTGGACAAACTTAAGTTTTCATATATCCAATGAAAATTTTTAACGTAATTACGAAATCCAATGAAGCGATTTTAACGAAAATACTTCATTATAACTATGAAATTCCATTTAGACAATGAACATTTTCATTTACCCAAGGAAAGTTTTTTTATGAAAATGATTCATTAAATATATGAAGCATTTTTCTTTCAGTGTAGCTCCGAAAGCGACGACTAAAGTTAAATATATATTTAAAAAGATTTGAAGTTTCCTTATTTTTCATTTTTTACGTTCAAAATCATCAATTTTTCTAAGTTTTTTTTGACAGTTTTGCTGTTTTGAGTAAGATGTTGTTGTTTTTTTTAGATTTTATCTTAAGGTAAAATTTCGAGATCTGATGAAGAGCTTAAAATTTGCCGAAGAGAGACAAGCGATAACTCGAATAGTTCACGAGATATAGACTTAAGAATCAGCACATGTTTTTGAAAATTGTACTAAAATACACCCCCAGTCGAAAACTTCAAACATGAATTAAAAAAAAAACCTTAGCTAATAATGCAAAACCCAGCTACGGTTTTTCTTCTTCCATCATAAGCTTTCAGATTTTGGGGGTCTCAATTGGTTCAAGATTATAGTGCTGTATATGTATGTATAAAAAAAAAACTCCCGATATGTGGCGCTGTTGTCGTGATATTTAATTTTTTTTATTGATGGTAGATAGCGCTGGGGTCAAGTTATCAACAAAATTCTCCAGTATTTAACTTTTTATTTTTATTTAGAAAATCCCGAGCAGCACCGAAACCCAGGCTTTCACGGACAGGTTACCCTTACATGTTTTAATTTCAACCACTCAATCTCTTCAAAGGATTTTGCCGTTTTAACACTCACAGCCATTGATGACTGCTGGCAGTCAATAGTCAAACATCAATCTTTGAACCAAATTGTATTTAATCTTTGGAAGATCGAAGTTTGCTTTTGATTGATTATCCATTTTAATTGATTAACATGTTCTTTCTTAATTTTTTTTTTTTGGTACTTTTTGCCAAGAATTCTTCTTGAAGTCCAAAGAACATTCTTCTGTTTTTCATTTTTTTGTCTTTCTTTTTCTTGTTGACCTTTTTCAGCACAACTTGAAGGACAAATGTAAACAAAGAGCTCGTGTCTTAGCTTTTTAACAATAATTAGTATTGTGGTTATTTAGTTGAACTGTTTGTGGTTTTTTTTTTTCATTAAATTCCTTTCTTCATTTTAATGAAGAAAGCCATTTTACAACATGAAAATAATTAAAATTAAGTGATAATTTTTCTTTTTTTTCTCTTCCGTGAAAGGTGGGTTCAATTCCCGCAGCAGTCAATAATGAAAAATTATTAATAAATTTTAATTAATTCCTTTCTTCATAAAAATAATTTAATGAACTTTAGCCTAATTAAAATATCAAAATTTGGATTTAGATTCAATAAATAAATAATGAAAAAAAAAATGTAATCTTCATTATTTTTTAAAATAAAATTAAAACAGACTGTATTAAAAAACAAGGATGATTGCTGGTGCGAAAATTACTGAAAGTTATAGAAATACCGTTATTTATGCATAAATAATTCAACTTTTGCCACGCCTACTTTTCCATTCCCGCCTAAATTTCGTCGGATAATGTGTATTGATAACCAATAGGCTTTTACCTAGAGGCAGTCGTGGTTTTTTGCTCATATCTCAGCCATTTGTGGACTGATGATGTGACATAAATGTATAACTACCAAGTCTCCATACATATGGGGTCTTCGGAAAACCCATTTCAATGGACAGACAGAAATTACAAACGGAATGACAAACTTATACATATACAGGCAAAGCCCGGTATAACGAATGATATAATGTCAGCCCCTTTCGTTAAACTGAGAGATTCGTAATACCGAACTTTTTTTTAAATAAAAAATTAGCTACATTTATCATTAAATCGAACTTTTATTATATTATATTATATTATATTATATTATATTATATTACATTCATGTTTATTGAACTTGCATACGTACATAAGTATGTGTTTACATATTGGGGAAAATTATTTGTTTAAAAAATCAGTAATAAATGAATGTTTGTATGAAGCGTGCAAGCTTTTTTCAACTGCTTTTTTTTTGCAATACTCTCATCACTAAAGATTTGTGTAATCAATTTTATTTACCATCTTTTTTAAAGTGGTATTCCATAATTTTGCGATATTAGAGAAAAACCATTTTACATTCTTTTAAAATTTTTATTTTTTCACTGAATGATATTCTTTTTCTATTTAACATCTTGCTTCCACTGTGCTCTGTGCTTCAAACAAAACTCTTTTATTGTAGTACTTTGTAACTTTCAAAATGAATCTAATGAATTGCTCGCTCTTAATCATGTTAACTAAGAAAGTCATTCAACATTTAAACATTCGTTAAACCGGGACACACAAATGTTGATTGTTCGTTATATAAGGTAACTAATGAACAAATTTTCTCACTCGTTATATCGGATTTTCGTTAAAGTGAGTATTTGTTATATCGAGCTTTGCCTGTATACCCTTTTAGCTTCGGTGAACGGTATAAATTAATAAAAGAAAACATACACGTTACCTTATATAAAGCTCTTCCACTACTGGAACCACAAATCTAGAGACATCGTAGTGTCTTCATTTTTATTTACCCAGAAGTCGACATAAGATGCTACTGAAACAGTTTTTCGATCTTATATACACAGAAAAAAATATCTCAAGAAAACGTTTAACAACACAGTTTGTTAAAAATAAAGTTTTAGGTCGACAAACCTTTTATTTGATTCAATGAAAAAATTTATCAAAATTACATTTTGCAAAATAGCACCCAATAAAACATATTTAATAATGAAATAATTAAATATTTCTTTATATTCAATAAGAAAAATATTTCAATCAATATAAAGACAGTATTTTACAACTCTTTTTCCATTTTTAAATAGCTTTGATACCGTTGCAAACAAGATTTGTTTGTTATTCTCATTCGCTTTATAGTTTTATTTGTATAATATAATTTTTCCAAAGTCTTTGGGAAAAGGTTTCCTAAAGAATTGGCCTAAACAACCAGCGAAATGCTCATAGAAACTAGCTAATTCCCCCACAATAAATATTAGTGTATTTATCATAGAATAAAAATTGGGAATTTAGCACATCATTATTAATAAATAAAGATTCGACAAACATTTTGTTTGATTTATTCAACAATTCCAACAATTTATTTTAACAAATCAGAAAAGATAAACCCACTGTTTATTGTTGGTGTTTTGTTTAAGCTTTGATATTGTTACAAGACTTTGAGTATTTAATGCTTATTCGCTTAAGGGTTTTACAGTGTAATTCTGATATTTCGGACACCTGCTAATCCGGACACTTAATTGTTTACCATAAAGCTGGAGGGCCATAATACGCGTTTTCGCCTCCACGCAGCGCATGCTTTTATAACCTTACTTGCGTTCTACGTTTCAAGTTACATGCAACGCTTTATACGCAGCAGCAGCACAAGTAAAAATAAAATTTAATTTGTCAAAATCAGCTGATTTGTTCGAACGCTGCTTGTGACGCTTACAAAAGTAGAAAGTAAACCTACTTTTCGCCTCAAGGCATCTACGCTTTTGTGCATGTAACTTACTACGTATAACTGCACAGATTCTACTTTTTTGACAGCTGCGTATGCTGCGAAAAAGCGAGTAACGCGTGGTGTGGACCTCCAGCTTAAGAGCCTCTATAATCCGGACGCCATCATTTTTTCTACCTCAATAATTCGGACAGCATTTATTTTTGTTGCTTTGGCAACAAAACTTCAACTGCGTAACATAAGTTTTGTTTCTAAAGAATTTTTACCGTTAGTTTTTCATTGTTTTTGTGATTTAAATCAAGAAATCGCTGATTTGCTGCAAGACCGGCATAACTCAAAAAATTAAATTTTAGAGTTAGAGATGTAGAATTGTTCGCTTTGTTTTTCTTTATATTGTGTATTAAATTCATCTTTATATCTATTACAATTTTCCAGTTTGAAGAAACTGTGTCTTCTCTTTTTCTAAGTAGTTAGAGCGAATTAAAAACTTAAAATGCGTTTATCTCGAAATGAATTTTTTTGAGTTATGCCGGTCTTGCAGCAAATGAGCGAAATGTGTTCAGTTTTTATTATTTGGGAAAAGAAACGGAGTGTTTATTTTTGCGCAAACATCATTTAAGATTTTTTTGTTAGTGTTTCTACTACGTTCATTCAAGTTTAACATGCCACCAATTATTAAGAAGAATCATAAAAAGGAAAATTACACCTTATTGAGGTGAACGGTATTTTTTTAGTTAAAGGTACAAAACTGTCAAAAACAAAAATCTGTCATATAATTCTTGGAAGTAATTGATATTTTTCAAGATGCCAAATAAAAGAGTTAAAATTGAATTAATTGATTATTTAATTGCCACGCCATTTTTAAGTTCTTTTTTTATATTTTTTGTATAGAATTCATTTTTAATTTAGTTTTGAAAAACGACGTCTTAAAAAAGTAAAATTTGATTTAATAAAAATGGAGTTTAAAGAATTATAGTTAATTATCTTAAAAAGAGATGTCAATTTTAGTGCTTTTTGTGAAAAATAACAACATTTTTAATATTGTGGCAACCACACTCAATTGGACGTTTGTGAATTGCCAACTCTTTAAAAATTGTAAAATTGTAATTTTCCAATCTGATTTTTTTACACTTGGTTAAAGCTTGTTTAAATTACAACTTTCGGTGGAAAAGTTTTTCCTTGTGTTTGTTGTAACAAAAAATAGATTTTTCCACTTTTCCAACAAATAAAAAAAACTGAAATGAATACCCTTATAATTTTTTAACTATTGGTCACAAAAAGAAATTTTGACAAAATTAGCACAAGAAAAGCCTTTGCGCCAACTAGCAATATATGTAGTACAACGTAGGAAAATCTACGATATCAGACATAAAATTAAATGGATTCAAAATCGATAGGTAAGTTAAAACGGGGAGTTTATTTTTTTCAATGAATAACATAAGCGGTTTGATAGCTATTTTTCAAAATCTGAGGGTGGGCTAGGAAAACGTAAACTATGCGAAGGGATGAGTATGAGGTGATGGAAGAACGTTTGTGCAATTGGCTTATTAACAAAAGGCATCATAATGCATCAGTTACGTCTTAAATCGTTCAAGAAAAAGCTAAGCTTTTATGTGCAGAAATGTATGGACCATATGTCGAATTTAAAGCAAGCAACTGCTGGATTAACAATTTTCGATCTCGATATGGAACAAAATTTTTAAAAATTTCCGGGCAAAAAGTTTCAAACGACCCTTCCGCCGTCCAACACTCTCCAATCAAAAATTGCTGAGATGAAAATAACGTACTCTCAGGTTTACAATGCTGATGAGCAGTGTGACCCTTTTAGCATTTTCACTGCTAAATTTAGCATTATTTATTTTGATTTAGCAGCGAATTTTCAAATAGCATTTAGCACTATTTTCAGCGTTTTTGTAAAATTTTTTTTAGCATTATTTAGCATTTTTTAATCTTAAAAACTTTATATATTGCTATTTCACAATATTACTTATCAGTTCTGTCAATCTCTATAATTGTATTTTGACATTTATTCGTTTAAACAAATGTATAATAATACCAACCCTGTAAACACAAAAAAAAAATTATAGAAGAAGTGGTAGATTTTACTACAGAAGAAATAACGGTTTTGGAACAGCAATGGCAAAAGCTGAATGCATATGAGTTGATGAACCAAAGTTCAACTATTGAATCCTGGATAGGTGTTTAGAATATGATGGTATTTCGACCAACACTTTGGAAATTAAGGAAAACTATTCATATAATGGTTTGTTTAATGTGTAATTAAATTTACTGAAAATGCTGTTGAATAGCCTTTTATGTTTTCAATGATCATTTTTGTTTTTACTTATATATTGTATTTAATAATATGTATATATCTGTGGCAATAAATAATAATGCTTTTAAATTTTATTACATATTTTTATTATCTTCTTCATGTTGCTTAATTTCAAGTATTAAATGTCACTAGATGACCCGTGCGAATATTTCGCACCGTTAGTTGTCATTTTTGTAACATAAAATGAAAATAATTAATAGAAATTTTAGTAACTTCAATACATTTTAAAATATAATTTTTATCAATGAAAATATTAATTTTTCAATTTCTAATTATTTTTCTTCATTATTGTTAGAAATAAGCTTTAAAATGAGATATCATTCATTAAATTTGATGCGGTGGTATGGGAGATATTTGCTACCGACAAAAAAAAGTGCTTTAGAAATAATATATATGATGATTATTAATAAAACTATTTGCATTTATATTTTAACTTTCACAATACAACACACAATTCATTTTAGACAAACCCCTTAATATCTCAAAACACGAAATTTCGACTAAAGCCATTATTAACATCTAACATTTTTAAAATTTTACAAAAAACTATTAAAAATGATAAATTTATTCATCGCCTTAAACTGTTTATAGGTTTTTTCTTTTACTTTTCTTGTAAAACCTAACGGCCCAAGCATAATATGCATAGCCTTGCTTAACCTTATTAAAATTAACAAAAGGTCTCTCAAATGTATTTAAAAAAGCAAAAACAAAAAACATTTGATTCCGATCAGTTTCGCACTTTGCTTAAGCAAATGACAGTTTCATAAAACTTAACAAAAATTTTCTTTAAGTTCACATTTGCTTAAGCCAACTTAAGCACATTATGGTTGCGCCTTAACAGTTTTTTTGACAGTTGACAATGTTGCATATTTTGCAATCTGTATGTTAGGGCTTTAAGCGTTTATCATCTAATATTTTGTAGATAGGGACTTTTGTTTTTTTGGTTAAAAATTCGGTAACTTTTGTCAAACTACTGAATTGTTTTTATTAAATAAATCTATGTACATATGTATCAAGGTAGATTTACACAAGGTAGACTCATTTAGGAGTGTAGACATGCTGCTCTATAAAAGGAACCAAGTTGTCAAACATATGGGCCAACGAGTTTACCTTATGTTTGGTACGTATATAATTTATTTTTATTTTAAAGAAATATAATATTTTCAGGTAAATTAAAATGATACAATTATTTAAGAAAATTTAGCATTTTTTTAGCATTTTCAACTTAGTGCTTTTGGCACTATTTATGGTGCTTTTTGATGCCTCAAAACGCCAAAATTTTATCTTTAAATTTTGCGTTAGTGCCTTTGGTGCTTTTTACAATTTATATTTTTTTACTACCATATTTAAAACTTCTGTTATATAGAGGGTGATTTATATGAGATTTGCTATTTGGAGTACAATTTTGAGAAGGCCTGTAAAGATTTTAAGATTTTATATGATAAAAAAGTGATAAAAGAAACTTGCATTCGTTTTACCAAAAACTTTATTTACGAGGTTAGAGCTAGGCTTTCTAGCAAATTGGAAATTTTACAAAATGTTGCACTTTTTAGCGTTGACAATATATTTAGTAATCGTAATAAAAACAAAGTATTTTTTTTCGGTAAAAAATTTTTTTAAAAATGTAGACACTGTTACAATAATAGAAAATGGATTGGAAAATATTAGGAATTGTGAATGGAAAAATAAACAACGAGTTTGAGTCATGTAGGAAAAAGGTATTCAAAAGTTAAAAAACGTGCAGTCGGATGCTTTTATATGCGCTTTAGTTTTCAAACGCCCGACACTCGTCTCCAAATATATCAGAGTACAAACATACATGTTTTTTTCTATTTTACATCTTATGTGTGTTCTTTATTCAAGCGCGTACATAGGTTAATTGGATAGTATCATACGCCAATTGATTTATTAAACTTTCCACGATTTTAATTTAGGTTTATTTAAACGATAAAATATAAGGTTTTTATTAAAATATGGGCTGTCATTAAATTTTGTAAGCAATGGTCGGTCATTGCAAATTTTCGGTAATTGCAACAGGCCAGATTTTTTCGAGCTGCTAAAATCGAGCTCGCACTGTATTACTTTTAAACTATTTTATGTTTAATTCAAACTCAGCTAATGATGAAAAATGATTTGAATGATATTATTATGAAAATGGTCCCCCATCAACGCCGTCGCCTTTTTTTAAATTTTGGAGATATGTAATATTCGGCACAGCCGAATTCAACTTGTTTTATGTTTAAATTAATTGTAAAAATGGCTAAGTACTTTTTTACGCTTTTTTTGTTCGAAATAGTGCTTTTTAGTGCTTTTTTTAAATTTTAAAGTGCTTTTTGCTCTCAAAAAGTTGGCATCACTGGATAAAACACTTGCGCTACGCACAGATGCATGGATGACCGAAAACATTTTTAAAAAATGGTTCGAAAAATCATTTGTTAAGCAAGTAAAAAGGTATCTCAAATAGAATAATTTATCTAATAGAGCATTTGCTGGTGGATTACACAACATGCCATCCAAAGTCACTAGCAGATTTAAACAACGAAATTTGCGTTATGTTTTTTCCACCTAGCTGCACAGCACTGATGCAGCCAATGGATCAAAATGCTATTCGAACTATAAAAATAAACTATCGTAAAAGCTTTTTATCCGCAATTTTATCAAGTTCGGAAAATTTAATGGACGCTCTTAAGACCTGGGGTCTAATTACCGCATACGATATCGAGCAAAATTGATCGAAATTTTTTATTTTGGTATCATGGCTCTCGATATCGAATGAAATGTACGTAATTTGAGATGATAGCATTCGATATCGAGTAACCAAAGACATTAAACCTCTCGAGTTTTCATTCGATACGTCAGTGTCTATCGTATGCAGAAAAATACGATAGTTAACTCGATACGATAGCTTACTCGATATCGAATGCGGTAATTAGGCCCCTGTTCATTGAAAGACTTCGTCTTTTTGATTTGCAATGCTTGGGATAAATCTGATGAAAATATTCTTAAAAATTGTTTCAATAAAATTCTTTATGATGAAGAATAGGACTCAGAGGATGAAGTACCTCTGACAAGACTAAGACGCAGCGATAACGCCGAAGTAATTGATTTACTTGTTGATCTAGCACCTGATATCTATAATACCAAAGAGGTGGACGATTGGCTTAATGATGAAGGTGAAATCACAGACTATGAGACTTTAGAAGATGATGAGGTTGAATAATTTAATGAAGAATATGACAATAATGTTCCAAAAACACAGCATTCGCAAGCCATATCTGCCCTTAATATTTGTATAAAATATTGCGAAGAGCAGGAGCCTCAGAGATATTGCATATAAAAAGAAAAATGAGTCCAAACTTCACCAGATGAAAATCTCCAACTATTTTTGCAACATGTGATATACCTATGAAAGAATTTTCAGAAAATGTATATGAGTATACCCCTGCAAATAATAGGACCAGTCCAAACACGCGTGTAAAGAGTAGTCCACAAGGGACCAGGACTAGTCCAAAACTAACCCAAACGTATGGAAAAAACCTGGTCTATTTAACATTACGATGTCCTAGGAGAGGACCACATAACCCACCTTTGGACCACTAAGGAGTAGTTTTAAAACTACTCTATGGTATACTCAAGAGGATTAGTTTTGAAGTCGTTTTAAAACGAAAGCATGTCGTTAAAAAACGAAGACATGTCGTCTCACTACAAACACTTTTTAACAATGACATGGTCCATGCTTGCATTATATCGGACCAGTCCATGGAGTAGTCCATTTTATCAAAATGGATCAGGTGGTCCAATTCTATTTGCAGGGATCAATTTGAATATATAGTATGTATTAGGGTATTCATTCGGTTAACCGATTAATTACTACCCGATTAACTGATCGGTTAATTTAAAATTGGCTTTTTTCGATTAACGATTAAACCGGTTAATTTCAGTCGATTAACCGATATAACAAAATGTTTAATTTGTTGTAGTATTAAACCATATTTTTTTATGTTTTTAACTATGGGTAAGTTCCAAAACGGCAGATGCGTACCAACTCGCTTTTTTAAAAGCATTCAACAATACAATCATGTAGAATTTACAATGTTATCTGTACCAAAGTTCACCCAAAAAGTTACCAAAGTGCACCAAAAAGTTGTGTTTAGAAATATTATTTCATACAATATATTTCTTTAAAGAAATTCATTTGTAATATACAGTACAAAAACAGAAATTAAGGAATTCGGAAATGAAATTTTTTGCAGAATGTTTGGTGCGAAAATTTGGATGATGACCTGCCAACAGAATAAACTCGATAGTAACACAAAAACAGAATTAACCGAAACAATTAGAAGTGTTAATTTTAATTTTAAAAAATTAAAACAGGACTCTAATGGCATAATGAAAGATTTTATATGTTAAGAAAACTCTTATTAAAGGACTGATAAATCGATTTCTCCAACATCTGCGATAATTAAAAGAATGTTTAACATCTCAAATTTTATCAAAACTAAAAAAAAGTGCCAAATTAACCAATTGTTTTTATAAAAAATTATTTTATAAGATCTCCTTAAACTATTGAAATCAAATGATCTCGCAGTTTTTTTTTTAATAAATACATATGGGGGATTTCATGTCAAGTGACCCAATTTTTAAAACGCTGTCTTCCGATTTGGGTGAAATAAGCACCAAGCTTAGTCCTATTAAATAGTACTTTAGACACAAATTTTCAATAAGATCGGTCAAAAAGTTTCTGAGATAAAGGGGGTCAAAGTTTGACATTTTGTCCATACAGGTGCTCTTTCTCATCCATGTAACTTATTACCTATGGGTGTTAGACAAATTTGTCCCAAGTAGCTTAGATAGTTATTTGATCAATCTTTTAAAAAAAAAGTATTTTTGTTTTTTTAAAATTTTTTTTTTTAAATTTAAAACTTTTTTTTTTGTTTTTTTTAGCGGGAATGTTTTTTTTTTTTTTTGCTCAAAAGAAAGCTTATTTATGTCTTTTCCGTTTTTAAAAAAAAAAATAATTTTAAATTTTTAGCATATGCAGTGTTCTTTCTCAGCCATGTAACTTATTACATATTGGTGTTAGCAAAATTTGTACCAAGAATCTACGAACGATAGCTATTTGATCAATCTTTAAAAAAAAAATATTTTTGTTTTTGTCACTTGACATGAAATCCCCCATATGTAAAATATTTATAACATAGTTATGAATTACTTTTTTGTTTGCTCGTTTTAGTACAAGATTTGTTATGTTAATGTTTTTTTACTAATTAACTCCAAATAACAAATATTATTAATTTTTGAAATTGAAATTACTTAATTTATAAAAAAAACTTTATTAATCGGCTAACCGATCAATAACATAATTAACCGATTAAACAAAAACATCGATTAATTAATTGAGCGATTAACGGATTAAAGCAAAAGCCCGATTAAATGAATACCCTAGTATGTATGTAAATATTTAATTTTGAAGTGAATTTCTTTTAACTAGTGTTCGCCTTATGGTCAAAATTCGACCATAATTTTTTTTTTGTATATATGAAAAAACATAATTCATCTAAGTATATATGAATTTATTTCTTTCGAGCATTTATTTTTTCCTTCAAAGTGGATCGATTTGGCGAGGGACCAACCTCCGGTTCATATTTTATCTTCTACGTGAGTTAATTTTATTTTGCAAGTTTAGTATAAAAATACCAATTGAAAAACAAAAAAGTATCAAAAAGTCTCCTTTATATATTGTCATCTACTCTCTATGTCAAATATAAACGAAAATTAATTAAGGTACCAGATGTAGAACGAAAAAGTACCAAAAAGCTCCCCTTACATGTTCTTATTCACCCAGTTTAATGTACAATTTTATCTTTATAGGTCGAATATTAACGAAAATTCAAAAAGTTCCAGATGAAAAACAATAAATACCAGCATTTTTTATCTTATAGGTTATCACTCACTTAGGACACTACACCTATAATATTATGTTTCTAAGTTCTATATTATAGCAAATTTAAAAATTATCACATAAAGCACAGAAAAAAAGAAATTTAGTTTCCCATATTTCCCCTTTTTTCTCCCCAAAGAGGTTCGGTTGACAAACAAAGGAAGAAAGCGTTCTTAACTGTTTTGCCTGGTCTGATTTATATAGTCGAAATATTCGAAAACCGGTTTCTGATAAATGTCGAAAATCGATCACCCTAATTTTTTATTATTTGATAATTGAAAATAAATTTTTATCTATTTAATTTGCATTTGTGTTAGTAACAATTTTGAACGCTTATAACTCTGAAATTATTGAACAGATTTTAATAAAATATACATTGTGCACTTCTTTGAGTAAATACCTCTTAAATGGTGTATATTTTGTTCAAATCGGTTGACATACAGAGGAGGAAAGTGTTCTGAACTGTTTGGCCTTAGCCGATTTATATATAGATAAATAAAGTTTTTATTTTGTTTTCAAAAGGTTTCTTCAATTATTTCTCTTGTCTCGGTAATTAATTGTCTGGATAATCGAGATTATACTTTATATAAAATATTTTAAGCTTTTCTAAAATCTTTGAAAAAGGTTTCCTGCAGCCGTATTTTGTAACATGCTTAGCTAAAGCTTAATCTCCATCGCTAAAATGCCTTAGAGAATGCAAAAATTGAAATTTTTAGCAATAACATTAAAAGCCGAAATTGCTGCGAATTAAATTTTTATGGCATTGTTAAATCTAGCAATGCACGTCACAGTATTGTATTCGTAGCCAAAAATCGTTCAATCAACTTTATAGATTTTTAGCAATAGAGATTTAGCTTTAGCGAATTACAGAATACGGCCACTGATGATCTGGCTTAGTAACCAGTGAAATGCGCATAGAAAAGAGCTTTCCCTCAGCAATTCACTTCAGTGTATTTATCAAATATGAAAAATTGGGAATTTAGCACGTCATACAGAAATCTTATTAATAATAAAATTTTCCAGTTTCCAGCGCAACAGCTGATATATGCTATGAAACCATTCTTATATAAAAACATAGATTTTTTATGATAATACGCAATTAAAGACGATGATTATCAACATTTTATTTTTTCAAATTTTACCTATCTTTTTATTGATCACTAATGTCTTCCATGTTTATGGAATTTTTGAATTTCTTATCGGCGTTGTTATCATTATAAGTTTTTAATGCATTTTCTCAACGACATTAAAATTTTCTTTTGTCGAATTATAATGTTTTCACCACAGCTATCCAATAGAAAAAACATACATCTCTATTTGAATTCATACTTTTTTTATTTAAATAAACAGAAAAAGACAGGTGAGAGGTGCCAACAAGTTATGAAAAATATTTTTAACTGATTTATTATTGACGGAAACTCTTTCGAAAGCGTTAAACAGGCCTCAAATGTTTTTATGTACAAAATAATTAAATTAGCCCATTCATTGACTTATATAGTACATAAGCTTGTCTGTCACAATACAAATTTTGGACTTGTACATAATCGAATTATTGGCATACATATTATCTTCAAACATTTCAGATATTTTTTTGGATAAAAAGAAACTTTTTTGAATGTTGCTCATTGATATAAAGCGGTTACGTGCGAGCATTTGTGCTTTGACAATAATGCTTGCTGCTTACTTTGCAAAGAAAGAACAAAAAATTTTAAATACTTTGCAAAGAAACAACAACAAATCGTAATCAAATTGAAGCTTAAGCAAATGTGCGAATACACGTAAGCCATATGAGGCAAAAATAATAAACTTAAGAAAACTTTTTGTTAAGTTTTATGAAACTTATTTCCGTACGAAATCAAATGTTTTTTGATTTTGTTTTAGTTTTTTTATATATGTACATACATTTGAGAGAGTTATTCAAGCTAATTATGAAAATGGCCGATTTAATCAAAATGCATTTCATGCACTTCGTGATGTTTTTCCTGCACCTCTGTGGCTTCGTTATGAACAGAATTGCCGCATTTGGGCGAATGATAATCAAAGAGTGACTGGCGAAAAAACAATGCACCCACAAAGAGTGTCTGCTTGGTGCGGTTTATGGGCTGGCGGCATCATCGGGCCGTAGTTTTTCCAAAATGAGGCCGGTCAGGCAGATACTGTGAATGGTGTTCGCTATCGTGAGATGATAACGAACTTTTATGGCCCGAATTGGAAGATATGGATGTGGACGATATGTGTTTTCAACAGGACGGTGCCACTTGCCGCACAGCTAACGAAACAATGGCTCTCAGGGTTGTCAGATTGATTTTGACCTTTTTCGCCAAATTCAATATCAAAAATCGCCAAAGCCTTGTTTACAAGTTTTTCACAGTAAAATACATATTTTTTAAATTATTAAAAATATTTTTTATAAATCCTAAAAGCTGAATTAGTTCCGTATCACTTAAATACGCCAAAAATTCAAAAAAAGTCGCAATAATATATATTTTGCTTAATTTTGATTTCGAGCGAAATAAAAATAGTTAGTGAACACAAAAATGGTACGATGTTTACTATAAAATAATTTATAACACTCTACTTACAGCAAACAAAAAGATTTTTTGCGGCTAGTACTAAACAAATATTAGAAATGCAACATAAACAATAGTTGCAGTTTTATTATATATCTAAAACGCTTCACCGTCAAGACTCGCTATTTGTCTTCTAATTTGGAATACGTTGTGAGGGTATAACATTTATTCAACGAACGTACTAAAGAAGTGCAACATGTAACTTATCAGGTATGTTCTGAAAATCACTTTTTGTGAAAGTGATTTGAAATCACAAAAAATGTGTGCTGGACAAAAAGCTTTTTTCATAATTGTGATTTTAAACCAGTCAGCTAAGTGGCCGCCGATTAAAATTACTTGCTTATTTGTTTCGACCATTTTTAACTAAGTTAAAACTTTTGTGGTTTTCAAAACACCCATTTATCACAATTGTGATTTCAAAATCACAACTGATTTGAAATCTTGTGATTTACAGAACATGCCTGTATAACTCCTAATAACGCGTCTAGAAGTTCGTATTGCATTCTATTTCAAGGGCGAGTTTTAGTGGAGTTCATAGTTTCAACACAGGCATTACTAGTTATAATAACTGCATATTAAGGACAGCCAAAGTAAGGTCCTTAAAATTTTACGTACCTACCGTATCCTTGTAGCTTTAAAATGTTGGCCTAAACTTATTTAGTTATCTTTCCAACTAACCATCGCTTCTTTTTTCCATTGTGTTTCATAAACGTCCAAAAGTATGATAGGATTCAACATATTTGATCTGTGATAATAAATTTCCACATACATATAAGTATAATGTGAAAATGTTTATAGACTTAATGAAATTTCATTCATTAAAATACGAGAATTAAAATAATTTATTTCTAAGTATTGAATTTAACGCATTTCAAAACAAATTCTTAGGTCATCAAAAATAGCCAGTTGGCGATTTTAACTATTTTATATATCGCTTAAAAATCGCCATGTCGCCAAATCGGAAATTAGGTCGCCAAACATGTTTGAAAATCGCCACGTTTGGCGAGAAATCGCCACTTCTGACAACTCTGATGGCTCTTTTGCGCGTCAAATTCAATGGCCGTGTTATCTCACGTGTGGCGATGTCAATTTGCCGCCAAGATCATTGACTTCTTTCTTTGGGGTTATTTCAAGGCCCATTGAATAGGCCTGCGCAAGAAGCCTGATGATCAGCTATGGGCAAATTCAAAATGAAAATTCAAAAAGAGCGAACGATGTGTATACATACACAAAAAAACAAAGAGCATAAAACCAACAAATGCAAACGTAAACAAATAAATACAATGCCACACATGCAAAGCTTTCAATGTAGTGGTGCCCATACCTGCTGACGATCATTCCCAGCGGGAAAAAGAAGGAGTACGGAGGCCTTCCAGAAGGCCTCTGTACCCCTTCTTTTGGATAAACAAGGCCTTCTCGCTCCATTCCATACTCATATCTTTTTTACACGCGTTGTCATTGCGGAGAAGGCCTTCCGCTTTCCTTTCTTCCCCAGAGCTTCTTAAAGGCCTTCAAATAAATGGCTCTTAGAAGGCTTTCCAGAGAATGACTGTCAAAAGGCTTTAGCAAAAAGGTTATCTTGTTATTTAACTTTTTATATAGGTATGTATTCCTATTTTACAAACGTATGTTTATATATTTTATTAAACTTAATTTTATTGAAATAATCAAATTTGCTTAATATTGTAAAATAGATTGCAAATAAAAGTTTATAATAAAATAAAACTTTTAAGCACAAGTACCTATCTTCCTTAATGAAAACAACTCAACTAAAATGATTTACATTATTGTTTTTATTTTGTATTTTAATATGCACCTACATACTTTCTCAGTTACTAATATTCCGAGTACTCAGAATTGTAAGCCAAATAGTAACATAGAGTTTGCTTTCGGTTACTACATAGTGTTCAATGTACATGATACAGTACTACAGGTAGACCAATTTTATATGAAATTTTTTTTCCTTTTAAAAAATACAGTAGTAGTAGTAGTAGGTATTAAAGGGCTGCGCAAAATATTCTTAATGTTCTATGTTCTACTTCACACAACTATCAATTATATTACAGTAGTTTTGACTTAAATGCCTTTTGTTTACGTGCACTTTTGACTTAACTGCACAAAAAATGATAATTTTTGGAATTATTCTTTATAATTCCATACAAATTCCATTTTTAAGTGCACTTTCTATACCTGCACATTTAAGATAAATGCACAAAATTTTTGGCATTTAGATATTATTTTCATACAAAAAATTTAACTTAGCTGCACTTTGACTTAACTGCCCAAAAAACATATTTTCTGGAATTATTCTTCAAAATCCTTGTTTAAGTGCATTTTGTATACCTGCATCTTTTTCATATTTTTGGGCAGCTTTAAAAAATCAAAGTTAGCTGCACACATAAAAATATATGGTGGCCACTTTTTCACATAAATATCCAATTTAAGCTGTTTATAAAAATAGAAATTGCAATTATTTTTTTTTTTAATTGGTTTTGTTAATTTAAGCACGAATAACAAAATCTTTTGAAATTAAAATTTTGTATTCCCAAAAATGTAAATTACTTTTTCTTTTATATTAAATAAACCTACATATGTACATGTATAAAATGATCTGTTATTTCCCAGCTAGCATAGGCGGTTTGTTAGACGATTATGTTTAATATACAACTCCTAAAAGAATCTTCTGATGATTATCTGGCGATTAACAAAACCATCTAAATCTTTTTTTTTAATTTATTTTTTGACACGCTCGTCTTTAAATCTTGGAATGAACCTTTTGGGAATCTCTGTAAGAGTCGTATAACAATTACTGAGCTACCTAAATAAGACCGTTTTTGAAGTTTGGAAATACTATTGCCAATTAAATTTAAATATAACAAACCGGCCTAAGGATCTGTAAAAAAGGAATTTCCGACAGGTTGGTGTTGATTTCGCGACCTTAAGGTTTGTTTTATAGAAATTGTATGAAAATTAGAAGTTTTGGCATGATAAATACGCTTGATGCCCTTATTTAGGTAGCTCAGTCATACAGCTGAGCATTTCACGAGTTGTAAAACAATACCTAGATGAGTTTCATACGACTCTTGGCATGCTTTTTGAAAGACTCGTTAGATAATCTCTACATACATCATAAACGATTACCTTTACGATTAATATAAAGGAAGAATCTCTCATACGAATCAGCACGTGTAACAGTTTCTCCCGTGCGAGGAATTGTCTACAATTAAAAAATTAGCTCGTCGACGATCAAAAACACTCTTTGTGAGATTCCCAGTAGACTCGTAGACGATTGAAAATGCTAGCTGGGTTGAAATAAAATTTTAATAAAATATAAATTTATGTACTTGTATTAATAAAATAAATTTTCTAATTCTACTTTTAAATCAAACACTTTACTTTAGCTGAACTTTTGTGCAGGTAACCACAATTGTGTACCTGCACATTAAGGCAGGTAAATGCATTTTAGATAACTGCCTTTTTGATTTACCTGCACAAAAAATCGTGCAAAGGAGATTGTGCAGCTAAGTCAAAAATACTGTATTTCACTGTAAACATACATAGCAAAACAAACATAACAACACATTACTTCCACCAAAACAAAACAAGCATAACTTGAAAAGTTTTTCTCTTCTGCTTTGTTAGTGTTTGTATTATCAAAACAAACAGAATATCAACACAAAAACAGACAATGAAATAAAGAAACGGTAAATTATAGTAAAAGCATCGAGTGCACTAGAACATTAAAAAAAATAAAAAAAAAATTATATTTTTGAATTATTTCCTAAATGTACATATATTTTATTTTAGTCGACCTTTATTATTATATTATGTATAACTAAATTATCAAGCTTGAGGTCTTGTTTTATTTTTATATAAAACTTTAAACGTTTATTTAACCAATATTTCTAATTCTAGTTAAATAATTATTAATATTTTGTTGCTATCAATTTTCCCAAAAAATTGTGAAACACACCATTAGATTTTATTTTTTATATCTATGAAAATAATGAATTCTTCTTAATTTTATTTAAATATTAGACCTAAGTACCTTTATATGTATGTAAATAATAAACAATAAATTTTTGCAAATAAAAATTAATATTACATATAAACTTTTTTAAGCTTTTTCATATTCATTACAAAACGAAAATGTTTCTCACTTTGCAATTCTCTTTGGTATATGTTTACAATCAAAACATTCAAACATGCTTGGAATGTTCTATTTCTGTTTTAATGTTCTACTTCATCTTTGTTCTAATTCAGCTTTATTTTAGTTCAGCATTGTTCTAGTGCAGTTTTGTTCTATTCTTCTATATTTTGATCGTAAAACAAAACAATTGTTTTTGGAAGTATGTGTTTTGTAATGAGAGAGTAATAAACACACACTATCTAAATTCAATGAAATTGCTTGTAAGCAATATTTCTTGTGCTTGTGCATCTCTTTAGTAGGTATGTACAATGTATTCTTGTTATTGTTGTTAATTTGGAAAAAGCGTCTCAACGTTGCTTATTGTTGTTGTTGTTAATGTAAACAAAAGTATAAGAATGTATTCTTTTGAATTTACTCAGTTGTGTTATATTGCGTAAGCAACAAAAATGCAAATAAAGCACTTTCAATAAAAAACGAATAAATGCAAAAATAAAATGTGTACGAAAGGATGTAAAAATTACCAACGTTGAACTTTGTTTTGCATGTATAGAGTTATTGTAAATTTTAGCGTATGAATTAATGCACAAAAATAGTGAATTTTGAGGTTCTCTGGTACCTACATAAGTATGTGTGTTTAGTTTCATTTCAATTTTTTTTCTTTCACTACATAGTTGCTGCTGAATATATTCATGAGTAATGATTGTTTCATTTCAGGCTTTTTTTTTTTTTTTTTTTTTTTTCTTTACCAAAACAATCATTGTCGACCGAACACACAAACATCTTTATTAAAAAACGAAGGTAACGATTGTATAAATAACAAAGCACGATGTGCGTAATGTCTGGGTTCACACTATGAAAGTTTTCTTTCAGAAAGTCTGAGTTTATGGGTAAGAGAGGAGAGAAGAAAAGCATTTTCTCTTCCCAACTCACCAATAAACTCAGACTTTCTGAAAGAAAACTTTCATAATGTGATCCCTGACTATTTGATTGACTGCAAACCAGCAGCGAATATTTACGGTTGCGCAAGTTTGACTGTATGACCGTAAGCGAGTGTATTTGTTGTCGTTGATTAAATGCGATTTTTTTTCAATCGTATTAAGCTGTTCTCTGACATATACATATAAAAAGTTAAATAACAAGATAACCTTTTTGCTAAGGCCTTTTGACACTCATTCTCTGGAAAGACTTCTAAGAGCCATTTATTTGAAGGCCTTTAAGAAGCTCTGGGGAAGAAAGGAAAGCGGAAGGCCTTCTTCGCAATGACAACGCGTGTAAAAAAGATATGAGTATGGAATGGAGCGAGAAGGCCTTGTTTATCCAAAAGCAGGGGTACAGAGGCCTTCTCGAAGGCCTCCGTACTCCTTCTTTTTCCCGCTGGGTGTTTATGGTATGCCACACATACACGTTTTTTCCTTTTGCTTTGTATATGTGGTAGTAAATTTTTGACAACTAAAAAGAAATTTTACACAAACAAAAGACATGTCGTTTTTTGTGTTTGCATTTTAGGTGATTACATGTACTTTGTGGAGTCTAAGATCAATATTGTAAAATTTACAAACCACGAGTATTAAAAAGTAAAAATACTTAACACTTGACTTATTGCTGGTGTTAACACAAGGCCCCTTATTTTTTAAATAAGGTCCCGATTAACCTATTGTTGGTGTTTAGTAGTTAAAATTTTTCAACTTAAGGTCCAACTATAATATGCATAAGCTACTGTCAACAATTAACAAAAACCCTCTCAAATGCATTGAAAAAAACAAAATTAAAAACCATTTGCTAAAGCAAATGACAGTTTCAAAAAATTTCCTTAAGTTAAATATGGCACATATCATTGGCATGTACACGCACTATTGCTTAAGCCAACTTAAGAATATTATAGTTGGACCTTAACTAATCAAACAGTTAACTAAGATTGTTTCGCAAATCAAATACACATGTATCTGACGACGTGTTACACGCACATACATATGTGCCATCGAGCAGGAATATTTGTTTCAGAAAACTTGTACATTTTAAGAACAAAAAAAAAAAAAAAAACAAGAGACAAGAGACATAAAAAAACAACACCAAAAATCCACATACATATAATCATTAACAATATGGGGAAATATTCGCGTTTACAGCAAGAATAAAAAAATCGTCTACCGCAGTAGCCACCTCAGCTTTGGCAGAAGAATAAAGCACACAATAACAAGCGAGTTGTTTAATTATAAAAGATAACTTTTTTGAAGGACACACACTGTCTTGAAAATGAGTAATGCACTCTAGGTTATTGACTCTTCCTCCATTCATGTGTTGAATTATTTAAATGTTTGTGTTTATGTTGGCGGAGTTGGTGGAGGTCAGTGTTACCGTCTTATTACATTTTCCAGCGTTTGGCGTGTACGTTAAGCACAAAATATGTCTACACTACAATGTAATCATTTTTCTCTCACACTTGTTAACCAGCAAATAATAACAACAAAACAATTGTAGATCATGTGTGTAAAACAATTCGTCTTGCACTTGACATTTAATATTAGCGTTGTCAGCAGTAGGAAGAATAATTTGTTTTATTTTTCTTAAAAACAAAAAGTTTTTGGCTAACTATTCAAAGTTTAATCGCCAATTTACACAATTTATGGAGCCTCATCCTGTAAAAAATCGAATAATTTTCTTTATTACCAGAAATAAATTGTGTAAAATTTCTGATGTCAATCTGCCTACTGTGAAATAAACGAATCGTGGGCGATTTAAAAACCACCAAATTTATTTAAGTTTACACATCTGGTAATACTGGCACCACTTTCGTTCTTTGTATGTTTGTATTTGCTTTATTCGTGCTTCTGCATTATTGAACAGTGTAATGAAAGTGGAAAAGAAAAATGTAATTATATGTGACCTATAAAGAGCAAATTACCGAAACGTTCATGCCTTTTTCAGTCATGAGCGAGCCTGAACATTTAAAAATTTTGGTGCTTATTTATCTTCATGAGGCTGAGGAATAAAATTATGCATATGTGAATTTTTCAGATAGGAGAAATTTATAATAATTTACATTAAAATTATCAGCGGGAAAATGAAGTAGTAAAAAGGCCTTATTAAAGGAATTTTTGCATATATAATCCCTCCCAGCCGCACTCCAATTTTTTTTCTACTTTACACGGTGCGTCATTAGAGACCAAAGCCTTGCATTTCGCATCTTTTTTTAAGGCTTCTGGAAGGCATTCTTAAAATATTTTAGAATAAAGCTTTATCCCTGTATAATTGTTGTTGCTAAGAAAGCGAAGTAAGTAAAAACTTCTACAAATTCCCACATAACTACTAATAATATCTTAGAATACAAATTTGAATTTGTAAAATAGTTTATAAAAAACATTCTAAAACCCTTTTTAAAGAAGTCAGATTGGAATGAGTAAAAGTTAATTAAGAATACAATTGTAGTCCTTTTTAAAGGCCTGTACCCATGTTCTGTAACTTTGGTGGGAACTTCTCACATCGAAAAGATGTGAAACAAAATATTCCATCGTTTCTCGAAAAGTGAGAAAAAAGTGTGTCTGTAACTCATGTCGAAAACTATCAAAAGAGATTTCGTCGTTACGTTGTACATGTCATAATATTCCACTCGAAGCCGATGAAAATTGCAGAAGTTTACAACGCCGGACACACCTGTCGTTGACGGCACCCAAAATTTACTAAACTAAACGCTTGTAAATTTTCCCGCTGGGCAGCACTATTAGCCTGTGTGTGTCTTGTGTCATGTATTGTTTGTTGGATGGTGAAAAAAATGTGTGCATTAAAAATATTATTAGTATTTAATAAAACTGAAGAAGGCTTAACAGAAAATAAACAAAATATTGCTAAACAGTTTATATTCCAGCATTTAAAAAAATAAAACAAAGTCAGTTATTTGAAATATGTATGTAGAAGACAAGCAATTAATTAATTAACGCAAAAGGCTGTATAACTGTCCTTTTGAGGATATTAATGAAGGCCAACTGGGAAGAATGCAATCCTATCAAAAATACCAGATTATTCAAAATAAACGTGGAAACATATCTCTTTTGTAAAAAATATGAACCTTTAATATAATGAAGTATCTTCCCATGTAGATTCTTTATAGGAAAGCTTAACTGCATTTTAATATATTAAAAGGAAATATGTACATATATTATTAACTCAGAAGGCAGTCAACTAGAAACAAAAATCTAAAGACCTGCCTGCATATGTTGTTATTTATTCTTGGAAATTCTTAACATTTGGGTGTGCAATGGGTTAGTCTGCAAAATTTGAAACAGTCCTATGCGGAGAAGCAGAAGGCATACTTAATATAGGTTTTGTAGTACAGATATATTTAATGTATTCGGGTTTTTTATTAATTTGCAGCACTTTTTAATTTTTACTTATGCAATAAATTTCAGATTGATCACTAATTCGATCAACACCGTGGTAACAGTCAACACAGTATGAAACAAAATATCCATAGTTCTTAAAAAACTCAACTGCTCTGCTAGTGTTTTCTTGATTATACATCATGTTACCATAAAATAGTGCACTTGACTATACGTCAATTGAAGTTTTGTTGATAACTTGGCTATTTTTAAAGGTAGAATTTAAAATTTGTTTAAAAAAATATTTTACGTGTTGTTTCGATGAATCAATATTTCGCATTTTATCTAACGATATTTTTATCGTAGGTTTTTTTCGGTGAAGAGACATCTAAGCAAAAATTATTGAGTGGGAGTGCTCTATTCGGCTGTGCCGAATCTATGATACCCTCCACCGACAGTTAGAATATTTTAGGCGTGTGCCTTTATGGGATCTAAAAATTATTAATTAATCTTCATAAAAACGGACGTCAGTATTAAAATTGTTTGCGATTTAGAGCTAAGTATGTTACATAATTGGCCGACAAGCAAACAGTTTTCGGCTTTAAACGGGTTTTTGAGAGTAGGCTGAATATGGGGCATATGGTTAATTACGGACCGATTTTCACAAAATTCGTCAGTGTAATTTCTAGCTGTATAGAACGAATTTGTGCAAAGTTTTACATCAATCCGCGTATTTTGCCACCATTTATGTTACTTTTGTAACAAAATTTTTTTTTGCTTTGCATAATGAAACAATATTGTGTAACCCTAAACTAAGCATAACCCCGTTAATCACTAGTGGTGGAGGGAATGTGTTGTTATTTTCAGGATAAAGAACGTGACACTTGTATGCTTTTAAAGTGAGAAAATTCGTAGCAATTGTAGCGCAATTTTTTATTTCTATAATCTTGAATATTTCTTTCCTCAATTGGAACACTAATGGTGAAGTTTTTATTATCCAAAATAGTTGCAATATTTATTAATTGCGAAGTATTTTTTCATATTTTAACATAGAGTCAAAATACTGTGAGGCTAAATACCCAGTAAGCAATTTTTGCAGATATATCTGATGTCAGACAAAGAGAGAAAGTTAACAGAAACGTCTTAATTTCCTTTAGACTTTCAACGGAATGTCACAAGATATTAAGGTTCATATAGGATCAGAGTTTAACCCGACATTATTACGACTTTTCGAAAAAGTAGCGGGAAGTACGACAATCTTCTGATCAGATCTTGGTCAAACAACGCATATAAAATAGTTTTATTTAGAATTGGTATCGTGATCTATCCTACACATTTAAAAAGTTTTCGGACTTTCCTACGATAAGGAGTTCCAACTACTTTTTATCCACCTTCGTCATTTTCATAATGCAGACTGTCGGTAGGAATTCTCAAAATTGTAGGCAAAATTGTTTATGGGGCGGTTGGTATTGGTTGTGAAATTGCCGTCTTCGACGATCATTTTTTGTGTGTGAAGTGTATCATCACTTGTATCTTTGTATTGGTAAAGTATCGGGTAGTGGGCTGTTGTTATTGTCGTTCTTAAATTTTATTTGTATTTATTTATTTTTATATTTTGTTTGTTTATTTATTTTTTATATAAAAATACTTAAGACGAAAAAAATGCATTATGTGTGCGTGTTATTTACGTTCTTTTATTTTATATTGCTTAATGCGAGTGTGGCTGCGAGTGTGGCTGCGTGTGTGTGTGGAGTCATTCGGTGTGATTAAGCTTTATGCGCAATTTATTTTGCATTTCTTTATTCTATACTTTTTAAACAACAGCAAGGAAAACAACAACAAAAGCAGCGCAACAGCCATACAAAATAACAGAAACAACAAGTTCATAAAAGTTCAAAATCAATGCAAATATCAATGCTGTATCCTTAATAGCTTTTAAAATGTGTGTATGCATGTATGTATGTTTGCATGTATATAGCGCATATGCATACAAACTGAAATGGATTCATATGCATACACATACATACATATCTAAATACATATTTACATACATACTTACATATGTATATTACTACATTCCCATTACTAACTAGGTATATCCGGTTCAAATTTGTATGTAGTTTTTTTACAGTTTAAAGTTGAGATTCTTGCAAAAAAAAATTAGTTCTTTGAAAATTAAGTTTAGTTTTCGATAATTTGCTTTAGAAACAGATTAGTAAGATTAGATTTTTAAAATTGCCATTGATATAGAACGATTACAGGATGTCAAATAGTAAAAAACACCTTAAAATCCAGGTACTTTTTATGGGTCTAAGTTTGATTAGTCCACAAGGCAAAGTTCAAAATCACAAAACTATAATTAGGTACAGTTGTACGACGGCAAGCCATTAGCCAATTCGAAATGAAACGCAAAGTGCACGAAAGGCAGACAACTTTGACCCGATTGTCAGATGAATTTTCCCTTTTCTCCAAATTCCATGCCAAAAACCACAGATGCCTTTTTTACTTTTTGATCATAATATAAATACTTTTTAAATTTTAAAAAAATTTCAGGTCAGTCAAGAATGAATGATTATCAATAACAATTTTAATTAATTTTCATGTTGTAAAATTCCTTTCTTCATGAAAATAATTTAATGAAAATTAAATTTGATGAAGTTAAGCATGATTAAAAATATTGAAAAATTTGGATTAAAAACCATAAATAGTTCAACAAAATTACCACAATACCAATTATTAAAAAATATTTTTTATAAGTCCTAAAGCGCTATATCCATTGTATACGATTTGAATTTATTCAGCATATCTTGCTAAGGTACAAAAGAAGTGTAAATTCTGTTTAAATTGAAACGCGTCATAAAGTTCGTATTTCATTCTATTTTGAAGGCGAGTTTTCGTGAAATAAGAAAGTATAGTCGTCAAGCCTGACCATATGATACCCTATACCACAGTATTTATTTAGGACCCATAGGCAATGGTGTATTCGCCAGAACAAAATAATGTAATGAAGTTAAAATTTGTGTAAAACTTCATTTTGCCGAATATTATTTAGATATCCTTATTTTTTTACTTTTAAGTGGGTTTAAGATGGGGGGTTATATGAGACCTATGGTTAATTTTGGACCTACCAGCACAACATTGTGTCATGACATAGTAGCTACTGTAAAAATCATTGTCGCCAATTGTTATGTTAATACATTTATTAGGAAGCTATGGCATTAAAAATTTTTTCCGGGAGTAGCATTTGTATAGGAGCTATTGACATATATGAACCTGTTCCAATAAAATTTAGTGTGATGATTACTAAGATTCGAACAAAATAAGTTTGGACCAAATTTAATCTAAATTCCAACATAATAACCCTATTCCGGAAATAAGCTTGTATGGGGACATCTTAAGGGCATAATAAACCTCACAAATGGCTTGGCAAACATGTCAAAATTTTACGTTTGTACAAACATTTTGTGTTGTTAATTGGGGTTTTTGCTGTTTGGACAAACATTTGAAGCAATGTGTGCAGAAATATTAAAAATTTTTAATATTTGGCAGACATGTTGGATATTTGTCAAACTTTTTGTGGCGTCTAATGCTAAATGTATTCAATTCAATTAATTTTTAATATTAAATTAAATTTTTTTAGTAGTATTGCTTGCCACAAAACAGCTCGTTGTTTAAAAACTGTTTACTTTAAATTGTTTGCCTTTATTTTATAATTTCTTCTCCGTTTTAAGCTAAAATCAACAAAATTGCCGCAGCACTATTGGCATCCGCATTCATTGAAAACAAAACAAAAATGAAAATTAATGTTTGAACGGAGAATATTTGTGTTGTTTATTGGCAAACCCCAAACGGAAACAATGTGTGTGTTTGCCAAGCATTTTGTGTGGTTTATTATGCCCTTTAAGATGAACTTAGAAAGAGATTTTGCGAGTGGATGGGTATACTTAAAGTTTGGGCTAGCGCCAATATCTTAAGGTGTTACAAATATCAGCACAAACGCATAATACCCTCTCCATTATTGTGGTGTGGTATAAAAACTTGTTTGACACATGCATTAGCAGTAGTGATGACCAGCAAATTAAGAACAGCCGTTAGTTATAGCTGAAATAAGGCTAACTAAGCTTCTAAAATCGGCTTGGCGCTCGAACGAAGGCCGACTGTGCAGAGAAGCTTTACTTAAGGCTAGATTACACTATCTCACAAGTCTTACGTATTCCATAATACTTTGTGAGATAGAAATCTAATGAGTTTTGTTGCGACTGTCAAAAAATCTAATTTAACATGTCAGTTCACACCATCACACAAAGTATAAACACTTACACATGAGATAAAATGCAACCCTGATCCAATGAAAAGTGTTATTGTTTAGAAATGTTTCAAAAAACGATGTAGTCGTATGGGATGTCAAACTTTTTTCATAATACTTGTCATTTTCGTGACACATTGCATTCAAACTATCACACTTTGTCAAATTACTTGAGTTTTTGACATGTATTAATACAAAGTATAATAGTGTAATCTAGCCTTTAGCAAAGCCGGTGTTTGGTATACAATAGAGAAACAAATCCTTGCGGCTTTGCAGAATAGCTTTAGTTAGCAAAGCCGGCTTTTCTTATACTTTAAATTAAAAAATAAATAGTCCCCCAAAAATATATATTTTAAAAGAAAATCCCTGCGAATAGGGATTTTTCCCTACGTTTAACATCACTGGATTTATTATAAAATATTAATAATATTACCAAGTTTTGCAATCTCTTTATGACCAGATATGGCTTAATCTTTACAAAAAAAATTGCCAAAATTGGTTACACAAATACTAACGAACTTGTACTAACGAACTTGTAACTTGTACTTGTACTAATAGTACTTAATCATTTTTATCATATTTTTTTTTTTATAAAACAAAGAAGCTTGTTTCGATTAGACTTGAAATGAATGAAAATATTCCTTGGTCGCAATTTACACTATGGACATTTCTTGCCGGACAGAAAAAGTTTGTTGGTAAGAGGACGACGCTGTATGCGTGACACACTTTACTTTTTGCCCCTCTCACCTACAAACTTTTTCTGTCCGGCATGAAATGTCCATAGTGTAAACTGCGACTTAGGTTAATCTACTAAACTCTGGAAACATTAACTGATCTAAATCATTTTTCATTGTGGTCACTTTGGCCCAAAAAACATAAATATTTTCGTTTTTTAAGTTTTGTAAAGCATCTATATCCGACAACGCTCGAAACTTGTTACTAATAGTACAATCACAATTTGCACTTTCATTTAGAAATATTTTTAATAAAAGCTGTACTGTACTGTTTTTTACTGAAATCACATTTTCTGGAGTAAATTTTGCTAGACTGTTTAAAATTTCGTCGTCGAAGTAAACTTTATTTTTTGAAGCCTCGCCAAATGTTATATAGTAGGTATTATACTTTCAATGTTATTTCTGAATATATGAATATCTACGATTTATAAATATCGTTGAGTGGTAGATGATATTCTTCAAATCTTAGCTTTGATCTTTCGAATTTGACTAAAACTCCTTTTTCAAAAAATTAAGCCACATTTGACGAAACAAAAATTTTAAGCGTTCTAAAAATATGTGCATACGAGCATCTTGGGATGGTTTACAATTTTCAATATGTACTACAGAAGGAGGAGAGACATTTTATAAGCTGGAGTAGAAAGTCTGGATATAATAAAATTAAATTTAGCGCTTGTAAAATCTCCTTCAAAATCGTTCAGAGTGAAGTAATAATGACGTGACTACCATATTGTTGACTAATATTTCAAAATATGTATTATGAGTTTCCGTTCCAAAATAGTCTTGAAACGAGAGGAAGTCGTCTCTTCTACTAGAATTTTTGCAAAATTTGTTTCCTACATCTTTAAAAAACTTGTCAATAAAATCAGAAAATGCAAGCTTGTACGCTGCCGCTGATTCTAAATTAGAATGTGACATATGCAATAGTCCAATTAACAAGTGCAAAAAATCTATTCACAATAGCGGAGTTCTTGCTGTTGTAGTGTGCACTAATTCTGCTTAATTATCATACATATTATTTCTAAAGCACTTTTTTTTTGTCGGTTGCAAATATCTCCCATACCACCGCATCAAATTTAATGAATGATATCTCATTTTAAAGCTTATTTCTAACAATAATGAAGAAAAATAATTAGAAATTGAAAAATTAATATTTTCATTGATAAAAATTATATTTTAAAATGTATTGAAGTTACTAAAATTTCTATTAATTATTTTCATTTTATGTTACAAAAATTACAACTAACGGTGCGAAATATTCGCACGGGTCATCTAGTATAATTTATTAATTTTTTGGTCCTAAGTTTTTAAATGGCGATATTCTACAATGTCCCAACACCTGGGAGAAGCATGTGATGAATTTATCGGTTAGTGTTGCTTTACAATTAATTCGCTATTTGTTCCATTCAATAAAATTGTCATTTTTCATAAGAATTTTAAGATTTTTCAGAGTAGTCGAAACAAAAATATTGTATTAAGTTCACTACAAGTTCCAAGCAAAAACGTTATTTACCTGTAGCCTGTTTCTGTATTTCTGACATCGTAAAACTTTTCGCATGAAACGTGTGAATTGCAACAAAAATAGTGTGAAATGAAACAAAAAATTGTTTATCTCACACAAGTGTTTCTGTATCTTTTTTTTGCGAGAATTATATGTCATCTAAATAATTTTCCAGCAATTATTGGAAGGATGCGAGAAAAAGTGTTTCTATAACAATATTTTGCGAAAAGTTTCTTTCAAGAACTGTCAAAATAAGTCACATTTGAAATTGGTGGCGAGAAAAACAAAATGTAGATATTTTGAATTTAAAATATGTTTATATACTATTTTTTTAAAATAAATAAAAAAAATAGAAGGAATATAAATGATGATTGCATAATTTATATGATGAAAATAAACAAAAAACAATTGTTATATTTTGTTATTTTAAATTTTTTTAGCCTTTTCTTGTTTTGGTTTTAATCAGTGCTGCCAGATAATTTTGTGTCAATTTTAAACAAATTTGTTTCGACTTTAATTAAAAAATAATCAAACGAAAACATAGTTAAAGTTCATGGGTATTTAATAATGTCATTAAATTTATATTTATTTTGTTAAGCTGTAGGATTATTTTTTAAAAAATTATTTATTTTCTTTAATCCGATAACAATCAAAAATTGTTATTTTTCCCTGGAGAAGTTACACAAAGGCATGAGAAAATATGATTTTAAACAAAAAATAAAATAAATATTTTTACAAAAGCAAAAAGAAACCAAGCTTAATAAAAATACATCCTTTTTTTTAATAGATATATGTATGTATACATATTTACAAAAACAGAGGTCAAAATGGAACATTTTTAAATTAAATCAGCTTTGATAACAGTATTATAAATATTCTGGGTTTTTATGGAATTGATAATGACAACGTTGTTTTATATTTATATCGTATGTAGTCCGAAATAGTATATTATTGAAATTTAACTATATCGGTTTACAAATGGCTGAGATATAAATCTTTAATTTACCTATTCCTATAATCTTTTTCTTGTTTACCTGAAATAGACTTAGTAGAATACCTGGCAGTTAAAATTAAAACAATCGGATCATAAATAAACGGGTTAAAGACCCAGTAAAATCTTCGCCTACAAAATAATATTGTTACGAAAGTTAAATTATCTAGGAATTATTTACAGTTATAAGTTATCTTGTAAGTTATAGTTTTATGTTACTTAAAATTGTCATGTATAATTTTCAACACAACTGTTATTTTAAAAATAATTCCTATATAAATTTCCCAGTAATTTCTAGAAATGGTTATAGAACATGATAAATAGTTTTTACGGGAAGGTTCAGGAAAAATCTAGAAATAATTATGAAATATAAAAAGGGGTGACTCATGTAAAATTAGTTTAGTCTGTTTTGAAAAACGGTTCTGTTCGTAACTAACAATTGTGAACAAAATAATTAATTTCAATAAAGTTTGTAAAGTTGAATAAGTGCGTGTATTTATTTTTATTTGCAATTAAAAGAACTCAACGGTTTATTATAAAGGGAGTAAACCGAACGCGTTTATTAAAGGAAAAACGTAACAATTGGTGTCAGAAGTGAAATTGCAATAAAAAAAAAAAAAAATAAAATAAAATAATAAAAAAAAAAAACTATACAAACAACAATGAAATTCGATGAGCTAAAAGTTGAACAGCTGAAGAAAGAGTTGTGCAAGTTGGATCTGCCTACTGCTGGAAATAAAGCTGAGCTGCAGAAAATATTAATCGATGAATTTAAGCGACGCAATATTGACATCGCAACTTATGAATTTGAAGAAAAAGAAGAAATAGAAGTTGCTACCCGTGCAGTAACAAGCAACATGGATCTTGGTACAATGTTTGCTGCTATGATGGAGAAAATGGAAAAAATGTCGGCAGAAACTTCTAGAAAAATGGAAGAAAATTCTAGAAAAATGGAAGAAATGGTAAAAGAAAATTCGGCTGTAACCTCTAGAAAAATGGAAGAAAATTCAAAAGCTATCGTAGAAAATGCAAGCACCATCTTAGCCGAAATTCAAGAAAATTCTAAAGTGACAAACGAGAAACTTCAGGCTACTAATGAAAAACTTGAGAAGCTTCAAGAGATTTCTACTGTTATAAACGAAAGAGTAGACGATATGGAAATAGAATTGTCTGATGTAAAAACACAAGTCACTGATGTAAAAACTCAAGTCACTAATGTGAAAACACAAGTCACGGTTTTTGATGGAAAACTTCATCATCTGGAAGAAAGAGTAAATAGTCTTCAGTGCCAAGAGGGAGTGGTGCGAGTTTTTCCAGAAGTCTCGAATAGAATAAGAGCTCCAAGTTTTGACGGCAGCTCACCATTGAATGTGTTTAAGTTCCAGTTTGACACAGTTGCCAATAAAAATGCTTGGAACAATGAAAAAAAAGCCATAGAGCTGATTCTGGCTTTAAAAGGAACTGCGGCTGAAATTCTAGAAAGTGTACCAGTAAGTTGCAGAAATAATTATGATGACATTATGGTAGCACTGCAACGCAAGTATGGTGGTGAACATAGAAAAGAAATATTCAGAATGGAATTACGGGGTAGAGTACAAAAGCCAAACGAGACGCTACAGGATTTCGCATTAGAGATTGAGCGCTTGGTGCAGCTTACTTATCCAGGTGAAAGTCATCCATTGCTAGATCATTTTAAGACCGAGGCATTTGTAAACGGTATACGGGATGCTGATGTAAAACTAGCGGTATGTGCATCACAGAGGCCATCATTTGCAGAAACGGTATCATTTGCCCTAGCACAAGAAACCGCTAGAATAATTTGAAACCCGCATATATGCAAGGTGCGCAAGCTCGATATAACAGCAGAAGACGAAGGAGATATTTTAAAGGAAACGAGAAGCATGAAGGAGGCAGTTTTGCAGGCTTTGGGCGAGAAGCAAGGTAAAAACAAAGTTAAATGCTATAACTGCGGTAAAACTGGCCATATTCAGCGAAACTGCAAAGCACCCAAGCAACGATCAAGATCTGCTTCGCCGCAAAGGGACAAACGAAGAGCTAGTCAACGAACATCGCAGGAGCCACCGCTAAAGCTGAGACGAGCAAGCAGTTCGGAGGAAGCTGAAGGTCTCACGATCAATTTAGTAGTGAAAACGAGTAACAGAAATATTACGACCTGTGGTAACATAAATGGTGAAATCCGCATTTTGACTATCGACACTGGTGCAGGACATTCCATTATAAGAGCTGATTTGATAAAGGGAGCTGTCGAGCCGCTAAGTGGCGTGAACTTGCGAACAGCCACGGGAGAGCCTGTCATTGTCTATGGCAAAGCAAGAGTGGAAATAAGAATGGCCGATATGATCGTTTTTGATGAGTTTATTGTGGCTGAAATTATGGACGAGGTCATAATTGGAGCAGATTTTATGATTCGTCAAGGCATTAGTCTAGATATGGGACGACAAATTATGAATTGGTATGGTCTAGAAATACCCCTTAACGTTGGGAATGGAAGTGAAGCTCTTGTAAGACAGCTAGTCACTAGTGATCATAAGAAATTGTCATCCCGAAGAGACGATGAGAAACGTGGGAAAGCGAGCACATATTCAAGACGGCCCAGTAAACATAAAAGCAAGCACGGTATAGAGTCTAAAAACAAGAAACGCATAAATGAGATTCGCTTATTAGATGTGGAACCCAGCGAAGACTGGTCAACGGCGCAGAAAAGTGACCCCTTATTAGCGCAAATTATGATGGCTAAAAAAGAAGGTGAAAGGCCGACTCGTGAAGAAATTAAATTGAACGGTCCACTAATGAAAGCGTATTGGGCGCAGTGGAGTAGTCTGCGGATGATAAATTTTTTTTTTTTTTTTTTTTAATAATTTATTTTTATTATTGAATCTTTCTTATCGAAATTTACAATATGTATTCAAATCTTAATTCTACTTGTTGTTTATTAGTTGTTACCTGTGTAACCACTAACTGCTGTATTCAAATTTTTAAGACTGTCTTCTAGTAAGGCTCAAAGTATCGGTTCTTTTTAGCCTCTGGTGACCTTCGAACTGAAGCAAACCCCGAGCGGATGATAAATGGTTGCCTATACCGTACATGGGAAAGTACTGATGGCAAAACGGTTAAAAACCTTATTGTAGTACCGACTTCTAAAGTATGTGAAGTTGTGAAGAAATTCCACAAAGGTACTGGTGGTGGGCATCTAAGAGTTACGAAAACCATAAAGAAGTTAAAAGCAAGCTACTATTGGATCGGTTGCAAGCAAGCCGTGATTGATTGCGTAATTACATGCCCACAGTGCGTTGCAGACAGTGGTCTAATTGGAGAAAGTAGAAATCCGGTCCAGCAGTACAACTTTGGTGAACTATCCGTACCAGCGAATAATAATGACTCTACACAAGTGCAGAAAAACGAGTTAAGACGAAGGCGTGTTAATTCATCAAATGACCAGATGAAAGCCAGAAACAATGGAGTGGCGAATTCGGAAGGCTTCAAAGAAGGCCAGCTGGTTTTACTTTTTAATCCGCCACGAAAGAAAGGACTATCTCCAAAGCTGCAGACTCATTGGGATGGCCCATATAAAGTAATAAAGAAATTGAATGACGTGGTGTATCGGATCCAGAAATATAAGAGCCCAAGATCAAAAATGAAAGTGGTACATCTAGAACGACTAGCCCATTATGGAAAAGGAGAATCTGAGCCTATTCGGGACGAACAGGCTTAAGTGGAGGGCAGTGTTACGAAAGTTAAATTATCTAAGAATTATTTATAGTTATAAGTTATCTTGTAAGTTATAGTTTTATGTTACTTAAAATTGTCATGTATAATTTTCAACACAACTGTTATTTTAAAAATAATTCCTATATAAATTTCCCAGTAATTTCTAGAAATGGTTATAGAACATGATAAATAGTTTTTACGGGAAGGTTTAGGAAAAATCTAGAAATAATTATGAAATATAAAAAGGGGTGACTCATGTAAAATTAGTTTAGTCTGTTTTGAAAAACGGTTCTGTTCGTAACTAACAATTGTGAACAAAATAATTAATTTCAATAAAGTTTGTAATGTTGAATAAGTGCGTGTATTTATTTTTATTTGCAATTAAAAGAACTCAACGGTTTATTATAAAGGGAGTAAACCGAACGCGTTTATTAAAGGAAAAACGTAACAATATGTTAAGTAATCAGAAACACATAAAAGCACTACATACAATTCTACTGAAAAACTAATGAATTTTACAAGGGTTGTGCCAAAATGAAGAAATTCTTAAGTAAGTCATTTTTGTATCTAAATACATCCAGAAAAAAGTAGTTATCTAAGTTCTTATGGAAGAAAGCTACTAAATAACGAGTGGAAGAAGCTATCCGTTTTGAAAAAGTTTTTACTGGGAGACAAACAAATTTCTTTCTTGCCGGAATAATGGTTTTGGCACAAAAGTGTACATATAAGATAAGAATATCAAATATCAATCATATTATGTATATGTATATAAGAAGTATTAAATGTTCAAAATAAGCCAAGTCGGTCCATTACTTTCCCTCGAAATTTTGCTTTTGCCGATACATTTTTTAGGGAAAAGACAAACAATTTCGAGGACAATTTTCACAATAGGGATAAATAGAAAAATGTAACCCTTGTTTCTAAAGATATCTTTTTTTCTAATAAACAAACATATACAAATATTTACAATTATCTTATTTCGAAGACTAAGGGGCTTATAGCAACAACAAAATCAAAAATATTTTAGAAATTTGTTGTTGCTTTCTACAGACATTCATATTATTTTTTTTTTCAATTTTCAACGCCACAAAATAGAAGTGTTTGAAATTTAAAAATTCAAGATGAATTTCTATAAAAAGTAACAACAAAATTATAAAATATTTTTGATTTTGTTTTTGCTTTCGTCACTTTTTTAGAAAAAATCTTAAAAACGTCACTTTGTTAATTTCGGAACAAAAAATCGTCATACGATAACTCGTCGATTCTGGCAGCCCTGTTTTTATTATATTCATTCCTTTTGTTGACGTTTCGCTTTTATTTGACACTTAATTACTGGAAATATTCCAGTATAAACAGAATTTGTTGTGTCTGTTTTCGCATTCAAATACAGAAACCCTTTTATCTCATAAATCGAGAAACGATGGAATTTTTTGTTTCACACTTCATGTAAGAAATTTAACGATGCGAGAAATACAGAAACGAGCTACTGGTAAGTTAGCAAGTAATGTTGGAGAAAAATAAGCACTACTAATTTTCGAATGAATAATTACTTATTTTTGTTCGAGGTGTCCACAGAATTTAGTACTAAGAATACACTTACTAGAAGTTAAAAATATCTAGTTATTATTTAACTACGAGTAAGTTGAATTGCAAGTACATACTTACAACATACTAACTAGAAGCCAAAAAATCACTAGCTAATAGACGAAATAAGTAGTTATTGAGTTCGTTACCAGTAAAGGCCATTTTAGACTATAATACTTTGTGTTAAGACATGTCAAAAACTTACAAATCATTCATAATGTATAATAGTGTAAAACCATTTTGTAATGAAATGTCAAAAAATACGTAAAGAAATTTGGCAGTCGTATGGTTCTCTCTATTTTTTGAAATTTTTCTAAACGATTAGATTTTTCATTTTATCAGAATTGTGTTTTTAAAAAAGCACAAGAAGAAAATCAGGGATGGAAAATTAAAATTTTGTGCACAAATATTCACTATTATTTTTTCTAATAAAAAATTGCAAAACGATAAAAAAAAATATAAAATTTCAAGTGAATTCTTTTAAAATTTAAAAAAATCACAAATATTTGTTGTAAAAAATCGTTAAATACGGTACACAGACGAAAAAAAAATAAAAAAATATGATTGTATCAACTTTTCCACCCTAGAAGAAAATAAAAAAACAGCTGTTGAATAATTTGCCGGCCACATCAAAATAAAAATTATTAAATTTTAAAGAAATATTAAAAATAAAGCAAAAATATATCTGAGGACCAAGGTGCAAGTTTAAATGTGCAAGTTAGTGAATAATACGCCAGCTAACAATGTTCCAATGCTTAATAAAATGTTTTTTCGTCTTTATTTTGTAATCTAAAGTGGATCTCATAAATCACAAAGATTTTACTTTTTATTTGAAGTGTGATAGTGTAGATAGTGTAGTGCAAAATGTAATGAAAAAAAATGTCTCTTTGATTTTTTGACAATCAGACCAAAAATCATTTCATTTTGTAAGACCAAAAGTCTTAAGACTTGTGTGATAGTGTAAAACAGCCTTAAGTAAATATTCAGTACTTGAGCTGATTACTTGTTTTTACAGGTATGCACAATTACATGTGACTTGAAAAGTTGACAAGTCACATGTAAAAAACATGTGGTGTATATGCTTTTTTATATACATATTTGACATTATAAACAATTTTGACATTTTGTTAATTAGAAGCAATGAATAGGTCCTTCAAATTTTAATTTCAACGTCAAGCGTTTTTTTTATTAATTGCATTTATGACAACCGGTTTTAATTTTCATTCTTATTGCATCATAACTTTGGGATTTTTTTTATCGTTCACTTTTTCTAAACAAATTTGCAAACTTTGGTTTGGAATTTGTTGTTGCTGCCTGTTCAACGGGGTTGAAAAGGAAAAGCAAATTGAAAAGAATTTAAGTTTGGTAAGAGATAAATACATATACTCACGGTTTAACAAAGCTTGCAATTAATAAACTTGGGGTGTTAAAATTTGATTAACTTATTTATTGAAAAAAGTGGAGTTAGCGCACTGGTATGAAGGGTTATACAAAAACTGTAATGGCGCTTAGACTTTTTGAAAAATCGGCCACCTTAAGGCGAATTCCCTCTGTCACCCTCTCTTCAAAGTAGTTAAAACCCCTACAGCAGAGGCTCGATGTCCAGATCAAGAAAATCATCCTCCTGATCTAAAAGCATTTCCTCAGAGGGCGCATCAACATTTTCCTTCAAATTGGCTTCGATGAGCAAAAATACATTGAAAAAAGTTTGACAATACAAAATCTTAAGTTTTAAAAAAATAATTTATAGTTTAAGTTTTTATATTCACCTATTTACATACATATATATGTAGGTGTGTTTCACAAGATCTCGGGCATGTTCGGACTAATGAGAGTAAAATGAAAATTACTCTCTAAATTTGCCGAAACTACACAAAATTGCTGGAACGCAAAAAACCATTTTTGCACTTCAAATATCGGGTGTTTTTTTCAGTGGTATAGAACTTCGAATTGAAATAAAACACAAGAAAATCGTTTTAATGACCATCAATTTGGCTTTATTGGAAGGATAATTTTATGCCATTAATGTTTAAATATGATTTCAGGCATGTGGCCGCCGCGGCTGGCTCGAATAAAGCCAATTCTACAGGTCCAATTTTCAACCACTTTTTCGAGCATATGGGGCCGTATGTCGGCAATAACGCCACGAATGTTGGCTTCCAATTCCCCTAACGTTTCTGGTTTGTTGGCGTAGACGAGCGACTTCACATATCCCCAAAGAAAATAATCCAATGGTGTCAAATCACACGATCTTGGTGGCCAATTGACAGGTCCATTCCGCGAAATTATGCGCTCATCGAATGTTTCCTTCAATAAATCGATTGTGGCGTGCGCTGTGTGGCATGTAGCGCCGTCTTGTTGGAACCACAACTCATCCACATTCATGCCATCCATTTCGGGAACAAAATAGTCGGTTATCATGGCTCTATACCGGTCTCCATTAACGGTAACTGCCTCTCCAGCATTATTTCGGAAGAAGTATGGCCCAATGACTCCACCAGCCCATAGAGCACACCAAACAGTCAGTTTTTGTGGATGTAATGGCGTCTCAAGGGTCTCAAGTGGATTCTCTTCACTCCAAATGCGGCAATTTTGCTTGTTGACGTAGCCATTCAACCAAAAATGAGCCTCATCACTGAACAAAATTTTGAGATGAAAATCAGCATCGAGATCAATCTCATTTTCGGCCCATACACCAAAATCACGACGCATTGCATGGTCTCGCGGCTTTAATTCTTGCACAAGCTGGATCTTGTAATGTCGCAAGCCAAGATCTTTGCGCAAAATCTTCCATAAAGTTGATGGACAAAGCTCCAATTGCTGTGCACGGTGGCGAATCGATTCATTCGGGTCCTCTTCAACACTTTGCTCTACAGCGGCAATTGTTTCTTCGGTGCGCACTGTTCGACGTCTCTGCGGATGCGTATTATCACATAGAGTAAACGTAGTGCGAAAACGATCCATGGTTAACCGAATTAATTGCTCTGATGGACGATTATTGCGGTAAACTTCGCGAACTGAACCGTTATTTTCGAAATAAATTTGCACGATTTGCAAGCGTTGTTCTTTTGTCAACCTGTTCATGATGAAATGGCAAACCAAACTGAACATAAATGACATTAGAGTTGCCAGATTTGACCACAAAATGCCAGTTTTATCTCTATTCGAAAAACAAACCTGCAAAAAAAAAACACCCGATACTAATGCTGCTTACTTTTCAAATTAAGATCTATTTAAGTGATTTTAGACGTTAAAAAGTCATAACACAATAAAACCAAAACATTTGCATCATTGTAATTTTTTATATTTTGTTTTTTTTTTTATTAAAGATAAAGGAAAATATGTATGCAATAACGTTTTTACAACTTTAATTTTTTCACAAAAACCTAACATTTTGCTTTTTAATATGTTTTTTATTTAAAACTAAACATTTTCTTTTGCTTGTCAATTTCCTGAATTATTTATCAGTTTCATATGTAAACAAAAACAGCTGATTGTTTTTTCTTGTCCGAACTTACCCAAAGAAAAAGTTCGTGCAAATTTGTACAGGAAATGAAAAAAATTACTCTCTTAATTGCACAAAAATTGTTATGTGGAACGCTTTTGGGTAACTTTGTGCAAGCTCGGACTGTTTCGTTATGCATGTGGAACAGAGCTTATAATTGAACCCAAACGGCAATCTTCTATGAAAAATAGCTTGGTCTCTAAACGTCATTATTATCCCATAGTGCAAGCAGAAAAGTAATTGTGTTTTTAAAAAGTTCAGTAAATAGCTTGTATGTAATCAATTTTGAATTTTGATGTTGTGGTCATTAAACTCACCAAAAAAATTCTAAAATGTTGTTGACATCTAGAAAATGAGGGTTGGGGGTTTAAGCGCTTTGTTGTTTTGATAATTAAAACACAAACAAACTGCATACATTTAAACAATAAATGTGAAACGTGAATGTATGAATGTGTAAATGTTTATGCTGGTTTGTGTTCGGTAGGTATGTTCTATGTGTGGCGGTAAATTTATTTCACTTATCAATTACATGTATATGGATTTCATTATTTTCATGTCCATAAAAAAACTCGCTTATTTGCTTATATACTGCATATTGACGGCGTTATATTCAAATAAAGTTTTGATGGAATAATTCTTGTAGTTTTTTTAATTGAATCAAGTTCAAAACGATATTTATATTAGAAGTTTTTAAGAGAATTTCATGTAAAGTGTGAGCGAAATATTCGTTCACAACACAGTTTCGAATGTTTTTAACCGCAAACTATAATTGCATAAGTTGTAATGCATAAAAGCGTTAAATGCTTATAACAGGTGTAAAGGCGATAAATACTTTCTATACATTGATAATTTTTTGCAAATCTTAAAATTATTTGTAGTTACATAAATAAAATCAAACAATTTCCTTAAAAATAGTGTATTTTTGCGAGTACCTACATTGTTTAGAAAGAATACTGATAATACTCTTGTGTTGGGGATAAACTGCAGATTTTATTCATCTGTGCAAGGAGGTTGTAACCAGAAGTTTAATTATAACTTTTAAGCTTAACAAACTAATTTTTGTGTTGTGTTAAGCAGAGTGCTGGTGTTGAGTGGTACTAGGGTGTTGCAAAAAACCCTGAACTTCCTAAAAAGCTTGCTTAAACTGGCGATGCACTATCCTTTTCAGTCGTACAATTTGTCAAAAAAAAAAATAGTGTGAGCTCATAAAGTACGACAGTGTGTCTTAAAAATGAACTGAGTGGCAGATTTTTTTGACAAGTCTGTCCGATTTGCACATGCTTTAGAACCTTTTCATATAATGATAGATTCTATGCGATCAGAGTTGCATTTTCTTCTAAAGTAGCTGAGTCATTTGAGTTTGCATCTTTTTTGTGGGATAGTGTGGCACTGGCAGCAGATTTGGCAGACATTTTTTTATGTCGGAAAGAATTCCGTCAGGTTTTCGTGTGAATGAATCGATTGACTGTGTAGGATAGTGAATCCCGGCCTTTAACCTTAAAAATATTGCCTTATTTATAGATATCTGAACTTAAAACATAAAGAAAAATATTTACTCATATGTATACACACCCAAAATAAAACATTCATAATGTTCACATGCGTATACCCTGCTGGCAATTAGAATACTCTACTATTGTCCATCGCCAGGATGACTCTTTTTAGTCACCTTAAAAAAAAGCCTGAAAGAAATTAACAACAGCTAAAAGTGTTGCCAGAAGTAGAGAAAAATTCCTACATGTAGGTTTTTCTGTTCTGAAATAATGGCGTAGGAAACAATCATACAGATTTTTAAAATTCTTGAAATTGTATGTGCTTTCTTTTATTTTTGTACCAGAAAATTTTATTAAATGCCTTCTTCAATCATCCAAACCAAGGTTATCACTAGCAAAATTACAAGATACTAGATTTGAATGAAATTACACCTGATATAAAATTAAAGTTTTATTTTATAAAAAGAAAAGCTTTTGCAAACAAACACAAAAATTTCACATAAAGGAGATCAATATTGGTCATACTATTTAGATTCATATATTAGGGTTTCTTCTTTATATCAGGAGAACGGCAAGAGATATATCTTCCAAATCTGGAACAAGCATCTTGGTTATCAAAACATAGTCTTGCCAGATATGAAATACATAAAAATAGTACGTCGAGAAAAAAAGGCAGCACACTACACTAATGTTAAAGAAGTAAATGTTTTTTATTAACTTAAAATTCAGTACTTAAAAAAATAATTAATGTAACTAAAAACAAAAAATATAAAATTCAATGCATAGAAATTCATAAAGAACATAATATAAGAGATCTCAAAGTGTATTAAAAATTTGTTTTTTCATTAATTTCAATTAAAAGTTAACTTCGCTCTTTTCTACAAAAGAAAACATTGAAATAAAAAAGTTTTCAGTTGTTTAAATGACGAAGTGAAATTTCTTTTCAGCAAAAGCTTTCAGATACTAACTCATCAAGTCAATTTAATTTTAGAAAATAATTTAATTACTTCTTCAAAATCATGGACTGAAATGTTTGAATTAAGATTGAACACATTGGAACATACTCACAGACAGACGGCCATCGTTAAATCAATTTCGCTACTCATAATCACCCAGAATATATGTATATGTATGCTTTATAGGGTCTACGATCCATATTGTTGAAATTACAAACGGAATGACAAACTTATATATACCCATTTTACCTTCGGTTAAGATAGGGTTGGCTGACGGCCTAGAATGGCCTGAATTGTCCAGTTTTTTTTGGGTGTTGTCCAAGTTCCAGCTAAAATGCAAATTATCCAGTTAAAAAACTTTATTTAATTTTGAAAAATTACTTTTTGAATAATAATATTTATTATTGTATAGAGCAAAATCCTTTACTATGAAAAAATTTCCAATTTGCCAACAGACATTCCAATCAATATGATCGGTCCAGTTTTTCAAATATGCGATAAATATAACGTACAAAATTTATATAAGCTGATCTCGTTTGCTAGTCATGCCAACTAGCAATACTTTTTTGCAAGGACTTGAGGTATTTCTAAATTTCTTTACTTACAAGAATTCATTCCTATGACCGAATAAAGCCTACAAAATAAGACTAAATTTTGATATAAGTTGCAAAATGTTTCAAACAATTTTGCTTACAACTAAAGTAATAGAGTTATTAAAGATTGCAATAAAATAAGCTTGAACCAAATTTAAATCAAATACCACATAACCCTTTAACCACTGAAAATCAAATACGAATTATTTGATTTCCATAATTTTGATTTTAGGGTGCATTTATGTTGAAAAACACGAGTTTGAAGTCCGTTTGCTAAAAAAATGCTTTTTAAACGCTGTAGGTGAGAAAAACGTAAGACCGTCTGTAGACGGTCTTAGTGGTTAATAGAAAAAAAATTAAAGATGCAGTACTATTTAAAATTATTTTTATTTAAAAAAATTCGAAAAAAAGGCTTTAAAGTAACAAAAAATGAACTACGCATTAATATGGTATTTTGTAAAGCAGTTTTTGCTATTGAAAAACATAAATGAATCTTGAATTTTGTACAAAATGTATGTGTATCTGACTTTTTGGAATGTTTAAATGACTTTTCTAATTTAAATTTAAATGATCATATCTTAAGCTCACAGGATGAGGAATTGCATTCTTTCCAATAGAGCTTCTTATAGCTGGCTCTTCGCCAGATGAAGGACGACCGATATTTCGTTTTCCAGTATAAATACACAGTTCCTTAGCAATTTGTAAGCGAAACTCGTACATAGTAAGTTCTTTTTCTTTTCGGTTGCCATCAGAGTTTTCTTTGTTTTCGGCATTGAGCCGCTACACAAAGTTATTTACGTTACGTTACAAAAAACTATTTTCGCCCTAGCCACTAACACCGTCTACAGACGGTGCACAGTGGGAAATTTTACGAGAAGGCGGTAAAAATTCCATAACTTTTGACTGGATCGGTATTTTTTATGCGACTTTTTTTTTGCTCGATAGGTGCGATGTTAGGCTTTAATTTGCGCTATAAAACGTAAAATTCGACTGATAGGAGCAAAAATGATGGGGAGTTCAAAATGCATTTTCATTTTATTGTTGATTTTCGGTGTAAAAGTTGAATATTTCAAATATGATTTTTTTATTATTTATCATTATTTCTCTTGTATTTTACAACTGATACTTATTTTTTTATTGTCGAACTTAGATCCTGTCAGAAAATGCCAATATTTGGCCCCTGTAAATTTTTTCGTCCCAATATTCACAGGGGCCAAAGGTTGGCTTTTATGGGACGAGACGAGTTGTTATAAGGATAAATCTGAAAAGGAATATTTTGAAAAATGCCCAAATAGCATTCTTGGCTATCGATAACATTTTAGGTAATTCACCTTTTATTTTTGGTTTGAGATGTATGTGTATTTTATTTTTATATATTAATACAAATATATGTATACTTAAATCAAAAACCAATTATAACCCTGTAGGAAGTCAAACCCATTTTTAAGTAACTTCAAACTGGTTTTTTTATAACCACAACTAGTTGATTAAGTGACTTTTTTCCTTGTCGACGACTCATTATTTTAACATGGGCATGTCATAGGCAGTAGTCAATTGGCCATATTTGCATGACTTTTTAACTAACTACTAATTACTTACTTTTCAACCAATTTGTAGTCGGTTTATGCTTAATTATTTAAAACCACTTTTTTCAAATATATTTGTAAACGGTTTAATTTTAATTAATTTTTGTCAAAAAAAATATTACACATACATATATAAAGAAAAATTTTTATAATAAAAAAAAGTTTGATAATAAAGCATCTTTTTACAACGAGGTTTGTGACATTAAATAAAAATTAAAGTACATTTCATGACTTAAAACAGAAGTTATAATGAAAACGAGTAAGATGAATAATATATACACACGAAAGTTTGTACTGCTCATAGAAAATATTAAGTATGGAAATTATTCAGTTTTTTTTCAACACAAACGTTATGAAAATGACGTTTTTTAATAACAGCTAAGGCGTTGCTTAATTCTTTATCTGGGTCATCACAGAACGGCCGAACCGCATCCATTAATGCATCAAAAACTTTTTTATAATCCTTCAAGCGCTTTTTGCCATGAGTGCCATCAATATTCATACAAAGAATGAATTCCAAAGATAGAATTGTTGTTAACGTTTGTTGTCAATTTCCCCTTTAAGCTTAGTACTCTGTTCAAATTTATGAAAAATTTTGAGCAACATTTATTATTTCACACGAAAATTTTGACATGTATCGATGTTACCTATCATGCGAGTTTGTACAATTTGCCGATTTTATTCATGCAAAGTATGCGACATTATTTTGCGTATGTAAACAAACCCCACATGTATTTTACTAAAAATAATTTTTTTTAATAAAAATAAAGTAAATATGGATAAAAAACTGTTACCGGTTGTGTTATATTGATTTTTTATTTCTTATTAAATAATCAGTTCATCCTTTTTTGCTTTTGCTTAAAATTCCACGTGAAATAAGTGCAGCTTACTTTATTTCGCAGTTGTAAAAAAATGTTGCCAGAAACATTTCGGAACTTTTTCATAAAATTAACAGAGTACAACTCTATCAACATTATTTCATAGATATTCCGCACAAGTTTTTTTCATATGCGTTTTGACAGCATTTCACGTGAAATGTTGAACAGAGTACCAGGCTTTAGAGATAATTTCATGGCATTGGTCTGTAAAAAAGCATAACAATTTGAATAATTGAAGCACAGCCGCGAATAACGTTTTAAGTTACAAAATAATAATTTTTCAGGAGAGCAAAAAAACGTTTTTTGACAGGCATCATTATTTGTTTTAAACATTTTTTTTTTTTATTATTAAAAATAATGATAATAAAAACTTTAATGCAAAAGGATTTTAAAACATTATTCCGCACTGCAAAACCATTTCGGTTTCATCATTTTGTTAGTAACTTGTAATGTTCTTCCACTGACTGACACTTTGTACGCCATTTTGAAGGCGTTAAGGTGCATAGTTTTGGTTGATTTGATGTTTAAACTGTGTAAGAGAGTAAGGTCAACGGTTATATGCAAAAAAACACTTATTGCAAAATGTGGCGTTTACAACATTATTCGCGGCTGTGCTTCAATTATAAAAGTAAAGTAGAATAAGAACTCACATAAATTTGCTGATTTTCATCAATTATGAAGTCATTGAGCGCTTTCAACTCCTCGATGGTGTTTATTGGAAAAGCATTCTTAATAGCCACATTGCTTTTTTCCTGGCGAACAAGGCTCACGGTCACTACTTTTTGGGCAGACATTGCTGCCATTATAGTTTAATTTTGAGTTTGAATTGTTTATATGAAAATCGTGATATTTTTGTAGATAATAAATATTTTCATCTCACATGTCATTTCTGAAAATTTCGCATCGAATTGCTTCAAAACTTCAAGGAAACATTGACAAGGCGCTTTTTTATTAATTAATTTTCTGTTATCTGTTAAAATACGTTATATGTAAGTAATTAGGCATATTTTAATGATTGTACAAGACTTACCATCACTGTTCAAATAAATGCGCTTCATAATTGCTTGTATGTATGTATATTTTTTAATGAACTATTTTATAATATACAAAACAATATTATTTTTATTGTAATTTGTTTTTCTCACTTGATATTTCGATTAATATTGAGCACTATTTATCTCAAAGACTTCGTTTGTTTGATTGACATGTGACATTTGACTTCATGGCATGCTTGTTTTACTTACATATTTTGATTTTATTTGTGTTTTTGGTTTGGTATGTTTGGTTGATATCTGCATGAGATTTAAACCAATTTGTAGTCATTTAAAAAAAAAATTAGTTTATAGTTAATTTTTTTTGCAACTGACTATTTTATTTACTACAGGGAATCTATAAACAATTTTAAATTAAACAATATTAGTAAAAATTTCTTTTAAATAGCCTTGGGTTTCATTTTCCAGAAGTTGTTTAGCTTCTTCCTCTAATTCGATTGAGGTTGATTTCCATTTTTGTCGAATACTGGACATATATGGATCTGATGTGCACAACAAAATAGTAATAAGATCTTCATTAGTACAACATCTGGACATTTTTCTTGTGTTATGCTCGCGGAAGAATCTGTAGTCTTTGTTCCTTGTTTCTTGCGCTTCTTCAGATAGATCTCCAATTGGTAGCATATTGTGTTGAACCATTTGTTCCCCATGGTATAAAATTTTATGAACTGTGGTTGGCATATGTCTCCAAGAGTATTTTTTGTTATAAAGAATTGCTGTTTCATTTGCATACTGACCAAATTTGTTTGCATTTATCTTTCTGCTACATGATATAACGTGTAAAATGATCTGGAATCGTCTTATTAATTCAAAATGTACTCCTGTGATAGATGCTGTAGTTTCTGGTTCGGAAAAGAATCTCCTTGCAGTGTTTCCATCATTTGAATTTCCTTCTCCTTGTTTTGGCTGATCAATTATAAGGCCTAGGTGAAGGTATTTTTCTTGAATTTGTTTTTTTGTTTGCTTCCTTTTTTCAACATTTTCTTTGTTTTTTCTCACTGTTTCGCCTACAGGGCCAAATTCAAAATCATAGCCCAATTTAAGAATATGCTCCATAAAACGAATTCTGGTATGAAGAGGGGACATTCCAAATTCGTATGCTTCATTGAAACTATTGTCTTGTGATGGGGGTTGGCTTAATTGACTTGATGTCTTTTGGCATATGGTACAGCTTGACGAAGACTTTGTTTCGGTTAATGCTTGTGCAACTTTTCCATCGATCATTGTAAGGAACATTTGAAAATTAATTTCAATGCATTGGTCATCAAATTTAAATATTGCCGGTTGAAGTTCTTTAATTTGATCTTTCATTTTTCGAGCTTCTTCAGTTATGACATTTCCTTTTTGTAAACAAACTTTATTGGTCTGCAATACTTTGTTGAAGAGGGAATTTCATTTTTCCATACATCCATTTCTGTAACTCTACTGGTTGACGGCTCTAAGCCAATATAAGTTTTTCTTAAACGTAATGGAACTAAAGATACCATGAATAAGTAAGCATCAGATGAGATTTCTGAATTACATTGCTTGTATTGTTTCTGACCAGAGCTTCCATCACATCCCCATTTAGAAAATAAAGTGATGCTGCAATTTTCAAGTTTTTTTTAAACGCTCAGCATCAAGTGTATTTAATAATCGTTCTGCAGTGTGTTCGAGAAGAGCCTGCAATTTTACCTCTGCTGAACTTAAAGTTACACTAATAGCCGTTTGTGAAGGTAAGCACTCTTTTTTGACAGAAACTAAATCTCGATATGCTGGAAAGATACCACAATTTTTTTCATTGGTTCGCTTTCGCAGTTCTGTATACTGATTTTTTGTCAGTTTTCAATCCAAAAATAGTGCAAATGCTTTTTAAAATCCTCTTTGTGCGTTTAGGGTTCGCTTCCACTATTTTTTCAATTATTGCAATTTTTGTTTTCTTATTTTGCCTTGGTTGAATTTGATGCAGAAATGAATCCCTTATCATACTATGAGAAATTTCTTCATTGATATTTGCAAGCTTGCGTCTTCGTGATCTTTCACTGCAATTGTCAATTTGTTTTGCGGGCCGACCCACTTTTCCAGTTTCCTTAGCGGTGATTGACAGCTTCTTAAAAATCAGATCATTTGTTAGCCATTTTTCGTTGCGTAAGTAAAACTTTTTCTTGCTTCTAGAACATTTAAGGTACCGTTTTCTTAATGTAAATAAAAAATTTTTAATTTTTATCTGATGTATTTTGATTTCTTGTTCGTTGCATAATTTAAAGAATGGATTATTCATTATGTGTAACACAAAATCTTTTTCATCTTTCTGTTGAAAATATACATATGCGAGAACTTTATAACTGAACTAAGCCATTGTTTAAACAATAATGAAGGTAAAATTATGAATGCATGCATTTTTATACTCTTGATAGAAGTTTTTTTAAATGATCTTTTGTTACCACTTCTTTGAAACATAAAAACCCTTTAATTTAATTTAATCTTTTATTAGCATTTCTTTGAAACATAAAAAACCCCTGTTTTCACACTTTTTAAAAGGATAACATACAGGCAATAAATTAACAGGTAACATGTAGGTAATTTTCACGTAAAATATAACTGCGTGCTGGTTTTTTTTTACCATTTACCTGCTCTTCCATTTTTTTAAATTAAGTTGCAATTTTCAGGTAATCAAACGATGTAGTTTATGTTGCGGCTATTTACTAATGTTTAACCTTTTAACTTACTCAGAAATCTAACGTGTTAGTCTATTTACCCAGTAAAAACTTCGCCTACAAAATAATGTGTTGAGTAATAAGAAAAACATGAAGACACTTCTTACAATTCTACTGAAAGAACCAATGAATTTTACAAGGGAAGTCCAAAAATGAACGCATTAAAAAGTAAGTCATTATTTTTTTTACTTGCATAAATCCAGAAAAAAGTAGTTATGGAAGTTGTTTTAGATGTAGTTATAGAAGAAATCTACAAATTAATGAGTTAAAGAAGCTATTCATTTTGAAAAAGTAGGCGAAGTTTTTACTGGGTATGTCGCCTATTCGTTTTGCAGCATCTGTTCACCCACAATAAGTTCATAACAATGGCAATACCTTTACCTTCTCCAAATTAATTGATAACCTGACGTGCTAGATCATTTATGTGGCCTGTGGTGCGATTCACTAACTTTTAACGATCCAACAATCGTAACATTTGTCCACATTTATATTCGCTTGCAGTAACGATAGTGTGATTCTGTAATTTTTTTTAACGATAGTACACAGCTGTTTTTTTTGTAATATCTCTGTCTACAAAATGTTAAAAAAAAACGAAAAGCACAAAAGAGAATAAAATAAAAACATATGAAATTGTTCTTAACCCCCCTTGTTACACATATTTTTTCATTTAAAATGCACTGAAAAAGGTCTGGCCAGACTCATAAGTAAGACGAAGGGTTAATTTGTGGTTTTATATTTTTTTTTTGTGAATTTTACATTTAGAATTTTATTTTTGTTCTTAATTTGCTTTCTTTTTGCAAATTTTAAATTTATTATTTTGTTTTTGTTCATACATATACATATGAATATATCTTTGTATGTATGTAAGCTATTTTAAACATAAAAAACATTTTATCGATAAAATAAACACAAACTAAATTATTGTCGCTAAGATAACGACAAAAAAATTGCTTAAAGTAACAGCTGACTTTAAACGACAGCGAATATCGTTAAAAATTTTACAGAATAGCATATTCGATAAATTTTCGTTATACTTATTTTAACGATTCGATTATCGTTATAAAAGTTAGTGAATCGCACTACTGAACTGCTTTATTTGTCGAAAATTCTTTAAGACTCATCTTCTTTAATTTCAGTAATGTTTCCTTGCAGGACTTATTTTTTGAACCGAATATCTTACCTTGGGTCACCAGATGTGTGTACAATGGGGTATAGAAATGTAGGTTAGATTCTGGACTACAAGAGAGTATAGATTTTTTTTGACGCGTTTTGACGGGCAGGACTTATGCTCTATAAAGTAGGAAATTTCCGAGAAATTTTGACATTAAAAAAAAAAATTAAATAGTTTTAGAGGTCGCAGAGTTTAATGCTTTAAACCACGTGTAGCTAATAAAATAAACTAATTCACAAAACTTATTCTGTCAAGAAATCTTAAAAAATATCAATATAAAAATATATAATTCTTACCAGAAAAATTCCCGATTTGATTTAGTTGCTAGAAATATATTTTTTTTTAATTTTTATTTTTACTAATATTGCACCGAATTTTTTTGGCAGTTCTCACCAAAATTTAATTAAAAATGAATATTTCTCTTTAACTTACACAGCGACGATGTTCAAATTAACACTGCTGGCTAAGTAATTTTATGTTTTATAAGAAAGCCTTTAAATGTTTTAGTGGGGGAATCACAGAATTTATAAAATCTAGAATTTTGTGATGGCCGTCTGTACACTCAAAACATTATGCAGTTTAATTCAAACGAATATTCATTTTAAACAAATTAAAATTCATTTAAAAAACGGATCATTTACATTTCATTTAAAACAAATGATTTTTTCCTTAAATTAAAAATTTTTTATTTATTGAACATCATATTCCTTAAAATTTAATAGTTTTTACTTTTAAAAAATATATTTCAAACGACAAAAATCAAACTACATAACAAAATAAATACGGAAAAACATTATTTTTTGGTAGTTTTTTTTTTTTTAATAACAAACATAAATGTTAAAAAATAAAATTATTCGGAAAATAACTATATTTTTATTCAAATTTAACACTACGGAAAACGAATTTAATAACCCACAATCAGTTACTGTAATAATTTTATGAGTGTAGACGGTGTTAGTGGTTAAAGGGATAATAAGAAATGGCATTAGGGACTCCCAGAATTTGATGTCCGATAAAAAGTCACCAAAGGCAAAAATGAAGCCATATTAGCAGTTAGCTAGATTTTATTAAATTGCAACGAGGTTTTGCATTTGCTCTTTTGCACGCCTCATGCTGAACTTAGCTATTGTTATTTTAAGTTGAAATGCGAATTCATTAAATATGCAATTAAATTGTTTTAGTGATTTAAGGAACATTTTTTAATTGTAATTGCGATTATGAAAATTGAAATGCAAACCCCAAAATAAGAACTTTAAAAAAACGTGGCACTGGCATCAATATATTTACATATCGTTGGTCTCATGTGGAAGGGCCCTTACTCGATTTTTTCGTCAATTGAGTTTTTTTAGTGATTCCACTTCACAAAATTATCATGCAATAGATAGAATAAAAAAAATCACGGTTTTACATTAAATTTTGATACCTACAGTTTATATGTTAGTTAAGGCCTTTCTAAATAAGACCAACGACATGATACACTTGTATATTGCTAACGAAGTCTTATTTTCTCGTTATGGTTATTTCTAAATCGCACTCGAAATAGAAAATGCTTGCTGGGTATGCCTATTCAATAGTAGAGGGTACAAAACTTTAAGGCGTAATGTTCTTTCTGAATTTTTGTATGGCTCTAAATGTGTATCTGTGTGTATATCGATGCAACACGTCTGCAAAGAATAAGGAATTAAATACAACAAAAACAGTACAAAAATAATTTAAGAAAAAAGAAAACGAAATCGACGATTAACGACAACTCAAGACTACAAAAAAGCGAATAGCCAGTATAACTCCAAAGAAAGACGCACATACACTTCCATTCGACAGAAAGATTGCAAAAACAAACAAAACAACAACGATATTCACGAAAATTAAAAAATAAAAATTATAAAAAGTTAAACGAAGAAAACATGAAATTTAATAAAAAGTAAAAAAAAAATACACAAATTCGGACGAAGAATGAAAGCAACACACACATGAAATTTGCGAGAATTTTGCAGCGCAGACTATAAAAGCTAAAAGCTATTTTAAACTCGAGTTTATTAAAACGAGTGCTGTGCGAGTGTCAAGATCAATCGGTCGATGTTAAACGGACTCAACGACCAAAAAAAAAAACAAAAATAAAATATATTAAAAATTGACACATAAATATCTGTACATATGTATGCATATATGCATAGGTACAATAACGATAATGGAACAAAAGTGAAATTATTTTCAAAAGGAGGCAACGCCCTGTTTTTTCAGTATATTACTTTTAAAAGATTGAAAAAATAACGATTTTAAAATAGTGAAAAACATACTCAATTAAAAGTTTTGCATACATATGTAGGTACAATAATTTGATATTGATTTTCTAGTGTATCACTATTATAGTGATATATGCAGTTGTTTGCAGGTTTATCTAATACCTGTTACCGGCACTATTTTGTTAAGAAAAAATCACACATACCGTCATCGAATCTCAAACAGTAATAGAAAACAAAAAGAAATCCAAACCAAAATAAAAAGAAAAAAAACCATTAATAGTATTCCACAAATAAAATAGACAAAAAAAAAAAAAAAACAAGAAAACAAGTAAATAAAAATTGAAAGTGTTCTACTGACACGAATTTGTTTTACCGGTGCCAACACTTACAGCAACAGCAACAACAAAAAATAGAAATCGCCTTGGCAACAAGAAACAAACTGCAACATCCACGATCACTCAACTGACTAGATTCTTGTAAATTCTTCGTTTATTTACGATCTCACACACCTAACTAGGGGGGATGTTAAATGTTAAACTAATAGAAAAACAAACAATGCCAAGGCAATTCAAACAGATGCTAATACAACTCAAGAGGCTTACCCAGCAAACAATAACTCAATTTATTTTATAAATAACTTAATTTTTTCTTTGATATCAAAATTTGTATCAAACTTTTTTTAAATGCTAAGACTGTTATTCGTGGATAATTTTTTTATAAAACTTCGTAAATGTATGTCTTGAAAGTTTGCTGGGTACACTAAATACGGAGAAATTTTAACAAACCTAAAGTGGAAGTCGAGAGAGACATCAGACATTATTTCTTTGCACCTAACGTTATTACACACAGACAAATTCAAATCAAGTACAAAATAATTTCAAGTACATACCTACATATGTATGCTTATCCAAAAATATCAAACACAGCAACATAAAGGCATGTTTCTCTTGGCATTGACTTAAAAGTGATTTTTTTTTTTTTAACTTATCCGGTTTTTACTACATAATTCGTGCAAAAAAATCATAAAAGATTAAAGAATAGAGATTTTACACATTTGGTAATTGTAATAACTCAATTTTGTCTTATGTGGACTTAAGCTACTTTTCTGTTGGGGAATTCAGAAGGTGTCATCAAGTCATATGTATGTCTTAAAATAATAACATGAACAAATACGACTGCTGTGAACAACCCTTCATAATTCAGTGTGCTATTTTGAATTTAAATCAGCTGATTTAAAAAAAATATAAAAATAAATATTGAATAAAAATAAAAATATTTTTTAATTCTAATCCATGAATTAATAAATTAAATAAGATCTTATCTGAATATTTTCCATTTTATAGACGCAAATCACAAATAAATTTTATTTTATTTGTTAACCAAACATCAGAGTCCTAAGCCGATATATTTTGACGCCGCAAGTGTTTTGTTGCGAAAATTGCCAGCCGCAGGTTAAATTCGAATATTAGCCGGATAAAACTATACCATCAACGGCGACGGCATAGCCGCTCAGTGCAGGTCTCTTCTGATTTATTACGATAGCATAGTTAACATAGCAAGCAAAGTTCTATTTATTTAAGACACTTTTTGTTTACAAAGCAACAACAATATTCTAAACCATTGTAAAATGTTAGAACATTATGACAATTTATTATGATAGCACCCATATATATGTATACCTATATATAGGTAGGTATGTATTAGTGCTGATATACTATCGATATTTATCGATAGTTCAGATTTCACTATCGATATATCGATATTACTATCGACTGAATGTTTGTACTTGTGCAGGAAAACTTTAATTATTTTTGTATAAGGCTACAGTCCGTTGTTTTTATCACTTTATTGAATATATGAGAAGTTTGTATATACGCACGTTATTTTAGATGGCAGTTTTTTAAAAATTGATAAGTATCTTTCTGAAAGAACCGAAGTAACAGGGATTATAAGATATTCCATTGCAACTTTAAAAATTTTTCTAAATTCTAAACCCAAAAAGGTAATCAATAGGGTATTCATTTAATCGGGCTTTTGCTTTAATCGGTTAATCGCTCGATTAATTAACCGAGGTTTTGGTTTAATCGGTTGATAATCGGTTAATTTTGTTTTTGATCGGTTAACCGATTAATAATGTTTTTCTTATAAATTTAGTAATTTCATTAAATAAAAATGCAAAATTTTTTATTATTTGGAGTTTATTAGTAAAAAAAAAAACAACAATAACAAAACAAACACAACATTTCTTGATCTCAAACGACCAAACAAAAAAATAATTCATAAATATGGATTTAGGCGATTCTTTTCATTTGTTTCGATTAAACTTCACTTGGAAAGCACTCTTTCATTTATCGTAGATGTTGGAGAAATCGAATGTAACGTATAATATCTGTGGCATTTTGACAAAACATCTTAAATCAAATTTAAAAAGTTGAAAAAATGTTGTTAATCGTACAAATTTTCATTCAAAAAATATTTTTGCTTACGTTTTTAAAATTTTGTATTACAAACGAAATTATTCTTTAATTTCGGTGTATTTAATTATTTCATGAAAATCATTTTTTCACCGAGTTTGTTTTAAAAACTTTTTTGCTATCTTTTCTCTACTTAAGATGTTTTGTCAAAATGCCACAGATATAGAAAAACTAAAAATCTTCCATTATGCCATTTAAGTCCTGTTTTAATTTTTTTTAAATTTTTAACACTTCTAATGGTTTAGTCTGATTCTGTTAAAAGGTTGTTTGCGTTATTATCAAAAGTCTCTTCTGTTGTTAGGTCATCATATGACTCATCCTAGCAAAGCTCAGCACAGAACATTTTGCAAAAAATTTATTTCCGAATTTCTAAGTTTCTTTTTGTACTGTACTTTAAGAATGTAGGAAATATATTGTATGAAAAAATATTTTCTTATCACATAACTTTTGTATATGAGATGAAAAAAATAATTAAAAATACAAAAAAAAATATTATGATCTACAAAAAAATTCAAAATTTTGTTACATCGGTTAATCGGTTAACTGACTGAAATTAATCGGTTTAATCGTTAATCGAAAATAGCCAATTTTAAATTAACCGATCAGTTAATCGGGTATTAATTAATCGGTTAACCGATTAACGGTTAACCGAATGAATACCCTAGTAATCAACCTAGCGGACTTACCCTCTTATGGTCGTTCATTGTTTTGTCCTATGCTTGAATTTGCATTTGGATTTGCATTTTTTCTTTACAGCATTTCAAAAATATTTGACATTACAGTCCCTATATAAACATGTACAAATTTCGACTTAAAGGCCTTTAATTAGCAGTAAGAAGCACTGCTAAGCAATCCATACCACTTGTCATTCTTGTTGTTTGTATTCATTGCTGTAATTCAGCGCGAATTAATAATAGCAAGTAAAAATTTGCGGCAAAACTCTGTGTGTGTATAGCTGCTGTTAGATGTCTTCATAGCTGTATTTTAAATAATAAAAATATCTATATTTACATTTTTCCTATCGATATATCGATATTTTAAGACTATCGATAGTCTATCGATAGTTTCCCAGCACTAGTATGTATGTATTTAAGAATTTGACAACATTCAAATTAATTAACTAGAGCTTAAAATAAAATAAGAGTTGTTTATGTCAATTATGGCTTGGGCTTTTAATGGTTCTATCTACTAATAAATACAAAAAAAACACTGATTTTCAAACGAGTTTGTCTAAAAACAGCTAAATTGATATTTTTGCTTTAGTGTAGATCAGTAATAGGAATTTGAAAAACTGAGATCGTACTGAGCAACAAGCCTTAGAGTACTTTAAACAACATGTTGGTACTTTTTTCGTTAAAAAAACATGTTAAACAAATACTTAAGTTCTGAGTTCTGTCGCTTCAAATGGATTTGCGAAATCGTCTATCTCCGCAAAAGTTGAATTAATTATCTCTTACACTATTTTTTTGTTTAAAAATTATTTTAATTCTTGTTAATTTTACCTTGAATTCAAATTTAACTCGTTGTTTTTAAATTCTTTTTAATATCAATTTTATATTTTAATAATCTCTGACACTGTAATTTTGTACAATAAAAACATTACTCTACTTGAGTTTTGTTAATTTAAACTTGAATTTTATATTCGTGTCGGTATCGATATTTCTTTTTAAGTATCGGTAAAAGAGAGTATCGTTAATTTCCTATTGTCAAGGTTCTTATAAGGTGTCCCAAAAATAAATATTATATAGTTTCTTCCAAGGCGAATTTACTCCAGGTAAGCTCAACTCGTCAGCCGTTCATCAGCTGTATCCACGGCGAATTAAAAAAATGGTGAAACGTCAAAATATTGTTTTGTTTCTATACTGAAATTTGACAACAAGTCAGAAAATTGCAAAAACAAAATACATGGAGTTAATTCGCCTTGTTTTGTAGTTGTAGAGTTGCACTTACCTGTTATAAATTCGCCTTGGTTTCTTCTTTGGAAGGTAATTAACATCGTCAACTCATGAAATATTTTGCTGAAAAAACGATTGCGAAAGTTTGCGCGGCTTAAATATATCTCGGTTAAAGCAAAAGTTGCAAAAATATTAAATAATATTTTATACAATATATGTGCTAAAATCCCTATGTCTTAGAGGTAGTAAATACCTGATGTTGTCAAAGCAGATCGTATCTTCAATCAGAGTCAAAAATAGGACATTTTGCTCCATGCTTTCAAATATGTGGGGAAAAAAATCAGACACGCATTTTGAGCGGCTTATGTCTACCAATAACAAGAGGTGTATTACCACGGCGATAACGACATTCATTTTGCTCGAAAGTTTTTTCGAAAAGTCCAAAAATCAGCTGAGATAACTAGACTGCAAGCTATTCTTTTTTCCACGTGATCTTAGATGCAAATACATAATTCAAACGTTTAAATTAATGTTGATAAATTTGAGCAGTACGTGAAAATAACAAGAGAAAATTATACATAAAAAATATCCATGGTAACCAATGTCTGTTAAAATGCACAAGATATTATGCAATGGAAAGGATATTTTCTTTCCTTGCATTCTTTCCATCGGGCAACTATCTGAGGAAGTTAAAGCAAGAGGCGCGAAATAAGCACAACAAAAAATATAAGGAATTATTCACTCGACAAATCTCCAGAATTAACACGAATACTGACTTATTTTATAGACTACTTTTTTCGGCAGATTCTTTTATTGTTAGCCTGAAGAGTTCATTCAAAACTAAACGCAGCAAAATCTCACCAGAAATACTTATTTTATTAGAAGACCCGAAATAGACAGTCCGGAAGAAGGATACTACCATGATCCATCAAGTGACTCTGAATACATTTCTGAACATGACTAGCCTTATATCGCACCCTTTGAGCGAAATTATCGTATGTTACAAAAACCAAATTTTACAGGGCAGCCATTTTTCTACTTTTCTCTGCTTTCGCTTGCAATATTAAAATGAAAATATACATTAAATTTTTGGAGCAAAGAAGTGGAATTCGCCTACAATATTTTGTCAGTGACGTCTCTTTGAATGTAGAATAAGATTGCATCAAAAACTCAATTTCAAAATAAATTGGCATATACGATGATTTCACGCAAAGGGGTCATATCATTTTTTGTATTATGTTATCTCCAAAATTGCGACCTGTACTTTGCGCACAAGATTACATGGACAGCCAGCCAGCCGGACGGACATCGTTAGTTCGACTCAGAAAGTGATTCTGAGTAGATCGGTATGCTTTAAGGTGGGTCTAGGACCACTATTTTAAGGCGTTACACACATCAGCACAAATGCATAATACCCTCTCCACTATTGTGGTGTGGGTATAAAAATAAAAAGTCTTTGAATAACGAAAATTTTAAATTATGTAGGTATAATTAAGTTGAAGAAAAATTTGGCTTGTAAAAATGGCTAAAAAATATGGCTAATGACTAAATTTGTTTTTCATGGCTAAACGAGATGAAAAATGTGTAAATCTAACCACTAAATGGCTAAATTGGCAGCACTGAATGTAGTGAAAGACAAAAAAGAAAAAAGCTGGCCGAGACTTTTAGAGCGGAAAGACTTTGGTATTTCGTGAGCAAAACAAAACGAAATCATACTGGGAAAAACAAATTTAACGTAGGTATATCGCGTACAACGGTTTATAGGCGCTGCAATAACGCTTTACAAAGCACAAACAACCAAACTCATTTACAATTTTCTATTTTTGCACGATCAAAAAGATTGTTTTTGCGACAATAGCCATATCTTAAGCGACTATTTCTTTATGTTTGCTTTTGTTTTTGGCTTGGGTGGTTCAGTTGACAGCGGTCGATCAAAAAATCATTGAACTTGACCTTGCCAATTTGACTCTCCGTTTTTGCGTTTTCTATCTTTCTACTAAATACGATTCTTGTTGCTGCCCGAAAAAATTCTTACCAAAAACACAAACAGATACGTATGAAAATTAAATGAATTAATTTGTATTTGTTTATTTTTTAGCTATTGTTGTTGTTGCTGCTGTTTGAATCAACGCCAAATTTCTTGTCGTTTTTGGTTCGTGTTAAAATGCGCATATTTAAGTTATCGCATGCAATAAGCAAATAAAAATAAATAATTAAAAAGTGAAAGTGAAAAAACTAACTAAAGCGTTTAAACTTAAAAGTTTTTTTTTACATTTTTATGTTTGAAATATAAATTTTATCAAGTGCCATAACCTACCTATAAAGGAAAAAAAATTCTTGGTATAATTCTAGCCTCTACTAGGCTTTGTCTGTGTTCTGTGAATTGGGTTTTGCATTTAATTAAATATTCAGACATAGCCTAAAAGAGGTTAGGTGAAACAGGAAATAAATCAACGATTTTCTTAATAGCTAAAGTGCATATTCCTAAATTATAACCAAGTGTCAACTTTTTTAAGCACCTATTTAAGTTATTCACAGATTATTACTTTCAGCATAAAAAGTTTACACTTAATTATGTTCAAAGCTGTAACTAAATGCCAACTAACTAATACATTCAAAGAAAAGCTGATTGATATCATTCTATAATTTATTTCAAAAGTACAAAATTTTTGAAGTGATAGAAGATATTTAAATAATATCAGATAAAAACATTCATTTCTACTGCATCCAAAAAACATCCATACAAAAAAAAATAAATAAACCAGAGATGTGTTCTTAGTCGATAAAATTCTATTGAATATAAAGGATTTTGTTATTCGTGCTTAATTCCCAATTTTTATTCTTGATAAAAACTCTGAGATTGTTGACAGGATAAGCTATTCAATGCGCATTTCACTGGTTGCTTAGGCCAGATCATCAGGAAACTTCATCCAAAGATTTTAGAAAAACTAAAGATATTAAACCAAATAAAACTGTTAAGCGTTTAAGAATTAAATGCAACAGTTCTACTTGTAATAATATCAAAGTTTAAACAAAAACGTAAACTTCTGTGTTTTTATCAAGCATAAGATTTGGGAAGTCACGGATAACAAAAGCTTTTAAATTAAAATTTTGTATTCCCAAAAATTATTTTGATAATAAACAGGCAAGTGCACGGCTTAAAAAAACTAAAACTGGCAACATGCTTTATTATTTAAAGCAGGTTGTTTTTGTTGTTATTTTGTTTTTTCTTATAGCCTTTTCACACTTGCCAACATTTAACATTTAGCATCAATTTGCGAAAATGTTGTAATTTTCCCATAAGAAATACATAGGGCTAAAAATCAAAATTTTTCAACATTTTTACAGAATGTTACTATCTCCTTTTGTTCCCTTTTACATTTTTCGATTTTTTTAGTGTCATCACTAGAAAAGTGGCAATAAATTCTGTTATTATTATGGCATCACTGACAAAGTGGAAGTTGCTTTGAAAGCAGCGTTACCATTTCTCAAGTTTTTCCCTTTTTGCAAGCCTTATTTTGCTTAAATTATTAAACGAAATGGATTAGAAATACATTTTGGTGTTATCTTTTGAAATGTTGGCACTTTTGTAGAAAAAAAGTATTTAATAAAAAGTTTTTTTTTCAGAAATAGTGAAATTTTTTATTGACAGTAGATGTTAGATGTTTCAAGTGTGAACGCGTATTTCATATTTTCAAAATTTTCCATGTGTTCCTCCGAAATGTATGCAAGTGTACAAAGGGTATTAACCTACTTACAACTACAATTAATGTTGTAAGAATTCCAACCAATTGTAGTGGGGAATGTATATATATATATATGTCCTTTATTTATTTAAATACAATATAGATACAGCGATATAACATAAAAATACTTAAATAAATTGTTCACGAAGAACATAGGGCGTCAACGAATTGTCTTCATCTAATTCTGTCTCTGGCAAGTAGTTTAATTTCGTTCCAGGATATTCGAGCTGATTCATGTTCGTGTCTTATGCACCTGATCCATGTATTTCGTGGTCGTCCTGGTTGTCGTTGACCTTGAGGGTTCCGCTCAAGTGAAGCTCTAGCAATATCACTTGCAGGTCGCCTTAAAATATGACCAATCCATGTCCATTTACGTCTCCGTATATCAAATTCGATGGAACTACAATCTGCCAGATTCCAAAGATCCTCATTGGATATCCAATTCGGCCAGTATACACGTAATATCTGTCTCAGGCACCGATTCACGAACGTTTGGATTTTCTTCAAGGTCAGTTTTGTAAGGCTCCATGAAGTGCAGCCATATAGTAGGACAGATTTAACGCTACAATTGAATATCCGTAACTTCGTTTTCTGTGAAATGTTGTTAGCGCGCCAAATTTTGTACAATTTTAGGAACGCACCACGGGCCTTGTTGATTCGGTCACCAATATCGGCTGCAGAGTCACCGTCTTTCGCAATTTTACATCCCAAGTAGTTGAATGATTCAACAGCTTCCATAGTCGTACCATCAACAATAAGTGGTGACGAAATATTGGTACCAATACGCATCAGCTTTGATTTTTTGAAGTTAATTCTCAATCCTACGTTTTTGGCATTTTTGGAGAGTCTATTTATCTTTGCTTCAATATCTACAAATCGGTGGGCCATTAGACATATGTCGTCGGCGTAGTCTATGTCATTAAGGTACTCCATCATGTTCCACCGGATGCCAGTAGGAGCCTCCATGTTAGTTTTTTCCATAACACAGTCTAACAGAAGAACGAATAATGTAGGGGAAAGGATACACCCTTGTCTAACGCCTGTAACGTTTGTGTACGGTTGGCTTTCTCTTCCGTTGAATCGGACCTTGCACTCGGCGTCTTTGTACAGCTCGCGTATTAGGGTAACGATTTTTCAGGTATTCCTTTACCAATTAACGCAGACCACATAGAACTTCGGGTTACTGTATGAAAAGCACGTTCAAAATCTACGAAAAGCAGGTATAGGGGTGTGTTGTACTCTTCCGATTGTTCAATAATTATGCGTAGAGTATTGACGTGATCGACACATGATCGTCCAGGCCTAAAACCAGCTTGTTCTTTACGCACAATTTGCTCAACAGCTGGTGAAATCCGCTGTTGTATTAAAGTTGCCATCACTTTCCCTATTGAGTTAAGCACAGTAATACCACGCCAGTTTTTACACTGAGTTAGGTCGCCCTTTTTAGGAATTGTGACTACGACACCTTCTTTCCATTCTACAGAAATTTGGTTGTTGAGCCAAACAGTTCTAATCAGTGGGGTGAGAACTTCTGCTAATGTATCGGAACCATATTTTAATAGTTCTGCAGGTATGTTATCGGGACCAGACGCTTTACAAGTTTTAAGCTTGTTTAGTGCCGCCGCAACTTCAGAACAAGTCGGAGGAACAGTTGAAATATCTCTTCTTGGATTGCGTCGTGTAGAAAGCATAACCGGCTCATCGTGGTTGGTATTGTTTACAGTTGAAGGCTGTGATGAGAAATGTTCGCGCCACCGTTCTAACTGTTGCTCAGTTGTTGTTAGATCTGAACCATCATTTGCTTTTAATGACATAGTACCTCGGATGTTGTTGTCACTCATCTGTTTTATAGCAGAGTAAACTCCGCGTAGATTGCCTGTATTTGATGCTTTTTCGGCTTGTTCCGCTATATTGTTAAAACATTTTTCACGGTCGGCCCGTACCATATAGTTTACTTTTCGAGCAGACTGGCGGTATTCTAGTTTTGCTTGTTCTTTTGCATTAGCAGATTTAGCTTGCATTCGTGCATTACGAAGACGTTTGCGGTTTTCAATCTCATCCCATGATTCGGAGCTGATCCACGGTTTAATTTTATTCTGTTTAAGCCCAAGAGTTGATTTTGCGGTATTCTTGCAGGCTGTAACTACGTCTGACCACGTATGTTGGTCGTTTTGTGCCAGGTTGGTTCTTAAGTTTTGATTAAATACGGTTGAGACTACTGGGTCGTGTAGGCGCGATATGTTGTATTTATCGACTTTTCCTCTTGCACCAGTTACGGCCGCAGGTCGAAGACGGAAAACACCTACGAGTAAGGAGTGGTCGCTGGCAACGTCGGCACCTTGCCTAGCTTTAACATCCATAAGAGAGCCCAAGAAAAGCCTACTGACAATAATATGGTCAATTTGGTTAAAATTTTTACCATTTGGAGATTCCCATGTATACTTATGGATATTTTTGTGTGGAAATTTGGTTCCGCTAATAAAAAGTCGATTACGAGCGCAGAAATCAACCAGTCTATCACCATTATTATTCCGTGAGGATCCCAGGCCATGCTTGCCCATTACCGCCTGTAGGTTGTCGTTGTTGTTTCCTACTTTGGCATTTAAGTCACCCAAAAATATCTTAATATCTCCTGCGGGCAAAGAGCTAACAGCATAATCAAGTTGCCCATAAAAATCATCCTTAACACTCTCGTCGTCAGGGTCGGTTGGTGCGTTGCACAATGGAAATTTTACGAAATTTACAGTTGAACCTTGCAGTTAGTATACGTTCGGAGACCGCCCGGTATTCTAATAGGGCATCTCTGGCCTTTGGTGACAGCAACAGGCCGACTCCGTTAATCTTGTGGGTGGTGTTTCCGGAATAAATGAAACGGTGACCAGAAGGCAACTGCGTTGTGCCATTGTTCAGCCAGCGAACCCCACTTAACCCCAGAATGTCTAGTTTGTATGAGACCATTTCCTTACGCACTTGCTCTAGTCTCGATGTTTCAGAGAGAGTTCTTATATTCCATGTACCAATCATAAACCGTTGTTTAAAGCCAAAAGTCGTCATCGGGGGGGATCGTTATTATTTAAATTTGTTGGCGTTTCTGTAATCATACGAGTTTAGGAAGATATACAGGTGAGTTTCAGTGACTAAATGTTATCAGTTGTCACCTATTTTCCTGAGACGCGTCGGCGTAAGCCTGCACTCAGGATACTCAGTTCTGAACGCCTTTTCACTTTAGCTGTCATCAGTCGGGTGCCTGAATAACATTTCCAGGGAACACTTGGTCTAAGACCGGAAGTTGTGAGATGCTTGGGAATTTCAGACAAAGGAATCGCTTCTTGCTATCCCCAAGTGGATAGCAGACAGAAAGCTTTCAACCTCTGTGAAAGACCCCGTTCCCCAAAGTGGGGAATGTAAGAAAAGATAAACTCACTGTTTATCGTTGATGTTTTTGTTAAAACTTTGATATTGTTACAAGTAGAACTGTTGCTTATAATTCTTATACGCTTAACAGTTTTATTTGGTTTAATATCTTTAGTTTTTCTAAAATCTTTGGATGAAGTTTCCTGACGATCTGGCCTAAGCAACTAGTGAAATGCGCATAGGAATAGCTTATCCCATCAACAATTAATTTCATTGTTTATATCAAGAATAAAAAAAGCAAACTAAATAATTATTTCCTTTAGTTCCAATATTTATGATGATTTTAACACCACATTTTACAAAAAACGGTTTTTTGCTATGTCTATTAGTATAATTAGTTCATTTTGTGATATTAACGCCAATTTAAATCTCACTAACTAATAACAAAAGTAGTGGTTATGCTTATTTGGTCAAATATTTAATAAGTGTGACCGTAGCTTAACAAAATCTTTTAAATTAAAATTTTGTATTCAAAAAAATTACTTTGATAATTCTATTGAATATTTTTATTTTTACAAGTCCTTATTTTAATTGATTTATATACTATCAGCGATGCCAACTTGGTGCTTTTTGATGCCTCAGAACGCTAAAATTTTAGACTTAGTGCCAAACTAAGAAAAAGCACTAACTTGGTGCTTTTTCAATTTTTTGTTAGTGCCTTTAGTACTTTTTACAATTTTTATTGTTTTTCTACAATTTTTTACAATTATATAGATGATGATTCAGATGAGCTTTGCTATTTGGGGTACAATTTTGAGAAGGCCTGTAAAGATTATAAGATTTCAAATGATGAAAAGAAAGTTGTATTCTTTTTACCAATAATTCTATTTACGAAGTTAGAGCTAGGAAATTTTACAAAACGTTGCACTATTAAGGGTTGACAACATATTAAGTCATCGTAGTAAAAACGATGTATTTGTTTTAGGTTAACTTTTTTTTAAAGATTTTAACACTGTTTAAAAAATAGAAAATGGCTTGGAAAATATTAGGAATTGTGAATGGAAAAATAAACAACGAACATATCTTTTTTGGATAGAAGTCAACGATGTTAATTGCCCAATTTTGTTTTAAGAATTTCAAGTTTTCCATACTCGAACGTTGACGTTGAAAGAACATTTAGTTCCATGAACTACAGTAAATCCAAAATCGGAAACCTTTTATCCTTAAACTCTGTTAATTCAATTCTTCACGTTATGTGTGGACTTCGTCGACATAATTCATGCTGTAATGATTACACTCAACCATCTAATGTCTGTAGAGATCTTTCTTCCAATGAAACGTAGAAAAAATCAAAATAAATATTATTTTAAAACTGTTTTATGGCCAAATTCAAACTCAGCTGATGATGATTCAAATGATTTGGATGATATTATTTTTTTGAAGATAATAATATATTATTATAAGTATATTCAATGTTTATATACAAATGTTAATATATTTATTATTTAATTTTAAATGAATATGGTCCCACATCAACGCCGTCGCCTTTTTTTCAATATTGGAGGAGGTATATAATATTCGGCACAGCCGAATGAAACTTATTTTGTGTTTAATTGAATTGTTAAAAATGGCTTAGTGCTTTTTTTTGCTCGAAATGGTGTTTTTTAGTGCTTTTTTAAATTTTAAAGTGCTTTTTGCTCTCAAAAAGTTGGCATCACTGTATACTATTATAACCAAAAATTAACCTTTTTAGAATTTGTGTTAATTCTTTAAAGAACAAAAAATGGGTTTTTAATAGTTTGATAAGCTTTTCAATTAATTTTCGAATAAATCGTACAAAAAATTATCGACATTTAATTCGTCTTCGTAGTTTCTCTTTATTGAAAGATAGTTGGGCACCATAGGCCCCTATTGGCTTAATAATAGCTTTATAGAGTGAATGTTTAATGGTTTTAGTTGTGTGGATTTGGATTCAATATGTTGAGACCAGGTAAGGCGACGATCAAGGTGTAAACCAAAATATTTTAAATAATTTTGTTCGAGGATATTTCTCAAGTTGAAAGTAATTTGTACGCATTTCGTTGGATTTACTTTTATTTTCCATTTGTTAAGCCACTTTTCGAGTTATTTAATATGAGCCTGCAGACAACTAGAAGCAATTACTGAATTTTTACGTACGCTTACAAGTATATACGCTGTCTTATCTGCAAAAAGGTTGACGTGTGTATTAGGTTATTTGTGGACATATCTGAAGTATATAGTATGCGCTGCTGCAATTTTTTACTTACTTTACTACAAATTAACATTCCAATAAATAATTTCGCAGTAACTTGTGGCTATTTTCGGATAAAGGAGCCTATTTTATAAAAAAGCCCATCATGCCACACTTTGTCAAAGACTTGAGAAATGTTTATGAAGAGTGATGAGCAGTAGTGTTTGTCCTCGAAAGCCTTTCTGATAAGAGTAACTATGCAATGAACCGTTCATCAGCATGGATTCCAAAAGGATCATGACGCCATGTCCTTTAAGAATCCAAACTGTTGAACGGGAATGATGTGGTAGTCGTTTAGATATGGGGTCAATACATTTAAATTACTTTCACAAAAAGCTTTGATAAAATTAAAAGTAAACTTACCGGACGATAAGATGACACTTGACTAGCTTCCTAACATGGTTTACGTTTTATAATTATTTCCGATATTGCCATTGGAATTATTTGGTTTTAGTTTTTATTTTATTCTGAAGGTAATGACGAGAATCGAATTTGTATGGTAGTTATGTCTGGTACAGAACAGAGAATGGCTTTCTGCGATTGCAAAGCAATCGCAGTAAATGAACACCAACAAATACACTCGCTTGCGGTCATACAATCAAACTTGCGCAACCGCAAACATTCGCTGCTGGTCTGCAGTCATTCAAATAATGCACATCGAGCTTTTTTATTTATTCCATCGTTTAGCTTCGTTTGTCAATTTAGTTCTTTGTGTGTTTGGTCCGACAATGATTGTTTTGGCAAAAATAAAAAAATATAAACAAAAAAGCCAGAAATCAAGCAATTATTACTCATGTAGACATTCAGCAGTTACTATGTAGTAGTGCTGGGAAACTATCGATAGACTATCGAAATGATCGATAGTCTTTAAATATCGAAAATATCGATAGGAAAAATATAAATATCGATATTTTTATTATTTAAAATACAGCTATGAAGCAGAGAATAGCTTTTTGCAATTGAAAAAAATCGCATTTAATTAACGACAACAAATACACACGCTTACGGTCATACAGTCAAACTCGCGCAACCGCAAATATTCGCTGCTGGTTTGCAGTCATTCATATAACGCACATCGTGCTTTGTTATTTATACAATCGTTGCCTTCGTTTTTTTTTATAAAGATTCTAAGTGTTCTGAGCGCAAATGATTGTTTGGTAAAGAAACAAAAAATACAAACGAAAGAGCCAGAAATCAAACAATTATTACTCATGTATTTATTCAGCATAACTACCTATGTAGTACAAGAAAAAAAAATTTAAATGAAACTAAACACACATACTTATGTAGGTACACACAATTTCCATAGAAACAAAAAGTACAGTAGTAGTAGTAGTAGGTACAATGTATTTTTGTTATTGTTGTTTTTATTGTTGTTAATTTTGAAAAAGCGTCTCATCGTTGTTTATTGTTGTTGTTGTTAATGTAAACAAAAGTATAGAGAATGTGCTCTTTTGAATTTATTCAGTTGTGTTATATTGCGTGAGCAACAAAAATGCAAATAAAGCACTTTCAATAAAAAACGAATAAATGAATATATCGAATGTGTACGAAAGGAAAAAAAAAAATTACCAACGTTGAACTTTGTTTTGCATGTATAGAGTTATTGTAAATTTTAGCGTATGAATAAATGCACAAAAATAGTGCGTTTTGAGGTTCTCTGCTATGAAGACATCTAAAGCTAAGATCCCACTATCGGCTCAAATAGCACAATCTGTGACGATTTTTATTGTGCTGTATCGGCGCACATTAAAATACATTGCACAATTTATTCTTGGGTGGTCCCATTATCGTCGCACATTGTGAGAATTTTTTTCGGTTCATATCGGCCAAAACTCAATTGCGACAATAATCGGTACAATGCGGTCACACTATCGTGTTATTTGGGCCAATTTAATCATATGTTTTGGTTTATTTGTTTGTTGGCGACATAATTTTACTTTAAAAATTCGCAAAATTCTCCGTTTGAATATTCCATTATTAGTTTCCTAGCAATTTTAAATAATATATTAATATAAAATTAAAAATGTATTCAATTTTATTCAAACTTACTGCACTTGTTTTTTTTTTGTAATTGTTGTTCTGTAAACAGATGTTTACAAAGCAGGGATGGCAATATCGATACAATAGCAATGTTTTCGTTAAAGCAAATTGTTTTCTTTCATTTAACAGTACAAATGTACTATTTAACTTTTTAATACATAAATAATAGATAAAACAAATGTAATTTTGGTACAATTAAGCTAAAAAAAGTAAAACTTTAGTAGCCAGTTTGTGCACTTTAAAAAAATTCGTTTTGCCATCCCTTGTATCGGCGCTGATTGGCGACTGTGATCGGCACACAAGTGGCCGATAAAAATCGGTACATATTAAACAATTTGATTGCTCCACATTGTGCAAAAGAGTGTTCACATTATCGGCGCATCTAGGTTAATTGTGATTGTCCACAGTTAGCACAATTTCGGCACAGATTGTCGCAAATTAAAAAATATTGACCGTTCACACTATCGGCACATGAAATAAGACAAAAATTGGTACATTGCGCCGATAGTGGGATCTTAGCTTAACAGCAGCTATACACACACAGTTTTTTGCCGCAAATTTTAACTTGCTATTATTAATTCGCGCTGAATTACAGCAATGAATACAAACAACAAGAATGACAAGTGGTATGGATTGCTTAGCAGTGCTTTTTACCGCTAATTTAAGTCCTTTAAGTCGAAATTTGTACATGTTTATATAGGGACTGAAATGTCAAATATTTTTGTAATGTTGTAAAAAAAAAATGCAAATCCAAATGCAATTGCAGGCATAAGATAAAACAATGAACGACCATTAGAGAATAAAGCTAAGATCCCACTATCGGCTCAAATAGCACAATCTGTGACGATTTTTATCGTGCTATATCGGCGCACATTTAAAAACATTGCACAATTTATTCTTGGGTGGTCCCATTATCGTCGCACATTGTGACAATTTTTTTCGGTTCATATCGACCAAAACTCAATTGCGACAATAATCGGTACAATGCGGTCACACTATCGTGCTATTTGGGCAATTTAAATCAAATGTTTTTGTTTATTTACTTGTTGGCAGACATAATTTTACTTTACAAATTTGCAAAATTCTCCGTCCGAATATTAAATGATGTTTCCTAACAATTTTAAATAATATATTAATATATGTATAATAAAAAATATATTCAATTTCATTCAAACTTACTGCACTTGTTCTTTTTTTTTTTGTAATTATGGTTTTGTAAACAGATGTTTACAAACCAGGGATGGCAACATCGATACAACTGCAATGTTTTGGTTAAAGCGAATTGTTTTCTTTCATTTAGTAGTACAAATGTACTAATTAATGTTTCAATACATAAATAATAGATAAAACAAATGTAATTTTGGTACAATTAAGCTCAAAAAGTAAAATTGTAGTAGCCAGTTTTTGCAATTTAAAAATTTCGTTTTGCCATCCCTTGTATCGGCGCTGATTGGCGACTGTGATCGGCACACAAGTGGCCGATAAAAATCGGTACATATTAAACAATTTGATTGCTCCACATTGTGCAAAATAGTGTTCACATTATCGGCGCATCTAGGTTAATTTTGATTGTCCACAGTCAGCACAATTTCGGCACAGATTGTCGCATATTAAAACATTTTGACCGTTCACACTATCGGCACATGAAATACGCCAAAAATTGGTACATTGCGCCGATAGTGGGATCTTAGCTTAAGTCCGCTGGATTGATTACCTTTTTTGGGTTTAGAATTTAGAAAATTGTTTAAAGTTGCAATGGAATATCTTATAGTCCCTGTTACTTCGGTTCCTTCAGAAAGGTACTTATCAATTTTTAAAAAACTGCCATCTAAAATAACGTGCGTATATACATACAAACGTCTCATACATTCAATAAAGTGATAAAAACAACGAACTGTAAAAATAAAAAAATAATTAAAGTTTTCCTGCACAAGTACAAACATTCAGTCAATAGTAATATCGATACATCGATAGCGAAATCTGAACTATCGATAAATATCGATAGTAGAAAATATCGATAGTATCCCAGCACTACTATGTAGTACAAGAAAAAAAAATTGAAATGAAACTAAACGCACATATGTAGGTACAAACAATTTCCATAGAAACAGAAGACTTTTTTTATCATCTTCAAAAGTACAGTAGTTCTGTATGTACAATGTATTCTTGTTATTGTTGTTTTTATTGTTGTTAATTTTAACAAAGCGTCTAATCGAGTGGTTTATTGTTGTTAATGTTAACAAAGCGTCTCATCGAGTGGACAATGACTACTTGAATGCAAAAGTATAAGAATGTGTGCCTTTTGAATTTAAACAACTGTGTTATATTGCGTGCGCAACAAAAATGCAAACAAAGCACTTTCAATAAAAAACGCACACATGCAAAAATCAAATGTGTACGAAACGATGTAAAAATTACCAACGTTGAACTTTGTTTTGAAAGCAAAGAGTGAATGTAAATTTGAGCGTATGAATAAATCAAGAAAAATAGTGATTTTGCACTTCTCTGGTACAGAAATATTAAGCGTGTACACTAGGGTGGGTCGAAAATATTTTTTTTCTTTTATCGACTTCTAATAGCGTGAATATGTTGTATTTTTGTCTGCACTAGTCCCTGTAAAATTTTATTAATTTATTTTTAGTATAACAGCCCGCGCTTTGACCTTCAATTTTGTTTAATTTTGAATATAACAAAAAAAGCATTGTATTGCAGAAAAGCATATTACTGTATTTTATCGACTTGTAAGTTCATGAAAATAGTATCAAAAGCATCAATGACTCTATGCAATAAAAAATTAAGAGAAGGTTTAACATAGACGAAACTTGAATCAAGACGATAGATGCCTAGATTTTACAGTAAAAAAGATTTTGTGACCAAAAAATGACTTTATTGTTTTCTGTTGTATAAGAGCCAAAGTTTTATTTTTTTAAGTTAAATTCAAAATGTTTTCAGTTTTAATTAATAATAATTGATAGTAAACAAAATATTTAAATTTCAAAAATTTACTTATCTTACATATACTTAATTTTTAGGTGCTCTTGCGCGGGCTGAAGATGTGACTTTTTTTCAACTTTTTTTGCAGTATTTATTTGTTTTGACCTAAGACAAAAAAATATTGCTATTAGAACATGATTCGAGAACTTTTATTTTTTCTCATACATCAGTGACCCACCCTAGTGTACACTCTTTCTTTATAGAAACTGCTCCAGTTACCATCGCTATAACGAAAATTAGGGTCGAATCTAGTTGGGTTTTTAAGTTTTTGGTGGCTTTCCAAAGACTATAATGGAATTTGTTGGATCTAGAGTCTAGACCTTCTAAATATGCTTTAGAGCTGACTGTTTGTCTTCCAAAATTGTTGACCGTTAAAGGTAGAAGAGCTTTATAGGCCTTTTACACTGATCAACATCTAACATCTACCATCAAAGATGTGGAAATTGTGAAACACTCGTTTACATTGCTCACATCTAACATCTACCATCAAGCAAAAATGTCACCATTTTTGAAAAAAAAAATTTTTTTAAATTTAAAATGTTTTTTTCTCACAAAAGTGCTAAAATTTAAAAAGAAAACTCAAAAATGTATTTGAAGTTTAATTTGTTTTAAAATATAAAAAAAATATTTAACAAAAAAACATTGCAATTAAAGATTTAACTTGGCAAATGGTAAAGCTGTTATGATACTTGCTATTTTTTGTATTTTTTCTATATTGGAGAACAGTGCAAATATATTTGCATAGGAAAACTGACTAAGTGTAAAGAGTATGATTATATCATAAAACATCTTGAAATGTCAAACAAATATACATGTGTTATCGATAAATAATCTAAGACTGTCAAAAAAAATATAAAATTTTTTAGCTTAAAATTGACATTTCCAGATTAATTGTTAGCACTGTTGACAATTTTTTTAGTTTTTGATCGGTTTGACGGCTTTTAACTTTTTTTTTGCGATTTTTAGCTTTTATGACGGTTTTTTGTGGGGAAAAAACGTGGGCAGTATTGTTTGTTTTGTTTACATTTTATCAAATTGTATTTCTTGTTCTTTCTCGCATTTGTTGTTTCATTCAGTCAATCCTAAAAAATTCCAATACAAAAAATAGCAAGTATCATAACACCTTAACGCTGCTTTCAAAACAAACTTCTTTTTGTCAGTGATGCCACAATAATAATATAACTTATTGCCACTTTTCTAGTGATGACACTAAAATAATCGAAAGATGTAGAATGGAATACAATGAGATAGGAACATATTTTAAAGATGTTGAAAGATGTTGGTTTTTAGTCCTATGTATTTCTTATGGAAAGATGTTAACATCTTCGCAAATGGTGGCAAATTGATGGTAGATGTTAGATGTTGATCAGTGTAAAAAGGCTATTAGTTGTCATTGTCTTCTAAGATTTATCTTTAACTTTATAAGATTTTGAATGGTTGTTGAAAATTTATTACTTAAGCTGCCGATAACACGTACTTATATAGCATCTTTTATTTCATCATCGGATTTCAGTGAAATATTTTGTGTTACGTGGGAGCTTACATACTTCTATATTTTGTAGCATGCAACATTGGAAACTCGCCAAGTAATATTTAATAATTAATGTTTAATTTGCATGGGTGTAGGTGAGTTAGTAGCATGCATCGGGTTCCGGCTATTTCCTCATCGGCTAATGGCTGAAGTTCGTTGCTTCCTAACCAATACATAAAAAAAAACCATTCTAAAGACATAATAATTTTGAAAGTGCATCAAAAAAATAGATAAACAAGATCGAATAAGGATAATTACGAACTACAATTTCGTAGATGAAGTTGTGCTTGATTTTACCACAACAAAACGTACCCTCCCAACCATGATCATGTCACTCCGCCAGCGTCGTGGGACATGATCCCTAATGACACCTGCCCTACACCTCGGAAACTTTATGAAATCAAACTTCTAAATTTTTCATCAAATTTATTTTCTGGAATACAAAATTTATTATAATGATTTTTGTATGACGTGCTAAATTCTCTATTTTTCATATTTGATAAATACACTGAAAGTTATTGTTGAGGGAAAGCTAGCTTCAATGCGCATTTCACTGGTTGCTTAGGCCAGATCATCAGGAAACCTTTTCAAAAGATTTAAGAAAAGCTAAAAATATTATACGAATAAAACCCTAATGCTATGTTCATACGACGATATAAACCACTGGTTTCGCTCTCTGAAACTAGATTGCCAAACATGCTGTTCATACGATTCGTTCTTGTTTCATTTTGACATTTTTTGTTGTTAGTGTGATTCTTTTTAAAATAGATAAAAAAGTAAATAAAACTTAAAAATATATTATTTAATAGTTTTATTAATATTATTATGTTATTATTATCACTTTATTTTATTAAACATCAATTTTTATTTTGTTTTGATTTTTTTTGAGAGCTAGTTCAGATAAACTAACGATAACTGTTATCAAAATTGGAGATGATAGTAGATTTTATCTGTTTCGCAGCCTGTTTCAAAATGAAACGACCTGTTTCGCTCTTAAAATTTTGTATGGGGAAACAAGTCGTTTCAATCATGTTTGGGGCGCGAAACAGGAATAAGAGAGCGAAACACGAATATTGGTGTCCGTGTGAACATGGTATAATGCAAGGTATATTTATAGCAGGTAGCCGCGAGATTACAACAATTGAACAATAAAACAAACAACAGGGCTTTTTATTGTTGTTTTGCGATACGAACTGTCAAAGAGCAAAGGGGTTGAAAAGAGACAAAAGATACAGCAAAAAACTTGTTTACTTGTTTACTATACAACATTTGACAGTTTGTATCGCAAAACAAGCAAATAAAAAATAACCAGCTGGCTTTCCGAGACTACCTGCTATAAATATACCTTGGTATAATGCGAATAAGAATTTTAAACACTCAAAGTCTTGCTTGTAACCAGGGCTGCCAGATTTGACGATTTATCGTCATTTTGACGATTTTTTGTTCCGAAATTAGCAAAGTGCCGATTTGCTGATTTTTGTCTAAAAAGTGACGATTTTTTCAGTCTCCAAAGTCTGAATAAAACATTACATTTTCTGACAATTTCGTTTTTATACCCTTCACCTCAGGTGGAAAAGGGTATATATTGTCATTCCGTTTGTAGTTTCTACTATATTGATCTAAGAAAGAACCTATAAAGTATATATGTATACAATAAATAATAAAAACATTAAGAGCAAAGCAAAACGATGAAAAACAAAAACAACTCTTTGCATGAGTACGAACAGTGAAACAACACTAAGACAAAATGAAAGAAACGTTTACGTTTTAGTTAATGCAAATGAAAATAATGCAGAAATAAATAAAACAAAACAATATAAACTATTTAACGGCTAAGCCAATTACTCGAACACGTTCCCTATCACCCTCGGTGTTTACAAAAACAGTGGATAGTGACTCATTAAAAAAACTACACCTAGATTTGGTGACAAGTGTTGCCAGCCCAGCAAGTATTGCCGTGACGTCAAAAACAAATTTAGTGGGAAATGGTACCATGAACTCAAACACAAATGCAATGGAAAACCCCCCTGTAAAAAGTTGTCAAAAGCCTACAGTACAAGTTGGTATGGACAGGTACATAACAGTGCTTAAACGGGGACGCAGCCCTACCTCTGCAGCAGTTGCTTCGGCCTCAAAAGTACCATCTTTAGATAAAATAAATACTCAAAATCGTTTTGCAATTCTGGAGGATGAATCCTCTGAAGCACCAAACGTCATTAAACCTTCCAAGCCTCCCCCGATATATCTAAGGGAGCAAAATTCAAATGAGCTCATAAAGAGTTTGATATCGGTGATAGCTGAAAATTCGTTTTACGTAGCGGCTATAAAGCGTGGAAGTATAAACGAGACAAAAATACAAGTCAATAATGAGAATGATTTTCGCAAAATAGTAAACAACTTTGAAACGCTTAAAAAAAACTTTTATACCTACCAACTGAAAAGCAGTAAAGGTCTACAGGTAGTGACTAAGGGTATTGACTCATGTGTGGACCCAGAAGAGGTTAAAACATTCCTAGAAGAAAAAGGCTTCAAGGTAAAACATGTAGTAAATATTAAAAATAGAGAAAAAATTCCCCAACCACTTTTTCGAGTGGAGTTTGAACCCGGCGACGTAAAACTTAAAAAAAACGAAACACATCCTATTTACAATTTAAAATATATTCTCTACAGAAGAATAACTATAGAAGAGCCGCACAAAAAAAATGGACCTGTTCAGTGCTTAAACTGCCAAGAATTTGGCCATACCAAGGCATACTGCTACTTACCCCCTGTCTGCGTAGTATGTGGTGAACTACACGGTACAGTTTCTTGCGATAAGTCTAAAACCGACCCCAACGTAAAAAAATGCAGCAACTGTGGCGGTAATCACACTGCGAATTATAGAGGATGCCCTGTATATAATATCGTCAAGCAAACGGTTGGACCGAAAACAAATACCCCTCAAATTCAGGTTGCAAATCAAGTAAACACAAATGCAATTCAAGCCCCCCAGCCTAGTTATAACAGAACCTCTTACGCTAACGTCCTAAAATCAAACCATCCGCCAATGCAAGGTGCCTCGCCAAGTAATGATGAAACTCCGGTTTCTAATTTAAGTCGTTTAGAAAAAACCATGGAAACATTAATGCAAACAGTAAATAATTTTACGAACACAATGGGTAATATGATGCAGGAAATGCTTAGAATGCAATCGATGTTATTGCAAGCTGTACTTAACAAACCATGAACTGTTTAAAATTTTGTTTTTGGAACGCAAACGGCATCCGCCAACATAAAAATGAATTAGAATACTTTCTTAAAAATAAACAAATTGATGTCATGATGATTTCTGAAACTCATTTGACCTCAAGAAATACGTTTAAAATAAATGGTTATATACTATATGATACCAAGGACCCACGAGATAGAGCTTGTGGAGGTTCTGCCATTTTAATAAAAACACGAGTCAAACACTACCTAATGTGTGATCATCGTGAAGATTATCTCCAAGCAACGAACATTTGCGTTGAGAAATTAAATAGAAACCTAGTAATTTCATCGTTATACTCTCCGCCTAGATTTTCAATATCGGAGAACCAATATTATAAATATTTTAAATCATTAGGACCGTGTTTCCTAGCCGCTGGCGATTATAACGCTAAACATACCTTCTAGGGGTCGCGACTTATAACGCCAAAGGGTCGTGTTTTATTTAACACAATTTCTAAAATGGATTTAAATGTGGTAGCGAGCGGACAACCAACATATTGGCCCACTGATCATCAAAAAATACCAGATGTCATCGATTTCAGCGTGGTTAAAAACATTCCCATAGAAACGATTCATGTTGAAGCCTCCCTAGAATTATCTTCCGACCACACACCTACAATTGCTACTATAATGAACCCCAATAGAATTGTACCTCCGACTGGATACATAGCGACGACAGCTACGCAAATTAATTGGTTAAAATATAAAAAATATCTCAGTACCCATTGCACAGAAAATATTCCGCTCAGTACACCGGATTATGTAGATCGCTCTATTGACAATTTTGACAGTTTTCTGAAACTAGCTGTTCAACATTCCAGCGATACCCCCAAAAAAATTAAAAATACTAAAATATATTCTTCAGATGTCGAGCGGCTCTTGACTGAAAAAAGGAGAGTTCGAAGAGACTGGCAACTTTACAGATCCCCGCAACTTAAGATTTTATTATAAGAGTGCACAAAAAAGCTAAGAAAGTTACTGCAGAATCAGAAAACGGCTTCTCTAGAAAAATATCTTAAGGAACTTGATGCAACTCCACAATCTGACTACTCATTATGGCGTGCAGCTAGAAATCTAAAAAGGCCAGTTATATCTAAGCCACCATTAAGAAACTTGAATGGTAATTGGGCAAGAAACGATATTGAAAAAGGAAATCTGTTTGTTAGTCACTTGAAAAATGTATTAACACCAAATATATTTCACAATATTGCGGTCGAGTTACTACCTGTTGCTGCTAGAGCAGCTATTCCCCTCAGATTTGAGTTAAGAGAAATCGAAAAGGCTATTTGTGACTTAAACACTAAGAAGGCACCTGGTATTCATAAAATCAGTAATAAAATGCTTTTGGAGCTACCTTGCATAGCAAAGAAAATTATTCTTTTTATTTTTAATGCTATTTTACGCCGTGAATACTATCCTCAAAAATGGAAGGTTTCCTTAGCTACCATGATACCAAAGCCAGGTAAATATCATACAAAAGTTGAGTCTTATAGGCCTATTAGCTTATTATCAAATATGTCAAAGTTGTTTGAGAAATTATTAGTTTCAAAATTAACACCGATTTTACCGAAGAAAACACAGCACAATCGAACAGACTCATCGAATAGTAAATGTCATAAGAAAAGCATTTGAAGAAAAGAAATATTGCTCAGCACTCTTCATCGATGTTTCGCAAGCTTTTGATAAAGTCTGGCATGAAGGCTTATTACATAAATTGAAGCAAAATTTACCAGCAAACACACACAAGCTGCTAGAAAGCTACTTAGTCGGTCGTCAATTTATTATTAAAGAAGGAAATTTATTAAGTTCACCTTAGCCCATTGCCGCTGGAGTCCCACAAGGCAGCATCCTGGGCCCCCTATTATACTTAATTTATACTTCGGACATGCCAACAAGCAACTATACACAAACTTCAACATTTGCAGACGATACAGCTTTTCTAAGCGTCCACGAAAATCGTTATGAAGCATCGCGTTACTTACAGCATCATATATTTCAACTAGAAATATGGTTACGACAATGGAGGATAATGGTCAATGAGCAAAAATGCGTACATATAACATTCACTTTGCGCCGGGAATCTTGCCCCCCTATTACAATCAATAATCAAATAATTCCTCAACATTCGCATGTAAAATATCTCGGTATACATCTGGATCGGCGATTAACGTGGAAATGCCATATAGAGGCAAAATTAACTCAAATGAAACTAAAAGCCATTCAAATTCATTGGCTTATTGGAAGAAATTCTGTCCTTAGTCTCGACTGCAAGCTTCTACTTTACAACTCTATCTTAAAGCCTATCTGGTGCTACGGTATTCAAATATGGGGCACTGCCTCGGCCTCTAATATCGACAAAATTCAAAGGCGCCAAAATAAACTTCTTCGAATAATCACAGCAGCTCCCTGGTATGTTAAAAACTCAAACATTCATAAGGATCTCAATGTGCCATTAGTTAAAACTATGATTACAAAATATGCAATAAAATATTTAAAAAGGCTTGAACAACACCCAAATCCACTAGCTCGAAATATTTTAAATCATGGCGGCCACACTCGCTTAAGAAGAAGAGACACTGCAGCACTTACCCAATTAGATGAGCGATAAACACCTATATAGGTAAACAGAACCCGTGATGAAGAAAATTTTGTCTGGCACTGGCAGGACATAAAATAACGTATTAGGTTAAGATTTGATTAATTATTGTTAGTTCATATTTAATATATGAAGATTCAATAAAAAATAATGACAAAAAAAAAAAAAAAAAAATAACTGTGTTGAATTTTGTGAACAGTAAACGTGCCATATTTCATTTTAATGATATTCGATTAACGTTCCTTCATGGTTCAGTTGTCTAGGGGGTGTGTTAAGTTAGAAAGTGAGAGTTCCCTGGTTCGAATCTAGGTTTTTTCAAAAGAAAATTTTTTTTTTATATTTATCTTTTTTATGTTCTAAAAACGATTTAAAAAAAATATTTACCAGTTTTCGCTTTTTAAATTTTATTTAAAATGAAGTTTTAAGTATTGTTAATATGTATGTATATGTAACAATTATTTAGTTTTTGTCTAGTTGCTCTGTATTCTGCTCGCACAATTATGAAGGGTAAATAAGATTCGGCACAGCCGAATATAGCACTCTTACTTGTTGAATCTTGGAATGTTTAACAGCCGTACCTTAACAAGAGAGGAAGGCGGAACGTTTTCTTTGCCATACCAAAGCAAGGGCGTCAACTTTGTGTCACGAACAGTAGTGATAGCTTTCTTGTTTAATAAAACCCACAAATAAAAATAAAAACGCTACATTGACCAAAAAATAGCTAAATTGCCATTATTAATTAACAATAGCGGCAAACTTCACTGCTAAACGAGCTGTCAAAATCGGGGTTTTCAATTGCAAAGCGTTCAGGTCACTCTATTCAAAAACTAGAAAACTCGTGCCGCTTTTGTTAAGGTACGGCTATAATATGCAAGTCTTAAGAAAATCTTTGATTATTTTCAGAGTACAAGAACAACAATGTTACGCTTTGTTTATCATTCGTCAAACCATCGTCGAATGAACCTTTTTCGGCTCTCTGTATAAATTATATTTTCAACAATTATACGGCAAGCATTTCACGAGTTGTAAGAGAATATCTACATGAGTATCAGACGATTCTTGACATGAAAGTCTAGCTAGATTTCACTACTTGACAGTTTTTTGACCAAATGAATCTGACACCTAATTATTATGTAAAATTGTCCGCTGAATCAGATTTGTCAAAAGTAGAACAGTTTTTGAGATATTCCAAAATAGCCGTTATTTGTTTATGTAGTTCTTTCTTTTTTGTGAAAGGCTATAAAATTTCTAAAAATAACCATGGGTCGTTTGTGAAGATGAGGCAATAAATGGCAGAGCTTTAGTGGACAAACTTCATTATAAATTTGATGGTTTTTTGGAATTTTGCTCTTTTTTCATATTCGGATTCAGCGGACAATTTTACATCAAGATTAGTTGTCATTTGGTCACTACTTTGCTGGAAATTTGTGGCGCAGTTTTATCTTTACCCACCTCTTCAACGATTCCCACAACGATTGAAGAAGCGTATTTCACTGTGCTATGGAAGAATCTCACTCGTGGTACTGTTTTTCCCGTGTGAGAAATCTTCTACGATTAAAAAATGCGGTAATCGACGATCAAAGACGCTCTTCATGAGACTCCAATGACGCATCATCTTTTTTTACTCCCAGTAGCACTTACATGAAGTAATTATGTTTTTATTTGAATGTTTTTTTTTATAAACTTCGAACAAAAATTGTTTAAAACAATTTTAAGTTGTCCGATTTTTTGACGATTTTTCGAAACGATAAAGACGATTTTTTTATTTTTTCTCAGGAAACTGACGATTTTCTCATAAATTTATCTGGCAGCCCTGCTTGTAACAATATCAAAGCTTACTGAGCTACCTAAATAAGAGCGGCAAGCGTCTGTTTTTTGTCAAAACGTTTTATTTTCACACAATTTATACGAAACAAACCTTAAGAATTTAAATTTAACACCACCCGGTCGGAAAATCTTATTTGATAGATCGCTTGGTCGTTTTATTTTATTGAAAATGTATTGCCAATAGAATTTTCATGTTTGAAAAAACGCTTGCCGCTCTTGTTTAGGTAGCTCAGTTAAACAAAACACCAAGCTTTTTTCTAACTTGAATTGTAGTTGTAAGTGGGAAAAAAGAAAAAACAAAATTATAAAAATTTGTTTAATCCCATTGTCTTCGTAAGAAAACAACAAAAAAAAACTAATTTGGCAATTCAGTTTTCTGCACGGGCACATGCAAGTATATTATCAAAGTTATTTTCGGGAATACAAAATTTATTATTATGATTTTTGTATGACGTGCTAAATTCCCAATTTTTCAATTACTCATTCTGACATTTATTCATAAAACAAACAAAAAATTGATTAATCATAACTAGCCTAAAAAAATACTTTTATAATTATGTACAATGTACATATCGTTAGCGAAAATGCAAAAAGACATAACTAACAAAAAATTCAAAATCGTGTTTTTGATTGATTATTATAAATGCCATTGAACTACATGTCTTCACAAAATTTTACACTTCTGGGATCAAACATTGCGCTTTTATTAACAAAAAACAAAGGGACGTAACTACAAGTGTGTTTATTTTATAAATGAAAAACTACTTAATTAGTCATTTTTTTTCAACAAAATATAATGAAATGGTTTCCTGTTTTCTGACATGTTTATAGTTTTCATTTAATAAGGTTTTTTGCTTCTCCTGTAAAATTATATTTTTGTTAGTTACGTCCTTTTGCATTTTAGCTAACGATATATAGAAAAGCTGTTAAAACATATGCAAAAATCACACTACGACTGGAACAAATTACAGAGGCCTTCCGTTCGGCTGCTTTTATTAAACAAATAAATAATTAAAATAACCAATTGTAAAGAAAATATACATATGCGGGGAAGCAAATTTAGTTATGGTTCCATTAGGAATCGATCTCGTCCTGTTCTGGGGGTGTTTTATTTACGGAAAAAAATTTGAATTTACTTTTTCATTCGAAAGCGAAAAAAAGTTTAAAAAAAAATATTGTTGGTCCAGCTGGGATTGGATCACTCAGACCTTAGAGTGTATGGTGGTTTTTGTTGTTGGGTTTTCATTTTCTCTCATATACATACATATAGTAGTAGTAGTGGTAGTAGTAGTAGTAGTAGTAGTAGTAGTAGTAGTAAGAATTCTTTATTCAATACCCAGTGGTATAGCGTGCTAGCTCTGTACGTGTATATTCGCTAGCCCTTTGAGAACTACCGCTAGTCCCCCCACAATCTACCTCACATGCTTTTGAGTGGCGAATTTAACATGGTGATGTCATTGGAGGTGACAATTGACCCCTCCCTGCATTACCTTTACCTACCTATGGGGTAAGCGTAGTAAAACTACACAGTTCACTGCTCCTAAAGTGCTGCAGCGGCGCTAACATCTTAGAGGTAGCACAAGAACTGTACCTAAAGCGCTAGCATAGTCGTTACCTCTTATTCGGCAGTCATTTCTCTAGGACCCGAAAGCATGTCTCTTCACTATTTGTGTATAAATTAATAATTTTTTGTTTACAAACGTATAGGTATGTATTGTATTTTGTAAGATTTTTTATTAACAAATTATTAACAACAATGTAGAACGATAAAAAAGTAAGTAATAATATTTTTCAAATTAGACAACATGATAAACATTTCAAAGCAACATGATTAATATCAAATAGCTTTAGTTAAACTATACAACAGTTATATTAATATATAACATTTATCTCTTTCTTTTTGAAATTTCTGGTGTAAACAATACCCTTGGTTTCCGTTGTCTTTCTGATCGACGAACTTCCTGTTTAGGTAGCTCATTTTTATTTTCCCCATAATCCCGATCGTAGTCTTCCCTCATTTGTGTTTGTGGTGTTTGAAATTCTTGATAAACCTCTGCTCCTTGTGGCGTTTCGAATACGTCAGCATTAACTACAGGTACAGGAGTCTTATTTAAATTATTATTTCCATGAACTGGGAAAATCATGTTATCGGACATACTTGTATCCACTTCAGGATGTTCAGAATCATTTGCAGAATCATGTGAACAAATATCGTTATCCCTTGAATTATTATTACATGTGATACTTGGATATGAACTTGGGTCCCTATTAACATAAAATTTTGGTTTTGAAGTATGACGTATTATACCCGGATAGTTTTTATTAGCAGCACGAATTTGATCAATGTGTCTTTTAACATATTTATTTTTATATAAGATTTCATAATGGATATCCCCCAAACGTTTATTTATTTTGCCTTGCAACCATTTTTCTGCATTTGCATTCCCCGATAAGAAATAAACGCTATCTCCCACTTAAAATTCTCTGAAGTTCCCAGTTTGTCGCATTACCTGTTTATATTTTACTCTTGATGATACAGTTTCTGGTTGCACTAAATCAAGACGTGTACGTAGTTGTCGGCCGAGAAAGAGTTGTGCTGGTGACTCGCCAGTTGTGGAATGGGGGGCGTTTTTGTATTGCCTTAAGAACTCATTAAGATTTTGCTGCAATGTTTGCGTTGTTGAACACATTGCTTTCAACGCATTTTTAACTGTTTGTACGCTCCGTTCAGCTTGTCCGTTAGTGGATGGATGATATGGTGCCGTGTATTTATGATATTTAACTCCCACTGCTGTTAAATAATTATTAAACTCTGTTGAAGTAAAGTTTGTACCATTGTCAGATACCACCATAAGCGGCACACCATATTCAGCGAATACTTCATCAATCAACTTTATCGTTACTGATGCCGTCGTCGATTTCGTTACTTTAACATCTAACCATTTGGTATATGCATCTGTAATAATTAGCAGCATCATACCCTCAACAGGACCAGCATAGTCAATATGCACACGTTCCCATAGTCCTTTGGGATATTCCCAGTGATGATCGTTATATTTTTTAGGCTTATTCGCAACTCTCGCACAATCATTACAGTCTTTCGCAATTGCTTCAATATCAGCATCTATTTTTGGCCAATAAACAAAAGAACGTGCCATCCCTTTCATTTTAACCACCCCTAAATGGGCTGCATGTAAATTTTGCAGAACGTCTTTACGAAACTTTTGGGGTATTACCACTCTATGCTCAAATACAAGACAATTACCTGACAGTTTGTAATTTGCTTCTGGAGCACCAAACCCATTCTTTGCTAAAGAGTATCCTTTTTCAAGAATCGTAACTATTTTTCCAAGTTCCGGATCTCTTCGCGTTTCTTTGGCAATTTTTTCAGCGGTAATAGGCAACTGGTTTATTTGTCGAACGATAAATGTATCAAACTCGTCATACTCTGGAACTACAAAATGTTTATTGCAATGTAGAACTTGTGAACTTTTTGCTATAACACGAGACATAAAATCTGCATTACCGTTCTCTTTGGATGGCTTGTACATAATTTCAAAATCAAAATTACTCAAAAAGTCAGCATAATTTGCCATACGGGAAATGCAAAGAACTGGAAGCGATTTGCTAGGATGTAGTATTTGAGTCAAAGGCTTGTGATCGGTTACTAATGTCCAGTACCGTGCGTATAAGTATTTAAAAAATTTTTGGACAGCCCATACAATGGCTAACGCCTCTTTATCTATAATGGGATATCGTTGTTCTGTTGCACTCATTGTTCTGCTTGCGAATGAAATTGGTCTTTCTTGCCCATTTGGTAAACGATGAGACAATACTGCACCCAAGCCAGTTTTACTCGCATCTGTTGCTAACACTAAAGGCAGCTTTGGATCATATGGTATTAAAACTTGTGGTGATACTAAAATATGTTTAATATCATTGTAAGCAGCATCAGCTTTTGCGTTCCAAGAGAAACCCCGCATTTTAAGAATATCGCGTAATGGTCTCTCACGAGTAGCTAGATCTGGAATAAAGGCACTGTAGTAAGAGGCTTTACCTAAAAACAGTTGTATTTCTTCAAGAGTATTTGGCTTCGGGGCATTCAACACTGCTTCAATGTGTTTGTTAGACTTATGGATCCCTCTATCATCAATAATATGCCCTAAAAATTCCACAGAAGTTGTTGCAAAGACGCACTTGCTTTTGTTTAACTTAAGACCCAATTTTCTCATCCGTTTTAAGGTTAAATCTAAATTTTCTTGTAACTCGTTAAAATCTTTTGCAAACAGCAGTATATCATCAAAAAAATTAATCACATTAGGCAATCCTTGTAAAACTTCTTCCATCTTCCGTTGCCATATTGCTGGAATGTTTGCAGCACCATAAACCGCTCGAGTAGGTTGGATAAGGCCATGCGTTATAGTATTTAGTGTAAGTATATGAGCAAACTCTTCATCAATTGTTAAATGAGTATACGCATCCGTAACATCTAAATGAGCAAACAATTTGGCTCCTTTGATTTTATTGAACAAATCCTCTGATTTTGGTATAGGGTGTTCATCGATAATCATTTGGGGATTGACTGTAGGCTTATAATTACCTGTAATACGTATAGCTCCATTTTTCTTAGTAACAACATGAGTAGTTGATGCCCATTCTGAAAATTCGACCTTTTTATAAAAACCAGCATTAATCTTAGCATCAATTTCCTTGGCATACGCTTCTCTCAAAGCCAATGGCACTTCCCTTGGTCTAGTGAACATCGGTCTTGCACCTGGTTTCATATGTACCCTAGCAGGCGGACCTATTAGTTTCCCTGCCGTGTTGCCAAACACATCCTCAAAACGATCAATAATTTGCTTGAGTTGATTTTTTTGGATAGAATTCAAAACATTGACTTCGGAAGAAACACTATGAAACATATTTGAATTGAACCCATCTTTTTGTATATTAATCTTCTTTGAATGTGAAAACAAGTCTGCAAAATTAATTTCATGAGCAAAATGAGTTATCCATTCGCGTCCACACAACGTGTCTAACTCGTCATCTACAACATATAAATTCAAAACACGTGATGTTTTTCTAAAAGTAACGTTAACCACAACTCTGCCAATACAATTAATGTAATGACCTGTATAGCTAGCAAACTTTCTGTCAGATTTCTGCAGCTTAAAATTAGGCTTAATAAGACGTAAGTTGTTTTTACTAATTATACTACAAGGAGCACCTGTATCCAATTCCATTTCTAAAACCTTTCCGTCGATTTTTATAGAAATCATCTTCTTATCATATGGCCTCGAACTCTTAAGCTGATTTACCAAACGCAGTTGCTCAACCGCTTCATAATCATCATCATCTTGTTGACACGAAACATGCCTAGTTTTTGACTTACATACTTTCGAAATATGCCCCAGTTTCCCACAAACAAAGCATTTTGCATTTTTAAATTTACAGTCCTTTCTCATATGATTTCCTCACACCCATAACATTTAAACTTATTTGAGGAAGCTGTATCTGTTTTAGAATTCTTAGTTTTCATTTTAACGGGAGTAAAGCCTAACTTATATGTAGTTTCAGGATGAGAAATCTCACGGGCGTTAATCTCTTTTGTTGCGTGATTGGTTAATTCTCTAGTATAAGCAATTTCATATGCTTCATTGAAACTTCTTGGTTGTTTAGCGATCAGCTCATCACAAGTATTTGTAGATTCCAGCCCCATTAACAACTGCTCTATTAACATTCTGTCTAAAAATTGTCCATACTCACAAAAAACTGCACCATTTTTTAATCGTAAACTAAAATTTGCAATGGACTCGCCAGGATCTTGTTTGATTTGTCTAAACTTGACGCTTTCCGCATATTTGTTTCTTTTTCCATCGAAATGTTTAATAAGAAGCTCCTTAATTTCAACATATGTAGCTTAATTCTCCAGGTAATCTTGGACTAGTTAAAATTTTTAAAGCTGTATTAAGCTGCGTGCCCATGTGTACCCGAACATAATCCGCGTGCTCCGTTTCATTTACTTTTGATAGCTGCAATGCCCAGTCAAATCTTGTAAAATAATCAGACACTGATCCTCCATCTTCTTGCTTGTACTCGGAAATCGAAAATCGTGGTACTTTTGGAAAAAGTTCCCCAGAAGTTGTGGGTGATGAAGAACCCGCAGCAACCGCTAGATGCGTTGCATCTGTTACTGCAGAGCGAATTGCCCCTGCCAACAATTCAATCACCGTCGATAATTGCTCCTGTGAGATACTCATTTTATGTATCCCACTTCTGACACCAATATTGTATTTTGTAAGATTTTTTATTAACAAATTATTAACAACAATGTAGAACGATAAAAAAGTAAGTAATAATATTTTTCAAATTAGACAACATGATAAACATTTCAAAGCAACATGATTAATATCAAATAGCTTTAGTTAAACTATACAACAGTTATATTAATATATAACAGTATGTACATTATTTTTATTAAGTAATTCATTTGACAAAATATTTGAAAACATAAACTTATAATTTATATTTGCTGCATACATATGTACTTTTGTAGAGAACTATTATTAAAGTTCCCTACAAGAAATGAATGAGCGAATCATGATATTTTTCACGTTAGCGTTAAGAAAATTATAGAAAACTTGATTTTCTGTCATTTCTCCCATAATTTCCTTAACGCTAACGTGAAAAATATCATGATTCGCTCATTCATTTCTTGTGGAGTTGTAAAGCTTCGCACTCTCAAATCTAAAATAAGACTGAAGTATTAAAAAATATTAAAAAAACACAAAGAACAAACAAGCTGTGATCATTAAGAAGTTGTTGTTGTAGTAACGGGATCTATTCAGCTTAACCATTGCTGCCCTAAGTGACGGTTACAGAATTGAATGAATAAAAAATATCAACCATTTCACTAGTAACTATAGTCGATGGTTCTTTGCTATGCCACTGGGACTAGCTCTGTACGTGTATATTCGCTAGCTCATTTAAAAATACAATCTACCTCACATGCTTTTAAGTGGCGAATTTAACACGAGCATGTCCTACGAGGTTGCGATTGACCCCTCTCTTCAGAACCTTTACCTACCATAAGGGTTAGCTACTTATATCCACAAAGTGTGATAGCAAAAAGCAAGCGATGTTGTGGTTTTAGTAACGGGATCTATTTCGTATACACATTTTTTTGTGTTGTCGTTAAAAAAAATTGTTTTCTGCATTACTTGGAGCTATAGAATTAGCTAGCGAAACGTGGGTACCTATTTTAACATGTTGACATAAGATATTGGTGTCTAGAGAAAGATGTAAGTATGATTTGAATGGTAGTCCCTAGTAGTCCCTAGTAAAAATTTAATAAAAGTGCTAGCTACCCTAGAGGGAAGCGAACTGACACCAAAGTAGTCTCGTGATAGGTCTTTGGTGGTAGAGACCGGTTCTAGTTCTTACACTTTCTATGAATAAGACCTATCACTTTTACATGGGGTTGTCATTGGAGGGGGTCAATTGACACCATTCGACCAGTCACACATCTATTCTAAATGGACGTGTTTAGTGACAGTTACTATAATGTAGTATTATTTCAATACAATGCAGTATTTTTTCAGTAAAACAAGTCCTAGAACTAAATTTAAGAACCAAATTTTAGAAAGTCCCAAAAAATGAGTCATTCCGCCGGTGAAGACTGTACTATCATTCATTACTTTTTCTACCTTTTTGTTCTTCATAAACCAGTTACATGATTGGTTCTCCTTTCACTGGTCACGAGTTATTTCTTTTTGTACCTGTTCTATTTTTACAACTCCCAGGACCAGTCTGTTAGACCAATTGACACAAATTTTCCGCAGGGTATTTCGCCTGTCATTAGTGGCGATTGCTTCTTTTTATACCACTGGGGTACGTTCGGCTGTTGCTTTGTTGTTATTTCGTCAACAAAAGCATAAATTTGATAGTATGTGTGTGCCCTTCACTGCTTTAAAATAACAACAGCACCGAAATTTTTGCTTTGCTTAAATTTTTTGCTGCAAATTAAAAAACTGTATTTTTCAATGCCTTTTATTACTTTGATAGATTGTAAGCAACAGCAAAAAAGCAAAAGCAGAAAAAGAGAGAGTAAATAATTTTTTTAGTATCGCTATCAGACCTGCCATTTTTGCCGATTTGTCGGCATTTGGCCGATTTTTTGCCCCTAAATTATCAAAGTGCCGATTTGCCGATTTTTGCTACAAAAATGCCGATTTTTTGACTAACACGTAAAAGGCGATTACTTTTTGTTTGTTTGTCTGGGTTCACACTATGAAAGTTTTCTTTCAGAAAGTCTGTGTTTATGGGTGAGAGGGGAAAAAGGAACAGCATGTTCTCTTCTCCTCTCACCAATAAACTCAGACTTTCTGAAAGAAAACTTTCATAGTGTGATCCCAGACTTTGATAATAATACACTATCTTTAAGCGATACTGAAACAGTTGTATCATTGAAAAGAGACAACTGTTATTAAGCAAGCGCTTCTACTAAAGAAAAAGGGGTTAGTTTTATTCAATATTAAATGCAGTGTTTGTTATGTATGTTGGGTTAATACATTTTTATTTGAAAAATATTCCACTATGAAGAATTAAAGGCCAAAGTTAAAAAAGAAATAATTTTTAATCCTAAAATAATAATAATAATAATTTCTTGCTTTTACGCCAAATCGTGGGCGCATAGTGCCAAAATAATTCAGTTAAAATTTCTTTTTCTATTAGGATAAACAACACTTTCAGCCCTATTATGAATAACAATTCCCCGGGAGTTTTCTCCCTTTTCCCATATTTCCTATGTTAATTCAATTGTAAAAATGGGAAAAGGAAAAAACTCCCGGGGAATTTTTATTCATAATTGGGCTGTTTATATTTGTGTTTGAAAATGGATAGATAAATACTTACAAAAGAATAAAGGTAAGATAAATTTATATTCACTATTAATGAATAATAATTACTTTGATAATTAAATAATTTTTTTCTTAAAGATTATAACGCAATTGAGGACGATGTTAGTACATAAATTAAATAGCCAATTCTTATGTAAGGAAAATTAAATAAATTTGCAAACTTTTTGGCAAAAACTTTCAGATTTATAACGTGAACATTTTATGGCAGCATTTGGTACAATTTTTGGTCCTTCCACATTCTTCCGCAAATGTGGAAAGAATTTTTTAATGTAACAGAGTTTTGATGTTCACTGGAATATTTATCTTTGCAAGTTATTCGTTTTTTAAAGATTATTTAAAAATTAATAATTTAAACTGTTTTGATATTAATATTTAAACGGATTTATTAAAAATGTCAAACTCAAATATTTGTATATGGAATATACTTAATTATAAGAAAGATAAAAAAAACTTTATATTTAACTACAATTTCTTTGTAAAACGTTTATTTTGATTGATTCTTTTGAATTTTCATAAGTTATAAACATTAGTTAATTCTGAATTGTTCTTATTTGTAAGTAAGAATATGTTTTGTTGTATTTAAAATAGGTATTTTTAATTTGCCGATGTTGTTATATTAAAGTGCCGATAATGCCGATTTTTTTTTAAATATGCCGATTTTTTATCAAAATTATCTGGCACCCCTGATCGCTATGTGTATGTTCTTTGCTTAATCAGTCAGCAACGCAACAACCCAGCGGGAAAAAGAAGGAGTACGGAGGCCTTTCAGAAGGCCTCTGTACCCCTTCTTTTGGATAAACAAGGCCTTCTCGCTCCATTCCATACTCATATCTTTTTTACACGCGTTGTCATTGCGGAGAAGGCCTTCCGCTTTCCTTTCTTCCCCAGAGCTTCTTAAAGGCCTTCAAATAAATGGCTCTTAGAAGGCTTTCCAGAGAATGACTGTCAAAAGGCCTTAGCAAAAAGGTTATCTTGAAGGGTTTTTAAGAAAGGTATGGTATGGCTCTTAAAAGGCCTTTCAGACCATCCTTCTACAAATGCATTAAAGGTCATATTGAAGGGCTATCAGTCTAAAACATTAAGGAAAATTTCCTTACAAATGAAATTAGAAGACTGAATAGGTTTTATGTACATATCAGATCTCCAATATAGAAAATGAACACTTAACTTTTTATATGTATATTTATACCTATTTTACAAACGTATGTTTATATATTTTATTAAACTTATTGTAGTTTAATAACACATGTGATACCTATTTTTTTATTGAAATAATCAAATTTGCTAAATATTGTAAAAGAGATTGTAAATAAAAATATACTTATAATAAAAAAAAAAGCTTTTAAGCACAAGTACCTATCTTCCTTAATGAACAAAACTCAACTAAAATGATTTACATTATTATTATTATTTTGTATTTAAATATGCACCTACTTTGTTTTTATAACGGGATCTGAATTGTTTCGCTTTGGCGAAAAAAACAAAAAAAAAAATTTACTCTTTCTCTTTTCAACTTCAACTAAAATGATTTACAACATATGTTACTTTGTTTTTGTAAAGGGATCTGAACTCTTTTGCTTTTGCTTGTGCAAAAAAAAACAAAACAAAAAATGTTACTCCTTCTTTTCTCGCTTCTTTAATACCAAAGAGCCGAGGCCTTCTATTTATTTATTTATTAAATTAAGTCTATAGATACAATCCTTACAGACTAACTATTAAATTTAACTTCAAAAGATTTTGTTATTCGTGCTTAATTCCCAGTTTTTATTATTGATAAAAACACTTGAAATTTATTGTTGATGGGATAAGCTATTCCTATGCATTTCACTGGTTGCTTAGGCCAGATCATCAGGAAACTTCATCCATAAAGGTTTTAGACAAACTAAAGATATTAAACCAAATAAAACTGTTAAACGTATAAGAATTATAGCAACAGTTCTACTTGTAACAATATCAAAGTTTAAACAAAATACATCAACAACAAACAACAGTGGGTTCATCTCATCTTACATTTCCCCACTACAATTAGTTGAAATTCTCTCAACATTAATTGTAGTTGTAAGTAGGTTACGAAAAACAAAATGAAAAAAACAACAACTTACAAAAGATGTTGTCAATTAAGTGTTTTTTAGGCCGTGCACTGCCTGTTTATGATCAAAAAAGTAATTTCAATTTTTGGGAATACAAAATTTTTAATTTCAAAAGATTTTGTTATTCGTGCTTAATTCCCAGTTTTTATTATTGATAAAAACACTTGAAATTTATTGTTGATGGGATAAGCTATTCCTATGCATTTCACTGGTTGCTTAGGCCAGATCATCAGGAAACTTCATCCATAAAGGTTTTAGACAAACTAAAGATATTAAACCAAATAAAACTGTTAAACGTATAAGAATTATAGCAACAGTTCTACTTGTAACAATATCAAAGTTTAAACAAAACACATCAACAACAAACAACAGTGGGTTCATCTCATCTTACATTTCATTTTGATAATAAACAGGCAGTGCACGGCCTAAAAAACACTTAATTGACAACATCTTTTGTAAGTTGTTGTTTTTTTCATTTTGTTTTTCGTAACCTACTTACAACTACAATTAATGTTGAGAGAATTTCAACTAATTGTAGTGGGGAAATGTAAGATGAGATGAACCCACTGTTGTTTGTTGTTGATGTGTTTTGTTTAAACTTTGATATTGTTACAAGTAGAACTGTTGCTATAATTCTTATACGTTTAACAGTTTTATTTGGTTTAATATCTTTAGTTTGTCTAAAACCTTTATGGATGAAGTTTCCTGATGATCTGGCCTAAGCAACCAGTGAAATGCATAGGAATAGCTTATCCCATCAACAATAAATTTCAAGTGTTTTTATCAATAATAAAAACTGGGAATTAAGCACGAATAACAAAATCTTTTGAAATTAAAAATTTTGTATTCCCAAAAATTGAAATTACTTTTTTGATATTAAATTTAACAATTTTTCTCAATATAACTGCAGTTACATGTTTAAACTTAAAATAATATTACGTTTAATAACATTAACATTTAAAGAAAAATCTACAAAATTAAACATTTCATTAAAACAACAACATAATTTCCTAAACGGGTCTGCCATCTCGTAGTTTGTTCTAAAAGTTTTAACATATAGTGGTTGATTAAATCTTAATGTGCGTTTAGGAACATTCAATGATATTTTACTTAAAAGAAAATCTGATAAAACATTTCCGTTTAAAAGATTTACTAGAAATGAAACGTTAAGCATAATTCTTCGGCTTTTTAATGTTGGCAGTCGAATCAAAGCAAGTCGTGATGAATAAGATGGAAGCGCATAATAGCCTCTATAAGCATCTCTTAAACAAAAAAGTAAAAACTGTTTCTGAACAGATTCGATAAGATTAATGTGAACGTTATAGTAGGGGTCCCATACAATTGAGCCATACTCTAAAATCGGTCTTACAAGTGACAGGAATAATTTTTTGGTAATAAAGGGGTCCTTAAATTCTTTTGCCCATCGTTTGATGAAAGCCAAGATTCCTCGAGCTTTATTAACAGCCATCATGATATGTTGTACAAAGTTTAATTTTCCATCCAACAAAACACCAAGATCCATAATTACGTTTACTGATTCCAGTTTGTGACCACTGATATAATAGTGACCAAGAGCGTCACGCCTTCTCGAAAAAGTCATGTGCTTGCATTTTTTGAGGTTAAGTTCCATTAAATTAATGTTACACCAATTATAAAAATTATCCAAGTCCTTTTGGAGATAATTATTATCTGGTAAATGCTTGAGGCTTAAAAATATTTTAACATCGTCTGCGAACATCAGTATATTAGAATAATTTATTGCTTCAGGCAAATCGTTGATGAAAAGTAGAAATAAAATTGGGCCCAGATGACTTCCCTGCGGAACACCGGATTTTACTAAAATATTTCTTGAATTTGCAGAATTAAATTTAACGGACTGTGTTCTGCATAACAGATATGACTTTAACCAGCTTAA